>OY728156.1:470294513-471494513 GCA_963277665.1 Viscum album | reverse complement strand
TATTATCATCCTTGAAAATTTAAAACAAACCCCAAAGGGAAGAAAACTAATGTGGTACTCCAAAAATCCCCCTTATGAGATACCTCTCAAAAATCCGTCTAATAGAAGTAGATGACCACATTAATGAGAGGAACAAAGTGTAACACCATGCTTCCAAAAAAAGAGATAATAATAACTATCTCTTATGGAAAATACCTTCAAAACAATAGCGAATCAATAAAAAACTGGAAAACAAGAAAAAATCATTCATAAACATGATAAATTCAACAACACAAAATGATCATTTCTACAAGAGAAGAGATAAAAACATGTCTAGATACTAATTATTCTTTTATGTGATATCCCACACACACTAGTTCCCTGAGTCGGTTTGTAATATGGACTTTTCCATGCCTCCCAATATATAAGAGGATGCTGACTAGCGGCGAGGGTTAGTTATTGGTAATGGGGAGATTATACCCTCTTTATAAAAGTATAAAAACATTAAATTTAAATATAAATAATCTATGAGATAATAACCATAAACAACAAAACCAGTATCACATTATGACTAAATCATGAATATAATATCTAAACAAAAAATAAAGGACTGTTATGCTATGTGAGTGGAAAGTGTCAATTAAAACCCCCAAAAATTATTCAATGAACAATCCAAGTGTGTTTTGACACTATGTATGATTCCCTCATTGATGCTCTATGTAGACTCAACCATCTAAAATATAGTTATTTCCATTATCTTGTTCTATAAACATGTAGTCTATTCACGTACTGATCGGGCATCCCATGTTGGGTGTGAGTACAACCTAGTAAGACACTACCAATGATGTCTCAAACAGTATCCAGTCAATAAGACCTTATAAAGTTGTTAAAATAATATATTAAAATTCATAATGTCATTGTTATCACATTTAATTATTGTTTAATTAACCACATATACACCCAGGTAGTTGAGCACAACAAACCATCAATATCTGCATTAGCCAATGTAGTAGTCTAAACTATATCACAATAAATTTGTTACCCCATTTATTTCATTTCCAATCATATCACTACCAATTGGAAGCATCATCCAAATCCAACTCATGTGTGTAGATCATCATGTCTAAAACCCCAAGGGTATTTGGAGCCTCTTTCGATTTCCCCAACCACAATATCACATCTGTATTTGGATCCTTATCCCTTGTCTTAAGCTATCATTCTCATATGGATATTAATATCCTCACTCAAT
The DNA here is from genome assembly GCA_963277665.1 of Viscum album. Classification (NCBI taxonomy): domain Eukaryota; kingdom Viridiplantae; phylum Streptophyta; class Magnoliopsida; order Santalales; family Viscaceae; genus Viscum; species Viscum album. Next base: position 471,493,285 of record OY728156.1, on the reverse strand, counting down.
GCCCCACACCTCAATGTCATAAGGGTATTTGGATCCTCATTCCCTATTCCAAATTCATGTATAAAATATGGGAATTTGGAACCTAAGTTTTTGACCCAAGGATATATAACAATCACTCATATTCATCATATGTAACATTAGTCATTTTTAATTAATGTTAACACACTTATCACATTTCAAATCATGATATAAAATTACAATATATGACAACAATCCTGGTTACCCAATATAATCATATCGAATTGTATAAATAATTCCCCTTTTAACAATTCACATTATTTAAATCATAAACCCATTAAGAATTTATGGTTATGTAAAACAAATCATAATTCTCATTTACAATTAATTCATACTCACATTAATTGACCAAATACATAATTACAATTTCCTATCAATTCCATAATCATAATGTTCCATTAATTATTTAAAAAATTATTTAATATAGTTCCTCTAATTTCATAATAACACCATTCAATTTATTAATATATTTAATTATACATATTTCACAATCAAAATAACATAAAATCAAATTTTAATTATTCAAATATGTTTTTAATCTCCTTGAAAATAAATAAATATATTTTAAGATTATATAAATTATTAAATAAATTAAATTATTCTTTTAAAAATTAAACTTTCAAATGTAAAAATTTAATTTTCCAATAGATACATATAACATGAATTGAATACTATATTAATTGATCTCTGGACACCTACCATGATATTACTAACAATCTCTCACCAACAAAAATAATGAGTTAAAGAGGAACAACTAATATCATAATAAAGAATGAGATATAGATCTGAAACCCATATCTCTGGTCAAATTTATTATATCCATTGAAACCAAGATCTAGATCATCTTATAATAGAATAATACATCCTTTTTAAAGGATGACAAAAAGATGAGAGATAGGGGGGAGACTAATCGGGATAAGAATCTATTACCCAGAGAGTAGAATATACTCAATAGTGGATTTAATACTATAATAAAAGAAGGTTGGAATCTCACAAAATAAAATTAGTAACAAAAATAAATGATATACATTTATTTAGGGTTGATCTAGTGGGTTTCTGAAAATAATATTGGTGATTGAGAATTTAAAAATTAATTTTCATGGGATTAAAATTCCACAAATAGGGTGTCCCATATAGGACACATAGATTACCCAAACATTGTTCCCCTTCTATTAACCACACATAAGGGTGTCACATAGTTACTAATATGTGGTTTCATAGTATCAAAAACTATATGATATAAATTTTAGTCCTCTTTTGTTTGGGTTTACAAAAATTTTTGTGTAGGGTGCATGGATTTTGAAGACTATAATCCGACGATGTACAATGCTAAATATTTAGAAAAATTATATATTATCACACAAAAAATACCCACAAAACCACAAATATTATTTTCCAATTAAAATGAAAAAATATTACCTGAAAACTAGCTCGAAACCTCTCCATAAAAGGACATTATCATAAAATTTCCTCCCTTATAATTGTTCGCCCTCGAGGGGTACTCCCAAGAAACACCAATTTTATGAGTCAAAAATATTAAGCCACTGAGCTTTCATATCTACTTATATTACATATTTTTCCTTCTAAACACACCCATGATGCCACAATACACAAACTACAGGAAAAATCATTCCCCACAACACATTTTCACATTTATCAAATACGTATATCAGATGCACCTAAATGGATGCATCCGTGTCAGGGTAATCATCATCCATATCAATTCCAGGAGAAGGTTCGGGGTGATAACTCCGAAGTTGTAACAAATTAAAAACATATTTCCTAAAAAATACCTCTATAGAAGAGCCAATTGGTATGCCACTGTCCCAATTCTCTCCACAACCCCAAATAGTTCATCAAACCTCCCTACCAACATTCCCTGTCTCAAAATCGTGTTGTGAACAAATCTAGGATACACCTAATAAAATACATAACCACTACATATAATAGGTATAAGTCATAATCTTCTATTTGAATATGAGTTATGTGTACCATGAGTCATATCAATGTGATTTTGAGTCAAAAAAACTTTTTCAGATGTCTCTTACATGTGACTCATTCCCTATAACTTTTACTCACCAACATCAATCCATCATATAGGTGATTTTCAGAGCCTACCATAAATATCATTAAACAAAACCACCTGTATAGTTTCATGATGAATTTTTTTCAAGGGGAACCCCACTAAATCTTGGAGTTTCTACCCGGACCAACCAAAGACTAGAACACACTATCATAGAATATCCTCTGGTACCTAAATAGTACACTATGAAATCCCATTTTTTTATGGTAGGGATTTCATAATAAGTAAAACCTATGTACCAATTTCTTTATGCAATACTATCCATAATAGAGAAGTAATGTAAAAATGATGATCTAAAACAACACTCGGTTGAACCAAAAGAAAATAAACGATCCCTAAAACATGTAAGTCTCCCACATAAAATTTATAGAATGTCTCTCATACCTGTATGAATTGATCTACCTCTTTCATATGTTCCAAAATCTTCCAAATAGTGTCATTCTTATGAGTTTCTCTTGTGAGACCCACCACAACATGTATAATAACATCATCCCACATAAATTATGGAATTTGAAAGGGCTTTAATAAACTTCCCGGTCATTTATGATCATATTTAACCTATTAACTAGTGTTGAATTATGTCAAAAATCATTCAATATTCATTTTCATGCCCGACCACCAATACTATCATCGTCGGTCATAGAATATTTTGGAAAACCCGGATGCACCACCCTCTTTGAGGCATGAAATTCACAACTCATATCCTCCCTCATAATCCTAGGAAAAATAACTAGGTTCGGGTAATAAATGATATCATCCCCATCTATGGGCCAATATAATGGTGAATCACATTATCAAGTCATCAGATCTGTGAAAAAAATTGGATCCCCATACTTTATATATGTAATATAGAAAATATATTTATACTCCATTATAACTGAGAAGAGATTCATCTTCTGCTAGATATCATGAACCACAACATAAATCTATGATTGTATGATCATGCATATACACGTAGCACTAGAGTCATAAATTTTTCGAGTTTGTTTTTTTCATCATAATTCATTAGCCCCATGGTTTCGATTTACACACATATATAAAAGCTCAAAATCAAATGAATTCATACACTTAACCCACCATCACAACCTTTGATTCAAATCTCATTGACAACATATATACATATTATCTTTTGATCAACATACGCAGTAAAATTTTCACCAAAAATAAAACTCCACCAACACTTCAATGCATAAACCACTACTGCTAGTCCAAGTTCATGTGTAGGGTAGTCCCAGTAATGTGTACTCAACTTCCATGACTCGTACAACACAACTAGATCACTCTATAATAAATCCACTGAAATACCATTTTTGAAACATTCCAAAACAACATAAAATCCTCAAGTGGCATTGGTTTGATCATGATTGGTATTGTATTAACACAGTTATATATCTCTTGGAAGGAATTTTCACATACTTCATATCATTCAATATTTAGTCCCTTCTGGGTCAAGCCCAATAGTGGTGATTCTCATAAATAAAAGGAATTGATGAACCTATAATTATATCCATCTAATACTATAAAACATGGTATATAGAATAACATCTTCAGATACATCCATGAAAAAACAACTTCAACATTATCTGTCTCTACTAACACACCCTCCTATAAGGTTATGTGACCCATGAAGTGTTCTTAATCAATCTATAATGGACACTTGGATAAATTTCATTACATACATTACACACTTAGTGTAATCATAATGGTATTGCGATAATGGAAATGATCATCCTGAGACATTAGAACACCAATATGTCACCAAAAACACTACAAAAAACTAATACATGTATAGGTGGAAGATCCTCTAAATCAAGTCCATAAACACTAATGGTGCATTTTTCATCCCGAATAGCATCACAAAGAACTCATATATGGAATACCTACATTCATAATTAATCCTTGTTATTGAAAAATGTAATACCATCAACTATTGATACCCTATTCTCATTTCAATATTTGAGATGAAACATTCCCCCCCCCCCTCAATTGGTAAAATATATAATTGATATCTGGAAGTGGATACCGGTTCTTCACAGTCATCAAGATGAAATTCTAGTAATCAACACATATGTACAGAGACCTATAAGAATTATTATAAATAAAAACTCATCAACCCCATTTATATGTACTCATATGGATAAAAACACCATCCGTACACTCTTACAATTTAGTCTTAAGCTCTTGAAGCTATGCTGTTGAAATTCATTATCGTGGAATTGAAATTGGATCAACCCCATACATGATCTAAAATATTATATCCATATATATCTCAAGTGGAATACCAGATAATTCATCATGAAAGACATACAAGGACCTTTCCTCCTTGGTTAGAATTAAATCCTTCCCAACACCTCTGTCATATAATAAAAGACTAGAAACCAAGGTGGTGAGGTCCCCCAACTGCTGGTGAACTCTCCTTGCATGATCGCCTTAGCATCCCACTCTCCATGGTGAATATATTTATCAATATCAATGGATAAAGAAATAACTCACATTATTTATAAAAAAAGTTGCGGTGTTAATATACTAATCATTCCATACCAATAATTTGGTCATTTCCAGATATGTTATGGATGTAAAGATCACAACTGAAATGACACTCCACAACACAGAGAGAACACCCCAGCAAAATCAGATTTCTCTCAAGCAAACTACCAATGATGTACCTATCTTCATAAACCCTTCTCAGTAACTCCACTACCATGATAAAAGTAGTCAAAAAATTGTGAATATATAAAAGAATGTGAGGAACTAATATCAAATAATGAAATGATTATAATAGAAGATACAACAATAATACCTCTAACTATCGACATCTTAACCTCACCATCCACAAGTGTTGGATGAAATGACTGAAAATTTCAGACCCTATCTCATGTGATGTAGTCTATATCCCCTGAGATGAACCACATTCCAGATATGGTTTGATATTCAAGAAACACTATGTCTAGTATCTCTACCACCACTACCAATAAAACCCCATCTTTAAAAATAATACAGAGTTGAAGACCCCATTCCATCGATTTGATTCTCAATAGACGATATATCACTACCCAATAGTAATGGTCTCCTACAGAACCTGTATATATGTTCCATAATGTTTTATGCTTGGCACTATACCATTGTTCAGGGACAATGACTATGAAGGTGACCCAGTGTAAGAAACTAGTTATTTCTTGAGTAATGGATCTTTTTATTTTTTTTAATTTTTATGATTACATGTATAAATATAGACTAATATAAACTCTTGTTGATGTCATGGGATTATTGGGGGTGTGAGGGGCTATTTCATTGTTTAGAATCCAGTATTTGTGAGTAAATGGTCTTGCGTAGTTTTATAAGAAACCATCAGGGGATGGCCGCATGGTAACTTTTAAAATATGATAAGCTAGAAAAAGGGGTCATGTATTCCACATGGATACATAAACCGTGTAATTTTATGTGCACTTCAATGCATGAATTTCTTCTATTTTTAAACATTACTAAGAAACATTTTTTGGATGGTTATTAAAAATGTGTGATGTGACCTTACTACAATAAATGGCACACAATTGGCACATAGTTTCTCCAATCATGTAGCCAAACCATCCAACCTGCTAAATTGGAATAAATTAATAAATAACCCATTATTAGATCATATATTAATCTTTATATTTACTTCTTCCACCCCACATAATACTAACCCCTTTTAGATCCTTTTTTCATGTCTAGTCTATGATTTTCCACTAACTATCAATCTCACCTCAGAATCAAGATTAACTTTTCTCATTGGATATAAATCAATGACTTTTTGTATTCCTTTTATTTTGTTCCTAATTTTTTGGAACCAAATGTACTATTTTGGTGAAAGATAATTTTCCCTATTATTATTTTCTTCATCCATTATTCAGTTTTCCCCTAATCTAAGTTGGATCAGGAGCTATTATTAGATTATATGTCCACTATGATCCTACTATAATTGGTCTCATGCAATTCCTTAAAATTTGAAGTGTTTATATATATGATGTTGTTCTATAAACCCAATATTTTGGTTTCCCCATTGTAATGAATTTAAATCCATTAATTTAATTGATTTGTATAGACTTTGGGATTAAAGAGGCTCATGATAAATTTTAAAGGGTTAGATCCCATGAATTCGACCCACCCCATGGTTTGGATTGATTAGTTAATTGGACCACCATGGATGGATATTGAATTTTGATACCTTTGTTTGTATACATATTACACCATTCCATTAGATGTTCAATGTTATATTTTTAGTTATGAATTTATATATATTTTAAATTTTAATATCAAATTTCAATTGACTTGATTAATAAATTGAATGGATTACATGCCCCAAGACCCATTCCTTGTATTGGTTTTTTAATAATTAGATGATTGTTATGATGAAATTCCCACATGAGTTAAATTGGGAGGACCTTCCTTGTTATAATTTCCATTCCTTGAAACACCTTCTAAGGTTAGCATTAAAGTAAATGTTATTGGAAATGACATTGACATGATTAAATAATATATATTACATGAAATTGATTAAATGGTATTGGATAAATGGTATTTATTAAGGGTTTAGGAATATGCCTTGCCTGACACATGGGTTCATAAAAAAACACAATGGATGAACTCGTTTGGAATTTCCCTTGCTCTTTCCCACATTATACATCGACTCCCTAGTGGACTACTAAGGGAATACTCATAGGGGATGAATAGTATACACTAGAGTGACACTTGTAATCCTTATTGTATTATAAGGATGGTCTTAGAGGGCCAATATATGTATGCATGATTAATCAATATTCTACTTCAAAATTAATAAGTGAGGACTAATGGGTGGATCTGATCATATATGCTAGGTGTTATACATGGGATCCCTTAGTTGAATAACAAGGATGTATATGAGTTGTTATGATGTTATATCACACCTAGAGTGATACCAATATTCTTATAAGGATCCTTGTGGACAAGTTTGTAGGTTTTTGTATAAAAACTAATTGGATCAACACATGGATTCTAGAAGTGGAATTCTAAGGATGGGATTAGGTTTAAAATTAAATAATGATTTAATGGTTAATATGAAATTTCATTGAAGACAAGGAATAATCTTGTATTCATTCATTGCCTTATACCATATAGATGACTCGTTTGGAATCTCATTAGCATATCACAACAAGGGGACACTGGTATATATAACTGGTTCTAGTAAAATATTAATTAATGTGGTTAGATAATTAAAATAATTTGAATATAAATGGAACATGTCTAACTATTAATTCATTGACAGATATTCATAATGAAATTGATTAAATGACTTGTTAATAAAATGAAAACATGTACTTTATAAAATGTATAATTTTTACATAACCTATAAATGTGTTGTTATATCATACACACTAATGTTATTATATATTCATAGATATGTTGGTACAAGAACATCGATGGTTTACTAGTGGGATTTTATCTCACACCAAGTTTAGGCTACCGATGGGTACTTGAACAATCTATATTTTAGTAGAAATGGAGAGGGTAAAGAGCCATACTATTAGTTCATTATTGGTTATTATGATTATGGGATCATTGGACCGAGCTGAGGATCATGATGCAAGAATGATATATTTTCCACATTTTTTGTCATATTATGTGTATTATATTGCTTCCTTGTACACATTTTTGTGTGGTTAGTAGATACATAGGACATATATCATCATAGTATGAATACGAGAGTCCTTGTAGAATTGTTTTTTATAACTAACGTGGATGTTTTTTGTCTTTTAATTTTAATCCTCTTTTGATAATTCAATATTTTTGATATCCCACTTTGTTACACTCCAGTATGAGGTTTTATTCACCCCACATACACAACATGGCCATCTCTACTAGTTTACATACTCTGACATTTGGGAATATTTTATTAAGGCCATGTGGCCAACCGAGATTGGGGAACTATTGGGTGGAATCTGGTTCTGAGAAGTTAAAATGTGGTATCAGAAGAAATTTTGTACCCTCATTTATTATTTTGTGAAGATAGAAAAGGATAGAAAGGAAGTGGATTTTGTTAATGATTTGTTCTTAGGCATAGGTAACCCATGTACCAGATGGTTCCGAAAAGTTCTCCCAAAGCTAATTTTATAATTGAAGCATGGGTTTTATAAGGGATGAAACATTCATGGGATATTTATATTTCTACAATAATGGATGATAAAATTAACCATAAGAACCTCTAATATAATATCATGATCAATATGGGCATGAATAATGCATATGATCAGATCGAGTGGGACTACATTGTGAAGGTCGTAAGGAAAATTATATTCTCATATTGGTTTTGTGACATGTATTTATGTGCTTTTCCTCTCGGGGTATTTTTTTCCCACTTGTGGATAGATGTTTTTGTTTCATTAAATTCGTTTGAGGGATCAGATAGGGGAATATTATACCCCCATACTTATCATTTTGGCCAATAAGTCCCTCTCTAGAAACATCAAACATGATATTGATAGTGGGATGATCTATCCTTAGAATACAAAGTTAGTTAATGGTATTATCCCTCTTCACATTTATGTAATATATATTATTTTTTCATCAATGGAAATAATTATTTTATATATGGCTTTGATATAGCCTTGAATATTTTTTAATATTGAGTGCACCTAAAATAAACATTGATAAAAATTGTATTCATTTAAAAAAAATAGACATCAGGGCATGGAAAAAGTTTTAAGAATTATTTATTGATGATAAGGAGGTAATTTCTATTATAATATTTAGGAGAAAAAATATTTAATTGTAAATTTAAAAGGGAGGTCTTTGTTAATCTGACAAACCAGATAACAGGGCTCAAATCTAATTATAAAAATAAACTACTCATTTTTAGAGGAAATATTACCCTTTCTAACACTGTCTGCACATAAATAACGATTCTTGTGCATGAATTTATCAAATAAATTATGGTACACTCTCATTATTTGAGAAAATCATGAAATATTTTTTTGAGGACAACAATAATGAGGGAAATACTCACTTGAATTTATATAAAAGACATTATAAAAAATTATTGAAGGTATAGTGAATTAAAAAAAATGGAGGAGACGATGCAGGGCTTGAAATCAAAACATGCATGGGATAATATTTATGGGAATTAGCTTTGGTAATTATCTATACATGATAGCTTCGAGGGTGACTGGAGATTATGGAAAGAGAAAACAAGTTTACTCGTGAGTTTTTCATGATTCATGGACTATGATTTTGAACTATTGGACAAAAAATCTAGGCTTTCAGACAGATGAGGGTATTATATTTTGGAAGGATAAATTGGTAGTGAAAACTCGCTTATTTCTATGGATACCTGACCTTGGATAGACAGTTTAAACATGAATTCTATAACCTTGGTATCATTAACATAGTTCTCAATTATTTGTAGAAGAAAATACAAGCAAGAATCCAACTGGATGAGACTCCTAGAATATGCATTTTCAATGTCACAACACTGAGGATATTTATTATAAATGGTTTCCACAACATAAATCATCATGAACATGAGACTAAAAATGTATTGGTTCATTTATGTTTTAATGATATATAAACCATGATTCATTTTATTTTTTTGGTGGATTAGGAACAAGGCCCTCTCATAGATGAAAATGTGTCAAGGAAAGTCATTCACCCTTCGTCGTGATCCTAGTGCTCTAATGATTTCCATAGGGAGATATAAGGTCAGCTGTTATTCTAAGGGTGTGGGCTAAGATTACCTAAGATATTTTCAAATAGTTCTTCAATATTCAGGTGTAGAGCATTTTCTCTCTATTTATCATTGTCTCATAGTTTTTGATGGTGAAGAAGAATGTTATCAATGTGAAATATTGTAGCATGATTTTTTTGGTTTGTCCTAGGAATAGTTGGATGACATTAGAAAAAAATTGGAACACTCCAATTTCTATATTTTTTGAAAAAAATGTGTGTTATTTATCTAGTTATGAATATGGGGGATCTCTTTCCAATTGGATTCCACATAACAATCAATTGGGGTCTGATCCTAGGGAGCTCGATCAGTGGTGGGTCTTATGGTCATACAAGAAAAGGATGATGTATAAAATGGATATCACTGTGAATTGTGTATAACTCAATATTGATGTGTCTAAATTATAGGTGAGATATGCAGAGGAGGATTGGTCTGGGATATAAGGAGATAGATGATTCTTAGTTTTACCACATATTAAGGTGGATGGGATTCAATTGAGGAGGAACAAATATCTCTTCCCAGTAGATGTCCTTATAAATATTGTTCAACATAGTCATTGAGGCAGTGGAAGAAGACTATAAAATTTTATTGGATACTATCATGTAATATTTTACATCTCTTTGGTTCTTATATATCAAATTAAGAAGTTTAATATCATCATTCATCATGGTATAAGTGTTTTTCACCCACGAGGGGAGGGAAATAATGTATTCAAAATAGTGGAAATAAAATTGGGCTTAAAATATTCACACATTCTTTAAAGAGAGATTGTTTCATTACATATTGATGGTAGAATGGTTGTCTAATCCTACGTGCTTGGACTCCACTATTTCATTCCCCCATGAGTGCCAAACTCTTTTACCAATGATGCAAAAATGAATGGCTATTACATATTAATTGATTCCACCATTGGGTAATTCAAAAAAGTAATGATATTATTCTTCATATGAGTGGGGGATATATTGTGTTTTTAATTGATGAGATGAGGGTACAACATCTCATGAATCATTCATGGTACTATAAAATAATTACATTTCATGAGTTATGTCATCAAATTAAGGATACATCACTTGTATTATGCTTTTTTGATAGGTTTGTTGATATAAATATCTACTGCTCTGATAGGTATACTAGAATATGTTATGGTGAGGATTAGGGTGGTGCCACATTTTGATTCATGAGGTGTATGGGCCCTTATGGGTTAGAATATGGTGGAACATTGGTTTAAAAATTTTAAAATGAAATTTGTTAAATGTGAAATAAATGAAATTGTAAATGACTATCAAAATTAATTTCAAACAAAAAATTCATATAGTAGTGAACATGTCCCATATCCGTCATTTATAGTTGTAACTGTATCGTATCTCGAGATTTTATATGACCTATAATCATGCATACATGAATTATTGAATAAGAAGAGGGATTGTTCTTATATTGTATGGTTTTTACCTATCCTATTTTTATATTGGAACTTTTGATATGTGAAATTGGATAACGATTTTGATCTGAGGAAATAAGTTGGAATTTGTAGAGGTATTCCACTATGGAATCCTCTAATCGTATGTTGGGTGGGTGGTGATGAACACACTCTAGAGGTGGTTGAACATGTTATGGATCCCCCAAATTATGTCTAATAAAGATCAAATGATATTATTGTAGGTAGGTGACAAGTTAGATTTTTGTAATTGATTGTTGGGCTTTATGAGGACTATTTAAGGGGCTCCATGACGTACCCTATCAATGGTTTATTTGATGAGTGTGTTCCAGCAGCAACATTTGACTATATTTTCAAGGGATGGTGGACCATAGGATGTATATTCATGGGTAGGGGCCAAGATGATATTATTATAGGGTCTTGAGATGCCACCCTAGAGGAGGGTAAAATTCACTATGTATATGTTGTGTGATTTTGAAAAAATATGGTGGGATGTCATTATATAGATGTAATCACATAATATGATGTATTTGAGGGATTTTCATATGGTCTTCTTTTATTAATTATATCTCAACATGTTGTGGGATGATAGAGACTTTGTGTTCAGGAACATATATAAGGGATTGTTACATAATATGTATTATTCAAACTGTTTTATAGATATTTAGTGATTCACTCCAATTCTGATGGGTAATGAGTTATCTAAATCCTAGTCATTCTAGGATTGGAGTGTGAGTGAAGTTATTTCAACATATACATACAGAAAAACATCAAAATATAGTATGAAGCATTATTTAGAGCTCCAATGTAGTAATATTAGTACCCATACCATGTATCCTGATATCTAGGTTAGGTGCTACCATTGTGAGAGATCTTGACATATGTGCCCTCGGTGTATGATGGACCCATTCGAATACCGATCATTTGACATGATGCACTATCTACATAACTTTTTTAGAATGTTTTCATATCAAATCTAGTGAGATAGGGTATACACTGAATAGGCGTACGATAGGTGGGTAAGTTGGACCTCATTTGGATGTGGACTAGATAACAGTTTGATGATCGCATGGAGGTGGTGGTCATAGCCAAGGTAAATAGTTATTGGTTTCATAGAATCAGAAGAATAGATATTCTCATGGTATCTAGGCCAAATCATAGGGCCCCAGATTAGGGTAGATATATGTAGTGCAACCGAAATCGGTGGTGTACTATCCCAGACCATCTATATTGAGTGTTTTAATTCTATTAGCCTCTTCCATTAGTATATTTTTTATATATTTGTATCTCATATCTTTATATTTTTTCTCATTGTGGAGAGCCTTAGGTTTAGAGTACAGTGTTCTAATGGTGTTAAGAGCATTGACAGTATGTTTGAGATTATAACAGAGGATGGACATTAGTATAGTGAGTTCCCCATTAATATTGGTAGTGTTACTTTTTATGGGACTACTTTTTCATCAAGATGAATGGTTTTTACATTAATCATGGGAGGGATTAGTTGGTTCTATTTGATAATTTTATTTGTGTAATTTAATAGTGAATAGTTCACCGCCATATGTAATAGTGTATATTCCCAATGTTGAATTAGATGTCCAGGAAATCATTTCTATAATTGATCATCATTGTTTGGGTGGTATGAAAACCCATTTTATGAATTTACAACTACATGATCCAAGGACACATCCTGTATATTTCCTTCAAGTGGTTGTCCATTTTTGGGATGTTTTCTCGGATGACATTTCATGATTACCTCTAGTGACAGAGGTAGATTTATCTATCAATATTATTCTAGGATATTTACCTATATCTATTCCTCTTTATAGGATGGCTACTACATAGATAAAAGGGATCAAGTGGCCATTAGTGGATTTAGAGGCAATGGGGTTTATCTGAGCTAGTAATTCTTTATGGGGTTCATCGGTCCTTTTGAGAAAATGAATATGTAGCTATTAGGATATGTATTTATTATCAAAAATGAAAATTTTTTATTGTTAGAAACCGGTATCCCTAGTCTTTTATAGATGATATCTTTATCTATCTCCAAGGATCTCATATTTTATCAAAGATTGGTTTAAGATCAGATCATAAAAAATTGTGTGTTAAACCATTTGATATATTTTACAAATCCTTCCATATAATATAGGGTTCATATGAGTAATTGGTTATGCAATTTTTCCTCATGAATTCTCCAACTATCTTTATGGAATTAATGAACAGAGAATTTGATCATTATCTATAATTATTTTTCATGGAACATATATTTGATATCAAGATGTATTTTCACACTCAAAATGAAACTTATAATCATATTGAGATCATATTGGATACACAAAGAGAGAATAATTTCTATTCTAACATCATAGTGGGCCACATCTAGATGGATCAGATTCATTTCATTGTTAAAATTATCTTAGAAACATGTGTATCATTGACTGAGAGAATGTGATAACTAAATTTCCAAGGAGCATACCAAGAACATCATAGAGGTACAGAGTTTTTTGGGGCTACATTGTTACTACCATAATTTCATACATGAATTCTCACACCCAGTAGTTCTGCTTATGTGCTCGACTAAGAATGGTATTCAATTTGTATGGTCAAATGAGTGTTATTAGGCCTTTCAGAACTAAAATGTCGATTAACTTCAATATTAATTCTGCTTTTTCTAGAGCTGGGAAAAAGACACACTATTTACTTTGATTTATCAAGAATCAGACTAGGACTTGTTATTATGAAGGGATATAGAGTCACTGCATAAGGTTCTTGGTCGTTGAGGCTAAATGAGATGAATTATAGAATTCATGATCTCAATTTTTTTGTTGTTTTTCATGCAATACATTGTTGGTGACATTAATTACATGTACTGTGTTTTGTGTCATAGAAGAACCACAAATGCTTCATATATGTTTTCACACTACATGATCTAAATCTGAGGTAATAATGGTTTGATGAATTCTTATAGATTTTTGAATAATATCGTTCCTAAATTCATGGTAAAGGATATACATTGGTTTATGCACTATGTGGGAGGACATATGTATAGAGTGTTTAGTAGGCTATTAGTGGGTAGCATCTCATATATTTGTTCTTTGAGATGCACTTAGAGGTAAACCAGAGTTAGGGAAATACTTTTCCTCCATCCTTAAATATGAATACCATAAAAATAGATAGATTTAGGTTGTGTTATCTATCATAATATTAGGGAATAGTCATATATACGTGTGTGGTAGGTGAGGAACCTCTCCCTTGTTGGACCATAAGTGATGATGTAATTTTTATGTGTACATGGTTTTATATGTATTTTAGAAATCATGTGAGAGGAGATGATATAATAAATTCATGATTCAACATGGGTAGTGTATCTTGGTGTCACTAAGATGTATGGGGATAGACATGTTCAATACTATTGGCTGAGTAAGAATATAGATGAACCCGCTTTTTTTCATGAGATGTTCCACTTTTCAACAAGTGAGGTAGGAACTCTAGTGACCAACTGAACTTCTATATTAGCATCCCATTCTTCTGTGGAAGTGGAATGCCATCATGATCAATTTTGTTAATGGATTACTGTAGTCAACTCATTGTATTGATGTCATATGGGTTATTGTTGATAGGATCACAATGGTTTCATTGTTTTTACTGATGAATTAAACCATCATCATAGATGAGAATAGAAGGCTGTATATCAATGAGATAGTATGAATTCATTGCTTCCATAATTATATCATTTCAGAATGGGATTCCTATATTACATCATGGTCTTAAAAAGGGTATTATAGGGTATTCGATACATATGTTATTTAGGACAAAACATACCAGACTCTTACTTATTCCCAATCCTAGCACATGACTCCAGTGAATGAGTTAATGTAGAGAGAATACGACCTAGATATTTTTTTCTCATGGGAGTGTCATATACTATTGTTTGATTTAACTTATAATAATAAATTTCATGGTAATA
The DNA here is from genome assembly GCA_963277665.1 of Viscum album. NCBI lineage: Eukaryota > Viridiplantae > Streptophyta > Magnoliopsida > Santalales > Viscaceae > Viscum > Viscum album. The sequence goes on along the minus strand of OY728156.1, from coordinate 471,478,050 downwards.
TTTTGATATCACCTTATACTGATTTTTATGGTAGCCCATGCGGATCACCCATGTGTTGGTTAATGAAAGGAAATGTAGATATGCTTTGACCTCATCTTTTCCAAGAGACCACATATCTAGTTCTATTGATTCAGAAGTAGATGAATACATGTGTAGTCTTTTCATAAATCATATATTGATCTATAAAGATGACCTCTAGAGTTTGAGTTATGAGATTATGTATTTTACATGTATCAGTAATGCTGGGATATATGTGGATAAAAAGACATGGTAAGAATTTACCTCGTTCTATCATGGAATTTCAGATTGTGGACAATGTAATGTTGGTTGCCTATCGATTTTAGTTACCATAGAGGTACTAATCTAGGAATAACATCATCCATATATCTCACCTACAAAACTATCATTCAATAGCATCTAATTATTTTTATAAACAGCATGTTTATTAACATGTAGATGTGTTCTTGAAGGATCATCAAAAATGTATTTTGGATCATAGAAAAAAGATTCTTTATAGATGATAAGTTCATCTAGTATGGGTGTGTTGACATCACAACTGAGTATTGGAAAAGGCCTTGGAGTGGGAGGCTGATTTATGACGTTAGTGTCTAGATCATTTTTTGATTATGCTTTACCACCAATGGAAGGGAATTTTGGTGATTAATTTCATTAAAAGGCGATTTTATAATAACCCAGTCCTTTGTTGAGGTATGGATCTTTTGAATTACATAAATATTAAGATTAAATGAATATGTACAACCTAATATGAATTTATATTGATTTCATGGAAGTATCAAGGGTATCCAAGCCCAGTTCGAAGCATGAAACCCATATTTATTATCATAATGTTCTAACACATGGTTAGAAGAATCCATGTCCAGAAGGTCTCTCAGGTACATTTAACCATGCATGAACGGATAGTGGGGTCCTATGGGTTACACGGTTAGACAAACCATGCGATTTCAGTTGCAGTCTAGTGTGGGAATGTATACAACTCTGAGAGTGGACTACGACATGATTGTCACATAGTTATAAAATCATTTTGAACAAACCATGCAATGTGCACCTGCCAAATGAATGAGGTGCATAGGTGGAAGAGGGTATGGAAATCCATGCAGCCAAACCATTCATCCCAATAAATTGGATTGGTTTAAAACATATATCTTAATTAAATCATATATAAAACCAAAATTTCACTTCATCTCCCACAAAACCAACTCACCCCTTTTAGATCCCAGTTTTCTGACTTTTCATTGATTTTATGCTGACTCTCAATATGATCTCATAATCAAGAACCATGTGAATTAGTTAATCATCATTAATGATTTATTTATTTATTTATTTTCCCTTTTTTGGTATTTTCTATGCTATTTATGTGAAAGAAATTTTTTTAAATTATTATGCTTTTTATCCATTCATTGGCTTTTTTTGATCAGAGATTAATAAGTACATGATACTAGCTGAGATATCAACTAAGAACCTACAGTGGGTGGTCTTGTGCTTTTCCATGAAGGTAAATGTGTATATACATATTTATATTTGTTGTGTACCCAATATTCAGTTTTCTCCCATGAAATGATGTTTCATCCATGAATTGAATTGATTTGTATTTCTTATGGTATTAATAAGGCATATTATAAATGTAAAATGGTTATAAACCATGAATTGAAACCCTCCATTTGGGTGGGTTGATTAGTTTATTGAGAAAAGAAGTCTGAATATTTAATTTGGTTACCTTTGAGGTGTTCCATTTACCCCCTTACCTTGGGATTTTTAATATGTATTATTCAATTGTGAATTGAAATTTAATTTGAATTTAAATATTAATTATAAATTAAATTGAAAATAATATTAAATGGATTACATGTCCCACAATACATTCCATGTATAGGTTTTTATGTGTGACATTATTTCCTTGATGAAATTACTATGTTAGTTATATTGAGAGGTTATTCCTTCTAAATGAAGCCATGCCTTGAATCAACGACTGAGGTGCAGAGTAAATAAAATGTTCAAGGTAATGACCATGACATAAATAAATGATTTTGATTAAATTATAGTGATTAAATGGTATTGGTTAAATGGTATTGGTTGAAGGATTGTGAATATAAATTGGGTGACACATGGGTTCAAATATGAATTCAATTGATAGAAACTTTTGGATGATACCTTACTTATGCTGGTGTGGTACATTGATTCACTAAAAGACTACCATGGAAGAACTCATTGGGGATAAATATTATACACAAGAGTGGCACATGAACTCCTGTTTCTTATCTAATTATGAAATAATTAGGACGATATTATATATTCCTAATTAATACATGGACTCTTTATGGACATCTATGGTCATAATCAAGCAACATTGGACCATATATTCCATTGGTGATACTTGGTCTCCCACAGCAGGCCTCCATGAATGGACTTGAGTGTCTATGATTTTATACCACACCCGAGTGATATCAGGGATATTTTGATGATCAACATGGATGGTCTTGTTGGGTGTTGGTTATATTATACATGGATTGATACATGGATTCTGAATGAGTAATTCCAATGATGGGCTTAGGTTTTGAATTGAATAATGAATTAATTGTTTATATGATGTGTATTCCATGAACAAGAACAAGCTTCGATTCCATCATTTACTTATACCTTAAATTTGGCTTGTTTAGGCATCTATTTAGTATATCTCTATGGGGGATACTAGGTGACACAAAAGTTCTCATGACATTTCGACTGAAATAGGTTGGATAATTAAATTTATTTCATTAAAAATTACACCTGACTACCTGTTAATTAAAATAAATACATTTTAAATGAAATTTATTAAATGTATTGGTTATAAACTATGAACATGGAATCTATAGAGTGGATATTTTCAATACTTCGATAACATGTACTATTACATATTGCACATATTTTGTATTATATATTCACTAATAGGATGGAACATGACCTTGGGTTGTTTCCTACGGGTATTTTATCCTATAACTTCTTCTAGCCGCCGATGGGTACCCGAGTAGATTACATGCTTTCATGAATGAATAGGGGAAAGCACAATACTATAGGGTCCTGATTTATTCTTAAGTTGAGGGGATAATGGGATCGAAATGAGGCTCATGATTACAACTTGATTCGTTTTTTCGATTTTATACATTTGCTATAGGTATTTTTCTTATTCCATGTACTTATATTTTGTATTTTTTGTAAGGACATATGATATATATCATCTCCATCTATATATCTGATTCCCTCTGGAATTTGTTTTTATATCCTTTATGGATGTTTTTTTATTTTCTGATTATTATACTTCTTATGCTACTTCTATATTATTGGTACTAGGATGTGTCACACTCTTATAAGAGGGAATAGTATCCCCACAATCACATACTAGTCCCTCAATAATATTATTAATCTTTTAGTGTTTGGGGAGATGAACTAAAGACATTTTGGTCAACTAGGATCGGGGAACTATTGAGTTGTATCGGAGTCTGAAACATTACGTACGACCAACTGATTTATGGTAGAGCACTCTAGTATAATCGTGAGTAACTATTCTTCTCCTAGGAAAACATTATTTCCAAATATCAGGTAAAAAATATCATGACGACACTTTCTACCATTAAAAGGTTTACCACCCAATAAAACAATTGAAACCACTTTTAATGCACTATAAGACTTCCTCATGTTTCCCTAAGAAATGAGAACCTGATCAACTAACACAAAAAACATATTTAACTTGAATATTATTTCATGCAAGTTAATATATCATTTTTGTATCTTTTTGATGCATCATATCATAGCTATCTCATCCCCTACTAATAATGGAGAAAAACACTACAGGACTATAAAGCGACCTGCATAGTCCATCACAAAAATAACCCCTTATGTAAACTACAAGAACTCATATACTCTCTTGTATCTCTTATTCACTGGATAAAAGTTCTTAAGGAAATTCTCTAGATTTTCCTTCCATACCATAACATTGGCATGTCCTCCTTGTTAATGAACATCACAGTAGTGCTTAGCTGATATTTATGAAATATATGAAGCTAACCTGACCTTCTCCTCAGAAGGAGTCCCCAAATTATCAATAATAGTATGGATGAACTCATTCAAGAACACTACAACCTCAGGCCCGCCCTCTCTAGTGAAACTTACATGGTACTATAACTGAAACTCCCACATTAGTTCAAACATACTCTTCACTACCCTCTCTAGGAATCTCAACATAAAATGCATGAATTGAGAAATTGTTTCTCAAAACTGGTCATTTACTCATTCATGTGACACTATTGGTACCATAGGTTCCATTTCTGGAGGATCATTTCCATCAATGTCCTCATGTCGTCCTACTAGAAACAATCATCAGGGATGCATGCCTCTACAATGGCAAACAGACATATCAAGACATTTAACCAATGTTTATCATTTTTATTAAGATATATTTTTATAAATATATAAAAATTAATCCCTCCTCTCTCAACCACATTGTAAAAAATGAGGCACTATAACAACATAGGACCATCCTAAATCTCGGTCATGTTTTAAAATGTGTAAACTCAATTCCATTATACCACATTACCATTACACTCCTTGTTTCCATATCAATTTTTTTACATCACGCATCATTTATGTATATTAAATAAATTTTAGGCACCATTTTCAGTAAATATTACACAATAAAAGACAAAACAATTCAAATACAATAACTTACCCAACACCCATTTTTTCCCATGCATGCCTAAGAATGACGCATGTCAAAAAAATTTGAGTTTCAAGAATGATGCATGCATACTAAAATATCGTTCTATACTTGACCATGTGTCAAATACCAGTAATTAATTTAAATAATAATAATATCACACAACAAGTGCATCACCCATTGTGAAATAACAACAAACATTAAAAACACATTAATAAAAAAAATCCCACCCATGGTAATTATCTTTTACCCTCATAGATGGGTTTGATACTGCCATTGAAGAGCTCTTAACAAAATCTTGAATCATTATATTCTTCCATATACCTTTCCTAGGTAGTATGAAAATATAAGAAGAAAATAAAACAACCTTTTATACTACTATTTATCATCATAAAAATGGTGCCACAAACCGGTATCCTGAGATAGTTTGTCACATGACCTTAGAAAATCCATTCCATAAGCTAAAGGATACCAACCAGTAGAAATTGTCTTTTATCGATCATGGGGAGACTATACCCTCAGCACCATAATTGAACAAGAGAAGAAGTAAATAAATAAAATTAAAGATATAATAACTATAAATTAGAAAAATCAGTATCACATGATAACTCAAACAAAAAAATAATTTCCAAACCAAAATAGTAGATATTTCATTCTATGAACTTGAGATATTTAAAATAAAAAACCCCAAAATAAGTCAGTAAAAAATAAATGTGGGTCCTCAAACCAAATCTAGTTCCCTCAACAATTCTCCAATCCAAATCATCAATCTTTCTTAGGGAACATTCTCTTATCATTTCCACCAATATTTAGGGAATAATATTTTATGTTGTTGAATAAGGAATAATGTATAATGAATAAATTAAATATGTATATATATATATTACATTTCATTATTCTATAACTAATCACATAAACCCTTGGGTTCCCGATGACCCCCAAACCCCTAATATCTACTTCGAGTCCTAACAGTGTCTGAACCATATCATAATACCATTTCTACTATTTATCAATTAATTTCCCATCATGTCAAGAGAAATTGGATCTGTCATCCAATGAAAAATCATCAATGTATAAATCCATGAGTTACATGCCATAGGTATTTGAGGCCTATATCCCTACCCCACATCATGGTATTACATGTGTATTTGATGCTTCAATTATTATCTCACACTTTCTATCTCATATGGGTATTAGGAGCCTCATTCCATATCTTACAACTTAATATTCCAAGGGTATTTGGAGCCTTAACCACTTCCCAAAACTCATTTATCATATATTTTTATTTGGAACCTCAGTCAATGTCTCACACTCTTATTCTAATTAATCCAACATATATACATTATATCAAATACCTCAATTCAAACAAGTTTAATAAAAACTAATCCTCTTGTCACATTTCATATCAAGATATACTGTTACATTTTATAAAAAAAATTGTATGTCAATTAAATGACAATGAATAATATTAACAATTTACTATTAAACAATTAACAATATTTAAATCATAAAACCATTAAAAATATATGAATAATTCAATACTCTTGTAATTCACATTTCCAATTAAATCATACACACATTATTTGATAAATTAAAAAATTTAAATTTCCAAAAAAATCCATAATCAAAACATTTAATAAATTATGTAAACAATTATTTATTCCAATTCCAAAAATTTAATAACAGCAAAATTAAATTAATTAGTTATCAAATTAAATAATAAAACTCCACCACTTTTATAGTCACTATTTTACCAATATTATAATCATAGATATGAAAATTCATCCTACCCATATTCAACACATTTCATAATAATATAGAAAATCAATTAATCAGTTCTACAATTCCATAAATTAATTAATCAATTAATTTATTCAACTCAAAATTCAACTATAAAAATAAAAATTGAATATCACAACACATACAAGAAATAAAATTCTTGACTATGTGAATTGAATATTTTCCACCTTCCTTGATATTGATGAAGACCACTCCCTGATGAAAATCCCAAATTGAAGTAGACTACCAAGATCATGATCAACAATAAGATCTAGATGTAAAACATAGATTCGATATTAATTGGATTATATCCATGAAAAAAAAGATCTTGATCCCCTAACACTGGAGGAAAAAGTACATTCAATGGATTAGTGAAATATAAGATATAGTAGGTAAACTAATTGAGGTGAGAATCTATTTCTAATGGAGGTGAATATCTTTAATCCGAGATTACATTTTTGAATAACAGATGATAGAATGTAGTAAAATCCAACCAGGAACATAAAAAAAGAGAGAAATATATTTAGGTATGAACTAGGTGGTTTAAGGATTTATGATTGGGGATCATGATTTTTTAAATGAATTTGCATGGTTTAAAAATTCTATTTGAAAAGATTCAAATATAGGCACATGGATTACCCTTATTGTGTTCCCTAGCCATGTGCCTCACCTAGGGGTTTAAAATGGTCACTAATATTTGGTCTCACATTTTTAGAAACCGTTGGTCTTCTGTTTGAATCTCCTTTATTTTTTTTTATGGTTTTTTTAGAGCACGGTTCGGGAAAACCATGCGCCAATCATGCACCAAACCTCTTCATTCGAAAATTTTCCAATTCACCTAGAACTCCATAAGTTAAAACCTATATATTATGTAGTAAAAAAATATTACCAAAAAACAAGATCAATATCTCTCGAGAAAAGCCTACCACCTTAAAATATATTACTCATGTTCCAATGTACAATTGTTTATGCCGAAATATTTCCAAAAAGAGCAAAACAATAGAATAACATTCCCATTAACCCCTTCATGTAATAAACATGGATCTCCATATGCCACCACATAAAGTTATCATCACAATCAAAAATGATTTCACCCTAACCAATGTCTTGGGAATCATCAAGAAATTTTTATTAATCTATGACACATGGAATACATCACGCATCTAAAAAATATAGAGGGTCTTTGTTGTATAATTCACCATTTCTCTAATAAGAGAAAACACCACGAATGGTCCAACACACAAGGTTGAATTCATAATCCGATGAAAAAAATCACTACCAATGATTATTATTCAACATTATTAACCCATTATATCCATATTCGAGCTCAAAAGTACCCCTCCTAGTATCAATATTTGAATTTTGATTATAGTGTTCTACCTAAAAGCTTTCATTAGTTACCTAAGTTGTCACAACTCATCTCGGGGCCCGTGCCATGACTACCCCAAACTCGCCTTCCATAAGTCAGGGGCTAGAGACTAGCACCAAAGGCGTGAATCCCAATAAAAATGTAGGAATTTCCTTTACAAGTAAACAAACACAATAGAGTATGGAAGAGAAAAAAGCACTAAGTAAAAATGAGTACTAAAGTATGTGTTGAAATGTAAATGGCCATTATACAAATCTAACTGAAAGCACAGTACAGCAGAAAAGAATGTACAATAGATGTAAAGTAAAACAACAACACCGAGTCGTCCTCTAGAAATCCCACCTGAAGGGTGGGTATTGATAGTCTCCTAAGCTCCTCGGGTCCGGCCGTCCTCTCCAAGTACGTCCCACCTAGTGGTCCACCTCCGGGTACCGACCAGCTCCACAAGCCTCCACCTCGATCAGTGATGTCCATCATCTCTATCCAACACAGCGTAGTGCGGGCATAACCCATGCATGGGTGAGTATACAATACTCACTATGGACCCCGAGAACCCCGAAGGTCTCTCAAAATCCACGAAGGATAAACCACAATGGAAAGATACAATCATGAAGTATCATCCGACTCTACTTAGGTATATTCCCATATATATACCTAAGTCATCAATTACAATTCAGCTCCAACTCTTGATCCCAAGCACAACCCTTTCCACATTGGAAACACAACCCAGTCCACACAGGAAACCCAACCCAGTCCACACAGGAAATTAGGTCAATCACATCGATGATAATGATTGGAAAAATCAAGACTCAGCTCACACAGGTATACTAGTCACAAAGAAGGGTGGAGATGATTAAATGTAGCCCCAGAATCATCTCTTCTGTTGTACCCACGTAGGATATAAGGACAAAATTCGTTGCTGCTGAACCCGCGTAGGATCCAAGTAAAGTAACCATCATTGCCAAACCCACGTAGGATCCAAGTACAGTCATCATCTCTACCGAACCCATGTATGATCCAATTACAATCGTCATTGTTGTGACAGTTGCAGCCATCTCTAGGGTTCCCGCACACAACACGCTCGATTCCGGGATGGTCCGCTCCACGAGCCAAGGGGTCGATACATCAACTATCATGAATTCTAGAGTTGATGTATCCCAATGTTCCGTCTCGTCAAAAGGAACTCAATGTGACAGATGGCGTGTCAATCGGACGCCTGGTCTGAGAGATATTGGTCGTCCGTTGCAGGGGCCCAGTTAGAAATACCCTCGTTTCTAACCCGGCTGATATCCATAGTCATCCAAAACTCACATAGAGTATCGCAAAAGAACTGTCTCGTCGAAAGGATCCTAGTTCTATAGATGGCGCGTCGATCGGATGCACAATCTTTAATTTATTCCAATTTAAGTTATTAATAGGCCCGGCCCATATAGCCTAGTGGCCCGACAGGTTGGGGTAACCCAGTTTGACAGGTTCGACCCAACAGGGGTGTCAGACCGGTCCGAAGTAATACAAAACATGGCCCAATGGGTCGTGGCCTGGCCCAAAGTGGCGCGGTCCGGCCCGGCGGGGCACGGATGGCTCGACCAGCTAGCAGAGCGAGTTCAAAGGGGGGGAGGGCACCCCCTAGTTGTCTGCACCGGCAGTGCCAAGCGGTGCCGCCCATCCCCAATCTGTCCGGCTAGACTTTCCGACCTTCTGCGCATGCGGCCCGTATGGGCGGGCCGCCAGTCATCCAGTGTGGCGCCCTCTTGGTGTCACTGTCTAAATCCGCCCAGCCGGCCGACGTGCCTACTGGTTCCTCGGCATGATGCCCTCCTGGAGCCGCGGTTCACCTCCAGCACAGCCGGCGTGCTGGCACCGCCTTCCTTTTCCATGTTCCCTACACGGCGCGACGATGTCATGCTTCCTCCACCTTCAGTTGCCAATTCCCAATGAAAAAGTTCCAGTGGAGGGTCTTCGGGCCGTGTTTGTTCAGCCCGCGCCCTCCGTGATAGGCGGCAACACATATCCATGAATTCACAAGGTTCACAAAGCATAACGTCGATTTTATTTTAAATAAAATTGAATCAAATCACCCTACCTCGAAAATAAGTTCTCGGTTGTCAAGCACCGTGGATGACGACATCATTTCCATCGTCGTTGGTGAGCACCCAAGGAAGTGACGTCTCCTCTTTTATCTCGTAGGGAAGAAGAGTATCGTGTGTTGTGGTTCTTCGTGGAGTCGGTGCTCTACATCGATGAGTTGTCACTCTTCATAGATAGGATGAAGTTCTTCAATGAAGGAGGATATTCCTTCTTCATTCACACAAAGGCTCTCTCCAAAATTCCCACACAACAATCCAACCCCAAAATAAAATAAGGCCACCCCTTATTTTAATTAAAAAAGCCATGAATTTCAAAATTCAAAATACATTTCAGTTAATTAATTAAAACAAGAGTTGATTAATTAATTAAATGTTAGGTTGGAAAGTTTAAATGAAGTGAGAGGGAGAGAGGATGTGTCCTAATTAATTTAGGAGATTTGTCAAGTTTAATGGGGGAGTTTATGAGAGTTATGGGAAAGTGAAAGATTGGGCCTTGTTTGGAACCCACCTAAGAAATATCCTGACATGGGTAGTTGGAAGCCTGTGGGTCCCATCCCAACTACCCCATGCAGGATATAACCAGTTTAGATATAAATATATAATTGTTCCACAATTTTATTCAATTCTCATTTAATCCACAAAAATTAATTCTCAACCCGCTTAAAACACAACTACGTTAAAGGTCCCCTTAGGAAATTACCCACACTGTGAGTTCATTGGTGACCTTAGATTTCGATTCGAGCACCAGTTCAAAAAATAAAAAACCCCGCTTGTTCGTTTATTGAACGTACCTGAGCTAAACTTTAGAAATTTATTCTGGGCACACCGGGTCTCGGAATCAAGTGCCGTCAAAAACCGCGTACACAAAAAATCCAAATTAATTTAAGAAAAAAATTTCCTTGAAATTTACGGGTCTATACATTACCCCCAAGTCAGGGATTTATTTCCCCATGAAGAAAGAACATAAACTAGGGAATCAAATGAGGATACTGAGCACGCATCTGAGCCTCCCACTCCCATGTGCTCTCTTAGAGGTTCTCGTGCTGCCAACGAATGCACACTAGAGAAATCGACCGTCCATGTAGGACCAGCTCCTGTCGATCCCAGATCTCCACCAGAACCTCCATGAGTGTAGCCCCATCATCGATGTACAGCTCCCAGTGGTCGATGATGTGAGTCGGGTCATGCATGTATCTCCACAGTTGAGATACATGAAAGACATCGTGCACCCGGTGCAACTGAGGTGGAAGGGCCAGGCGGTAGGCCACCTCTTCTTCCCTAATGAGGATCTGGAATGGTACGATGAAGTGTGGAGATAACTTGTCGCCCCGGACAAATCTCCATCATCCACGTTTAGGTGAGACCTATAATAAAACATGGTCCCCATCCTCGAACTCTAGTGGTCTTTATCTCCTATCAAAATAGAACTTCTGTAAACTCTGTGCAGTCCTCATCTGCACATGGATGATCTGAACCTTCTCTTTCATATCCTACACCATCTCTGGTCAAATGAGTGCTGAATCCTGAGGGTTAGTCCAACACATAGGTGATCTGAAAGGTCTGTCGTACAATTCCTCATATGGTGCCATCCCGATGGTGGAGTGGTAGCTGTTGTTGTAGGAATACTCCACTATGGGTAGGTGATCCTCCCAGCTGCGACCAAAGTCAAGGACACATGCACATAGTATGTCCTCGAGTGTCTGAATGGTTCTCTCCATAGGGCCATCCGTTTGATGATAAAAGGCGGTGCTCAGGTGTAGCTATGTCCCGAATGCCTCCTGTAACCCCTCCCAAAGCCGAAAAGTAAAGCGAGCATGTCAATCAGAGATGATAGACGATAACACACCATGAAGTAGTACGATCATTTGTATGTAGAGGCGTCCCAAGAAATCCACTAAGCCATGTACTCTGATAGGTAGAAAGTTGGCCGACTTGGTGAGTCGGTCGACAATCACCCAGAAGGAGTCGTGTCCTCTGGAATTACGAGGGACCCCCTCACAAAATCCATAGATATCCTATCCTAATTCCACTCTGGCACCTCTAAGGGCTTCACCAAGCCCGGAGTTACCTCATGCTCTGCCTTCTCCTGCTGGCAAGTGACGCATCGAGAAATGAACTCTGCCACATCCTTCTTCATCCTCAGCCACCTGTGTTGTCGTCTGAGATCCTGGTACTTATTCACCACTCTTGGATGTACCGCAAGAGGGGAAGTGTAAAAATCCTTCAGCACATCCTCCTGCAGTGCAAATGGTACCATGGTACGTCCCATAAAGAGGATGAGGTGCTCTCCTCCTTCAAAAAATCCACCTGGCGCCTGCCCTGTGGAAATCTGAGCACGTCGTGTCTCACAGTCAACGTCTCCTCACCATGCCTCTCTAACCCTCTAAAGTAGTGGAGGGGTGACTATGAGGGATTGTAGGAAATCTACTCCATCTCTATCCAAAAATAATATCTGCAAAGCAGCTAACTACTATGTCGCCTCTCCAAGTAGTTGAATGCCCGAACTTCTGCTGAGAGCATCAGCCACAACGTTTCCCTAACCGAGAATATTGACTATCTCAATTTCAAAGTCCTAGAGGAACTCGAGCCATCGATGCCATCTCAGGTTCAGGTCCTTCTGTGAGGATATGTACCTAAGACTCAGGTGGTTCGAGTAGACTGTAAAGCACTCGCCCATCAAATAGTGCCACCACATCTTCAAGGCGAAGACCACAACTGCTAACTCCAGGTCATGGGTAGCGTAGTTCTTCTCGTACTGCATCAACAATCGTGGACCATAGGTGATCACTACCCACTCCTCCATCATGACACAACCGAGTCTGATCCCCGATGCATCACAGTAAACTACGTACCCTATTCCCTACTCTAGAAGCCTCAAGATGGGTGCACTGGTCAATCTCTTCCTCATCCCCTGAAAGCTCTGCTGACATCTATCTGACCACACGAAGAGTTTCTCCTTCTTCATCAAAGCTAAAAGTGGTGATGAAACTCTGGAGAAGTCTGACACAAATCTCCTATAGTACCCAGCCAGACCTAGGAAACTCCTCACCTCCATCATGCTCCTGGGTGGCTCCTAAGCAATTATATCCTTGATCTTCGAAGGACCCACCGCAACTACCGCCTCCAAGATGACGTTCCATAAGAAGCGAATCTCTCAAATCTAGAACTGGAACATCGAGATCATACCATAAAGCGGGTGCTCTCAGAGTGTTTCTAGTATAACCCTCAAGTGGTTGGCACGGTCCTCCTCAGTAGTCGAGTAAATAAGAATGTCTTCGATGAATACTACGACAAATTGATCCAGATATGGCTAGAAGATCATGTTCATGAGACTCTTGAACACTAATGGAGCATTGGTTATGCCGAACGGCATAAACAAGAACTCATAATGGACATACCGACATCTGAAGGTCATCTTATTTACATCCTTATCTCGAACTCTAACCAGGGGATAGCCTGACCTGAGGTCTATCTTTGAGAACCATCGTGATCCCTGGAGCTGATCAAATAAGTCATCAATCCTCGGGATGGATACTTGTTCTTTACGGTAACCTGATTCAGACGATGGTAGTCGACACATAGTTTTAAGCTCCTATTCGCTTTCTTGGTGAATAAAATCGGAGAAGCCCAGGGTGAAACACTGGGTAGGATGAATCCATATCCCTGCAAGTCCTCCAGTTGTAACCGCAACTCATGAAGCTCAGCAGGAGCCATCCGATATGATGGTGTAGATATCGGTGTTGTCCCAGGGTACATGCCAATATAGAAGTCTACCTCATGGCGAGGAGGTAGTCTTGGAACGTCATCAGGGAAAATATCTGCATATTGATCCACCACAACATGAAATCTCTGACTCCAGACATCAACTGCTCCATGTATGAGACTAGCCAACTGATGTCTGATCGGATTCCCTCCCCTCTGCATTAGTCCATCCTGTGTTATATAGGACTTCTTCTCTCCGGTGAAGGTTATCATTCTCCCATCGATGTGGAAACACCACACTTTGAGCCTAATACAGTCAATCTGGTCTTGGACTGTAGATAACCAATCTATACCCAAGATGACGTCGTAAAGCCTCGACGCCGCTATAAGAAGATCCCAGCTGAAACTCACTCCTCCTAGAGTAAGCTCACACTACTAGAAGATGTGCGTAATCATCGAATCGTCTTCCGTAGGAGTCTCTATCCATAATTACTGAGCCAAAGGCTCCGTCGGAATCTCCGAGCACCGAACAAGGGCATCAACAATAAAATAATGACTCGTAACTGTGTATATAAGAACTGAAACAAGGGTGGAGTAGACATAGATAGTACCTAAAATCATCTCAGGTGTGTCGTGGTCATATGCCTCAACTACCTGGAGCTGAGCCTTCCCACGTCTGCTAGATCCCTGTGGTCGGGGTGGCCCTCCTGGTGGTGGTGGTGGTAGAACCTCAAAGCATCGTCCACCAACTGATGCTCATCCAGCTCATTAGCCTAGTCTGCCGGATCCCTGCGGACCACCATGGTCGAACCGCTACCTCTTCCTGGGAGGTCGCTATACTATCTTCTAGTCCTCTGCATGGCAGTTCGGGCAGTCATGATCCATGTGGCCCTGCCCGCCGCATGTTGCGTGTTCCCCAGACATCCGAACCAGTATCCTGAGATCGCCCACCTGATGGCCTGGTCTTCTTGGACATCTGTGACATATGTATACTTCGGTCTACAGATGACTCCACTATGTTTCGCCCTGCGGTAGGCCTCACTGCTGGCAAAGGCTCAGCGAGAAATCTCTCCACAAGAAGGGCTCTCTCTAGTACTCCTGCCTGCTTCAGAATGCTGAGGGAGAACATCAAAGCCCTGATCTCATTCCTCAATCCCTTCTCAAATGTCCAGGACCGGAAGGATGGATCCCATACCATGTTCGTGGAGTAGCATGAGAGGTTGGTAAATCTCACCGAGTATTGGGCTACTATCATCCTGTCATGTCGCAGCTGTATTAACTATTGGATGCGCACCTCACAGAGGGTGGAAGGAACGAACTCCGAGCAGAGGAGGCTCTCGAAGTCCGTCCAAAGTAGTGATGCCTCATTTTGAACGTGAATAATCAGGCTCCTCCATCTTCTTGCTGTTGCGTGCATGAGACTCGAGTCAAGGATCAACATAAGATCTTCTGTTGTCCCTATCAATCTGAGGAATCAGACGATAGCCTCTAGCCAATCCTCAGCTGCCTGATGGTCTATCTCTCCATAGAACCTAGGAGGCCTCTATCACTGAATATCATGCAGCACACTCAGGCGGCGTGCACTCTCCGATGTTGGGGATGGTGGTATCGATGGCCCAATAGGTAGAGGTACTGCTGGTGCCTCTACTATAATGGGGCCCTGCACCAAGGCCTCGTCGCTTGGTGGGCTTCCATATTGCACGTAACTAGGAACCCAAGCCGACTGCCTTTGTGGGGCCATCTGTAATGGAAACAGGTGTGCCATGATCAAACAGTATACCTGGTGAGTTTACATAAAGTAATCAAAAATAATACTTTTGAAACACACATCCAATCAGTGTTTTCGAGCACTGAGTTGGAAATATGAAGTCAAGGTCATGGTGAATGGATACTTCGGCTGCCGCATCAACACTGGACTCCCTGGACTGATAACAACACTCAATATACTAAACATTATTGCTTCACAGAGAATAAATTATCAGAGTGCTGAGTTCTTCGGTAGAACCGACTCCTCTGATACCAATTTCTGACGACCCGTCCCCAGGGCCCGTGTCGTGACTACCCCAATCCCGCCTTCCATATTCCAGTGGAAGGGGACTCGCACCAAATCCGTGAATCCCAATAAAATATAAGTAATCGCCTTTATATGTAAAAAACACAATAGAGTATGGAGGAGAAACAAGCACTAAGTAAACCTGAGTACAAAAGTTATTGCTGAAAAGTAAATTTTCCAGTATACAAACCCAACTGAAAGTACAGTACAACTGAAATGAAAGTATAACAGATCTAAAGTAAAACTGCAAAACCGAGTCATCCTCTATAAATCCCACATGAAGGGTGTGTACAGATAGTCTCCTCAGTTCCCCGGGTCTGGCCGTCTGCTCCGAGTACGTCCCACCTAGTGGTCCACCTCTGGGTACCATCCAGCTCCACAAGCCTCCACCTCAATCAATGTTGTCTGTCATCTTCATCCAACACTTTGTAGTGTGGGCATAGCTCGTGCAGGGGTGAGTATACAATACTCAGTAGGGACCTCAAGGCCCCCGAAGGTCTCTCAGAATCTATGAAGGATAAACCACAAAGGAAAGATGCACTCACGAAGTATCAACCGACTCTACTTAGGTATATTCCCATACATATACCTATGTCATCAATTACAATTCGGCTCCAACTCTCGAGCTCAACCACAACCCAGTCCATATAGGTAAACACAACCCAGTACACTCCGGAAACACAACCCAGACCACAAAGTAAATAAGTTCAATCACATTGATGATAGTGATTGGAAAAATCAAGACTCAGGTCACACATGTATACTACTCACGAAGAGGGGTGGAGATTATTAGTTGTAGCCTCTGAATCATCTCCTCTACCAAAACCACGTAGGATCCAAGTAAATAATTCATCGCTGTCGAACCCACATAGGATCCATGTACAGTAACCATCCCTGCCGAACCCACGTAGGATCCAAGTATAGTTTTCATCGCTGCCGAACCCACGGAGAATCCAAGTACATCCGTCCTTGCTGTTGAACCCACGTAGAATCCAAGTACAGTCATCATCGTCATCACAGTTGCAGCCAGCTCTAGGGTTCCCGGACATAGCAGGCTCGATTATGGGAGGGTCCGCTCCCCGAGCCATGGGGTCGATACATCAACTATCATGAAGGCCAAAGTTGATGTATCCCAAAGTTCTGACTCTTCAAACGGAACTCAACGCGATAGACGAAGCTTCAATCTGACGCCCGGTCTGAGAGATATTGGCTTTTCCGTTCCAAGGGCCCGGTTAAAAATACGCTCATTTCTAACCCGGAAAATATCCATAGTCATCCAAAACTCACTTAGAGTATTGAAAAAGAACCATCTCATCAAACGGGTCCTAGTGCCACAGATGACGCGTTGATCGGACGGGCGGTCTTTAAGTTATTCTCATTTAAGTGATTAACAAGCCTGGCCCGTATAACCCAGTGGGCCGACGGGTCAGGTTAACCCAGTTTGATGTGTCCAACCCAGCATGTGTGTCAGACCAATCCAAAAGAATACACAACTCGGCTCGGCGTGGCGCAGCCCGAAGAGCTCGACCGAAGGCCGAGCGGGTTCCAAGGGTGGGTGTCCCCTCGGTTGTTGGTATCGGGGGCGCCAAGTGGCGCCACCTTTACCCAATCCGACTGGCAGACCGGACTTCATTCTGCACATGGGCTCATATGGGTGGGCTGCCGATCTCCCAGCATGGCAACCTTCTGGCGCCACGGTATAGCTTTGCCCGACCAGCCGACTAGCCAGCCAATTCCTCAGCGCAGCTCCCTCCTAGCGCCGATGTTCGCCTCCCGCACTGCAGGTGCAACGACGCTAACTTCCTTCGCCATGTTCCCTGCACGGCATGACGACGTCATGCTTCCTCCGCCTCTGGTTTCCAATTCCAAAAGAATAAGATCCAGCGGAGGGTCGTCGGGCCGTGTTTGTTTGGCCCGCGCCCTCCGCATTAGGCGGTAACACATAGCCAAGATTGCACGAGGTTCACAAAGCACAACCACAATTTTATTTTCAATAAAATTTAATCAAATCACCCTACCTTGAAAATAATTTCACAGTTTTCAAGCACCGTGGATGAAGGTGTCGTTTCTCTTCGTCGTCGGTGTGCACCCGATGTAGAGACCCTAAGCTTAACGTACATGAACATTACATTACATTTGTGGAATACTTAGTACAAAACAAAAATGCACACAAAAGGATCGTAATAGTTTAGTGTCTTTGGAAACTCGGAACTTAATCTTCTAATCGTGGTGAAAGATCTTCAATATCTCCCATAATGATCTTCCCCTTTTTTACCTAAAAGATTTCTTTATATCCTGGGGAAAAGAAAACATAATAGGGTGAGCTCAAATGCTCAGTAAGGGTAAACAAAAGAAAAATCAATCACATCATATTCATAAGTACATAACTTTTGGAAATCTAAACCTGCAAAAGAGTGCATAATTTCATAACATGGGATAAATCATAATAGTGAAATGAAATCCCAATAAGCATAACTTAAAACATGAAACTTTGTGGCATACACACATAATCAAAGAGAATCATTTCTTGTTAGTCCAGACTCATTGCCAAGTCTATCTTAGTGGACAAAGTCCCTTTCTGAACCGAGTCACCCTCGTTTCAGTCCTGTTTCACTGAACCGGTATAACCTACCGTTCCAGCCATGTCTATCTCATGAGATATAAAATCTTTACCCAATGCATTGGATGGATATATAGGTCCCACCCATCTTATAATGAATCCTTTCTTATGTGTTCCACATAATCATAAATCATACATCATCGCATAACACATGTAACAAAAAATGGGATTCTTGAAACATCATGACACCATAAAACAAATCATATAAGGTACATGACTTCATAAAAATAATTTCCTCAAAACATAATCAAATCAATGTAATAATAGGGATAGAAACAGAACCCTATATTATCTTAGATGGAAAATAATTTTGATAAAACATTTGAACTCCATTCTTGAGGGAAATATCCTTTCTACTTCAAAAACACTTTTCTTTTCTTAACATGTCATACAATTATAAACTAAAATAAGTTGATTAAAAATAAACATGAAAACTTATAAAGTAAGATTCTTGGAAATAATGTTTTAAAAATTAATTCTTTCCATATAAGTTAAAAAAATATTGTTCGTACTTTTGTCAGAACAGTCACAAAGTACCTTGTACGAAAAATGACAAAAGATTTCTTTCATATCTTTTACTAAAAACTCACCGAAGGGTAAAATTGGATATAAACTATTGTACAAGAATGGAAATAATATTACATATTGAGGGAACATGGATGTGGATGATAAAATACACCCCAGTAATTACCAATGTAAAAACAATCTCGGATAAAAGTGAGATTGTGATATTTCCCTTACCTTAGGTCCGACTTGCTTTGTAAGTGTCTGAACCTCCTATATAATTATTTAAATCATGTTATTGACTTATTCCAGAATCATATTCATTGTTATTATATCATATATGGTCCACTTATGAATTTATATTACCCGTTATTTTGTAAATTCATGTTAAAGTAGCGTTTTGGTTAAAATCGTCTCATTTGTCGTTCGTGTTTTTAACTTGTAATTTTTAATATGACTACTTAGATCATGATTACTTATATACAGAATGTAAAAAATGATTTATATATAATATATATTCAGAATATATATATATATATATATATCAATAAATGGAATGAAATACACCGTTCATGGAGACGGTAGTCCGTAC
Organism: Viscum album; assembly: GCA_963277665.1. Lineage (NCBI taxonomy): Eukaryota > Viridiplantae > Streptophyta > Magnoliopsida > Santalales > Viscaceae > Viscum > Viscum album. The sequence goes on along the minus strand of OY728156.1, from coordinate 471,458,636 downwards.
GTACGCATGAACGTTGTTTTCGTTTCCTTATTGAAGTTAATGGAATTAAGTAGATGACATACATATAAATTTAAATAAATCTAGTATCATTATTATGTCATATATTTCATTAGTACTTATTATATATACTTTATAATCATTCATGAATGGTTAATCATTGAGAATGAATCTCATCGCGTCATGGAGACGGTAGTCCGTACGTACGCACGAGCGATGATATCATTCCCATGGTCGTGGAATTGTTTTTAAGTGTATGTAGACTATTTCAGTATCAATATAACTTTATAATAATCATATATAGTTACTCATTACACCATTATACCTATCCAATTAAGGTGGTGGTGGAAAATAGATTACACCACGGCGTGGAGATGGTATTTCGTACGTACGCACGCGCGGTGATTTCATTTTTCCGTATGATGGATAGAAGGTGAATTAGAGTTTTTTCATATTTATAATAACATATAAGTATATAAGAAATACTGATTTTATTACTTTATCCAGAAACAACTAAAGAAGAAGAAGTTGAAGAAGAATGAAATTGAAAAAGATCGGTAATGGATATTACCTCTTTTTGACGCGCCTTTTCTTAGCCTCCACTTAATGAACTAAGGATGGTCTTTGAAGAAGACCAGGACCTCTAGGATGATACTAGGGAAGTGGAGAAGGGATTTTGGCAGGGGTTTTCCGAACTTGAACGCTCAATGTTGTGTGAGGAAGAGAGGGAGGAGGTGCCCTTTTATAAGGGAGGAGAGGGGCACCTTAGGAATATCTCAAAATATTATTTTATATTAAAGTAAAAATCGGTTTATAATGGTTCCAAAGGGTCTTATTTCGAAGCTAAAGTGGGGATGGGTCGAAAGCCTATCAACTAATAGGATTTAGACATGTTTAGGTTATTATTTTAACCATATCAATTAGATTTAACTGTAAGTTAAATAATTTAACTTTTACCGTGTCTTTTTGTTTTCTTACACTATATGGTTAATACAATTACTATAATATGCCAAAAGAACCCCAAATTGTTTATTATTAATATATATATCCTTATCTAAGTCATTTGGACGATCCATATATTTTTATGAATAAAATAACAATTATTAATATAATATTTGATTTAAAAACTATTTTGTGTCAATTTTGACACTATTTGATATATGATTTTTGTGAAAGTCATAACAGAATTATATTTTCTAACCAAGTTGATTAAATCAACACTAATATATCATAGTAACCTAGAAAATTAGTGTAATTCATAAAAAGTCTCAAATTACATTTATTTTGGTGCTTATAACATCAATTATGTCAATATTTCATTAATAAGATAATTACTGCATCATCATTGTGTCATAAATAAATTAAATTATTTAATGTCTAAAAATTACAAATAAAATACCATTATATAGGAAATCTTTTTAGCTTTCTAATGAATATTTATAGTCGAATTTATCTTATGTATAACCCATATTAAAAATTATTTACTTATTAAACATTGATTTTAACTATTTTAACTATTCATTAAATAAAAAAATATTAAATGTCATAATCTAATCCAAGTGGACCTAAATGGTCATATTATATTCATAAGTTTGTTTTTGGTCGAATTACACTTATCCAATAGAATTAGGACATGTGTTAGGGTAATAGTAATATCATATTTACCCTTAGTTACCCTATTTACTATTAACCGCGGTAAAAAAAGTAAAAAGTTACTATTCACCAAAAAATTATTTTTATCTCATTGAACCACATTTTACTTACTGATATCAACCGTGTCTGTCGGATTTTCGAAATTCCATTCACAGAAGCGGTAAAATTATGTTTTATGCAAAATTCAGTTTTTAACCTACCACTTAGTGGTTTCACTATTCATCAAAAATTGAAGTTTTTCAGAAAAATGCCAAAATTTCACCCTAAGCTATAATTGATATTCCGAATTCAAAAATGATTTCTATTTTAAAAAATTCCCAACATATAAGTTTCATTAATTAATTTTATAATTAATTTTCGCTGTCACAACAAATAGCGTGTTTTTAAGAGATAATAACTATCAAAAGATTGACACTTGTTTATAACTGGTTTAAATGTGAAATTACATCCAATGACCAACATTGTATTAAATTGTAAAAATATATTCTAAATATACTTTAAAACCACTCAACTTAGTAATTTATCACTATTAATTATTTCAATTAAAAAAAGTTGTTTTTAATTAAAATTTAGTAATTTTCACTATTCATCAGAATATGAATGTTATCCGAAAAGTACCAAAATTTCACCTTAGGCTAAATTAGATACTCTGAATCCATAAATGAAGTCCATTTTGAAAAATAAAATTTACAAATTTTCAAAAAATGGTTATTACTATTCATAACGGCTAGTTTTAATAATATTTTAATAGCATATCGTTGTTTAGTGAAACTCGGTATTGTGTACTACACACGCTATCGAGGAAGGTCATGATTGCGTGTAATGCAAGGCAAGTCAAGGATTCGTGTTGTTCAAGCTTCTTTTGGTGTAGCGTACAACACAAGACATTAATGAAAAGAATATTTTTCATAAAATCTCGGGGTGTTACATTCTACCCCCCTGAAAATGAAGTTCGCCCTCGAAATTCGTCAGGGTTATAAATGATTTTCTACTTGAAAGTTTCTTTAATAGAAACCCACATCATAAAAAAGAATACCAAAACCAATCTTTAAAAACAAAAGTATGAAACGTAACGGTTACCCAAATTAACTAATCACTGGGTTTCCACACAGGTGAAAATATGGATATGGAAGAGGAATATAGCCATCATGTTCTGATGGAGTGTGGAAGAGAACATGGCTATAGAAAATCCAACAATCAAAAATCCATAAATTTGTGACGATCTAAGGAACCATCTGATTCATCAGCTATAAGATCACTAGGACAACATTTTTGGTTTTCAAGATCATTTCCCTAAAGTTGAAAATTTGAATTAGAATAAATACTTACTTTATTTTGGTACAATCTCACTGTTGTTCGTGCCTTGAACAATTTCCACTTCATCTCTTAAATAAATGAAGTTGAATTTGTTATTCATGAAGTGTTAGCAGATCATGTTATAGAATGATGGGTCATTCCATCTGTCTTAAACAAAAGGTTAGCAAAAATTATATACATAAGTCGATCTATAGTGAGATTAATCATATATGGTTCCTAAAATGGACTTATACTTCATATATCATACTTCTTAATATAATAAAACTAGTTTCTACTAAACAGGGACTTCCTGTAGGCCAGTGGTAGGTGATAAAGGCCAGTCGCACTTCGATTGTGTGTTCGATTTCAACAGCCTTGTCCGACGCGATGGGCTGTCGCCCGTCCTGCAGGTTGTCCTTTTTCTAAAGCTATATTACTATAACATCTCATCAATAATATCGAAAAACGCTTATCCTAACTTATGTCCAACATAATCCATTACAATATATAGGCTTATCCATAATACTTCAGTCCACTCTCATAATATAGTGAAAACGATTACCAGAGATTTAATACCATCGTTGATCCCCATATATCATAAGATATGTCTTGTTGGTCACATTCCAAACATTCAAAGGCCTTAATAATGTTTTCTCTTGAATACCCATTGAACCATAGTGAAAACTTGAATGAAGTTAAAAGTTAACACTTTTCACATACCAAAATCCTCAAAATTCTATATACTCAAACCATGATATCACTTAGTCCTTATATCAATCATAAGCTCATGAATACTGTTAAACATTTCGTTTTCTCATTATCCCTTCATTATGCGCATATCATCTACTTTCAAAAATATTTGAATCACTTTTCATGGTTACTGGTACCTTAAGATTATTGAAAACCACAATAGAATAATACAACAATATTCTAATACACAATAAAAGTACCTCAACAACATTATTCGTGAATACCAATAAATAAACACTTCAATCCATCCTCTTCAATTATTGTCCTGGAATAAGTCATTCCTTGATATAGAAGTAACTTTTTAGGTCAGGGAATTGAGTTGGGTAATGCCCATGTTCTCCACAAATAATACATTGAACTCCATAACAGTCTGTCACTCTATGACCCTTTTCTCCACACAGATAACATCGGTCCCTCCATTTGAGGTATTCCTCAAGGTTCTTCTTCCCTTATTTAGAAATCTCGATCTTCCTTTCTTTATGCTCCTCAACATGCGAACATGCATAATAGTCTATCTTTCTCTTCTTTGATGAATTAGACATACCACTAAATTTCCCCGTGTTAATCATATATCGCGATGACTGATTCGGCATAATCACAATATATTTCTCTCTAGGCATTACACAATTTTGTTTCTCATAGTCACCAATTTGTCCATTGGATTCAATGTTAACCGAATTCCTTTTGGTTCCCTCCATTAACTAGAACACAAAAATAATTCTGTGAGAGGTAAAAATCATGCTAGAGAAAACAACATAGTAAAGGGGAAGTACCCTCAATATCTAACATCTTAGGTTAAATTCTATGATCGTTAGCGTAATTCTAGGATTATTACCTATATGTATACTTAACCTTAGAGGCATCCCTAGACATACCTTAGAAATTTCTCTAGGGATCTCACTAAAGTTATCGCATCCTAGTTTCCAAAGGTTGACTAAACCTTTCATCTGATACCAACTGTAGAGACCCTAAGCTTAACGTACATGAACATTACATTACATTTGCAGAATACTTAGTACATAACAAAAATACACACACAAGGATCGTAATAGTTTAGTGTCTTTGGAAACTCCGAACGTAATCTTCTAATCGTGGTGAATGATCTTCAATATATCCCATAAATATCTTCCCCTTTTTTTACCTAAAACCATTCTTTATATCCTGGGGAAAAAACATAAAAGGGTGAGCTCAAATTCTCAGTAAGGGAAAACAAAAGAAAAATCAATCACATCATATTCATAAGAACATAACTTTTGGAAATCTTAACCTGCAAAAGAGAGCATAATTTCAAAACATGGGATAAATCATAGTAGTGAAATGAAATCCCAATAATCATAACTTAAAACATGAAACTTTGTGGCATACACACATAATCAAAGAGAAACATTTCTTGTTAGTCCAGACTCATTGCCAAGACTATCTTAGTGGACAAAGTCCCTTTCTGAACCGAGTCACCCTCGTTTCAGTCCTGTTTCACTGAACCTGTATAACCTACCATTCCAGCCATGTCTATCTCATGAGATATAAAATCATTACCCAATGCATTGGAGGGAGATATAGGTCCCACCCATCTTATAATGAATCATTTCTTATGTGTTCCACATAATCATAAATCATACATCATCGCATAACACATGTAACAAAAAATGGGATTCTTGAAACATCATGACATCATAAAACAAATCATATAAGGTACACATCTTCATAAAAATAATTTCGTCAAAACATAATCTAATAAATGTAATAATAGGGATAAAAACAGAACCCTATATTATCTTATATGGAAAATAATTTTGATAAAACATTTGAACTCCATTCTTGAGGAAAATATCCTTTCTACTTCAAAAACACTTTTCTTTTCGAAACATGTCAAACAATTATAAACAAAAAGAAGTTGATTAAAAATAAACATGAAAACTTATAAAGGAAGATTCTTTGAAATAATGTTTTAAAAATCCATTCTTTCCATATAAGTTAAAAAAACATTCTTCGTACTTTTGTCGGAAAAGTCAAAAAGTACCTCGTACGAAAAACGACAAAAGATTCCTTTCATATCTTTTACTAAAAACTCACCGAAGGGTAAAAATGGATATAAACTATTGTAGAAGAATGGAAATAATATTACATATTGAGGTAACATGGATGTGGATGATAAAATACACCCTAGTAATTACCAAAGTAAAAACAATCTCGGATAAAAGTGAGATTGTGATATTTCCCTTACCTTAGGTCCGACTTGCTTTGTAAGTGTCCGAACCTCCTGTATAATGATTTAAATAATGTTATTGAATTATTCCAGAATCATATTCATTGTTATTATATCATATATGGTCCACTTATAACTTTATATTACCCGTTCTTTTGTAAATTCATGTTAAAGTAGCGTTTTGGGTAAAATCGTCTCATTTGTCGTTCGTGTTTTTAACTTGTAATTATTAATATGATTACTTGGATCATGATTACTTATATCCAGAATGTAAAACATGATTTATATATAATATATATACAGAATATATATATATATATATATAATATATCGATAAATGGAATGAAATACACCGTTCATGGAGACGGTAGTCCGTATGTACGCATGAACGCTATTTTTGTTTCCTTATTTAAGTTAATGGAATTAAGTAGAAGACATACATATAAATTTAAATAAATACAGTATCATTATTATTTCATATATTTCATTAGTAATTATTATATATACATTATAATCATTCATGAATGGTTAATCATTGAGAATGAATCTCATCGCGTCGTGGAGACGGTAGTCCGTACGTACGCACGAGCGATAATATCGTTCCCATGGTCGTGGAATTGTGTTGAAGTGTATGTAGACTATTTCAGTATCAATATAAAATTATAATAATCATATATAGTTACTCATTACACCATTATACCCATCCTATTAAGGTGGTGGTGGAAAATAGATTACACCACGGCGTGGAGATGGTATTCCGTACGTACGCACGCGCCGTGATTTCATTTCTCCGTAGGATGGATTGAAGGTGAATTAGAGTTGTTTCATATTTATAATAACATATAAGTATATAAGAAATAATGATGTTATTACTTTATCCAGAAACAACTAAAGAAGAAGAAGTTGAAAAAGAAAGAAATTGAAAAAGATCGGTAATGAATATTACCTCTTTTTGGCGCACCTTTTCTTAGCCTCCACTTAAAGAACTAAGGATGGCCTTTGAAGAAGACCATGACCTCTAGGATGATACTAGGGAAGTGGAGAAGGGATTTTGGCAGGGGTTGGCCGAGCTTGAAGGCTCAAAGTTGTGTGAGGAAGAGAGGGAGGAGGTGCCCTTTTATAAGGGAGGAGAGGGGCACCTTAGGAATATCTCAAAATATTATTTTATATTAAAGTCAAAATCGGTTTATAATGGTTCCAAAGTGTCTTATTTCGAAGATAAAGTGGGGATGGGTCGGAATCCTATCAACCAATAGGATTTAGACAAGTTTAGGTTATTATTTTAACCTTATCAATTAGATTTAACTTTAAGTTAAATAATTTAACTTTTACCGTGTCTTTTTGTTTTCTTACACTATATGGTTAATACACTTACTATAATATTCCAAACGAACCCCAAATTGTTTATTATTAATATATATATCCTTATCTAATTCATTTGTCCGAACATTAGATTTTTAGGAATAATATAACAATTAATAATATAATATTTGATTTAAAAACTATTTTGTGTCAATTTTGACACTATTTGATATATGATTTTTTTGAAAGTCATAACAGAATTATATGTTCAAAACAAGTTGATTAAATCAACACTAATATATCATAGTAACCTAGAAAATTAGTGGAATGCATAAAAAGTCTCAAATTACATTTATTTTGGTGTTTATAACATCAATTATGTCAATATTTCATTAATAAGATAATTACTGCATCATCATTGTGTCATAAATAAATTAAATTATTTAATGTATAAAAATTAAAAATAAAATACCATTATATAAGAAATCTATTTATATTTCTAATGAATATTTGTAGTCGAATTTATCTTATGTATAACCCCATATTAAAAATGATTTACTTATTAAACTTTGATTTTAACTATTTTAACTATTCATTAAATAAAATAATATTAAATGTCATAATCTAATCCAAGTGGACCTAAATGGTCATATTATATTTATAAGGTTGTTTTTGGTCGAATTACACTTATCCAATAGAATTAGGACATGTGTTAGGGTAATAGTAATATCATATTTACCCTTAGTTACCCTATTTACTATTAACCGCAGTAAAAAAAGTAAAAAGTTACTATTCACCAAAAAATTATTTTTACCTCATTGAACAACATTTTACTTACTGATATCAACCGTGTATGTCGGATTTTCGAAATTCCATTCATAGAAGCGGTAAAATTATGTTTTATGCAAAATTCAGTTTTTATCCTACCACTTAGTGGTTTCACTATTCATCAAAAATTGAAGTTTTTCAGAAAAATGCCAAAATTTCAACCTAATATATAATTGATATTCTGAATTCATAAATGATTTCTATTTTACAAAATTACCAAAATATAAGTTGCATTAATTAATTTTATAATTAATTTCCGCTATCACAGCAAATAGCGTGTTTTTAAGAGATAATAACTATCAAAAGATTGACACTTGTTTATAACAGGTTTAAATGTGAAATTACATCCAATGACCAACATTGTATTAAATTGTAAAAATATATTCTAAATATACTTTAAAACCACTCAAATTAATAATTTATCACTATTAATTATTTCGATTAATAAAAATTGTTTTTAATTAAAATTTAGTAATTTTCACTATTCATCAGAATATGAAAGTTATCCGAAAAGTACCAAAATTTCACCATAGGCTAAATTCGATACTCTGAATCTATAAATGAAGTCCATTTTGAAAAATAAAATTTACAAAATTTCAAAAAATATTTATTACTATTCATAACGGCTAGTTTTAATAATATTTTAATAGCATATAGTTGTTTAGTGAAACTCGGTATTGTGTACTACACACGCTATCGAGGAAGGTCGTGATTGCGTGTAATGCGAGGCAAGTCAAGGATTTGTGTTGTGCAAGCTCCTTTTGGTGTAGTATACAACCAAAGACATTAATGAAAAGAATATTTTTCATAAAATCTCGGGGTGTTACACCCGAGGAAGTGACGTCTCCTATTTTATCACGGAGGGAAGAAGAGGATTGTGTGTCATTGTTCTTCATGGAGTCAGTGCTCTACGTCAAAGAGGTTTCTTTCTTCTCCGAGAGGATGAAATTCTTCAACGAAGGAGGTGCTTCCTTCTTCTTTCACACAATGGCTCTCTCCAAAATTCCTACACAACAAGGCAACCCCCCAAAAAATAAGGCCACCCCTTATTTTAATTAAACAAGCCATGCATTTCAAAATTAAAAATCCATTTCACATAATTCATTAAAACAAGAGTTGTTTAATTAATTAAATGATAGGTTGGCAATTTTAAATAAAGTGAGAGGGAGATAGGAAGGGTACTCATTAATTTAGGGGAGTTGTCTAGTTTAAAGGTGGAGTTAATGAGAGTTATGGGAATGTGAATGGTTGGGGCTCATGTGGTCCCCGCCTCACAAATATCCTTACATGGGTAGTTAAAAGCTTGTGGGTCCCATACCAACTGCCCCATGTAGGATATAAACACTTTAGATATAAAAATAAAATTTTTCCACAATTTAATTCACTTCTCATTTAGTCCACAAAAATTAATTCTCTACCATCTTAAAACGCAACTACGATAGAGGACCCATTAAGAAATTACCCGCACCGCGAGTTCATCGGTGCCCTCAGATTTCGATTCCGAGCACCGGTTGAAAAGATAGAAAACCCCGCTCGTTCGTTTACTGAACGTACCTGAACAAAAATTCGGAAATTGATTCCGGGCACACCGGGTCTTGGAATCAGGTGCTGTCAAAAACTGCATACTCATAAAATCTCAATGAATTTAAGAAAAAAAATTCATTGAAATTTACGGGTCTTTAAATAAGAAATATTTATCTTTTTCTGTAGTATTTATGATATTATATTTTTATTCACTCTTACCACATCCTAGAAGGAGTGAGGAAAAGTTTTTCTTCTATAAAAGCATCAAATATTTCATTAAAAATGTCGTATTCAATAATATTTTTATAAGAATACTCAACATAGGAGGTATGCTTCATCCATGGACCTCCAAAATCCATGACATAAGAACAAAAAATTTTATAGTGTATGTATAGTTTAATTTATTTTCACAATCCATATATGGAGGAATGGATGTGTTTAGGAATAGTTAGGATCCCAAATCATTCTTGTGACCACTCTATACCATGAAGATAAAAAAGGATTATTTTTAGAGGTGATTTTCTTTGAGACTCGGTGGAGTCTCTGCACCTCCTCCAGATGATTCCTAAGAAATAAACCAACTAATGTTGACTTCATATCCAATATAAACTAGAATAAATTTCCTAAAATAGTAATCTATCACCCTTATAACATAAAAAAACCTTATTTTTGGTAAATTGGTAATGAATTCCATCGTAATATCCTCCCACTTCTTCTATGTAACATCCAACTAATAGAGAAAACCACTTGGAACATAGTTCACAACCATTGTATTCTATAAGTGAACACATAAATACACACATTTTATGTTACATTTATTATCCAACGACACAAATGTTTCTATATCAGTGCTTTGTATAGTGATCTCATACATGGAAATTCCTCTATTGGTGACATATAAAACTCACAGAAAAATATATAATTCATTTTCATGGATATGGAAGGAATACCCTATAAAAAACGCAGTTCTTTTCATTTTTGGAACAACCAATAGTGGAATAAAAAAATAAAATCTGTTCTCTCCATTACTCACCCTCAGAATCACGTAGTTTTGAGTCCTCCACCTACTACACTAGTGATGACTACACTGCCATATGTAAAAGGAAACCACAACCCCCATCCATTCCCATATCTTGATGAATCGTAGAGTTTTATTCCATTAAACTCCAAGATTATATATATTCACACAAATCATCTATACATGAATTATTGCAGAGTAATTCTGTCCCAATACCTCCATTGAATCATGAATTAAAAAATCAATGTCATAATACAAAAACATTTTCATCCACCATCACTACTAAAATCTCAATTAACATTAGGAGATGTCAAACTTTGTAATATTAAGATTTTTTTAAAAAAAAGATCAATATGTATGTAACTGTACAGAGCATTTAAAAAAACCCAAAATATTCCAATTCTATATCATTAGTTCCATAGTAAGTCTCATTCGGACATATAATTGGAAAACCGTAATAAAAACTAATCACATTTGATTTATAATGAATCCCATAACGTGATGTGAGTCATCATAGAAATAATTCATCTAAATTTACTTTGATGGAAAAAAGGATTGGATCTCTAACCAACATATCCATTAGAAAATTGAAAGATGCCCACCACTGGATAGTCTATACGAATTACTGATCCTAAAAGTTATAGGCTACAAGAGTAGTTTCAAACTAAAATATGTCTACTATTACCCTCAATTATTTTTCTGTAATATCAAAGAAACATTCCACTAGAACATTAGTATTTATATCTAAATAAGAAATAGTAGCCACAATAAATAATGGATCCATAAAAACTCATTTCTAAATGAACCATGATCTATGATAACAAATTTATTATCCCAAAACACACATATATAGTTTCCTAGACAACGTATGATGTGAATAAATTACAAATATCCCTGAATATACTTTGTACCCAAATCATTATATGAAGAGTTATAATATTTCAGACCGAGTTCCATGCACTGGTACCCCGAGCCGGTACACCACATGAACTCAGGCCACCATTCCCACATAACAGAGGCTTCCGAATTGAAGTGAGGTTCTAGTAAGTTAATCGTGGGTATGTTATAACCTCTTTTTAGAATAAAGAAATAATGTGGAAATAATAAAGAATATAGGAAGAATAAAAAACCAAAAAAATAACCAATATATCATGATAAAAAATAGAATAAAATACATTATCTATGTAAAATAAAAAGAAAATTCCATAAAAATGACTATAATTTCTAATATGAAAACTAAAAAATTAAGACACCACTGAAACCCAAGAGTGTCTCGAACAGTGTCTGTTTCAATCATCCATGATCCAACCCCAAATCATTCATCTATACTTGGGCCTTTTCCCTTAACCTATCATACAATAATAAAGTGAATTCGGATACTGATCTTGAAGACCAAGTTGGTTGTGAGTACGACTTACTAATCCTCTACCAATAGTGTAGGAAACCATATCCAGTTAAATAATATAGTATAAAGTTCTCAAAAGAAATATGTATATTTCATAATTAAATAGTTATCATAGTATTAGTTATTCTTTTTATAACCACATTAACCTGAGGGTTCCTGAGGACACATGTACCACATGTAGGCTTCATGTTCTACATGAGTTCGATGTTTAGTAGGTGATATGATATCAAAATTACTTCGTCAACTTATACAGATGAATAATGTATTCAAATGTGACATAATATTTATTAGCTACATTGACTAATGTTGAAGCTCGAAATATTGACTTTTGAGTCATATATTAGAGTACCATTATTACAATTCTTCAATTCACACTAACTATATTACATCAAAAGTATTAATATTCATAAGAATGATGACCATGTTACCATTAATACACATCAATAAAAACACCATGATACCATTCTACTTCTCAAAATTATAATTTATATGAATCTATGAATATTTATAAATTGAATGACCATGTTCCCATTCCTTTACTCACAAGTGAATAAACCTTTTTTATTTCATACTAATCACATTAGAATTACCACGTTTACATTATTTTACAAATAGTTGTGTTATCAATTAAATATTCATCATAAGTTTCATTTCTAATTCAGAAATTAGTTTATGAAAAAATTACCCTTAATTAATTCCCCAATAAATTAATAATGTTAAATTCATTAATTAATTCATCGATTAATTGTCTCAAGTCAACCATTTCGATATTATAGAATTAATTTTACAATTAATTTTCAAATTGACATATCCCCATTATGATTTAATTAATCAATCATTAGCTATCATAACGCTTGAAATAAAAATCTCAAAAATAATATCCCATTAAATATCTCAACACTGATATATTTGTATATCATAATTAAATAATCTATAAATTATCTCTATCCAATTCTCCTAACATCTAGTAATTAATCCCCTAATAATTTAAAAAAATTGAACATCCATAAATCTCATAACTTAACATCCAATTAATTATCTAAATGGGATACACCAAGACCTCATAATTAATTTACCAATTAATAATCAAAATTTAAAACCCCATATTCCCAAATATAACTCCTAAAATAATCATAAATTTCATAAAAAACATAATCCATTATCCAAAATAACTAATCAATTTAGGGATTGAATTTCTAAATAATTCTACCAATCCTAAAATATTATAATACATATCAAAAGCCTGACTATGTAAATTTAATATTACACCACCTAACTTAAATTGTTTAAGAATAATATCTCAACTAAAATCCACACAAGTTAGGCAAAAAAAGTTTTATATTTAGATCCACATATCAAACCCTAAATTATGATTCACAAACGAATATATCTTTTGTTATATATCTATATCTGTAATCGATGATCTAGAATCTAAAAATATAGATCTTGACCTATAAAAATCGATAATAACTTCAACCAATATAATGAATACAGAAAAACAGATGAATATGATAATAATCAAGATATAATCCACTTAATGGGAGATAAGGATATTTTCTATAAAGGATTTGGATCATGATGAATGGATTTTAGGAATAATTTATATTATTTTGACGAGAAAAAATGTAAAAAATGACATAAGGTCGATTGGTGGCCCTAATAGGTGAGCAATGGGGGTTTGGGGAAATTTTATTAAAAATTCAATACAAATTTAATTCTTGTGCATATTTTCATGTATATGGGGGCATGGGTTTCACTAACCATTCACCAACCATTTGAACCCCCACTATTTAGGGTTGCACAATTTTTAGGGAAAGGGAGCATGGTTTTCTCCATCCATGCGCCAACATGGCATCTATTTTTTCTTCCATTTTTATCCATATTCACCCATGAACACCCCAATGTATACCCCAAATACAAATTACTCAATTAAAAGAAAAGAGTGCCTATAAATGATCATGAGATGACTTCAGAAATGGAATGGATCTTACAATATCTCAAAAATATAAAAACATTTCCTTGAGCTGCACTCTCAATCTTACCTAAGATTCTGAGAAAAAAATATTAGGACATTGAGCCCTCATATCTGCTTCCCATTCCCATGTTTCCTCATACTCACACAAATGTATCCATAATACATGAAATACTAGTACTGTACTTCCCCTCATCCCTTTTCACCGTGATCCAACACACATATCGAATGATCCTCAAAATATGCATCTATCTCAAGATCCTTGTCATGTACATTGATCAAATGAGAAGGGCTGGGGTGATACTATCAATGTTGTGACACATTGAAAAAGTAATTCATAGAAAAAACATCTATATTAGATCCAATCACTACACCACCAACCTTGTTCTCTCTACTACATCATATAGTTTGAATAATCTGGCTCCCAGCATGCCCTGGCTCTGTATCCTATAGTGACCTAATCTAAGAGACCCCTGATGAAATACAAATTCATCATCTATAAACTCTATTTGTCTTCTTCTTCCATCATCATATGACTTAAGCCTACATGGATCCATAACCATACATTTTTGAATAAGCTGAACCTGGTCTAACGTCTTCTACATTAGACTCAGTCCCAACAACTCTATCTCACAATCCTCTATCTAGCAGAGTAGTGATTTCCATGGTCTATTATAACAATCCTCATATGGTTCCATTTGTATATTATCATAATAACTATTTTCTAAGGAAAACATTAACAATGCCAATTGCATCACCCATGATCCACCAAATTCAAGCTCACACTCCTACATCATATCTTTGAGAACCTATATTGTATGCTACAAATTCCCATCTATCACTGGGTGGAATTTTGTCCTCAATAATACATGTGTACCGAGTTCTTTCTCTGAGACCATAGAGAATCATGAAGTAAAAGTTGAGTCACATTCTGAAACTATAGTCTATAGCACCCCATGCAGATGTATTATCTTCTTAAAATATATCTCTCGCAATTTATTTAATTTTAATGTTACCTATATCAGTAAAAAAATGTGCCACTATTGTTAGTCAATCTGCAAAAAACGGGATAGCTGCATTATTCCTTAGTTTCCTTGGGAGAGACAATATAAAATATAGTGTAACCTCATCCCACATCCATTTTATAATGATCTATGACTGAAACGATCCACCGAGTCATTAAATCCCTACCATCACCTACTAAAAGGTGAATCATCATGCAACAAACCCTGATATCTAATTTTTTTTGCATTTACATCAAAACCACCATCATATTTTATGTTACTTTTTTGTTACACATGGAAGTACCACCCACTTCAATGCATGAAATTACTACATATGCACCTCCTCCATGCTCATAGACACAAATAACTGATTTCTAATGTATATTGTCTCATCCTCATATATTCTCCTATCTGAAGGTGACTCCCCACTTTCAAGGATTTCCATCAAAGCAAAATACATTTGATCCACATAATTCATGTCACTAATCTATTGAAAAAGTGTTGTACCCTTTGATAATGATATGAGAGTCGTCTTCTCTAGAATCTCCTAAACCGCCACATGCATCTCATATAGTAATGTCATCATCTTCTACTAAGAGATAGACTTCATAACTTCCTTTTTCTATTTATTCATCCTCAAAGTGTCATCCACATTGTTTTCCTTCATAGGAGTATATGCAATCACCATGTTAAATGATTGTATATACTCAATCAATATCCATTGTAGTATAATCAACTGTTACTATCATGAGATATACATTAAAATATTTTGAACAATAATTACTATAAAACTATCACCCAATAGATAACGATGACAACACATCATAGAAAAAAAATATTACTGGTAGATTTAGTAAATTATTATGGTAGTTCATTTTATGTGACCTCAACTTCTAAGACCCATATGCCGCAACTCAATCTCCTTACATCAACACTTCCCCATTTTTGATTGCAAAAGCATCACAATACACTATGTAGCCCTCACCTAGTTCATGTAGGATCCTCATGATTGCTGAAGTCAAATGATTCCTGGAAGGAACTCTCCCAATATTTCAACCATTGAAACATAATCCCTTTCTTATTCAAGCCTAAAAGTAGTGATGCCAAATTAGAAATGTCTTCCATGAATCTCTGATAATATCTATCCAACCCTATAAATCTATTGATATCGAATACATTCTCGGGAGGCTCCCAATAAACCACTACCTAAACCTTCTATAGATTTACTAATACACCTTCCACTAAGATAATTTTCCCCATGAAGTATACCCAATCAATCCAGAACATTCAATTATATATAATGTAATATTGGTTATACTCTCTTAGTTTACTCAAGAAAATTACATGTTGTTGGGAATAATCCTCATGTGACTTGGAGTACACAAATATGTCAATCTCGAATACAATAACGAACTAATAGAGGTATGGGTCTAATATTTTTTTCATCGCATAAATAAGAATTAATGGTTCATCCGTTAACCAAAATGGAATTATGAGAAATTAATATAGGCCACAGATTCATCTAATAGAACACGTTGGTTCATCAGAAGTCCTAAATCTCAACAAATGATACCCTAATATCAAGTAGATCTTAATGAGAAAACAAGATCCTCCCAGCTTATCAAATAGATCTTTGATAAATGAAAGATGGTATCATTTATTTTTATTTATCCTATTGAACGTCTATTAGTCAACCCAAAAACATAGATTCATGTCATCCTTCTTCGAAAACAACATTGGTGATCTCCAAGTTGAAGTACGTGGATGGAAAAACCCTTTTTACACTAACTCCTCTAATTTAGTGTTCATCTCTTGAAGCTATGTTGATTCCATTTTTTATGTTAGTGTAGATTTTTTCTCAGCACCCAACAAGAGTTCAATAGTGAATTCCACATCACTTTCATGTGGAATCCTTGATATGTCTTCAATAAACACATCCTCAATCATTTCCACTACAATTGGAATGTTATGATTCTTTACACCATCATCATCTTGTAAAATACTAAGAACCTGGTGTTTGATCTCTCTGAATTACTGAGTAATTGTCCTTTCCCAACCTATCAAATATCCCACTCCACATAGGTAATTTACTAGTCACTCATAGGATACATAAAAGTCACTCTCATCTGGTAAAAATATATGTCAGCTCGATATGTGACTATCATGTTCAAATCCATTATTAAGTCGAATAATGACATGTTATGGGTATAGAGATCCCAAAAGTTGATACTAGCTGAATCTAAAAGAATATTTGACTCAAAAACTGATGAAACTATACCGTACCATCAATGATGCATCTATATTCATTATTCCTCAACAAAACTCAAATGGTGATGAAATATTAAGTTGAAACTATACCGTATCATATTCAATTAAATATGAATTATGCTGAAATATTAAGTTGAAAATATTATTAAATATAAATGGTTATGATTTAGAATATTTAATTCCATTTTCCAAACTCAATTTCTATAATATATAGATTCCAATTTAAAAATAAACATCTAGACCCATCGAAAAACCATTTTTCTAATGAATAATTTTCATAACTTTAGAAAGTTTTTTTTGAATTATATATGAAAATTATTAAATGACATAATTTAACTAATTTTTTGTGAAATTGAACTCTTATTATATTAAAAATAATTAAATTTAAAAGGTATCTTTTATAATAATTTAAATGTAAAATTAGTTTCAATAAAAATTATTATTTATCACTATTATTTAAAATAAATAAAATCTTTAGAAAATTATAAAAAATTAACGCAAATAAAAATTTGAAATGTATATTTAAAAAATAATTTATAAATTTTAAAATAAAATTTATAAAAATTTGATGAAATTAATTTAAAATAATGTGATTATTTCAGGACTAAAAACATGGTTAAAAATACAGTTTCTCTAAAAGATTTTATTTTTCATTCAAATTATTATTGATATATTTATAATAAATATATAAAAATTTAATTTATTTAATATATGTATAAATAATAAAATTTTCATAATATATTTATTTGTATTAATATAAACCAATATAATTTTTGGGATATAATTATAATTTTCGAATAAAAATATTTTAGTAGAGTATATTTTTTTTTAATCCTTATGCTTATTCATCAAAATATATAAATGACATTTAAATATTTTTAAAATATTTATACTATAATTCCTTAGTGTGTTACATTCTACTATAAAATTGTTGTTTCATGTTATATATAAAATCAAACATGATGTTCCACTTTCAAAATATTTGGGTGATATGTTCATAACCCCCTATCCTCTATGGTATCCCTTGTTTGATAGAAATGAGAGAGAGTATGTAATAACACATCAATTCAACCATCAATATACCATGGGTTGGAAAAATAGAAGGTTTTTCATATATAAAAAATATTTTTATGACCCTCTAAAAGAACTTGGGGAATGAGTGATAAGACAAGTACACTGAACAATATACAAATATAAATTTAAATTAATCCCCGAGTGTGTGAATTTTGTGACATAAAATAATAATGAAACTAAAAAGAAACTATATATACAATATGAAAAACTAAATAGAAAACATTAAGTAAAAAATATAAAGAACAAAGCATTTGTTATTTATATCAAGATATGTCTTTATCATGTACTTGATAACCTAAAAATGTTATTATATATAAGTTTTTAGAATAACATGTATACTCTATAGTGTCTACCTTAGAGCCTCCCGTGTAAAAGAATAAGATATCATGGTAAAGCCATGTGAATAGAAAATATGGTTAATTTATTCCCAAAATGGGTACAATTGGTTCTGAACCTCACCAAGGATATCTATCACAATGTAAAGTGTGAATAATATCATAATATAGAAAAAAATCATAGAACTCTACTACCACTTCCTAGATGGTTATTCTCCCTACCCAGACAACATATTTCCTGATCCACCCCTCTCTAAATGATGAAAACCAAATTACACCCTAAATAAAGCATCATAGCATAAAACTCATACCTCACATCATCTCTTGCACCATATCTAGATAGTAATAGATTAGTTTTCTTGAAGCCATCGCATCTCATAAATCTTATATCATACATCATGTATTTCACCTAAAGCCATAATATTTGATTCATCAAGTATTGTAAATTATTCAAACAAAGCACATGCATGTCATAAAAATAGTAATATGTAGGATGAATATCTATTGATACATGTGTGTAAAATTCCTAAAAGCCATAACAACCCTTTAAACAAATATATTGGAAGGTTTAAAACTATATATACCAGAACATAATAATACTAGGATATTATAGTGGGGTTAGAGGGGTAGAAATCCATCAGTATCTCTCCAAAATAGATGGTGGGGAATAAATTCTCCCTGAGTCATTTGTTTTTTTTATTATTTGTACTAACATGGGTGGGGTAGTGTATGAAATTATAGAACATTTTGGATAGAATATATATCAGAACCACACTCTAGGAATCAAATTAGTCTTAGATTAAGCAATAGGTTTTCTCCCTAAAACACCTTGTTACCAATATAAATAACAAAATATCCTATAATAATAGAGTCATTTAATAATACTTCCTTCAATTAAACTCGTTTCCCTTTTATATTTACATTAATTAATTTATTAAACATTAATTAAGAACATTTTAGACACACTTCTTTAATCCTAAATGGTGATTTCCATTACCTAGAGGAATAATACAAATGATTCCAAGGTTTTTTAAGATTAACAACATTTCAGTATTTTAGACATTAATCCCAAGGTGTATACTATTTTTTAATAATTATTAGTAACATATAATAATTTATTTACTCTATAAAATATTCCAAGCTCCTAAAAATGATTTATAATCAAGAATAACATGTTATATCAAGTTATGGGGAATAAAATACATATAAACAAGCAGTTTATCAATTAAACCCTTAAGTATACCATTAACATAAATGTATCCTTGATCTAATCACATTAATGGTCATGCCTTTATTCAACATATTCTGTCAAAATTTGTTCTATCCACAACACCATAATACATTTCAGCATGTATCTCACAATCATAGGCATCAACTGCAACCACAATCCCCCAACACCATTCCCATATCTCATTAGCAAACATCTATCCAAAGATAATATCACATTATATAACAAGGCTTACACTTGACTGTCATTGAAAAAAACAAACAAAAAAATTCCCAACAGGGCATATGGGAACTAAAAACAAGTAATATAACAATTAAATGAAAATAAGACATTATTTCCCCCAAAAAATTATCATTATGAAACTGTTGTATTTATTAAATATTTAACAGAATATATTTTTTATATTATGTTACAACTATGTGTTCCCTAGGGCATCAAAAATACCATTCTATTAAAATATTCAATAATTTTCTCTATAATCAATTCTTGTTTCAAAATATAATAAAAAGAGAAATTATAATTTAATCTAACTTTTATTATCTTCCAAATTATTTATTACATATTTTCATTCTAGAGAACTTTATGTTGATATATGGATGAAAATTTTAATAAAATATGAATCATGAATAATTTAATATTCACAAAATTAAAAGAAATATTTATTTCATAAAAAAAATTTAAATAAATTTATTTATACAAGAAAAAATTACCTGGTTGTTGTTTGTTATTAATTTTTTAAAATTTAATATTCCAACCCAAGTATATATACATTATTACAAAAGGATAACTTTGATAGAACAATATCTTTAAAAACATGATTAAAATCATTATAATATTGTAGTACTTGTGTTTTCTATAACCATACCCCACTTCTAAAATTAAATTCATTCATATTATATTTATGTTCATTACACCACCACCAAAGGGAAAAATCATGTTTAATTTATGTGTGTGCATAATTTAAGAAATAGATAAAAAGGGATATAAAACCTCAAGGATTTCATATTCCTTGAAATTAAATGAAATAAAAATAAGAATATATAGTCACCCAACCCCCAAGATAACTAAAACCATACAAAAATAAAATTATACAATAATTCATACAATATAAATGAAAATTTCGTAATAAAAAATAAGGGAATCTTTTATGTCCTCGATTAAAAGAAGTGTGAGGAAAAAGAATGATCTAAGAATAATCCACAAGACTAGATGAATAACAGACCTCTGATATTCATTGATCGAACATGATAATTTTTAAAATGATCCTTATCATGGGGTTTCAAAACATGTTGGGAGAGGACCACCATCTTAATAGAGTTTGGTGAGAAAATTACAGGGTTTGATGAATATAGATAAAATTAAATTTTCTAGGTTCACAGACCATCAAATATTCACCATGTGAATGGATTATTCATATTTTGAATTTACAATATTTTATGTCCCCCTAAAAAATAGGTTACCTATATTTATTCAAATATGAATTAGTACATATCATGTGCCCCATACTCATGATGTGAGTTTTCAATAGGTGGATTCATTGTGTGAAAATCATGTTTCAATAATTTTGTTAATGACCTACACATCATTAATACTCAAAGTGAACCAACTATATATAAAATGGAATGTCTATTCATACTATGAATAAGGTCTATCCCAAGATATGATTTGATTTTTCTTGACATGATCTTCATTTCATATTATGAAATACTCAAACCTTGATAATACCGCTCCCAAACAGATGTAAAGATAATTTTCAGGTCTTTTTATTCCCTTAGGATTCAAAATTACAAAAAATATTAGAGTGATATACTCCCTAAAACAATACTCTTACATAGAATAAAAAATATAAAATTTTATTATATTATTTTTAGGCCCTATTCTAGTCTCATTTTCCAACAAGCAAATCCTGTAACACCCGTGACTTTTATGTTATATAAATCATCAAAGTAATCTTTTTCTACACAACACTTGCTTGGCTTGCTTTACACGAAATCGTGACCTTCCTCGATAGCTTGCGTCGTACGCAATACCGAGTTTCACTAAACAACGATATGCTATTAAAATATTATTAAAACTAGCCGTTATGAATAGTAATAACCATTTTTTGAAATTTTATAAATTTTATTTTTTAAATGGACTTCATTTTTGGATTAGGAATATCTAAATTAGCCTACGGTGAAATTTTGGTATTTTTCTGAAAACTTTCAATTTTTGATGAATAGTGAAACCACTAAGTGGTAGTTAAAAAACTAAATTTTTCATAAAACTTAATTTTACTACTTCTGTGAGTGGAATTTCGAAAATCTGACAGACACGGTTGATATCAATAAGTAAAATGTGGTTCAATGAGATAAAAACAACTTTTTGGTGAATAGTAACATTTTACTTTTTTTTACCGCGGTTAATAGTAAATAGGGTAACTAAGGGTAAATATGATATTACTATTACCCTAACACATGTCCTAATTCTTTTGGATAAGTGTAATTCCACCAAAAACAACCTTATGAATATAATATGTCCATTTATGTCCCCTTGGATTAGATTATGACATTTAATATTATTTTATTTAATGAATAGTCAAAATAGTTAAAAATCAAAGTTTAATAACTAAAACATTTTTAATATGGGGTTATACATAAGATAAATTCTATTATAAATATTCATTAGAAAGATAATATAATTTCATACATAATTATATTTTATTTATAATTTTTAGACTTTAAATAAATTTATTTATGTATGACACAATGATGATGCAGTAATTATCTTATTAATGAAATATTGACATAATTGATGTTATAAACACCAAAATAAATGTAATTTGAGACTTTTTATGAATCCCACTATTTTTCTAGATTAATAAGACATGTTAGTATTGATTTAATTAACATGGTTCGAACTAATAATTCTGTTATGATTTTCAAAAAAATCAATTACTAAATAGTGTCAAAATTGACATAAAATAGTTTTAAAACAAATATTATATTATTAATTGTTATTTTATTCCTAAAAATCTATGTTTCGGCCAAATGACTTATATAAGGTTATATATATTAATAATAAACAACTTGGGGTTCTCTTGGCTGCTTATAGTAAGTTTATTAACATTATAGTATAAGAACACAAGAAGACATGGTAAAAGTAAAATTATTTAACTTAATGTTAAATATAAATGATAAGGTTAAAATAGGAACATAAACTTGTCTAAATTATATTGGATGATAGGATTTCGACCCATCCCCACCTTAGCTTCTAAATATATCAATTGGGGGCTATTTAAAACCGAACATGACTTTAAAATAAAATAATAGTTTTAGTTATTCCAAAGGTGCCCCTCTCCTCCCTTATAAAAGGACACCTCCTCCCCCTATTCCTCACACCACTTTGAGCCCTCTAGCTCGGCCAACCCCTGCCAATTCCTCCTATCCACTTCCCTAGAAACATCCTAGAGGTTCTGGTCTTCTTCAAAGACCCATTTTAGTGCCCTAAAAGGAGGTCTCAAAGAAGCACTTCAAAGAAGAGGTAATGTCCGTTACCGATTCTTTCATCTTTATTTCTTCTTCCACTTCTTCTTCTTTAGTTGTTTCATTATTAAGTAATAACATCAGTATCACTCATATACTGATATGTTATTATAAGTATGAAACATCCCTATTTCACCATCTATCCATCCTATAGAAAAAGAAATCACCGCGCGTGTGTACGTACGGAATACCGTCTCCACACCGTGGTGTGATCTATTTTCCACCACCACCTTACTTGGATGGGTATAATAGTGTAAATAATGACTATATATTACTATCATAAAGTGATATTGATTCTGAAATAGTATACATATACTCCAATACAATTCCACGATCATAGGAACGATATCATCACTTGTGCGTACTTACGGAATACCGTCTCCACGATGTGATGCGACTCGTTCTACATGATATTCATTTCATAATGATTATATAAATGAATTGAATGAATGAATATGATATATATTACACTAATAAAATTCTGGAAATGAGGTATCTATACCCTAAAGATAATAATATGAATTTATTATACAAAACACACATAAAAACAAAAAGTTATAAACACCCGAATAACAAGTAGCAATGAAATATTACTATTAAGAAGCTAAGAATATGACCATATATGATATCATAAAAATAAGAATGATTATGGAATAAGTCAATAACATTATTTAAATCATTATACAGGAGGTTTGGACACTTACAAATCAAGTCGAACCTAAGGTAAGGAAAATATCACAATCTCATTTTTATCCGAGATTGTTTATAATTTAGCATTTACTGGGGTGTTTTTTATCATCCACATCCATGTTTCCTCAATATGTAATATTATTTCCATCCACCTACAATTTTTTAAATCCAATTTTACCCTTCGGTGAGTTTTTAGTAAAAGTTATGAAAGGAATCTTTTGTCAGTTTTCGTACGAGGTAATTTTTGACTTTTCCGACAAAAGTACGGAAAGAATGTTTTTTTTAACTTATACGGAAAGAATGAATTTTTAAAACATTATTTCCAAGAATCTTCCTTTTTATGTTTTCAAGTTTAATTTTAATCAACTTCTTTTAGTTTATAATTTTATGACATGTTAAGAAAAGAAAAGTGTTTTTGAAGTAGAAAGGATATTTTCCTCAAGAATGGAGTTCAAATGTTTTATCAAAATTATTTTCCATCTAAGATAATATAGGGTTCTGTTTTTATACCTATTATTTGATGGATTTGATTATGTTTTGAGGGAATTATTTTTATGAAGTCATTTACCTTATATGATTTGTTTTATGATGTCATGATGTTTCAAGAATCCCATTTTTGTTACATGTGTTATGCGATGATGAATGATTTATGATTATGTGGAACACATAAGAAAGGATTCATTATAATATGGGTGGGACCTATATCTCCCTCCAATTCATTGGGTAATGATTTTATATCTCATGAGATAGACATGGCTGGAACAGTAGGTTATACCGGTTCAGTGAAACAGGACTGAAACGATGGTGACTCGGTTCAGAAAGGGACATTGTCCACTAAGTTAGTCTTGGCAATGAGTCTTGACTAACAAGAAATGATTCTATATGATTATGTAAGAATTCCACAAAGTTTCATGTTTTATGTTATGATTATTGTGATTACATTTCACTGCCATGATTTACCCCATGTTATGAAATTATGATCTCTTTTGCAGGTTCAGATTTCCAAAAGTTATGTGCTTATGTGTATGATGTGATTGATATTTCTTTTGTTTACCCTTACTGAGCATTTGAGATCACCCTTTTGTATGTTTTCTTTCCACAGGTCAGGAAGAAGGTTATTATGTAAGATATGCCAAAAGGGACTATAGATATGATGAAATAAATGGGAGACAACGTTGACGCTTTATGAACCAGTTGTTTATGTTTCCCAGTTTCTAAAGACACTATACCTATACGGTCCTTTCGTGGTTTTGTTATATGTTGTAACATGTATGATTAAATTTTGAATTATTAACAATGTATGTAAAGTATGGGTCGTTATAGTTGGTATCAGAGGAAAGGTATAGTCAACCTTTGGAAACTAGGATGTGAAAGCCTTAGTAAGAACCCTAAGGATAAGTCTAAGCATAGAACACAATATTAGCGTTTTAGAAATGGCCATGAATATCCTAGGATAAGACCTTAAGTGTGCAATTTTATTCTTGATTATGTGGTTTTCCTATTATAATTAGTGTTGCTCACACTATTCTTCTTGGTTTTAGTCAATGGCTGGAACCCGAAGGAATTGTGTTAATGCGGAATGCAACGGGCAATGCAATGATTTTCCTCCTGAGTAACCAAATGTTATGGGAGCTGGAATGAAAAATCTTGTAGCCATGCTCACACAACTTTCTCAATCTATGAATCATGCAGGACTTCCAAACCAGCAAAGGAAGGAGCAAAATTCTGTTGAATCCTTCATGAGACATAGTCCACCTTCTTTCAGCGGGTCTACTGATCCATTAGTTGCTGAACAATGGATTAGTACTACTGAAAAGATATTTTCAGTTCTTCAATGTTCTGAACATGATAAAGTCATCCTAGAAGTGTATCGTTTAGAAGGAGATGATGATCAATGGTGGAATCTTATTAAGAATACGAGGCAAAGGGATGAAATTGAGTCCATGGAATGGGACAAGTTCAAGAACTTATTTTTCAATAAGTACTTCCATTGTATTCTCCGAACAAAGATGGAGAAAGAGTTTCTTGAACTAAAGAAAAAGGATGATGAATCTGTTGGTACCTATGAAGCAAATTTTACAGGACTTGCAAGGTATTCTTCTGGTATTATTATGTAACCTGAGAGTAAGATCGATCGATTCTTTAGTGGCTTAAAACCAAGTCTTCGAAGGGCGTTAGCCATAAGGCAATTCAATAGATATGAGGAAATTGATCGATGTGCTCTCAAAGTTGAGATGGAGATTGGAGTAACCCATCAGTCATATGGGTTTGATAAGAAGAGGAAAATGGAATTCAAAGGAAAATCTAAAGAGCACACTGAAAATAAGATGAGCTTTCCCTTATGCTCAAAGTGTGGAAAGAAACATGGAGGGAGTTGTCTTAAAGGGACAAGTAAATGTTTCAAATGTGGAAAGGAAGGTCATCGGGCATTTGAATGCCGCGATGATGTGAAGAAGATGTCTAATGATGCAAACAAAGGAAGGGATACACAGAATGAACCTACTACTCGTCAATGTTTCAAGTGCAAGGAGATGGGGCATTATGCCAATAAATTCCCTAATCCAAGGGTTGATGATGATGGTCGACGTCAACAAAATCTTAAGGCTAAAGACAAAGGAAAGTCACATGCAATTTCTATCAGCGATGTGGAGTATGATAACGATGTGGTGAAAGGTACTCTTACCATCCACTCTACAGTAGCAAATGTTTTATTTGATTCCGGATCCACCCACTCTTTTATTTCTGAAGAATTTTCTAAGGGTATCACCATATTACCTCAACAATTAGATGTTGAGTTAGCTATGACAAAACCTAATGGCACAACAGTCGCATCAAAAGTTTATAATTCTTCTCCGATTGAAGTTTGTGGGAATGTGTTTCCTGAAAATCGTGTGATCCTTCCTATAGTGGAATTTGATGTGATTCTTGGCATGGATTGGATTTATTTATATGGATCTCATATAAATTTCCAAAGAAGGTAAGTCACATTTCATATTCCAGATCAATCTATGATCGTCTATCAATGCAAGGATGAACATAACCTTCTAGTGGAAATTTCTTCTATCTTATGTGTCTTGATTCCACTAAATGAACGTTATTTATCTCAAATGGTTGGTGAGAAACTCACGATTAAGAATATGCCCATTGTACGGGAGTTTGATGATGTCTTTCCGGAGGAATTACTGGGACTTCCACCAAATAGTGAAGTTGTGTTCTCAATAGAACTCATACCTGGTGCTTTGCCTATATCAAAGACACCTTATAGAATGGCCCCAATTGAGTTGCAGGAATTGAAGAAGCAACTCCAAGAGAATCTTGATAATGGATTCATACGCCATAGTGTGTCACCTTGGGGACCACCTGTTCTATTTGTTAAGAATAAAGATAGATCAATGAGACTCTGCATTGATTATCAAGAACTTAACAAGATCACTATCAAGAACAAATATCCTCTCCTGCGCATTGATGACCTATTTGACCAACTACGTGGAGCTCAATACTTTTCCAAGATTGATCTTCGTTTAGGGTATCATCAATTAAGGGTCAAACGGGAGGATATACCAAAGACGGCTTTCCGTACAAGGTATGGACACTATGAATTTATAGTGATGCCATTTGGTCTTACTAATGCCCCTGCTATCTTCATGGATCTGATATATAGAGTCTTTAGAGACTATCTTGATCAGTTTGTGGTAGTCTTTATAGACGATATTCTTGTCTATTCAAAGAGCAAGGAAGAACATGAAGATCACTTGAGAATTATATTGTAGACCCTGAGAAAGGAGAAGCTTTATGCCAAATTTACCAAGTGTGAATTTTGGCTTCAAAAAGTTGCATTTTTGGGTCACATAATCTCTAAAGAGGGGATATCCGTGGATCCAGCAAAAACAGAGGTTATCGAAATATGGTCGAGACCAACAACAGTAACTGAGATCCGAATTTTTCTTGGTTTGGATGGATATTATCGACGTTTTGTGAACGATTTTTCACGATTATCTAATCCACTCACCAAGTTGACTTGGAAAGGAGTTAAGTTTGTCTGGACGAAAGAATGTGAAGAGAATTTCAAGGAGTTGAAAAGAAGGTTATCCAGTGCACCTGTGCTCACACTGCCTTGTAGTGGAGAATGGTTTGTGATCTACAGTTATGCATCCAAGAAGGGATTGGGGTGTGTTCTTATGCAAAATGATATGGTGATAGCTTATGCCTCAGGACAGTTGAAAATCCATGAGCAAAATTACCCAACACATGATTTGGAGTTAGCTGCGGTAATCTTTGCATTAAATATTTGGAGGCATTACCTTTATGGTGAAAGGTGTGATATTTATACTGATCATAAAAGTTTAAAGTATATTTTCAAACAAAAGGAGCTGAATATGCGTCAAAGAATATGGTTGGAGCTAATTAAGGATTATGATTGCTCAATCCATTACCACCCTGGGAAAGCAAACAAGGTGGCAGATGCATTAAGTCGACAAGACCATGCTAGTTTATCCATGATAAGGATCACAAAAGATCCAATATTTATGGATTTATAAAGGATGGATCTTAGAATTATAATGGATGGGTAAAAATCTTATCTTTCTCAAATGAATGTTCAACCATCTATACATGTGAAGATTAAAGAGGCACAGAAAGAAGATGTCGAGTTACAAAAGATGGTGAGAAATGTTCCTGAGTTCAACCTTGATTGTGATGGGATAATAATGTTCAGGAATCAGGTTTGTGTTTCTCCCATCCCGGAATTAAAGAAGGAGCTGCTGGATGAGGCTCACAGTTCTTCATTCTTAATTCATCCTGGAAGCATGAAGATGTATAGGGATCTGAAAGAGTACTTCTGGTGGGATGGCATGAAAAGAGAAGTTGATGAATATGTCTCTCAATGCTTTGTTTGTCAACAAGTTAAAGCTGAGAGACATAAGTCTAAGGGGATGTTACAACCATTACCCATACCCGAATGGAAGTGGGAAAACATCACTATGGACTTTGTCACAGAACTTCCTAAAACATCCAAAGGCAATAATGTTATCTGGGTCATAGTTGATCGTCTTACAAAGTCTGCACACTTCATTGCTATTAGAGAGGATTTCTCTCTGGATCAGCTTGCCAGGATATATGTAAAGGAAGTGGTAAGATTGCATGGAGTACCACTTTCTATTATATCTGATCGGGATCCGAGATTTACCTCGAAGTTTTGGCAAAGTCTTCAGCATACTCTGGATACAGAGTTGAGTTTCAGCACTGCTTATCATCCTCATACAGACGGTAAGTCTGAGAGAACAATTCAAACCCTAGAAGATATGTTGAGAGCTTGCTCTATGGATTTCAAAGGAGGTTGGGATCAACACCTACCTTTGGTGGAATTTTCTTATAATAATATATTTCACTCTAGTATTCAGATGGCTCCTTATGAATTTCTCTATGGAAAGAAATGCAGGACTCCAACTTGCTGGGATGAAGTTGGGGAAAGAAAGCTATTAGGACCTGATCTCATTGATGAAATGGCCGAAAAGGTCAGATCTATTCAACAACACATATGATCAGCTCAGAGTCGACAGAAAAGTTATTCTGACAACCGAAGAAAAGACCAAGAGTTTGAATTGGGTGATAAAGTGTTCTTACGAATATCTCCCTGGAAGAGGGTTATGAGATTTGGAAAGAAGGGGAAGTTATGCCCTAGATATATCGGTCCTTTCGAAATACTGGATCGTGTAGGAAGGTAGCTTACCGATTGGTTCTTCCACCGAATCTCTCTAAAGTTCACGATGTGTTCCATGTATCTCTCCTGAGAAAGAACATACCTGATCCTTCACATGTACTCAGCTCAGAAGTTGTACCGCTAGAGCAAGATCTTTATTATGAAGAACAACCGATAGAGATTCTCGATCGTAGCGAAAAAGACCTAAGAAACAAGACCACTCGATTGGTGAATGTTTTATGGAGGAACTACCAATTATAAGAAGCTACATGGGAGCTTGAGGATATGATGAAGGAGAGGTATCCTCATCTGTTTGTTACAAAGTGACGAATTTCGAGGGAGAAATTCATTTTAAGGGGGGTAGAATGTAACACGTGAGACTTTTATGTTATATAAATCATCAAAGGAATCTTTTTCTACACAACACTTTCTTGGCTTGCTTTACACGAAATCATGACCTTCCTCGATAGCTTGCGTCGTACGCAATACCGAGTTTCACTAAACAACGATATGCTATTAAAATATTATTAAAACTAGCCGTTATGAATAGTAATAACCACTTTTTGAAATTTTATAAATTTTATTTTTCACAATGGACTTCATTTTTGGATTCGGAATATCGAAATTATCCTATGGTGAAATTTTGGTATTTTTCTGAAAACTTTCAATTTTTGATGATTAGTGAAACCACTAAGTGGTAGTTAAAAAACTGAATTTTTCATAAAACATAATTTTACCGCTTTTGTGAGTGGAATTTAGAAAATTAGATAGACACGGTTGATATCATTATGTAAAATGTGGTTCAATGAGATAAAAATAATTTTTTGGTGAATAGTAACTTTTTACTTTTTTTAACGCGGTTAATAGTAAATAGGGTAACTAAGGGTAAATATGATATTACTATTACCCTAACACATGTCCTAATTCTATTGGATAAGTGTAATTCGACGAAAAAAAACCTTATGAATATAATATGACCATTTAGGTCCACTTGGATTAGATTATGACATTTAATATTATTTTATTTAATGAATAGTTAAAATAGTTAAAAATCAATGTTTAATAACTAAAACATTTTTAATATGGGGTTATAAAAAAGATAAATTCGATTATAAATATTCATTAGAAAGATAAAAATATTTCCTACATAATTATATTTTATTTATAATTTTTAGACTTTAAATAAGTTTATTTATTTAAGACACAATGATGATGCAGTAATTATCTTATTAATGAAATATTGATATAATTGATGTTATAAATACCAAAATAAATGTAATTTGATACTTTTTATGAATCACACTAATTTTCTAGGTTAATATGACATTTTATCATTGATTTAATTAATGTGGTTCTAACTAATAATTCTGTTATGATTTTCCCAAAAAACAATTACTAAATAGTGTAAAAATTGACATAAAATAGTTTTAAAACAAATATTATATTATTAATTGTTATTTTATTCCTAAAAATCTAAGGTTCAGCCAAATTACTTATATAAGGTTATATATATTAATAATAAACAACTTGGGGTTCTCTTGGATGCTTATAGTAAGTTTATTAACATTATAGTATAAGAACACAAGAAGAAATGGTAAAAGTAAAATTATTTAACTTAATGTTAAATCTAAATGATAAGGTTACAATAGGAACCTAAACTTATCTAAATTCTATTGGATAAGAGAATTTAGACCCATCCCCTCTTTATATTAGAAATATATCAATTTGGAGCTATTTAAAACCGAACTTGACTATATAATAAAATAATAGTTTTAGTTATTCCAAAGGTGCCCCTCTCCTCCCTTATAAAAGGACACCTCCTACCCCTCTTCCTCACACCACATTGAGCCTTCTATCTCGGACAAACCTTGACAATTCTTCCTCTCCACTTCCCTAGAAACATCCTAGAGGTTTTGGTCTTCTTCAAAAACCCATTTTAGTGCCATAAAAGGAGGTCTCAAAGAAGCACATCAAAGAAGAGGTAATGTCCGTTACCGATTCTTTCATCTTTATTTCTTCTTCCACTTCTTCTTCTTTAGTTTTAAAATTATGAAGTAATAACATCAGTATCAATAATATACTGATATGTTATTAGAAGTATGAAACAACCCTATTTCACCATCTATCCATCCTACGGAAAAATAAATCACCGCGCGTGCGTACATATGGAATACCGTCTCCACGCTGTAGTGTGATCTGTTTTCCACAACCACCTTACTTGGATGGGTATAATGGTGTAAATAATGACTATATATGACTATTATAAAGTGATATTGATTCTGAAATAGTATACATATACTCTAATAAAATTCCATGATCATAGGAACGATATCATCACTCGTGCGTACGTACGGAATACCGTCTCCACGATGTGATGCGACTCGTTCTACATGATCTTCATTTCATAATGATTATATTAATGAATTGAATGAATGAATATGATATATATTACACTAATACCATTCTTGAAATTAGGTATCTATAATCTATAGAGAAAAATATGAATTTATTTGACAAAACACGCATAAAAACAAAAAGTTATAAACACCCGAATAACAAGTAGAAATGAAATATTACTACTAAGAAGCTAAGAATATTACCATATATGATATCATAAAAATAAGTATGATTCTGGAATAAGTCAATAACATTATTTAAATCATTATACAGGAGGTTCGTACACTTACAAATCAAGTCGGACCTAAGGTAAGGAAAATATCACAATCTCATTTTTATCAGAGATTGTTTATAATTTAGCATTTACTGGGGTGTATTTTATCATCCACATCCATGTTTCTACAATATGTAATATTATTTCCATCCACCTACAATTTTTTAAATCCAATTTTACTCTTCGGTGAGTTTTTAGTAGAAGATATGAAAGGAATCTTTTGTCAGTTTTCGTACGAGGTAATTTTTGACTTTTCCGAAAAAAGTACAGGAAGAATGTTTTTTTTAACTTATACGGAAAGAACGGATTTTTAAAACATTATTTCCAAGAATCTTCCTTTATAAGTTTTCAAGTTTATTTTTAATCAACTTCTTTTAGTTTATAATTGTATGACATGTTAAGAAAAGAAAAGTGTTTTTGAAGTAGAAAGGATATTTTCCCCAAGAATGGAGTTCAAATGTTTTATCAAAATTATTTTCCATCTAAGATAATATAGGGTTCTGTTTTTATCCCTATTATTACATGGATTTGATTATGTTTTGATGGAATTATTTTTATGAAGTCATTTACCTTATATGATTAGTTTTATGATGTCATGATGTTTCAAGAATCCCATTTTTGTTACATGTGTTATGCGATGATGTATGATTTATGATTATGTGGCACAAATAAGAAAGGATTCATTATAAGATGGGTGAGACCTATATCTCCCTCCAATGAATTGGGTAAAGATTTTATATCTAATGAGATAGACATGGCTGGAACGGTAGGTTATACCGGTTTAGTGAAATAGGACTGAAACGAGGGTGACTCGGTTCAGAAAGGGACATTGTCCACTAAGATAGTCTTGGCAATGAGTCTTGACTAACAAGAAATGATTATATATGATTATGTGTGATTGCCACAAAGTTTCATGTTTTAAGTTATGATTATTGTGATTAAATTTCACTGCCATGATTTACCCCAATGTTATGAAATTATGATCTCTTTTGCAGGTTCAGATTTCCAAAAGTTATGTGCTTAGGTGTATGATGTGATTGATATTTCTTTTGTTTACCCTTACTGAGCATTTGAGATCACCCTTTTGTATGTTTTCTTTCCCCAGGTCAGGAAGAAGGTTTTTAAGTATGATTTTCCAAAAGGGACTATAGATATGATGAAATAAATTGGGGACAGTGTCGACGCTTTATGAACCAGATGTTTATGTTTCCCAGTTTCTAAAGACACTATACCTATACGATCATTTCATGGTTTTGTTATATGTTGTAATAAGTATGCTTCAATTTTGATGTATTAACAATGTATGTAAGGTATGGGTCATTATAAATCCCATGGGTAAACCCTATATTATTGAACCATCAAAACTCTCAAAATAATTATTTTAGATTTTTTACTAAGATAGAATTATATTTTTATAGTTGTAAGAGCTCTATGAACATGAAGTAAAAAAAATAAAGATGCATACCACTCAGTTGAACACCAATATCACTACATCCCCCCAAATTAATAATTATTATCTTTGATTAGATATTTTTTGGGGATAAAGAACACAAAATCAATCGATCTAACTCATGTGAAATAAATAAACCATTTCACATAATATCTTCACCATTGAGATAAAAGAATTTTATAACATAATATATATTTTTTTATGGAGGATATCCTCCCATCTCTCTATTGATATTGGTTTTAGCCAATTCTAATGAAAAAAATAAACCATGATATTCAATCACCCTATAAATTATTAATTTACCTTATACATTTAATTAAATATTATTATTAACTAAAAATTAGATGAATCCCACAATACATTGACTATATCCCAAAAATGATCACTGATGTGATGAACCTCCGTTAAACTTCCTTGTTCCCTACCATTTAATTATTTTTCCAAGTGATCATTATAGAGGGAAAAATATATATTCCCAATGAACATGGAATGAACATAACCGATTGGAAACCCAATCTATACATACACATTTTTTTCATTATATTTCATGAATATTTAATGATATTGTGAATGGTTACATAATAAGGAGAAAAAATAGATTGGTGTATTTGAGGATTATTTACACATGCTACACATTGGAACATTTCTCTATAATAGAATCACAGTAAACTTCCCTATATACATATTATTAGTTATAGACCTCTTTATAACCTTGGGATGAAAAAAAATAATTTACAAGTCAACATAAACACATCGAAACGGGAAACATATCAGTATATCATCAATGACAAGATAATAATAATATTATGAAGTGTGAGCATGATTTAAATATATTTTTAAAATAGAATTCGAAAATAAGTGTTATTTTAAGTCATGATAGAAGGATAAGTAATATCAAATGAACAAATATGTACCATGGAAAATGTGTATGTAATAATAAAACATTAATCTTGCTTATAAGTGAAAAATAATAGGTACATGATTATGATAAAATATTATAGCATACACATAATCAATTAAAATATTATATGCAGAATACCCACAATGATATTTATCACTTTGTAGTATGGGGATAATCACTCTTTTACCATCTTAGTATTTGGATAATCCTCCAATGTACCCTTGGGGTTTGGATAATTCCTCCCATATACCCTACTGTCATTGCATAAATAATTCAGTGTAACATTTAAGATGGGATAAATCTTCAAATTTATCATTTTCATATATGAATCCTCTCATTTAAAACATAGATTTGTATAAATCAAATATTATAACCACTAACTTGGGATAAATCATAATATTTAACCTTTGGACGTGGATAAATCCACTATTGTTCTAGATACGATATCGAAACATTAACATTGAATTAAATGGATATATAGGACCCCGCCCATTAATCATCCAAACAAATGGTTCCACATGAATAAATAATCATTAAACACATAAAAATAACACAAAAATGTGTTTCAAAAAAATTTCAGAAGGCATCCCAAAAATTAACCTCTATATTATCAAAGGTATATAAATAAAAAAAATCCCACAAAAATATTATTTCATATAATCATTTATAATATGGTACAAAAAAATAACTTCTATGGAATTATGTCCTCCTATAGATATTGAGTAAAAATTTAGAAAAATCATAAAATATGTTTGGGGAAAATTATTATTTTTTATTTTCAAAAAAGGGGATATTTGGACTATTATTTAAAATTTATTTTTGGAATGGATTCGTTGTATAAATTGAAAATATCCATTTTAGTAATAAAAATTAGTAATAAAATACCATTAATAAATTTTTTCAAAAGATATAATATTTTCAAAAATGTGATGTGACATGATTTTAAAAAAATCACTTTAAAACATTATCATTTATAATAAATCCTTCATAAATATTTAAATTATTCCCATGGGTGAAGTAAAGCCGTTGAAAAGAAAATTATTTTGAAAATGAGACTTCACTAATATATAATATTAATGAGAAAATTATTGTTAAAATAATTATGGAGTGTGATGTAAAACATTTTATTTTTAACGGATGTGAAAATATTTTAATATGATGATATACCTATAGTGAATGAAAAAATAAATCTAATTGGAAAAAAACTGTTTGTGATGTGATAATGAAAAATAATAAGTAAACATGAGCTAAAACATAATTTTTGTATCAATATAAAATTCAGAAAATTGGTGGGAAAGGGAAATATAGAAAATGAAGGGAAACCATCAATAAAGAGTAGAAATTATTCTTAACAAAGATGTGTTTTTTATAATGATTTTTTACATGGGAAATTATTTTTCAAAAATAAGTCATCCACCATGGAATAATAAAATCTAAAATTAAACAGAACGTATGGGAGATAAGAATTAATCATTTATGAAAACTGTTTAAGATGAAAAGTTCATAATTAATGAAGGGATTTTAGTTAATAATGAACATTGAATCGTTTTATTTTAAATCCTAATATATTAAGAAAATGGCAGGGATATTAAAACCCATAGAATTATATGTATATAGTAAAATGAATTTATTGTGAACTAATAAATATATATAAAATATTACATTGTAAATAATAATAAATATGGTTTATAAAATTATATTTCAAATATAAAACCCTATCCTTCAATCCTCTCTTAGTTTATGGAACACTAAACCCATGTATAATAATTATAATTAACACAATATCTTTTTCATAAACCTTAATACTATATATATTCTTTTATGAAACCTATTTACATATGTCACGTACACATTCATTTAATAGTTTATATTAATTATCAATCTTGGGTGTCATTAATCTATATTTTTTAGCATGTTTTATAATGGCGGTGATGTTCTTACTTCATCTCCAAAACTGCATCATTAATATATCATCGAGGTTATTGAATTAATTTTTAATAGTTAGCTATAATTTAGTAATTTTTTTCTATTTTTTAATGATCATTGAGGTTGATATTTTGGATGATTCTGTTTCAAGGATTCTTAGTGCCCGAATAGTGTAATCTAAAATAATTTGATAAATTTTTATATTACAATCCCATAACCAAATAAAATAATTTAAATTTTTTTAATCTTTTTATACAAATTAAATACACATATTAATCCATTGTATAATGTTATATCTTTTATCTTTGATGTCGTAAAACCATCCCAAATAACAACATTCCATAATTAAGGGATGATTATAGGTGATTGAGATAGATCTTCATTTAACTAGAATTTTGACATTATCTTTAAGTTTTTATTATGATTATACATTATAAAATAATTAACTTGATTATTATGTCAATATATAAAAATTAATTACATAATTTGATGAAATATTTTTCATCTCAAAGTACTCACATTTTTACAGTTGAAATTATGACCATTTTTATTTATCATATTGTTTATAACATTTAATTTTTTTATTTTCAGAACCTTAATAATTTGATAAATACAATTATCCATTAAGCCCATTATTATGAAAAAATATATAAGGTATTTAATAATATAAAAATGTAGATCGATAATTCTATAGAGGTTGCAGTCCACACATTGTAATGAGTGATGATTTAATTTTACATTAAATGTGGAGAATGAGTAGCATAAATAATAATTTTAGAATCTAATATATTTCATATAGATCATACTTGTACATTAAATTCCATATTAGAACCATCATTTTTAGATTTTAATGAAAATTAAACACTTTGTGTAATGGATGTCGTAGTCTACACAACACATGAATGATAGCATTTTTATAGTAGAAATGGGAAAGTGGGAAATTCATATACCATTATTATAATAATGTACAATTATAATAATTATATGTATCTTATCATATTAAGATCATACAGTTTAATTTTTTGGGGAAAGAAATTCACCTAAAGAAATTGGAATGATAATTCATATGTTATAAATTTACACCTCACATCATGGAATATCTCATTTTCATTTGGGGTTAATCCTTATAGTGGTGGTCTTTGAAGAATAATGGGATAACTACTAAAAATAGTAAGAAATATCTCATTTTTATTTTAATACAATGACACATGATAGAAGGGATATCATCTTGAGGGTAAAATAGCTTAGTATCCTTGTGAGACTATATATATACCAAATTCTCATATTAAATTTGAAAAATTGAAATAAAACAAAACATTACAATTTGGAAATTATATTATTTCTACTATATCTATGAAATAATTCCTAAATCCCTTTTTTGTAAGTATGGTAATTTAAATAAAAATAATGTGGTATATCTAATGCATAATAAGATAAAGCATATATGATGAGTGATCATAGGATACATAAAGCAGGTATATTCTCAGAGAGGAAAAAAATAATAACATATTACATATAACTAATATAATAAAAAGGAATATAAATCAATCAATGGAATAAAAATATAAATAATCAAATTGATAATAAAAAAATATTTCAGAATGATAAAATAATTAATTTCAATCCTTAAAATAATATATTTATGGTCTTGTATAGTGACATCAAATATAAATATCTAAGCAATAAGACAAATACACAAACTAGTTTATCCCATTAGACCTACTGATGACTAACGAGATATAATGGTCCCTTCTGGTTACATACAATGATTAATGAATTCATTTTATGAATGAAATGATCAAAATATACATACACAATCATCAAAAACACACATATTGAAAAGGTGGAATATGGAATGATAATATTTTACATCGTCAATAAATAGAGCAACATGATAATAATCCATCGAATAATGTATGGGTAATGGTATCACTAGAGTATATATAATGTAAATAATTAGATTCAGAAAAGTATAATGACATTAATTATAATATTTTTATAAAATCACTATAATATTTCAATAGGAAAAACACAATTTTAATTTATATATATCTAATTTTAAATATAAAAATTTCAAAAATATTCGTAATAAATTATTATTTGAAAATAAAAAATGATTATTTTAAGAGAAGCATCATCGAAAAGAATACATTAGATGATATGAAAAAAATTTCATGTAGAAGTCCTTAAAACAAATATTCCATTCCCAAAATTAATAAAAATATTCTCATTCAGAAAACAACAATAATATTATTTTTAAATTATTTTTTAGATAGTGAAATATGTATAACAGTGGATTTATTAAATAATTTGAAAGATTAATAATATTATTGAATCATTCTAATTTAATAATAAGTACATTTATGAACATTATTCCAAATCAAATAAAAATAAAAATTTTATGTTCATAAAAAATAATGTCAAACATTTATGTACAATGATAATGTTAAATAAAAAAAATATCAAAATTTAAAAACAAATAATATTATATTATATTTTTTTAGGATCGATTTTTTAAATAATTATCCCACCATAAAAACAAACATAACAAATATTTAAAAGGATGAAATTATGACAAGAACCCTTACCTCAACATTGAATAGCATAATATTTCCTTTTATCCTCCTTTATAATAAATTCAAATATCGTATATTTATATAATAGAATAAAATACATAATTATACTCTTATAAATGGAATACTTATAATATCTTACTACTCGCTCGTTAACAATCTTCTATTTTCATCACCATTGTGGGTGTTAAATGCTTAATCTTTCATGTATGTTATGATATGATAGTCAGTTTATTGCATCTTCATCAAAGTTCAATTTTTTCAAGAACATTATCAACAATGATAAAATCTTAAATGCTCAACATATATGTATTATAATCATATATTAAATGATACAAGACCAATTAATTAATTCTATATATGGAGGTATTAGTCCACAAATTCTCATGAGGGATGTTATAAGTTATCATATAGTGGGAGGGTGAAAAGAAAGATGATGTATTATATTTATAGAATAAAAATTATACATTCAATATGAAATATATTTAATATATTCATATGTATAATCATGAATGTAATGTTGTGGTGAATATGAAATAATATACTATATGGAGATGGTAGGTCTTATGTACACACATGCGATCATTTTTTATTAGGATGGAAGAGTGATGAATAATTTGTTTTTCAAAAAAATTACAAGGATGATCCGGATTCTATAACAACATAATTTTTTTGTAATATTTGATTTTTTAAGAAGTTTAAATAAAATGAAAACAATTATTTAGATGTTATAAATATTTTTTATAAAATCACCATTATCATTCTCATATATCTTTATAAGTTTCTACGTTTACTCAATAAAAAACATTCACAAATGAGAATGAATATTACGATGAGATTTTTGAGGTTCTTATTATATATATATATTTCTATAGTGGTTTTGTGAAGAGAGGATAATTGGTTCCTTATAATAACTGAGGGAATAGACACCAGGAATTGAATAAATTTTTTTCTTAATATGACTCTATTTACTTTATAAATTTTCTCCAAATATTACTGATTAATATATTATATGGGTATGTTCAACATAAAATTCACGAAAATAAGGATATACCCATGGTTTTGGAAAATACGGTTGGTATAGGTCATCCCTATACCCATGGTTTTCCAAAAAACCATCGGCATATGATTTGGTTAACAATCTATTTCAAGGGTTTTGGTAACCTGTGGCTATATTTTTGAGTTACTTAACTATACCCATAGATTTCCATAAACCATTTTAATTTTTCACCCCTATACCCATGGTTTTTATCAAACGATTGGTGTAGGGTTTGGTTAAAGACTTATACCCACATTTCACCAAATTACCATCGAGATATAGTCAACTTGAAAAATGATACCCATTTTTATCAAAAAATAGTTGGTGTTGGACTAACCTTTAACATCGCCAAATGATAAGGGGTTAAATGAAAAAAAATGATATGACTCATGTCAACAAGGTGCACCTTCCTTTTCGGGAGCCTGCCTGATTAGACCTCCACAGTTAAGCGTGCATGGCATGGAGTAATGATCAGGATGGGTGACCTCCTGAGATGTTTTCCAGGGTGTGTGTGAGTGAAGACAAAGCACACTGGAAAGGACAGAACCCGACGACCATGTTAAGGTGTGGTGGTTGTGATGCCACCGGGACCCGGTTGTCACATTTGGTATCAGAGGAGGAACCCAGCCTTAAGTGCGGTGCATTGCCTGGGTTGAGTTGTAGGACCCACAACGAGGTCGTTGTGCTCTAACGGGGGGGGGGGGGTGATTGTAACATCCCCAAATGATAAGTGGTTAAATGAAAAAATGATATGACTCATGTCAACAAGGTGCACCTTCCTTTTCGGGAGCTAGTCTGATTAGAACTACACAGTTAAGTGTGCTTGGCTTGGAGTAATGATCAGGATGGGTGACCTCCTGGAAAATTTCCCAGGGTGTGTGTGAGTGAGGACAAAGCACACTAGAAAGGACAAGTGTTGGCCTATGTGGACTGTCATTAGTCAAATGACCCGTTCGGGAATGTGGGTGGACCCTCGGGTGGGCCCACATGTCTGCGGGGAAACTGGGGTACCTGGTAGGCCTAAACCCGACGACCATGTTAAGGCGGAGTGGCGTTCGGGCATGTGGGTGGACCCTGGGGTGGGCCCCACATGTCTGCGGGGAAACTGGGGTACCTGGTAGGCCAGAACCCGACGACCATGTTAAGGCGGGGTGGTTGTGCTGTCACCGGGACCCGGTTGTCACATTTGGTATCAGGGGAGGAACCCATCCTTAAGTGCGGTGCACTG
The DNA here is from genome assembly GCA_963277665.1 of Viscum album. Lineage (NCBI taxonomy): Eukaryota > Viridiplantae > Streptophyta > Magnoliopsida > Santalales > Viscaceae > Viscum > Viscum album. The sequence goes on along the minus strand of OY728156.1, from coordinate 471,417,076 downwards.
CCTGGGTTGAGTTGAAGGGCCCACAACGAGGTCGTTTTGCTCTAAAGGGGGGGGGACTGATTGTAACATCCCCAATTGATAAGTGGTAAAATGACAAAATGATATGACTCATGTCAACAAATTGCACCTTCCTTTTCGGGAGCCAGAACCCGACGACCATGTTAAGGCAGGGTGGTTGTGCTGTCACCGGGACCCGGTTGTCACATTTGGTATCAAGGGAGGAACCCAGCCTTAAGTGCGGTGCACTGCCTGGGTTGAGTTGTAGGGCCCACAACGAGGTCTTTGTGCTCTAAGGGGGGGGGGGTGATTGTAACATCCCCAAATGATAAGTTGTTAAATGAAAAAATGACATGACTCATGTCAACAAGGTGCACCTTCCTTTTCGGGAGCCGGTCTGATTAGAACTCCATAGTTAAGCGTTCTTGGCTTGGAGTAATGATCAGGATGGGTGACCTCCTAGGATGTTACCCAGGGTGTGTGTGAGTGAGGACAAAGCACACTAGAAAGGACAAGTGTTGGCCTATGGGGACTGTCATTAGTCAGATGTCCTATTCGGGAATGTGGGTGGACCGTCATGTGGGCCCCACATGTCTGCGGGGAAATTGGGGTACCTGGTAGGCCAGAACTTGACGGCCATGTTAAGGCGGGGTGGCGTTCGGGCATGTGGGTGGACCCTAGGGTGGGCCCCACGTGTCTGCCGGGAAACTGGGGTACCTGGTAGGCCAGAACCCGACGACCATGTTAAGGCGGGGTGGTTGTGCTATCATCGGGACCCGGTTGTCACATTTGGTATCAGAGGGGCAACCCATCCTTAAGTGTGGTGCACTGCCTGGGTTGAGTTGTAGGGACAACAACGAGGTCGTTGTTCTCTAAAGGGGGGGGGGTGATTGTAACATCCCCAAATGATAAGTGATAAAATGACAAAATTATATCACTCATGTCAACAAGGTGCACCTTCTTTTTCGGGAGCCAGTCTGATTAGAACTCCACAATTAAGCGTGCTTGGCTTGGAGTAATGATCAGGATGGATGACCTCCTGGGAAGTTTCCCAGGGTGTGTGTGTGATGAAGCTAATATTTTCACATATTTGATACTGTAATTTAATGTTTATAAACCCACAATAGTGTTATTTAATGGGCAATTGTTACATATTTAGGTTTTGGTGTTATTTTGAGCCTAAATGCAAAAATGGCATAATTCTGGATTTTTAACATATTTTTATCACAGGGGTATTTTGGTCATTTCTTATAAAATATATTTCCAAATTTTGTGATTCGAATTTTTTTTGAACCCCTATTTTATTTCCTTCAACTTTGTCTTCAGGACCAGGGGTTGAATCGATATTAATGGTGCCCAAAAAAATCAATGAAGTTGACAATTTTTTCAGGGCGGACTGCATTGACTCCACCATATTAATGGAAGCAAATTTCGGCCTACACTACTCCAAATGATGAGATTATACCTGGATATGACAGAGGACTCCAAGGCGCGTCTCCTCAATAAATTTCAAGCCGTTTGGAATCCTTTATAATGGCCGTTTAGTGATAGATTGTTGAAGGAAGCTTCCAGGAAGCTTCATCCAGAGAAATCTATTTTCAATAGAAAAACCATCAATCCTTCAATACGCGTCCAATTAATCTGACATTTTGAGGGTGGACGGCCAAGGCATTTATGAACAATATTTATGAAGAGGCAATGCGTGAATCGGCCATTAATGGGTCTAAAACGCGACAACTTTGTGAAGATAAAATCTGCCTATAAAAGGAGGGGAGCTCCTATCTCTCAAAATATTCCATTTCTTCACCACACCATCCGTCAAAAAGGGGTTTGTCTTGAAAGAGCAAGAGTATAGGAGTATTCCATGATGTAATCAAGCCATGAAGGGCTAAATCCAAGTGGTGGTGGGAAACAGAGATCCGAATACATTTCCCTTTTTGAGTTTGTGCTTTCATTGTAAAATATTTTCTTTTAAACTATCCTGGAACTTGTTTGCATGAATGAATGAGGTCTTTTTCTCTCGTGTTTTCAATTTATTATAAATTATTCTAGATTGCTTATATTCTAATGAATTTAAAGTGGTTTTACTCATGGTTTAAATTTCTTTGGCGAGGTCTCGCTTTTGAGCACGATGATTTCATCTTGTTTTGGTTACTCGGAGGTCTTCGGGTAATCAGAACACTTTCATTAGAAGATCGGCACCCATGTATGAGGTTTAAATATGGTATCTAGATTATTTAGGTGTATACTTTGAGGTATTAAGGTATACATTGGATAATTTAATGAAAATATATTCGTAAACAATGATAAAGGTAGTGTCCAACGATCAACGTTTGTCCACCGCTGCTACCTTTAACTTGTTATTTCCAGCTCGATTTTCTTTGGTATTTTAATTCATAATGTATATTTAATATTTCATTTTGATTTAATTTTCATAATAAAAAACCCCCATATATATTATATATGTTAGTTTTATATTAGTTAAATTAAAAAGTGACAATTGAAAATATAGTGCATATAAGCGGCCTCCTTGTGATCGACCCTAGGTTGTGCCACTATGGTACACTCTTAGGAAAATAAGAATTTAATTGGGTAGGGTAAAGCGACTGAAATCCCCAAACATCAGTGTGAGTGAGGACAAAGCACACTGGAATGGAAAAGTTTTGGCCTCTAGGGACTGTCCTTAGTCAGATGACCCGTTCGGGAATGTGGGTGGACTCTCGGGTGGGCCCCACATGTCTGCGGAGCAACTGGGGTACCTGGTAGGCCAGAACCCGACAGCCATGTTAAGGTGGGGTGGTTGTGCTGTCACCGGGACCTGGCTGTCACATTTGGTATCAGAGGTGGAACCCAGCCTTAAGTGCGATGCACTGCCTTGGTTTAGTTGTAGGGCCCACAATGCGGTCGTTGTGCTCTAAAGGGGTGGTGATTGTAACATCCCCAAATGATAAGGGGTTAAATAAAAAAATGATATGACTTATGTCAACAAGGTGCACCTTCCTTTTCGGGAGCCTGTCTGATTAGAACTCCATAGTTAAGCGTGCTTGGCTTGGAGTAATGATTAGGATGGGTGAACTCCTGGGAAGTTTCCCTGGGAGTGTGTGAGTGAGGACAAATCACACTGGAAAGGACAAGTGTTGGCCTGTGGGGACTGTCATTAGTTAGATGAACCGTTTCGGGCTTGTGGGTGGACCCTGGGGTGGGCCCCACGTGTCTGCGAGGCAACTGGGGAACCTGGTAGGCCAGAACCTGGCAGCCATGTAAAGGTGGGGTGGTTGTGCTGTCACCGGGACCCAGTTGTCACAATACCTATATCCAAGGTTTTGGAAAAATAGGGGAATAGGACAACCCAATATACATGGTTATAGTAAACTTTCGGTATAGATTTCCAGCACAAGTGAGCAAAACATTTCTATGCAGAATAAAGTTGAAAACAAAACCTATTTCTGTTGTCTTCCGTGTATATCCAAAATATAGAAATATATATATATGTAAATATATATTCGTATATCAAATTTTATATGTGGTGATGTGGTTAGGTTTGTGGATTTATAGAGGTGGTTCAGTGTAAAAATATGGTGTTAGGAATTTTTTATATCCTATAGCTATAATATTTGAACCGTGGGTCTCGGGTTATTGTCACGGTGGAAAATTTCACATACACTTATTCATATAGTTCATAAACATGGTTATATAATTTTCAAACCATTTATATAGCGCATTGCTATACCAATGGTTTATAATCCCATGGTTCTCTAAACTGTGGGTACATCTTTTGCCCATTTTTTTCTAGTGTATACCTATGGTAACATTCCTATAGTTATCCTGCCAAGAAAAAATGTTTATGAATGTTTTTTTCCCTCAGGGATCCTTATACCCTTATTTTCAACCCTCTTAAACAATTTTCCCTTAACTGAGATAATATATATTTCCCATGGTTACTATTAATTATAACCAAAATTAATATGATCATATTACATAATATTAATTTTGATGGATAAAAATAATGAATCCATTTTTCAATATACATTCTTTATAAGTATCATAAGTTAATATTTTTATATTTTCCCTAAACATAATAAAAACCATTTTTAAGAGAAAAATTATGTGTGCAAATTATTTTATATGTAAATAATGTAGAGTATTTTTTCAAATGGAATTATAGGGATTATTCTAAATGAAATTGGATCTTTTTATCTGATAAACAATACCAAATCTGAATAGAACCATTGATATAAATTGTTAACAGAAAAAAAGGAAATTTTTTATTATTTCAACAAAAAAACACCTAAGATTAATAAAATGTTAAAAATCGATTTTAATGTTCAAAATTCTATTTTTAAAATAATTATATTACATTATATTTATTAATTTAATTATCCAAATAAATTGGTTTTATAAACATTGATGTTATCCTTATAACAATATAATGACATAAAAATAATAATTTTTTAATCATGGTACTTATCAAGATCCACCCAAAATTAAACTATCATTAAAAAAGAAAACATTACATTGCATCCTATTTTTTAGATAAAAATATTAAATTGAAAATTCATTTTTTCAAATTATATTCTTAATATTTAGTAATTTTTATTAAATAATATTCATCAATAATGTATTTTTTATTTTCCTTATATTTTTTAGAAAGAAGAAAAATAGTTTAATTGAATATTTGGTGTTACATGTTCCGTAATTTAAAACATTATTCCTCAAAATTTGGAAAATAAGAACACATGTTCAATTTTTTTTATTTGTTCAGAATATATTCTTATAGTTTCCACTTCACCTATTGTATTTTATAATTTATAAAATATAAATTTACTATCTGATTCATTCAATTCAGCATCACTCATTCTATTGTGTTATGAATTGGGATAGGTTTTTTTACTAAAAATATTAGGATCCAAATATTTTTACTCATTGGATAGAACATGTATTGTGTATAGAATGTGTCCTTATTAAAAAAATTGAACACATCATGAACATTAGAGATATTATGTGGTATTTCCAAATATTATTCCACAACTCTGATCTCATCCATAATTTAAAAAGGCATGATGTGCCTTTCATGGAGTTTACCTTTCTATTTGAATGTTTTAGCACCATTGAACAAAGATACGATCATGACAACAATATTTTGTGGTTTAAAATATATGTCATTAAAATGGTTAAATATTTTTTTCTACTTTGATCTTCATTAATATGATTTTCAATAACAATCACCTTATCCATTGTTTTCTCAAAATGATTTTTTCCAATATTCTTCCTTTCACTAACATCATCCCAAAATATTTTAGTTTGACACCTTTTTCAATACAATTCTTTCTATGTTTCTATTGAAATTTTTAAATGGAATATTTCATTATAAAAAAATTCTAAAATTTGATAATATTGATCGCACATACCTTGAAAATGGTATAATAATGATCACAACATATTTTATAATGTTTGAATTGTTTTTTCAAGTCATAATAGATGGGGATGATTGGAGATTTTAAAATTTAGATTTTTTTCAAGATCCATAAGAATACTCATATAAAATTTCAATATAAAACTGAAGACCATTATTAATTATAATAAAAAAAGTTTACAGTAATGGCTCCAAAATCCCAAATATAAATATTTTTATGGTTCTCCAAATGTAAATCATCCCAAATTGTTATGATATTTTATGGACTTGTTAATTTTATCTATATTAACAAATAAGTTATCATTTATTATATAGTAATTTTGAAATATAGTTGAAATGTGAATTTTAATGTCACCCCATTTTAGGAGATAAATATATAGATATTAATGAAAAAATTAGTATTTTATCTTTTAACATTTAACTATTGAAAAAACATGGAATCATGATACATAGTCATCAATTTCCCATTTCTTATTATCCAAGAAAATAAATTCATTTACATCTAGAATAAAATTTATAGTTTTAGATTCTATAAAAAAATTTGAACAAAGAGATTCAACTTTTATTTCACTTTTATGATGTGGAATACATAGAATATATATCCTCTCTAAAAACGTATATTTACATTCTTCATTAATAAACACTATCAACTTCTCATGATTAATCATTGAAATATATTGAACGCCTTAAATTTGATAAAATAAGTCACCAATGTCGTATTGATTATACATTTTCATCATAGTAATGGAATGGATTTCCCTATAATAGATGCAACACATCGTTGAGCCAAAATTATTTTTTACCAAATAAATAGGGTATACCCATGGTGAAACACTAGGATGTATAAACCCATTTCCAAAGACACTTTAAGTTCATTCCTCACTTCCATAAATTCTACTATGACCATTTGGTTAGGAGTTCTAGATATTGGTTTTTTGATTGGGATGACATCAATAGAAAAATAAACTTCACAATTAAGAGGGTATGTAATGGCCCAGACCACTCTGGTCCATTACTTTGTGAAATGTGGGTGTTGGAGGTGTTCTGGGAGGTCAAGGGGGCTTATCCCCAACACTTTTCCAATTTCCAGTTCTGTGAACAGTGTTTCTAGTTTTATAAACAGTAACAGATCGGTCTCACCGATCGGTCTGACAGATCGGTCTCACAGATCGGTTTCACAGATCGGTGTGACAGATCGGTTTCAGAGATCGGTCTGACAGATCGGTGTGACAGATCGGTTTGACAGATTGGTCTGACAGATCGGTTTCACAGATCGATTTCACAGATCGGTTTCACAGATCGGTTTCACAGATCAGTCAGACAGATCAGTTTCACAGATCGGTTTCACAGATCGGTTTCACAGATCGGTTTCATAGATCGGTGTGACAGATTAGTTTCACAGATCGGTTTCACAGATCAGTCTGACAGATCGGTTTCACAGATCGGTTTCACAGATCAGTTTCACAGACCAGTTTCACAAATCGGTGTGACAGATCGATTTCACAGATCGGTCTGATAGATCGGTGTAACAAATCGGTTTGACTGATCGGTCTGACAGATCGGTTTCACAGATCGGTTTCACAGAACGGTTTCACAGATCGGTTTCACAGATCGGTCTGACGGATCGCTTTCACAGATCGGTTTTACAGATCAGTTTCACAGATCGGTTTCAAAGATCGGTGTGACAGATCAGTTTCACAGATCGGTTTCACAGATCGGTCTGACAGATCGGTTCACAGATCGGTTTCACAGATCAATTTCACAGATCGGTTTCACAGATCGGTGTGACAGATCGGTTTCACAGATCGGTCTGACAGATCGGTTTCACAGATCATTGTGACAGATCGGTTTCACAGATCGGTCTGACTGATCGGTTTCACAGATCGGTGTGACATATCGGTTTCACAGATCTGTGTGACAGATCAGTTTCACAGATCGGTGTGACAGATCGGTTTCACATATCGGTGTGAGAGATCAGTGTCACAGATCAATTTCACAGATCGGTTTCACAGATCGGTTTCACAGATCGGTGTGACAGATCAGTTTCACAGATCGGTGTGACAGATCAGTTTCACAGATCGGTGTGACAGATCGGTTTCACAGATCGGTGTGACAGATCGGTTTCACAGATCGGTCTCACAGATCGGTTTCACAGATCTGTTTCACAGAACGGTTTCATGTACTGTAACGGTGGGTGATCAGTGTTTCTAGAATCCTATAGTTTTTCCTCTTTTGACGTTTCTTTTGACGTCAAATACATTTAAAGCCTTATTTTAAGGGCTCTTAAGGCCATTTCAAATGCCATAAATCCTATATTAATTATTCCTAAGGCTTGGAATGATTTACTTGGTCAAACAGCGTGGATTAATGCGATCCGTTATTAATGGAGAATTAACCGGATCTTAAACTGTCACCTCGTTAAATCTTAAAAACGGACGAGATATCATTCTCCCTTGTTCTTTCCCTTTGTTCTCAACTAAGAGGCGCTAGAACCTTTCAATCCTTTCCGTAGGAGTTGCACAGTCAATCTTTACTCCTAGGATTGGTTCTACTTTGTTTTGAAGCAACCAAGCTGTGTTGATCATTCTTCCACATAAGATGTCGCGAGAGAAGGATTGTGGCCCGCTGTGTGGATAAATGATGTCAAGAACTCTTTGAGGTAGGGGATTCATGTCTTCTCTAATTGTATATGTGCAACCGTAGAATTAGCATGATTTATGCCTTTGGATCACAATGAAATTGACCTAATTAAATACTTGAACCGGATTAAAAGAATTGGTTGATCACACATTGTTTCTTTATACCGTGATAACGGTTTGCCTCATGTTTTCCTAGATATAGTTATATCTATGTTTTCATTGATTTTTTGTTCTTTTATGATAGAAATTGATAATGAACGTAAAGCCGGAATTAATTGTTAATTAATTGGCTAAAGATAAAGAGGCATGTAAATTAATCTGGTTATTGCCGTTGTTGTAGTTCTAATTTTTTTAGGATAATCAAATTAGGGAAGTAAGCATGGTTATTTAATTGTGATAGCTTACTGATTAGGTATCCATGATTGGAACCTACGAATAACAAAGCTGTTAATTCAATATGGATTAGAGAACAGATTATGTGGGAATTTCTAAAAGGGTTCTGAGTTACCCTCTTGTTTGTTAAAGGCTCAAGATCCCATGATGTGATGTTTGTTTTCCTACTTCTTATGTTGTGATGTGAGCCTATATGGTTTTTGTGATATGTGGAGGCATGGAGGCCTTGTGGTTATGGAAGCAGATGATTCCTAGAGTGGCGAGATGCATCAGTTTATGAATATGGGTGTCGGGGAGGACACCAGGGGTGATGGAATGGGATGGATGTGGTTGCTGGTTGCTTACAGTTTTCTTAAATGATAATCTGCATTTCTTTTCCCCACTGCTCAAGGAAGATGGTCTTTCTACCCTTCTTCCGAAGGAGGTGAAGACGCGCGGGGTATGCCACGTGCTTTCCGTGTTTAGCCTCTCGAGGGAGAATGGGTATATGCTCTTTCTATAGGCGGCAAAGACTCGACAGATAGTATATCTATTCACCGTGTTGAGCCTCCTTTGTGTTTAGAAGCATAAGATGTTTTTCTAGAATGCCTTGGAATGTGGAAAAGTAATTCTGTAATTAATGTTTGATTAAATGGTGAAAATCCATGTGGATGGAGATGCTGGAATTTAAAGGTGATGTAAATCTTAAAAAGGAGCAGTTGTTTTTTTATGTGATGCCAATTCAGTTTGATGTGGAATTGTTCATTCTTAATTAATGTTTAAAGAATTAATTAATATACAGGGGAACTGAAAAAATGAGAATGGAGTAATCTAATAAATCTCTTCAAATGTTTGTGTGCATATATGATACCAAGTCTTTGAAGTAGCAGCCTGGAGTCCGAGAGACGTTAGCTGCAGTTGTATCTAAGACTAGGTAATGCCCATAGTGTGGATGTGAGTTACTTATATATTCTGTACTTTTTGTGTTTCTATACGCTACTCCACCCAGTCGGTAAGGGCAACTGACACCCCGGGGATTCTGAGCCTTGGGGGGTGTTTTCCCCAACATTCTGATGGGAGGTTGAATGGCTGACTACCCCCTTTGGCTCCGCTCTCTTATCTTGGTAGATACTTGTGCCATGAGGCACAGCGGTTAGTTACCCCATATATGTGTGTAGAGGGCTGTAATGGCTTGTGGTAATTCACACTCATATATTTTGGATATAGTATCCTACGGACTACTATAGGTGTAACGTGTATAGGCTATGATGGCTTGAGTATCCTTACTCGGTGTATGGGCTGTAATGGCTTGAGGTATTATACCCGACATATGATACACATTATGCGAGCTGTGGTGGGTCCTGGAAATTACCTGGTTACTTTTGGTTATGAGGACGATGTGGTGCTTCGCCCAGGTGTCTGCGGGCAAGCCTATGTGGTGCACGAGGTGCAGATTGTGGAGCATAGCCTAGGTGTCTGCGGGCAAGCCTTCGGAGAGAGATGCACAGGACGTATGTCGTTGGGGCAAAGCGGCAAACTAGTGGGGAAGTAGTAGCGGGGTACCCTTGATATTCTTTACTACATGCTATATTCTTGTATGCGTTACTTGGTGAGAGTAGCCATGGTGAGGTTGGGAACATAGTATACCTGTTTAGGTGACGAGTTAGTTTCACTTGTTGTTCACTGGGCTTTAGCATGCTTTCTTTACTTTTGAACGAGAGGCTTGGGGAGGATCCTACTGAGTATACTGTTATACTCACCCTATGTATGTATAAACTGTTTTTCAGGTCACTTGGATCAGGTTGGAGATCAAGCTGGTTACTACTAGCTTGCGGTTGGAGGAGGAGTTGCTCATGCTTGTGGTCGCTGCCGTTTTACTTTCTTTTGGGTACTTTTAGTTTTCCCTTTCAGTTTTAGTTCTTTTTCATGAAATTTCACATATGTACTTGGGTCTCTTTTATTTTTTAGTTATGAGTTGGAGTTGGTTGGAGTCTATTCTATCTCTCTCCTTTTCATGTGTTCTCTTAGAGTGCAATGCCTCCCATTTGTGTGTGTATTATACCCTCGGTGCTAGTCGCCAACCCGGGGCCTACTGGAGGCGGGACTCGGGGGTCATTATCTCCCTTCTCACATTTTCGTCCCAGGAGGGGTACACTTTGTGGGGAGGGGGTCGTGACAGAGTGGTATCAGAGGGAGGTTGAGGGATAGGATGGAGTTTGGAGTTAGGCACAGGTGAGGATGCATGGGATGGTAGGGCAACGTTGTTATTCTTGTTTAGAAAGTAGGGTAAACACTGGTGACCGGAAGCGACATTGGCGTTTAGGGCCCCCTATGATCTGTTGCATGGACCTTTAAGTTTACAATGGCTACTAAACAAGTGATACCGATTGCAGGGTAGAGACCTAGGAAAGGATCATGCATCATTATTCTTTGCGCTTGTGTTTGAATGGGTAGACCTCGGGATAGGTAACCTAAAATTAATAAAACAAAACAATTAATTAATTAATGTTGAGTCTTCCATATTCCAGGCTTAGGAGCTCTAACAGTTGTTATTTTACAGGTATGGCTCCAGGTCGACGTCCTCGTCAGGTTTGCGCAGAAGATGCCCAACAGGCTGTTCCAGCAGATCGCTGCCGGGTAGTGGTTGACGACGATGACACTTGGAGGAAGACACTCCGAGAGTTCCAGCGCCAGAGTCTACAGAAGTACGAGGGCTCCGTTTCAGATGCAGTCACAGAAGACTGGTTGGAGGAGGTCGAGATAGGCTTCAGTTCGATTCGTGCTCGGAAGGAACACTGGGTGTCCTTGGTTGTGACGATGTTGTGTGGAGCAGCGAGGCAATGGTGGTTCTTGTTCCTTGGTGATCGTGAGGAGTCAAAAATCTCATGGGAGGAGTTTCGAGACAGGTTTAGAGTCGAGTTTCTTTCATCGACTGCGAAGGCATCCAGTCGCCAGGAGCTTCTTACCCTTCGACAGGGGAGCTCCAGTGTTCGGGAGTTTGAAATCCGTTTCAGGAACCTTCTACGATATGCTTCAGACCTGTTACCAGATGATGAGGCCAGGGAGAGGCATTTCGAGGAGGCTTTGCATCCAGAGATCCAGCGCCAGGTCACCTCATTTATGCTAAAGACATATCTAGAGGTGATGGCAAGGGCATAGGTTGTTGAAAGGACTTTGGCTAGGACTGGATCATCATGAGAGGGGAATCGTCATGATTCTTCACGAAGCAGAGCTGTGGTCCGAGGTTCCCGGTTTTTAGGACAGAAGAGTTTCCATTCACCTGAGGGTAGGTCCCAGCCCTTCCCATCACGTTTATCCATAGGCAGCAACTCTCAGGCCTATGCCAAGGGATCAGGTGCTTGTTTTTCTTGTTGTGGTCGTGGTCATCAGCAGCGGGAGTGCCCGACTTTTTAGAGCAGTCATCGTGCACCCGGCGCTCCACTCCAGGTTCCTCCGTTGAGGCAGTTCCAGCCGAGGTAGCAGCAGCAGGTTGCACCAGCTTTAGATCACCCGAGGGTAGATGGAGCAGGCAGAGGAAAACCCCATGACGCTCCCCGCCCTCAGAGAGCAGAGTGTCGCCGTGGTGGTGGTGGTCGTCGTCATCAGGGTCAGAGAGGCCGCAGAGGTGGTCGTGGTCAGCTTCATGCTCTAGCGTTGCCAGCCCCAGGCGAGCCAGATGTCGTTCAAGGTACCCTTTGCTTGTTTTCTACCTTGGTGTATTCCTTGTTTGATTCAGGAGCAACACACTCCTTCATATCACCTACCCTTGTCCATGCTTTGGGACTTGAGGTAGAGAGGCTTCCAGTGCCCTTGGCGTTGACTACGCCAGTTGGAGGTCGAGCTGACTTGTTTGAAGTATGTAGGGACTGTGAGCTAGTGTTGGGGAAACACCGCTCTTGGGGAGATTTCCTATATTTGCGAATACAACCATATGATGTCATACTTGGCATGGATTGGTTGTATTCGGTACAGGCTGTTGTGGATTGCTACAGGAAGAAGGTCGTTTTCTTTTATGAAGATGGAGAGAAAGTGGTTTTTGTTGGTGAGAGAGATCCTCGGATAAGTCATAGACGAGTTCCATCCTTATCATCCATGATGGCTGGGATGACGCTGAGTTCTTCAGAGGTTCAACAGCTGGCGTTTCCTAGGGTCATAGAGGAGTACCCTGATGTCTTTCCAGAAGATGTTGTATCCTTACCCCCTCGACGAGAGATCGAGTTTGGGATCGAGCTACAGCCAGGAGCGTCTCCTATCTCTATGTCTCCGTATAGGATGTCCCCTTATGAGTTACGAGAGCTCCGTATTCAGCTCGATGGTCTGTTGCAGTGTGGTTTTGTTCGGCCAAATGTGTCACCTTGGGGTGCACCAGTTTTTTTTGTGAAAAAGGCTGATAGCAGTTTGCGGTTGTGCGTCGATTATCGTCGGTTAAACAAAGTGAAAAATAAAGAACCTCTATCCTCTCCTGCGGATTGATGACCTATTTGATCAACTGAAGGGTGATGTTGGTTTTCAAAGAATAGACTTGCGGTCAGGATATCATCAGATGCGTGTAAAGGATGAGGATATCTCGAAGACTGCTTTCCGCTGTCGTCATGGGCATTATGAGTTTGTTGTAATTCCATTTGGCGTGACAAATGCTCCAGCTGTTTTCATGGGGTTGATGAATGCTGTGTTCCGTGAATTCCTAGACAAGTTTTTTGTGGTTATCATCGACGACATCCTTGTGTACTCCACATCTGAAGAGGAGCATGCAGAGCATCTACGAGCCGTTTTGGGAGTTCTTCGCCAACATCGGTTGTTTGGGAAGTTGTCCAAGTGTGTGTTCTGGGATCGAGAAGTTCATTTCTTGGGACATGTTGTGTCCCAACAGGGAGTAGCTGTGGATCCATCGAAGATAGAAGCAGTGGTGTCTTGGCCAGCCCCCAAGACCGTGTCAGAGGTGCGAAATTTCCTTGGTCTCGCAGGCTATTATAGGAGGTTTGTGGCTAATTTCTCCCGAGTTGCGACTCCTCTGACAGCTTTGACCAGGAAGGATCAAGCATTCATATGGACTGATCAATGTCAGATAGCTTTCGAGTATCTAAAGGAGAAGTTGGTAAGTGCTCCAGTCATTTGTCTTCCAGTGGAGGGAGTCCAGTTTGATGTTTTCTGTGATGCTTCACATCTGGGGCTAGGCTGTGTTCTCATGCAGCAGAGGTCTGTTGTTTCTTATGGGTCTCGGCAGTTGCGTCCCCATGAATGAAACTATGCCACCCATGATCTTGAGTTGGCAGCCGTGGTGTTTGCGCTCAAGTTGTGGAGACATTACCTCATTGGCGAGCGCTTTGTGGTTTTCACCGATCATAAGAGTTTGAGGTATGTTTTCTCTCAGCGGGATTTGAACTTGCGGCATCGTCGGTGGATGGAGTTCTTGCAGGAATACGACTTTGAAATATCATATACACCTGGGAAGGGAAATGTTGTTGCTGATGCACTGAGCCGAAAGTCACGTAATGATGTTGTGCGTGAATCTGGTGATTCCTGGAGAGTGATGGAAGAGCTATTAGCTTTGCATCTTGATATGGGAGAAGTTGGGGGAATTGGTTGTCTTTTCCAGACGGTGCAGTCATCCCTGATGCAGAAGGTGGAAGAGTCTCAGTTGGGTGATCTAGAGGTTGAAGTTTGAAGAGACAGAGTTGTATGTGGTGAGACCCCTGATGGTTGGTCGGAGGATGATCAACACCGAGTGTTGTATCATGGCAAGCTTTTTGTTCCCATGGCGATGCACGAGACGGTTCTCCAAGAGTTCCATAGTTCACCCTTGGCGGTACATCCTGGTGTGACGAAGATGTACCGATCCTTGAGGAGTCAGTTTTGGGGGCCTGGGCTGAAGCGTACAGTTGCAGAATGTGTGTCTCGATGTTTAGTCTTCCAGAAGGTGAAGGCCGAACACCATGTTCCTGGTGGTCTTCTCCAGCACTTAGAGATTCCTCAGTGGAAGTGGGAGGACATCTCAATGGACTTTGTTACAGGTTTACCTCGATCTCCGGGAGGACATGATGCTATATGGGTGGTAGTGGATCATTTAACTAAATCGGCCCACTTCATAGCAATCAAGGAGTCGAGCTCAGTGGAGGTTTTGTCGAGGCAGTATCTGGAGGAGGTGGTGAGGCTTCACGGAGTTCCTAAGACGATCATTTCTGATCGAGATCCTCATTTTACCTCTAGGGTGTGGCGAGGTCTCCAGCATGCTTTTGGCTCTCAACTATGCCTTAGCACTGCTTTTCATCCTCAAACGGATGGTCAGACAGAGCGAACAATCCAGACTCTTGAAGACATGTTGCGCTCTTGTGTTCTTGATTTTTGAGGTTCATGGAAAAAGCACTTACCTTGGTAGAGTTCTCTTACAATAATAGTTTTCACTCTACCATCGGCATGGCGCCGTTTGAAGCCTTGTATGGCCGGCCATGCCGTTCTCCGTTGTGCTGGACTGGGGTCGGAGAGTCTGCAATTCTCGGACCAGAACTAGTGCAAAATATGACAGAGATGGTTCAAGTTATTCGTGAGAGGATGAAGACAGCACAAGATCGTTAGAAATCTTATGCTGATCAAAGAAGGAGACCCTTAGAGTTTAATGTTGGGGATCATGTGTTTCTAAAGGTGACTCCCCGTCGTGGGCAGCGAAGGTTTGGTCGTGGAAGTAAGCTTTCTCCCCGGTTTGTTGGGCCTTTCGAGGTGTTAGCTCGTGTTGGAGCTGTGGCGTATCGAGTAGCACTTCCCCCTCATATGATTCAGATACATGATGTTTTCCATGTATCGCAGCTGCGTTGTAATCTTCATGATGAATCTCATGTTATCTATTGGGGAGAGATCGATATTGATGATGCAACCTTCGAGGAGAGACCTGTGGAGATCCAAGACCGCAAAGAGAAGGTGTTGCGTGGGCATTCTATCCCCTTAGTTCGTGTCTTGTGGCGACACGGTGCCATGGAGGAGAGTACTTGGGAGCGTGAGTCACAGATACGTGCATAGTACCCAGAGTTGTTTAATGTTTAACTCCTTTCATTTAATGATGTTTTCTTTGTGGTTGGACCTTTCATGTTTTATTTATGTACCTTTGATGAGATGTTATGTTTGAATTGTTTGGTTATGAATTGTTTGTTTCCATACTCTCAGATGTCGTAGTTTTGTTCTATATTTTGAACAACTCATGGTGGTTTTCCCCTGAGAGGTATCTTATGGGGTGGTTGTTCGGACGCCTCTTTTCTTCTGGGTTGGTTTTAATTCTCGAGGACGAGAATGTTTTGAGAGGTATCTAATGTAATGGCCCAGACCTCTCTGGTCCATTACATTGTGAAATGTTGGTGTTGGAGGTGTTCTGGGAGGTCAAGGGGACTTATCCCCAACACTTTGCCAATTTTCCAGTTCCGTGAAATGTGTTTCCAGTTTTATGAACAATAACAGATTGGTCTCACCGATCGGTCTGACAGATCGATCTCAAAGAGCGGTTTCACAGATCGGTGTGACAGATCGGTTTCACAGATCGGTCTGACAGATCGGTTTCACAGATCGGTCTGACAGATCGGTGTGAGAAATTGGTTTGACAGATCGGTCTGACAGATCGGTTTCACAGATCGGTTTCACAGATCGGTTTTACAGATCGGTTTCAGAGATCGGTCTGACAGATCGGTTTCACAGATCGGTTTCACAGATTGGTGTCACAGATCGGTTTCACAGATCAGTGTGACAGATCAGTTTCACAGATCGGTTTCACAGATCGGTCTGACATATCGGTTTCACAGATCGGTTTCACAGATCAGTTTCACAGATCGGTTTCACAGATCGGTGTGACAAATCGGTTTCACAGATCGGTCTGACAGATCGGTTTCACAGATCTGTGTGACAGATCGGTTTCACAGATCGGTCTGACTGATCGGTTTCACAGATCGGTGTGACAGATCGGTTTCACAGATCGGTGTGACAGATCCGTTTCACAGATCGGTGTGACAGATCGGTTTCACAGATCGGTGTGACAGATCGGTGTCCCATATCGGTTTCACAGATCGGTTTCACAGATCGGTTTCACGGATCGGTGTGACAGATCGGTTTCACAGATCGGTGTGGCAGATCAGTTTCACAGATCGGTGTGACAGATCGGTTTCACAGATCGGTGTGACAGATCGGTTTCACAGATCGGTTTCACAGTTCGGTTTCACAGATCGGTTTCATGTACATTAATGGTGGGTGAACAATGTTTCCAGACTCCTACAGTTTTTCCCCTTTTGATGTTTCTTTTGACGTAAAATACATTTAAAGCCTTATTTTAAGGGCTCTTAAGGCCGTTTCAAATGCCATAAATCCTATATTAATTATTCCTAAGGCTTGGAATGTTTTACTTGGTCAAACCGCATGGGTTAATGCGATCCGTTTTTAATGGAGAATTAACCGGATCATAAACAGTCACCTCGTTAAATCTTAAAAAGGGATGAGATGTCATTCTACCTTGTTCTTTCCCTTTGTTCTCAACTAAGAGGCGCTAGAACCTTTCAATCCTTTCCGTAGGAGTTTCACAATCAATCTTTAATCCTAGGATTGGTTCTTCTTTGTTTTGATGCAACCAAGTTGTGTCGATCATTCTTCCATATAAGTTGTCGCGAGAGAAGGATTGTGGACCACTGTGTGGATAAAGGACGTCAATAACTCTTCGAGGTAGGGGATTCATGGCTTCTCTAATTGTATATGTGCAATCGTAGAATTATCATGATTTATCCCTTTGGATCACAATGAAATTGACTTAATTAAATACTTGAACCGGATAAAAAGAATTGGTTGATCGCACGTTGTTGCTTTATACTGTGATAACGGTTTGCCTCATGTTTTCCTAGATATAATGATATCTATGTTTTCTTTGATTTTTTGTTCGTTCATGATAGAAATTGATAATGAAAGTAAAGCCGGAATTAATTGTTAATTAATTGGCTAAAGATAAAGAGGCATGTAAATTAATCTGGTTATTGTCGTTGTTGTAGTTCTAATTTTTTTAGGATAATCAAATCAGGGAAGTAAGCATGGTTATTTAATTTTGATAGCTTACTGATTAGGTATCCAGGATTGGAACTTATGAATAAAAAATCTGTTAATTTAATATGGATATAGAACAGATTATGTGGGAATTTCTAAAAGGGTTCTGAGTTACCCTCTTGTTTGTTAATGGGTCAAGATCCCATGATGTGATGTTTGTTTTTCTGATGCTTGTGCTGTGATGTGAGCCTGGATGGTTGTTGTGATATGTGGAGGCATGGAGGCCTTGTGGTTATGGAAGCAGATGACGCCTAGAGTGGCGAGATGCATCAGTTTATGCATGTGGGTGTCGGGGAGGACACCAAGGGTGATGGAATGGGATGGATGTGGTTGCTGGTTGCTTACAGTTCTCTTCAATGTTAATATTCTTTTCTTTTCCCCACTGCTCAAGGCAGCTGGTCTTGCTACCCTTCTTCCGAAGGAGGCGATGATGCGCGGGGTATGCCACGTGCTTTCTGTGTTTAGCCTCTCGAGGGAGAATGGGTATATGCTCTTTCTATAGGCGGCAAAGACTCGATGGGTAGTATATCTATTCACCGCGTTGAGCCTCCTTTGTATTTAGAAGCAGAGGATGTTTTTCTAGAATGCCTGGGAATGTGGAAAAGTAATTCTGTAATGAATGTTTGATTAAATGGTGAAAATCCATGGGGATGGAGATGCTGGAATTTAAAGGCGATGTGAATCTTAAAAAGGAGAAGTTTTTTTTAATGTGATGCCAATTCAGTTTGATGTGGAATTGTTCATTCTTAATTAATTTTTAAAGATTTAATTAACATATAGGGGAACTGATAAAATGAGAATGGAGTAATCTAATAAATCTCTTCAAATTTTTGTGTGCTTATAGGATACCTAGTCTTAAAAGTAGCAGCCTGGAGTCTGAGAGACGTTAGCTGCAGTTGTATCTAAGACTAGGTAATGTCCATAGTGTGGATGTGAGTTACTTATATATTCTGTACTTTTTGGATTTCTATACGCTACTCCACCCTGTCGGTAAGGGCAACTGACACCCCGGGGATTCTGAGCCCTGGGGGGTGTTTTCCCCAACATTCTGATGGGAGGTTGAATGGCTGACTACCCCCTTTGGATACGCTCTCTTATCTTGGTTGATACTTGTGCCAGGAGGCACAACGGTTAGTTACCCCATATATGTGTGTAGAGGGATGTAATGGCTTGTGGTTATTCACACTCATATATTCTGGATATAGTATCTTATAGACTACTATAGGTGTAACGTGTATAGGATATGATGGCTTGAGGATCCTTACTCGGCGTATGGGTTGTAATGGCTTGAGGTATTATACCCGACGTATGATACACGTTATGCGAGCTGTGGTGGCTCCCGGAAATTACCTGGTTACTTTTGGTTATGAGGACGGTGTGGTGCTTCGCCCAGGTGTCTGCGGGCAAGCCTATGTGGTGCACAAGGTGAAGATTGTGGAGCATAGCCCAGGTGTCTACGGGCAAGCCTTTAGAGAGAGATGCACATGACGTATGTAATTGGGGCAATGTGGAAAACCAGTGGGGAAGTAGTAGCGGGGTACCCTTGATATTCTTTACTACATGCTATATTCTTGTATGCGTTACTTGGTGAGAGTATCCATGGTGAGGTTGGGAACATAGTATACCTGTTTAGGTGATGAGTTAGTTTCACTTGTTGTTCACTGGGCTTTAGCAAGCTTTCTTTACTTTTGAACGAGAGGCTTGGTGAGGATCCTACTGAGTATACTGTTATACTCACCCTATGTATGTATAAACTGTTTTTCAGGTCACTTGGAGCAGGTTGGAGATCAAGCTGGTTACTACTAGCTTGCAGTTGGAGGAGGAGCTATTCGTGCTTGTGGTCGCTGCCATTTTACTTTCTTTTGGGTACTTTTAGTTTTCCCATTCATTTGTAGTTCTTTTGCATGAAATTTCACATATGTACTTGGGTTTCTTTTATTTTTCAGTTATGAGTTGGAGTTGGTTGGAGTCTATTCTATCTCTCTCTTTTGAATGTGTTCTTTTAGAGGGAAATGCCTCCCATTTGTGTGTGTATTATACCCTCGGTGCTAGTCGCCAACCCGGGGCCTACTGGAGGCGGGACTCGGGGGTCATTATCCTCCTTCTCACACTGTCGTCCCATGAGGGGTACACTTTGTGGGGAGGGGGTCGTGACAGGGTATCCATGTCGTTCTTGTGAAATATTCAATGTTTTCATGAAAAAATAGTTATAATATATTTTATGGATACTATTCCAATTAATATACTTTTTTCATTTCTTCACAAATAATTTCATTATGAATTGATAAGGGATCTGGATTTAGATTTGAGTCAAATGATATTGACTAACCTATTAGATAATAGTTTCTATATCTATATCAAATATCTTAATTTAAATCATTCTTAAATCACTTTTTTTTTCATTTTGATTTGGAATCCAAAACATAACAATGGTTATATATATGTCAACCATAGCTAAAATAATAAATCTTAAATATTGGTTTTGAATTTGAGTCTTAATGGGGTATAACTAATATAACCATGTTCTATAAACATTTTTTTAAATAGTTGGGGCCAAAACCTCATTTATAATTAAAGCAAATAAAAGGCCTCTTTTAACTGTGTAAAGGGAGACATATTACATAACCGGAAGGCCCATTGGACATGTCTCCAAATACATGGCCCACATGCCCAATTTCTTTTTGTCCAAGGCCCATTTTATGAATAGTTCTACTATAGTACTAGCCTACTATAGTACCCATATAGTATCTGCCACTGATATAGTGTCCTGTTGCAGCTACAGTGTCCTGATGCTGCTACACTGCTAGTACAGTAACCTGTACCCAATGGGTTTAGAACCCCCATTTTTCATGTAGGCTCAAGGGGTGCTTACCACTAAGCCAAACCCCATATACCCATGTTTTATAAACATTTACACGTTGATATATTATATAAAACAAGATTCTTAAAGTGATATATAAATGTCTAGTTTTTTAGAAAAACATGGAATATATACTAGAGTATGATACATATTTATTAATTAAACCATTTAATAATTTTGAGGATATGATCAAATTATCCTCTACTGAATAATTATAATGCTTATCCTTATCTATACTGATAGAAATGGAATTGAATTTCTAATTTTTAATTTACTAGGAAAAATTTCATTAGCACTTTGGTAATTCCTTTTAATTGTATCCCATATTTTTAGAGTAAACCCATTTAACATTAGAGATTCCTTATTAACATTGAAATCATGATACATGTGAAAATTATCATAATGTATGAATCATAATAACATTCATATCATGTAATACCCCTTGTGTTTCTCAACAAAATTATTATGTTATAGAAATTACATCATTCCCATTTTCCCAACTTCTATTTTTCTTTTTTGAGTGATCAAACACTAAATTAATTTCATAGTTTTCAAATAAAACTGAATATATGGTTAAAGAATTTTCTACATTGATTTCACATGATATTATATCCCTACAAAATAAAAATTTATGATAGATTAATTCCCTTGAAGTGTTTTGATTTAGATCATAAATGGAATGATAAATCTTAATACATAGATTAAATAAAAATATAACATCTTAGTTTTTATATTTATAAATATAAAATCATATTCAAAAATTTTTTCTCCTACATTATTCCCAAGAATAAAAAATTATCCCAACTCATCATCATTTTATTCATAATGAAAATAATTTTAAATGAATATATCATTCGTAGTCCCACACCGCAAACTATGTTTTCCTCTAACTCCATTGTTTTATAGATCACTAACCACCAGAGAATAGTGTCTCCACTAAGTCAAGTAAAATTATATGATAACATTAAATACTTCTGTAAATATCAATGTTGTAATACCCACCTATATGGAAAAAATAAAAATATAATTTTTGATTACGTGTTAGTTATCCCGATGAATTATGGAGGATTTATCAAGTAATGACGTCCAAAAATGGTTTCCCTTCTTGGGTTCAGAATGCCACTCTATATGGTCAAGTTAATTTGTTAATCACTAAGCCTTACAACATAATATAGTCATAGTTATTTCATCTCAAACTACATCTGTAGTTAAAAATTAAATTTCATTCCTAAAAGGTAAATCCCTATATTGATTACATGCAATGATATCGCTTTCATTCCTTCTTCAAAGTAGTACTTTTAATCAATGGAATACACATAATTGGATCATGACATTATGAATATTAAATAATATTATAAAACCATAAATATGGTGTCACAATTATCATAAATTTGAAATTGAGGCTCAATAAATATAATAATCATCATAAGAGTATCTTTGGGATAATTATCAAATAATTAAAAAAATCAAAATATTTCACTATGGTTTTCTAAGGGAATGTTAATCAAAACAATATACCCAAAGATTTTATATCAATGGGTGTAGTATTAGGACCACTCATAATGCACTGGTGATGATCTATTTGATTCAAAATAATCCCCATTCATTGTTTTTCACCAAGTTGAATATATTCCACAACCACATCTACTTGAAAGAATCCAAATGTAGACAATTTTTATAGTAAATCCACATAATCATTAAATTATGAAAATTTAATGATAATATACTATAATTAGACTAATATTCTGTTTCTATCATAGAATTAAGTTATTTAGTATATGATTCCCTAAATTTATTTCCCAAGGGGTACACTAAAGATCTATTGAGACAAACTTTAACACTGATTCTATATTTACCAAGGGCATGTTGTTATATTACTACATTTTCACATAATAAAAATGTCACATCTTGATTGATAAAATATTTTTTTAATATTAAATTATTATATACATACATGATTCTCATATTAAATCAGATAACATCAAATAATATAAAATGTTACAGTGATTAATATTACATGTTTTTAATAAATCCTAAAAATAAATAATAAAGCTATTTATGTTAATGTTTGAAAAATAATTCATAATAATGTTTACGCTCATATTGACAGCAAAGGGAACCATGTAATGCATGATATAGTAGGATAGTAAAATAATTTGTAAAAAATAATCGATAAAACAAAATTTAATATTTTATATATCCAATTTCACAAAAATTACACTAAATAAGTGGATATAATAACAAAAAACTAATCATATTGATAAAAAAAATTATTTCATATTAATACAATATATAATGGCAGGCATCATAATCTTACTATAAAAGCCTTTTACTATGAAACTATATATAAATAGGCCATTCATATAAAAAACCAAGAAATAAATTTACTCACGATACCAAATGATAAATAACATGGTATATCAAGCCTATGACATTATATACATGGTCTATTGATTTGATGATATGAATGCAGTGAGAAAAAATAAAATACATAATCAACAAAAACATTTGTTTTGAAAATTAATATTTCCAATATTAATATTTTTACAAATAAAAAAATAGAACAACATGATCATAATCCATCTATATAAATATGTTTTATGTTATCATTAGACTATATCCCTAATAAATAATAATATTACTCAGAGGATATCAAAACAAATTAATGTAAATTCAAAATTTTTTAGGATATTTTCAAAAATAAAATACCATTTTCTTTTCAAAAAAGCATTCTCAAAATAATATGTTTTTGAAAATATTAAAAATAACAATATCATTAAAAATTAAAAATTAAATAAATTAATGATTCTACAAGGAAAAGATTCGTTTTTATGGAGGAAAAATATATTGGTGTTGTGAGTGGTATATCAAAGTGTTCATTCACAACTTCAAAAAAAGTGACCCTGTTGTCATATGAAACTAATATAACATTTATTCATTATTTTTAAAAACAAAAATATTTATAAAAATGGATTTATTCTATTATTATAAAATATTATAAAAAATCATGAAATGTTTTCAATTAAAATATGAGGATTAATAAAAATGTTTTCTGTCTAATTAGAAGAAAACATATTTTCCTTGAATACAACATTCCAGTATTTTGAGTAAGTAATGATTGGTAAATAAATAAAAAACATGAATTTTATCAAAATTAACAAATGAGAGTAAAATATATTAATTCAAATATAATAATTTCCAATAATTTCACCAATATAATCTAAAAATATTATCAATATTGAATGAAGATGGCATTTGGAAATAAACCCTTAGCTGAGGTACAACATTCATCACACGTGATTTTAAAAACAAATGAAATTAATTTAAATTTACGAAAAAAATAATCCCTAACCATGTATATATATATATATAATAAAATTAATATTTTAATTTTAACTAATTTTCACCCACTCACAGATAATTCTTCATTATCCTTAGCATTCAGGTTTTAACAACATCATTTTTAATGACTATTTAGATCCTGTAGTTATGGTCCTTAATCTGGATTAGTTATAAATTATCTCACTAATTTTAATTATGATATCATAATCAAATATATTCATTATTTTCAGGTTTAGAATTATCAATTAATGGTATACGTGAAAAATGGATTACATCACATTGTGGAGGTGGTGGTCCACGCATACACATGAGAAATGTTCGCATTACTAACACATCATAGCATGAGAAATTAGATGATGTAGAATATATAGAAAATAATTAATATTTATTAAATATGAGAAAATATAATTAATTAAATATTTATAAATTTCAAATTAATGTGGCAATAAAAAATTAAATACACCGCTAAGTAGAGATGGTCAGTCATACAAGAGCACAAGATATGTTTTAATATAACATAGGAAAAAAATGTGATGAATATAGCTTTTCAAAAAGAAAATTAAAATTTAGTTATATTTAAGACACTAATGTTATCTTATGAGCATAGTAATAAATATTAAATGGTTGTAGAGGAGGAAATAAAATGAAAAACTCAGTGAGGAGTTATACCTTTATTTTGAAAACCACTTCTCTCAAACACCGTATGATTTATAATATAGAATTATAATAATAATATGGCCTATATTTTATGTGGAGGATGTTTGGGAATCAATTTTTAATTTAATGTTAAATCTAAGTGGATCACGAGGATTTATTAAGATAGATGAAGTGGTTCCCATTAAAAATGGATTGAAATGATGCCATTGGAATTACATAAGATTTTATAAATATAAATTCATTTTCCAATGAATATGGATGTAGATTATAATATATTATAATAAGTTAAGGTTATGGATAAAATAAAACAACTTAATTTGTTTTAGGAATGTTTTCTTCTTCTTCATGAATCTTTATCTGTTTATTTCTAACCATTTTAACCCATTTTACCATTAATTGTGGTGATAAATATTTACCATGGTTACTATAAATGAAGAACCAATATTTTCCTAAACTTTTTAATTAATATTAATTATGATGATTCCAATTATTTTTTCTAATTTAGCATATTAAATTATACTTTGGAGAATTATTTTATTTTAATATATATATGCCAAAGGAAATGAGAAATGTTTTGAGAAAAATGTTTTTCAAAACCGAAAAAAAATATTTTATAGAAAGATTAATTAATATATTTTTTTGAGTGGTATTATATATATTAATTTAAATAATAATTAAAATATTTTCATTTAAATTAAAACCAAACTGGAAATCATCCATTTATATATTTTATTAGAAAATAAAAATGATAAATGGTTTTTATTAGAACGAAATCATTACATAGATTTCTAAATATCTAATCATATATTTATATGTTTAGAATAATATATATTATATAACATATAGTAGTTATAAAATTTGTTTTTTTCTTATAATATGATGTAATGACCCACCAATTTTCATTGTCTTGGGAGTACAACGAGTCATTACTAGACCTTAAGCGACATCCCCAAGATGCCAAAGGCTGGAAGAAAGTACCAAAGGGTTTCAAATAAAAGTTAGGGGATGATTTCCCCATTATGAAATAACCCATAAACCAACCAGACATAACCAGACATTCACTATATGATGAATGAACAAATTAATGAAAACTAAACAACTTTATTTATGTCAAACCACATCAAGTACACAACAGCGGAAAACTAGACCAAGCATCAAGTACACAACAGATGAACAAATAAATACTCTCCAAAGACACCATGACTATGTGCTCCACATGCTCTAAACTCTACAACATCTCCTAAGCATCGCCATGAGACACTAGCAATAAGAAGCTTTACCTTTACCTGTATCCCAAAACACAACATATGTAAAAGCACCAATGTTCCTATGTAGGGGTATGTATAAAACTCAGTAGGTGTTCCAAAGGACTTCCCTACTCACACCACTAGGATAAAAGAGTTAGAAACATTTATATAAAAACAATTTAAATAAATTTTTTTCTCAAAATCTTTTTATAACTAAATATAAAAAAGTTTCCAAAACCATTCATAACCAAAGTCATTCAAAGAGATATTTAAACCAATTTTCGATCAAGTTAATTTTCCGAAAAATAACCAAACAAGCTTTAGAACCATTTCGAAAACATTCCATTTTGGCATAACCAAATGTTACAAAAACCCATGCAAACAACCAAGCATGCTTCCTCGAAGAGGGGAGAATCCATAAACCTTATCCATCCTAACTAGGATAGGAAAGATTTCTTACCCTTATCCATCCCAAATGCACATGAATGCTTGATGTAACGTCCCAGTTTCAGAAGACACCCAGAGGCACCCCGTAACCAGTAAGCCACATGTCCTAAAGCACATTTCCGTAAATTCCAACGGCTTCCAACTAGAAACTAGGGCATTTGGTGTGATAGTGGGGAAACTATGCCCTCATTGGTAGAGTACACAGCGGAAGATAAACAAAAGAAATAGCGGAAGCACTAAACATATATACAAGAGAAAACATCAGAAGACTAATAAATAAAAAAACTGGAGAAAAATATATATATAAATGATGCTTGTTACATATATGTCTATAAAAAGCATCCAAAAATTCACAATGCTAAAATACAACAGTTATAATACAAATTTCAATAGAAAGAAAATAAACCCCTCAGCATCGCAGGCCAAAGCTTTGTCCCATGCTCTCCAGCTCAACAGCAATCATGAACCTGAAGTAGAAGGGAGCTTTCCCTTATCTATACATGAAACAATATAATCTATTTGGGCCCAAATGCATGTCCCAAATAGGGTGTGAGACTAAATCATATTAGTAATACACCATGATAACTGTGCCTAAAAGTCAGTGAATATATGGCAAGTAAAAGTACAGAAAATCAACAAGCAGGAAATTACACAATAGTAAACAATCAATATTTTCAATAATTTATGTCTCAATAGGTATGTAACTAAACATGCAAGTTGAAAAAATAGGTAAGGATCTAAACAAGCAATTATAAACAACAGGTAACCCTCTAGGTAGTTCTCACAGCCTAACCCCTCTACTTCAACCAACAAGTACTTGCAACCCTCTGGTAGGCACACATAGTCTGTCCCCACTAGTTCAGCTAATGTATAGACTCTCTAGGGAAGAACACACGGTGAATTCCCCCTATAGTCTGAAATCATACTAAAGGCACTCTGGGGAAGCACTCAACGTCTGTTCCACATGTGTCCTGTTTCGAGGAACTACATACACTCTTAGGTAGCACTCAACGTCAATTCCCCCTATGGTCTCACATCGTAATATTACATAGACACTCTGGGGAATCCCTTACGTCCATCCATTCTGTGGTCTAATACACTATGTTCTAACAGCCCTATGTAATTCAAACATGTATAGAGTGCATATCGCCCCATGTAAACTTCAAGAACTTATTGGATAGAATTCTAAGGCATATAACCATAATTGAACAACTATCACACCATCCTATAATCTAGTCATGGAAACTGGCAATAACCTTACAGGAAAAACTAGACCGAACGGTCATAAACAGGAAAAACATGCATGGTCAATACATCCAAAGAACAACCAAATTACCATATTTACAAAAAATAACCTCTTCATAGGCATACAAGAAAAGAAGTCAAACAATATGGCTAAAAGGTAAACAACAAATACCTTGTTCAAGGGTATTGGTGGAATTCACACAAAATACTCAAAGACAATAAACAGAAAGGCACAAACCACCTACCTCAGGGTTAGGAGATCAATATTCTTGAACCTCAAACATTGAATATCCTTAGAATGACGAAGATCTAGAAAAACATCTAAAACGGTCAACCCACGATAACATGAAAGAGAAGAGAAATCATGGAATGCTGCTCCAGCAGAAGAGATGACTCACATATGCTACTCCAACGGAATAAATGTTGTTTGAATCGGAGGACATACTGAGTCTTGAGAGATCGTCAAAGATTCATGGCTTCTCAGTGCTCTCGGAAGAACTAGTATAAGAAAGTGGTTTTCTTGTCAGTCGGACGTGACCCTGGTGAATTTATTGATAAAAAAGAATGTACAATCAATGAACATTTCATGTACATGGAATGTACTTACTGTTTATATACACCACTTTAAGCGGCCTTCAAACACCCCCACATGACCGTGTGCATGGCCGCTACACGGCCAGCACTCTATTGCCTGCAGAAAAGAATTACAGGGCGTGTACTCATAAAGTCCATGGTTTCTACAATGAAAATATCTAAAATTTCCACTATTCCCAAAAACGACTAGAAAAGAAAAAAAATACTTGAAAAGATTATTTGGATTTTTTTCAAACTTCCTCCTTAGATATATTCATCCCCAAATTTCCCTAGCTTAGCTTAGAAGAAGAAAGCCCGAACAGCTCTGGCCACTATTCTCGTACTTCGGCATCCCTCTCCCAAGTCTCGTCCTACACCCGTATGTGCTGCCATAGTACTGGTGCCAGGGGAATATAAAGGACATGGAGAACCTTTGTACTACGATCAAAAATTCATATAGGATGATCCTCAAATTATGCATCCACCTTGAGCTCAACCTCTTCGAGTTAAAAAAATGAGACATGTTTGAAATGTAATGCCAGAGCTGAGAGACGTGAAAAACATCATTCATATCTCGGTACCTCAGAGGTAACTGCAACTAGTAGGAAACCAGACCACCTCTCTCCAACACCTCAAATGGCCCGATGTACCTCGTCGAAAGCATACCCTATCTCCTAATACTATTGTGTCCCAACCTCGGTGTGACACGTAGGAATACTTGATCCCCAACCTCGAACTTCAGAGGTCATATCCGCTGATCAGCATAAGACTTCTGACGAGACTGTGTAGTATCCACCCTCTTTCGAATCAACTCTATCTACTCTGTGGTCTCCTAAAAAAGCTGAGGTCCCAGCAAAGTTTCCTCTTCTGCCTCCAGCCAACATAAGGGTGATCGACATGGCCTACCATACAAATCCTCATATGGTTATGTCAAAATAGTTTCATGAAAGCTATTGTCGTAGGAAAACACCACAAGAGGTATATAAATCTCCCAAGAACCTCTAAAATCCAGAATCCATGCTCATAGCATGTCCTCAAGCACCTGAATCATATGCTCGGACTAGACATCTGTGTGGGGGTGGTATGTTGTACTCAAAAGTACATTTAAACCCCAAGCCTTCTGAATATCCTACCAAACCCGAGAAGTAAAACGTGCATCCCTGTCTGAAACAATGGAGTGTAGAACTCCATAAAGATGTACAATCTCACATATATACAACCGCTTGAGCTCATAAACACTGAAGGTCTCCATGATCGAGTAGAATTGAACAACCTTCGTGATCCTGTCGATGACAACCGAAACAGTGTGATTCCCTTGAGGCGATCTCGGTAAACCTGTCACGAAGTCCATCAAAAAATCATTCCACTTCCACTCGTGAATGGGTAACTATTGTAAAATCCATAATAGTCTCTGATTCTCCGCCTTCACCTGCTGACATGTGGAACATCTTATGAAAAAACCAGCAATATACCTCTTCATACATGGCCACCAATACTGATAGTATAGATCATGATACATCTTGGTGACACCTGGATGAACTGCGCAAACTGAGGAATGAAAAACATGCTTCAGTTCCTCGCGTAAATCTTCTGGAAACCACACGTGTCCCTGGAAACACATGATCTCATCCTCTCCTAATATCCATCTAGGATGAGGTCCTCTCCTGACACACTCTCCGGTAAAACTAGGCCTTCTGGGTCTGATAGATGCCTCATCCGCACCTGATCAAGAAGGGTAGAGGTAACTGGTACATAATAAAGAAAGGTATGCCCCTATCTGTCATGCACCTCCAAATGCATCTCATAGAACATAGCCTTAAGATTCCAGTCACTACTGGCCTCCTGAAATATTTGTATCTGGGTCCTCCTTCATAACGCATCATCCATAGAATCACCTTTCCCATTCCTGTAGGGAAGCTCAAAATTACAAGATAGATGGTACTCAATCCACCTTCACTATCTCAAATTCAGATAACACTGAGTGAAGATGTTCTTGAGACTCTTCTGGTCAGTGAAAACCAAAATTTTCTCCCCCAGAAGATAATTTCCCCCATAGTGAAAGGCATGAACAATAGATGAAATCTTGAGATCGTATGTCGGGTAATTCCTCTCATGTGGCCTCAACTGCCGAGACACATATGCAACGACTCCATCTCCCTGTATAAGAACAATCCCCAAACCAATAACTGATGTATCATAGTAAACAATATAACTCTTTCCTGGCTCTGGAATGACTAGTATAAATGCTGATGTCAACCTCCCTTTTAGCTCCAGAAAGGCTGACTCGCATGAGTCTAACCACAAGAACTTTGCACCCTTCATGGTCCGACCTATCAACGGTGCGGATAAGAGTTAAAAGTCATGTATGAAACGTTTGTAGTATCCATAAAACCCTATAAAACTCTTAACCTCAATGAATTTCTTCGGCTATTCCCAGGAAACCATAGCTCTCACTTGCTCTGGGTCTTCTGAAACTCTTGTTTCTTAAATAACGTGACCCATGAAGTGAATATGGTCCATCCAAAAGTGGCACTTTGAGATTTATAATATAATTGATGCTCCCTCAGTGTACTCAATATTATCTCAAGATGTGTGGAATGGCCATGTTGAGTGTGAGAGTACACCAAGATATCATCCATGAATACCGCTACGAACGAATCCATGTTTGGATGCAACACTCAATTCATCAGTGCCATGAAAAGTTTTGGTGTGTTCATGTGATAGAACGGTCCAACTAAGTACTCATATATACCATACCTACTCCTGATGTTTGTAAGAGGTATATTTTATGGTCTAATGTGCAATTTATGATAACCTTACCTCAAGTCATTCTTTGAGAATACCTAGGCTTCTCAAAGCTGATCAAAGAGATCATTAATACTTGGTAAGGGATATCGGTTCTTGAGCATCAACTGGTTCTATTCCAATTATCCACACATTGTTTAAGGATATAATATACCTTCTTCATAAACATGACAAGAGAACCCTAAGGAGAAGTACTCTGTTGGATGAAATCCTTTTCCTGAAACTTCGCCAACTGCTTCTTAAGCTCCTGCAACTCTGATGTGGTCATCCTATAAGGAGGAATGGACACTAGTGCTGCTTCTGGAATGTGCTCAATAGAAAATTATACCTCACAGTCTAGATGCAATCAAAAAAAGTCCTCTGGAACGAAATCCCAAAAATAATACACCACTTTTGTAAATTCTAACTGTGAATTCCCTTGGTCAACTAGATATAGACTAGAAATCTGTGTTGAAACTGCTCCTAGCCCATGATGCTCGAGTCCTAATATACTCACCTAGACACCCCACTCGCCCTTATGAATAATTTATCCACCCTATGGTGATATGAAACTCACCCTACGATGATAACAGTCGACAAATTTCTAGAAGGGAACTGACTAGTCTATTCTGAGAATTCCACCATAGCCTGTCATCTCTAGAACATAACGATAATATATGAAGTGACACCCACCACCCTCAAGAGGGAACTCCTTACACTGACATACACCTGAGGTTTTTGTCCTTAATGGACTGTCTAGTGTCAAAAATCGACTGAAGGAAAGATACAGAGCCCAAACCTCTCCACAACAGCAACAAATATAAAGCTATGTGTAGCACCAATATCATAAAAATTTGAAGATAAAAAATGAGGCTACTAAAATCGTACCTTGAATTGTAGAGGGTCTGGGATCCTTCTCATACTGGGTCTGCTCCACTACAAATGTCTGATCTATACCACAACCCTGTGACCATGCCAAACCACTCATATCTGATCATCCATACTGTCACGGATAGACCAGCGATTGACCACCATGACCTCGACCTCAACCTCATCCAGAACTTCCAAAAGAACTCCAATTCCCAGAATGGTGAGAAACTGGTGGTGTTGTTCCTATATGAGGAGTCATAGATGAACCCCTATCACAAGATGTTGGTGATAATTTATGACAGAAATTCCTATGGTTACTCATCTTGTCGCAAGATCGGCACACCACTGGGTCTCTCTGGCACTGCAGCCTCATATGCCGAACCCTTCCTCACTGGTAGCATACCAGTTGGCTAGCTGATGATTTTTCCCTCTTCCTCGGATCACCGTGTGAATACTCTATCTAGAACTTCTTGATGTCTGTGGGCAAAGCACTAAGTCTAGAAGTAGAACTACCCTGACCCTCATCTCTAGAATCTCTTAGATTGCACTCAACAATTAGTGCGTGGTCGACAATGGAGGCGATGGAAGTCAACATGAAGATATTCACCTGCGAGCAGATCTCCCGTCTGAGACCATCCTCAGTCTTCCTTGACAAGAAAAACCCATATCCTCCCTAGAAAGGTGTGAAATGATGAAGCTCAGTGAAATGAGAGGAATACTATATAACTGATAGAATACCATGCTCCAGAATCATGAACTACCGGGCTCGATCATCCCTTATGGTCTTCGGATATAAGTAGTCATAGAAGACGTGCTGAAACTCCTCCCACACCATAACCTGGTGATGACCCGCATGTGAGATCACGTTCCACCACCTCTTGGAAGAGTCTCATAACATGTAGGTAGAAAGTTTGACCTAACTATCTGGAGGCATCTCTAGATGCTCAATGATAGTTACCAAGGCTTCTAGCCATGACTCTGCTGCCTAAGGTCCTTCTTCCCCTGAGAAGGTGGTAGGATGCTGCTGCTGGAAAATACACGTCAAGTCTATCAATGACAAGGCAGGAGGTGGTGCTCCCTGGAAGGTCTACATCATCCCCAGAAAGCCTTCCCGAAACTGGACATAAGTGCCTATAACCGGTATCACATCTGGTGCCAAGGCTGGCACAACAGGATGACCTGCAGGAAGTCCCTGATCAGCCATGTCCAGTGTTTGATCACTACCTAGAAAATGACATACAATCGGAGGGCATCTTGGTGGCATGACTTTCCATGCTCAAGAACACACCTTAGATCAATATATCAAGGACTAAAAACAAGGAGTGTAAGAAGCAAATAGGAGGAAGAAAGCACTCATGTTTTACAATGCATGAATAAATATTATGTATATTTCCTACCCTGCATGTTCCCTAAATTCATTCACATGGGCATGTAATATTTCCCTAACTGGTCATGTAACACCCCAAACACATGACGTGTTCTCCAAACACACAGTGTGTACATGAATCCTCTTCCCCTTCCCGGGTCCTTCTACATGGTGAAGCCACATGGCTCTCCCAAGACAAGACTACACTGCGTGTTCAAGGTAAACATGGTGTGTAATGGACAAGAAACACCTGGCCCGTGTTGATAGTGACACGACCTGACACACGGCCTGACACGACATGGGTTGTTCTGGATGGACATGATGTGTTCATGAAGGTATAACAATGACTTGTGCTGTTCATGACACAGAGGGGTACCTGGGTCAAACTACATGGCATGTTTAGACTACACACGGCGTGTATTAGACACAACTCGGCCAACCTGTGTTGTCAGTGACACGGTTGGCACGAGGTCGACACAACATGACATATAGGGAAGATAAATGGCATGTTTAATATAGATTTATCTCGTCCTGTGTCTCTGTCCACATGACCTATGACACGATCAGAGACTACACAACGTGTACATAGATTACATGGTGTGTACTTAAGAAAAATTGTATCTTCCCTAACAGATGAACACTTGGCATGTACTTAATAATACACAGTGTGTATTCTGGGTTTTTATGAACATTAATCCTCAGAAAATACACTATAACCTAAAAAAACACTAAAAAGAACATTCTACATGCCACATTCCGATCTGTGAGGGCCCATACACCCGGCGAATCATTGTTTGGAATCCTATACAAGTAATAAACAACTTAACAGTGCAATGATCCACCAAATTATGGTCCATGAGGGCTTATAACACCTCAAGAAACAAATTTTTGCATTCATTCTATCAAACCTCTACACAAACAAAACCTTATCAAGCAATAGATATTCCCATCAGGGAATCTAGCACCACATCATTTATATTCTACAAAATAGCTATCACAAAAACATGAAATTTCTAATGTATCCTAGATGGCATGGAAAGAATGTGTGGCATGCGATTTCTATCAAAAGCCTATATGATGCATGAGATGGAAAACCCTCATCTCATCGGGTTGCGACAAGTAGAACTGCAATATCAACAATGGTAATATCACAAAATATGTGAATCACCTAGCGGTGAAGTCAAGTCAACTGTATAATTGCAAACCAAAAAAATTGCAATAACAAGGTAGTTTGGCTTTTCCCTATACACGAGTAAGCTACTCCTAGGAACAACTTATTACCAAGTACTTATTCCGTCCTATCCTTGGCTATAGGCTCTAAATAGTATGTCAAGAGAAAAGAAACCATCTGATACCACTTTCTAACATCCCAGTTCTGAAATCCACCAAAAGGTGCCCCAAACCTAGTTGGTCACATGGCCTGAAGCGCATTTTCCCAAATGCCAGAGGCTTCCAACTAGCAATGAGGGCCCTGGGTGTGCTAGTGTGAAAACTTTTCCATCATTGGCATAGTACACAAAAAAAGATAAACAAAAGAGATAGAAGAAGAAGTAAACTTCCAAACAAGAGTAAATATCAGAAGACAGATAAAGAATCAACTAGAGGAAAATATATTTTTAATTGATGCATGTTACATATATGTCTTAAAAAGTATCCAAACAAGTGACAATGCTGAAATACAATAGTAATAAACCAATGTGTAAAATAAAGTAGATAAAATCCTCAACATCGCAAGCCATAGCTTGGTCCCATGCTCTCCAACTCCACAGCAATAAAGAAGCTAAAGTAGAAGATTGATTTCCCTTATATAAACCTACAACAATATTATCTGTTCGGGACCAAATGCATGGCCCAAACAGGGTGAGAGACTAAATCCCAGTAGGCAACCACCACAAGATCTGTGCCTAACAGTCAGTGAATATATGGCAGGTAAATGTACAGAAAAACAGTAATAATGAAAGTACTCAACAGTAAAAAATTCTAAATTTTAAGCACCTAAGTCAGAACAGGTAGGCAACTAAACATGCACATAGAAACAACAGGTAACCCTCTGGGTAGTTCTCACAGCCTAACCCCTCTGGTTCAACCAACAAGTACTGGAAACCCTATGGGAGGCACACAAAGTCTCACCCCTCTAGTTTAGCTAAAGTATAGACTCTATGGGGAAGCACTCACCGTAAATTCTCCCAATAGTCTTTTATCGTACTAAAGGAACTTTTGGGAATCACTCAACTTCTATTCCCCAGTGGCCCATGTTGAGGAACTACACACACTCTGAGAAATCACTCAATGTCAATTCCCCCCATTGTCTTGCATCATAAAATTATAAAGACGCTCTGGAAAGCCATTATATCCATCCTCTATGTGGTCAACTACACTAGGTTCTCACAACCCTTTGTAATTCAAACCTGTATAGCATGCGTATCGCCCCAAGTAATCCTCAAGAACTACATGGCTAGAATTTTAAGGCATATAATCATAATAGAACAACAATCACACTATCCTACTAACTAGGCATTGCAACTGGCAATAACCTAACAGTAAAAACTAGACCAAACAGTCATAAAGAGGAAAAACATGCATGGGAAATACATCCAAAGCACAACAAAATTACATATTTACAAACAATGACCTCTATTATTTCATACTAGAAAAGCAGTAAAACAATAGGGCTAGAAGTTGAACACGCAATACCCCATTCAAGGGTATTGGTGGAATTCACACAAAATACTCAATGAAATTCAACAGAAAGGCACAAACCACCTACCTCAGGGATACAAGATCAATATACTTGAACCTCAAAGCTTGAATCTCTTTAAAAAACCGAAGATCCACAAAAACGTCAAAAATGGTCAACACACGATAACATGAAAGAGAAGAGGAATCATGGAACGAGGCTCCATTAAAAGAGAGAACTCACTGATGCAACTCCAATGCAATCAATGGTGTTCGAATTGGATGGAGGATGGAGGCTCATGGGCATGTCTATGATCCGCAGATTCTCGACACTCTAAGACGAACTAGGTTGAGATGGAGGGTGTTCTGTCCGTCAGAGGTGACCGCATTTCATTTAATGAAAAAAAAATAAAGTACACAGTGTGTACATAGTGTTTTTGTACTCCATTTATGCGGCCTCGAAACACCACCACAAGGTAGTGTGCATGAAAACTACACGACCAGCACCTGGATGCCTGCGGCAAAGAAGTACACGGTGTGGGCTCATAAAGGACACAACGTGTAGTTAGAAAATTTCCATAATTTCCCCTTTCCCCAAAAATGACCAAAAATGTAAAAAATACCTAAATAGAAGATCCATGTTTATACACATGATGGGGGAGAGACCTATCCCTTATCTATCACAAAACTAATGGGGGAGCCCTCTATCCCTTATCCATCCTGAATGAAATGTGAATGTTTGACGGGGGAGAGCCCTAACACTTATTCATCATAGAATGATGGGGGGGGGGGGGAATCCTAACCCATATCTTTATCGAGTGCAATATAAATGTTCACAACCATATATTCACAAAAATCATTCCAAAACATCCCTTTCAATAAAAACACATTTTTATTAAAAACCATTTTCCATCAAAACCATTTAATTCCACACCATTTAAATTCAAATCCATTTCAGTAAAACACAATTTTTATTGAAACCAATTCCATAAAAGTAATTTTAATACAAAAACATTTCAATAAAACATTATTTTTATTGAAAACCCATTTTTAATCAAACCATATATGATTTCATAAAATCCATAATTTAAAATCAACATTTTGAATTCAACAGGCCAAATCACTTTGCACAACAATTCACCATTAATTAAAAATTTCATCAAAAACATAAATCATCACTAAAAAAGATTTATTACATTCATTTCACAATCAAATCCATTCAAACAAACCAATTTCAAACTAATCCAATAAATTATAACAAGAGGAGTCGAGAGTGAGGCCACCTACATCAAAGGTTTGGATGAAAACCAACACGATCCCAGAACACTCAAGAAACCGAGGTCAATTCTCCAAAAACCCACCTTTGATCACTTCTCCAAGAATGATAAAGACTTAATATCATCATATTTGGCATCCACAAACTTAGATATACCCATAACGGGCATAGATCTACGAATCTGAGAGAAAAAGAGAAGTAGATCTATGTAGATCTAAGAAACCGATCTAGAACGAAGAAGAACAGTCACATACCTCAAGAGCCTGGCTTGAATTCTCCTAGAGAAGATTTCAAATCACCACCGGTATGATGTGAGAACCCCTTTTGGCCTTAGGAGAAGAAAAAACCCAAGTTAGGGCTGCATAGGAGAAAAAACGAGCAACATCGAGGAAAAAATGCATGAGATCCAGCATTATATGATCTCGTCTATGTGGCCCCATGGTTTTCTCACACGGTTAGATAAACCATGTGCTAACCTTGAGTTAGCCAATACCTCAAAAGACACTCCATGCATGGTTTGGCCACACAATTTGACAAACCATGCACCTCCCTTGCAGAAGATACTGTCTAATGGGCCAACTACGCAAGGTTTGGCCGCACGGTTTAGACAACCTGTGTGCCGCCCGGGAAACTTACCCTTTAACACAAAACATCATTTAAAGTTTTCTAGACTCTCCCATTCTTCACCCTTATCATTAAAACCACTAAAAGCATCAAGAAATAGTTCTATACCAGAATCCTTGGGAACTATATTATCCCCACCATTGGTCTTTCCGTCCTTGGAATGTATAAAATCTTCATCCATCTGAATGAGTTCTGGCCACTGCCCTTTCATTTTCTTTTCACGTTCACAAGTGTCTTCTTGAATCTTACCATGCTGCCATAAAACCCACACTAGACCAATTGTTTTTCCATGTAAGACTTTCTCTTGCCTATCCACAATACGTACGGCGATATGTTTCAATGAAGCATCCGACTCTTGGTCAACATGACCCCATCTGATCACATTGTCAGAATCAGGATGATACTGTTTCAAATGTGATTCATGGAACACATTATGCACCAAACTGAACCGTGGTGGTAATGCCAACTGATATGCCACCTATCCAACATGTTCCAGTATCTCAAAAGGGCCAATGTGTCTAGGAGATAACTTTCCTTGCTTTCCGAAATGACGATGGTCATGCCTTGGAGAGATCTTCAAGAAGACATTATCACCACAACGAACGACAAAAGTCTTTAACGGTGTTCTGCATAATATTTCTGATGAATCTGAGCCATATTTATCCTCTTTCTAATCAATTGAATCTTCTCTATTTTTTCATTGAAAAGGCTTGTTCCGACTAGTGATATTTCACCCCTTTCCACCAAGTATATTGGAGAACGATAAGGACACTAATAAAATGCATCAAATAGAGCCATTCATATCAAGGCTTGGTAGCCGTTATTGTATGAAAACCTCACTAAGGGTATATTCTCCACCCATGATCCACCAAAATCCATTACACAAGCCTGCAGCATATCTTCCAACATTTTTATCATCCACTCGGATTGCCCATCAGTCTGGGGATGATACGTTGTACTCATAATCAACTGTGTTCCATGGGATTGCTGTAATGATTTACAAAAATGAGATCTGAACCTCAGATCTCTATCTAAGACTATAGAAACTTCTACACCATGCCTCTTTACCACTTCTAGGATATATATTTTTGTATGATTTTCCACCATATTGTTTTCATGACTAGGGATAAAATGGGCCGACTTGCTTATAAGATCCACTATCACCCAAATGGCATCGCGTTTCCGGACAGTTCTTGGAAGACCTATAAAAATGAATTTCTATCTGGTCCCATTTCCACCGTGGGAAAGGTAATCATTGTAACATACTATCTGGTCACTGATTATCTACTTTAACCTGCTGACAAGTTAAGACCGCGGGGAAAAATTTACCACCTTCCTTTTCATGCCGCTCCACCGAAACTACGCCTTCAACGCCTTATATATCATCATTGTACCTAGATGTACAACCCATCTTGAATGGTGGAAATCATGAAGGAGTTGTACATGAAAAACGATAGGTACAATCATCTGATCTCTGAAGCACAACACTGAACCCTAATCAAGATTCCAGCCCTCAATGGTCTCCCCACCATTGATTTTTGAACGTATAACTAGACATTCTATATCATATGTTTGTGCTTGTCTGATCATCTTTACTAAATCGAGTACAAGTGTAGCTGAAATGAAAAAAGAAACATCACCTCGGTCTTCATATTCCACATGCATGTTAGCTAATACCGACATCAACTGCCTTTCGTTTGAAGCTTCTTTCACTATCTAAGCATATTACTTTCTACTCAATGAATCTGCCACAAAAATCCCTTTTCCTAGACTGTACATCAAGTCAATGTCAAACATCTCGATATAATCCATCCATATCCTTTTCCTTATATTCAAATATCATTGTGAGAAAATGTGTTTCATGATTTTTTGATCCATAAACATAGAAAATTTCCCACCAAAGTGATAATGTCTCCATGTTTTCAAAGCATAGATGACTGCAGCTAACTCCAAATCCTGTGTTCGGTACATTTTCTCATTCACCCTCAACTGTATTGAACCCTAAGAAACCACACGATCTCTATGAATGAGAACACAACCCAACCATGATCCTTAAGAATCAGAATACACCACATAACCATGTCCTTAATCTGGAATGATCAAGATAGTTGCCGATGTAATCAGAAATTTCAGTTCCTAAAAAGAGTTCTGACATTTTTTGGTCCATTGTAATGGAGATTTTTTCTTTGTTATAGCTAGAATAGGTGAATCTAATCGTGATAAATCATGAAAAAAGAATCGGTAGTAACCAGCTAGACCAAGAAAATTACGTATATTGAACACATTATTTGGTGGTTGACAAGAGATAATGGCTTCTATCTTTTCAGGATCAATAGAAACGCCTTTCTTATAAATTACATAGCCAAGGAAACGTACTTCCTGTATCCAAGAATCATATTTTGATTATTTGGCCTACAAATGATGATCTCTCATGATTTTTAACACTATTTATATGTGCACCTCATGCTCATCCCTTGTCTTTAAATACACCAAGATATCATCGACAAACACCACAATAAAAGAATCCATATATCATTGAAATATCAAAATCATCAAATCTAGGAAGACCGATGGTGAATTCTTTAGACCGAAAGGAATGACTACATATTCGCAGTGATCATATCTGCTTCTGAAAGCTGCCTTTGGAATATCCTCCTTCCGAAATCACAAATGGTGATATCCTAATCGCATGTCAATCTTTGAGAACCACTGAGCTCCCCTTAATTGATCTAACGGATCATCAATGAGTGGAAGTAGATATCTATTATTTATTGTATCTTGGTTAAGCTTATGATAATCAACACACAGCTGAAGAGTTCCATCTGCCTCCTTCAAAAATAACCCCGGTGCTTCCCATGGAGATGTACCTGGTCAAATGAAACCCTTTAATTCTGGCTCCTCTAACATAACATTCAATTCCCATAACTCTCTTGGTTCCATCCTATATGGTGGAAGGGAAATAGGACTGGTCCCGGAAGGAGA
The DNA here is from genome assembly GCA_963277665.1 of Viscum album. NCBI lineage: Eukaryota > Viridiplantae > Streptophyta > Magnoliopsida > Santalales > Viscaceae > Viscum > Viscum album. Next base: position 471,376,646 of record OY728156.1, on the reverse strand, counting down.
TCAATCGTAAAATCCACATCCCTTAGAGGTGGTAATCCTGAGACGTTCTTGGAAAAAACAACTGAAAATTGATCCAAAAAAGTTGAAAAACTATTTTCCTCAATATATTCCATTGATGACAAAGTCAACGCTGTCAATTAGTAAGAGATCGTTCCCACCATTGGTGCCAACAAGCTCTCTATAGATATCTTTACCATTTTATCTCCTCTTAAGAGATGTTCGGTGACGTCCCTAGTCGTGAAACTAACCATTATCTTATAACTGTCAATGTTAGCCTTAAACATTATCAACCAATCCATACCAATGATTACATCATAGAAATCCATGTCCAACATCGATAAGTCCCATTTTTACTCATCTCCATCAATGGTTATTGCACATGCTCTACACACAAAGGATTAATGTTCTCTTTCACCAAGTTGAGCATTCAATTTCAAAATAGAAGGCATAATTTCTAGTTTTAAAAATAGAAAGTCAAAAACACAAGAAGAAATGAAGGAATTTGAGGCACCAGTATCAAACAACACTTGCACAAGGGTAGAATTAAAAAGAATAGTACCTCTCACTGCAGATGGTTTATCATGATCATCGACAATCATCTTTTTAGCTCCATACAATTTCTTTGTAGCTGCATTGTTCTACTTGTTTCCTTGATAATATTTCCCTGGTTGAGGAGTCATGGTATTTAGAGAATCACCATGGCTATCTCTATGATGTTGACGAGACTGACTCTGATGTCCTCATCCTGTGAAATCATATGATGCATGCGACGCATGGTAAGTTTCACACACACCCGACCTCATAGAATTCCAAAAATTTCATTGTAGATGTCCCCTATTCTTGCAATTGTGACATGCTCTAGGCTGCGTTGTACAATCTATCCTTTTGTGGTCATGTAAACCACATTGAAAACAACCTTCTTTGCTCTAGGGTTGCGGAGGAAGGTTCATTGATCCCGCTGTCTGATACTGATTTCCACTTGCACCTTGGAAATAGGTGTCCCTTTTCCACTTGTTCCTATCGGTTGAGTTCCCACCGATTCCTATAGGTATCATCATTCCTCCTCCTATCAATCCCGAGATATCACGTTCACCAATAGTTTCTCTTTTTACCATCTCTGTATAATCCGTAATACAGATCTATGAAATCTTCAATCAAATCTCTTTCCTTAGTCCCAATTCGAAGAGGCATTCCTTCAATGAATCACTTGCCACAACCTCTGGTGAAAAACAGACTAAGATCATAAACATTGCTGAATACTCTTTGATATAGATGCTCTCCTACTTCAAGCTAATGAAGTGCATTATTTCCATGATCATGAACGTGTGAGGATATAATTTTTTGTTGAAAAATTCTTCATAAACCTCCCATGTAAGGCCTTTATCCAATTTAGAATGCACCACTAAATCACACCATTGATGTGAATGATACTCGAGAATATACGTTGCCAACATGACCTTGAGATCTGATCTTGTGCCAATGAAATCGAAGATACGATTCATCCTACTTATCATCACATCTGCCTTCTCGGGTTTAGCATAACCACGATGGTTTGGTTGATTCTACATCATAAACTGGATGGTATGATCCATATGACTTCATTCATTCATCCAGTTCCTCACATCCATAGATTGAAAAGCTTGGATGACACACTAAACCAGCTCTTAGTTCACACGTGGTTCAGGTGTAACCACATTCTCCGCAGCTTCTTTGGATTGGTTCCGACAATGCCTACCGGGTGCCATTTTTTGAACCAACAATGACCTCTGTAAATCTCTCTCTAGCAACTAATGGCTTAGCATTTCATATTCTATCACATCATCAATGACAACATTGTTTTCCAAAACATCCTTTTTCCCACATTCAACAAATTTTTAAAACACTCTACTTTCTTTTTGAAAATAAAACCATTTTCAAAATACAAAAAACATCATCTTTTCAAAATCTTTAATTTGAAGATAATTTTTTTAAAATTCACACCATTCACAAAATAAAAAATCATTCATCACAGTGAGATATGAAATCAAAGTGGGAAGTCATTCCTCAATATTGAATTTCTTTCTCATCTCAATGGCTAAACCCATGACAATGATATTTCCCAAAATTTGATAAGTGTGTCCAAAACACTTATGTACCCAACACCCAGGTAACTTAATGTTCAACATAAACGGGTTAGCTACGTCCTTTTATGCTATACCATTAATGTTCCGACAATCCTACTCCTTTCTAAGATTTCTACCAAAGGAATAGAAAAGAATGAATTTCAAATTCAAGAGCAAGAACATCGATAACCACTTGGCAGGTGAGTATTGAAGAAGCTGGCACTATTTGTAATGACCTTCCAATTCTCATTGGCTTGAGAGTACAATGGGTCATTACATGACCATAAGAGACATAACCAAGACACCGAAGGCTGGAAATAAATGAAAAATGGTTTAAAATACATGTTGGGGGATAATTTACCCTTTATGAAGTAACCCATAAACTAACCAAGCATAAAAAAACATTCACTATATGATGCATGAACAAATGAATGAAAACTAAACAACATTATTTATGTCAAACGGAATCAAGTACAGTACAACAAGAAACCAAACCAAGCATCATGTACACATCAACTGAACAACTCAAGACTCTCTAAAGACACCATGACTCTATGCTCCAAATGCTCCAAAATCCACAACATCTCCCAAGCATCACCACGAGCCACTAACAACAAGATGCTTTCCTTTACCTGTATCCCAAAACATGACATCTGCAAAATAACCAAAGTTCCAACGTTGGAGTGAGTATAAAACTCAGTAGGTTTCCACAATTACATCCCAACTAATGACACTCTGATAGAAGAGTTAACAACCTTTATATATAAAAAATTTATATAAAACATTTTCTCAGAAGAAGTTTATAATTAAATATAAACAAGTTTCCAAAACCATTCATAACCAAAGGCATTCCAAGAGAAATTTAAAACAATATTCAAGAAAGAATGTTTTTAGGAAAATAACCAAACATGATTTAGAACCATTTCACAATCATTCCTTTTTGGAATAAAAATCCATTCCACAAACCCATGCAACCAACCACACATGCTACCTCGAAGAGGGTAGAAGCCCTAACCCTTATCCATCCCAACCTTGAGTGGAGAGATTTATTACCCTTATCTAACCCAAATTAACCTGAATTTTTGATGGGGGAGAGCCCTAACCCATATCTATCCCAACACTGATGGGGGAGACCCCTAACCATTATCCGTCCCGAATGCAATATGAATGTTTGATGGGGGAGAGCCCAAAACCTTATCCACCCCGGAATGATGGGGGAGACTCCTATCCCTTATCCGTCCTGAGTGAAATATTAATCTTCACAACCATATATTCCCAAGAATAATGCCAAAAAAACCTTTAAATAAAAACACATTTTTATTGAAAACCATTTTCTGTTAAAACCATTTATATTCCGGACCATTTAAATTCCAAACCATTTCAATAAAACACCCCTTTTATTGAAAACCAATTACATAAAATTTATTTCAATACCAATCCATTTCAATAAAACTCCATTTTTATTGAAAACCCATTTTTAATCAAACCATTTTGATTTCAGAAAAACCATAATTTAAAATGAACATTTTAAATTCATGAATCAAAATAACTTTGCACAATAATTCACCATGATTTCACAATTTCATCAAAACCAAAAATCAACACTAAAGAAGATTTATTCCATGCTTATTATAATCAAATACATTCAAACAAACAAATTTGAAAATATGACAATAAATTGAAGGAGTTGAGATTGAATCCACCAACCTCAATGGTTTTTAGGAAAACCACCACATTCAAAGAACGCTCAAGAAACCCGGGTCAATTCTCCAAAAACCATACTTACATCTCATCTCCTAGCAAGATAAAGAAAAAATCTCATCATATTTGGCATCCAAACACTTATATCTACCCATAATGGTGTAGTTATATGAAACTGAGAGAAGAGGAGAAGTTGATCTAAGTAGACCTATGAATCTGATCATGAACGAAGAAGAATGATCACATACCTCAAGAATTCTACATCGATTCACCAAGTGAAGACTTCTGATCACCTCCATAATGATGGGAGAAACCTCTTTGACCTTAGGTGAAATAAAATCCAGTGTTAGGACCACTTAGGAGAAAAAATGAGCAACTTAGAGAAATAAATGTGTGAGATACACCTTTATAGGATCTGGTTTAAGTGGTCACACAGTTAGACAAACCATGCGCTAACAACGCATTATCCACTGCCTCGATAGACACTCCATGCATGGTTTTTCCTCACAGTTAGACAAACTGTGTGCCACCCATGTGTAAGCTACAGTTTCAAGGGGAAACAACGCACGGTTTGGTTGTACGGTTTAGACATCTCATGCGCAGCCTCTACGACTTCCCCTTTTCCTCAAAACATCATTTCAACTTCTCCCGACTCTCCCATTCATCCCCCTTAACTTTAAAATCACTTAAAGTATCACGAAATAGTTACATACCAGAATCCAGGGGTACTAAATATGATATTATAAACATTCATATTATTCATATTTCATTATAATGTAATAAAAATGATAATTTATATTGAATATATAATTATTACTATTCACCCAAAACCCATTTTAATAAAAAATTAAACAAATATAAATTTTCTATTAAAATATAAAAACTCATATTAATTTAAATAAATAATATTTTAAATAATTGTGAAATTAGGATTAAATATCTATCTCTACAAAGGATATGTATATTTTCAAATTTTTTACATAGAAAGAAAACATTTTAGTAAATGAATAATGGGTGTAACAAAAAAATCCATATGAACAGTTATAAAACATTTAATGGGATGTGTGGGGATATTCTGAGTAAAAATAATCTAGTTTTGGTGTTAAGGGATCTATGGAGTGGACTGCCTCTTATTAGTAATGCCATGACCCAAGAAACCTAGAGTCGGTGCATTATTTTTATACATTTTCATGATTAGAAGGAATCAAGTCCCGAAGGACCTACCAATTGAGTATTATTAGTTCAAAAATTTTACATGCATGAAAGTTACATTACAAATTCAAACAAAAAACAAAACATAAATAATCCATTTAGAACACCATTATTCCCCTAGATTAACCATAAATATAAAATATAATACACTTCTTAGAATCCTGGGAATACAAAACATAAATAAGGGGTGTTCTGAGAAGCTCTATTATGATTAAATAATTTAGGGGAAGTTATAAAATTTTACGGAAAGATGTGTAATAAAAAAATAGCATTTTTAACATAAACATGAAAATATGAAAAAAAATAAATCAAACATTTACATATAAACATGAACATGGATATTCTATTAGTCCAATAATCTCATGTAATAATTAATTTCATAATGATGGAATGCCTAATGTCGGACTTCATTACCACATAATTAAAGCCTCTTACCCTGACTACAAATAAAATATTGGTCAAAGACTTATGCCATGACCCTAGTTTGCCTCATGAGACCTACCGATTCATTGTGAGGATATAGTGGGCCTTGCTCGTCACTTACTAAGTCCACTACATTCCTCATATCAAAATGATGAAAGATAACACAAAAATTCGTATTAAAACTTGCTGAATAATTGCATATACATCGACCACAAACAATAAAGGGTATAAAATTATAACATTCGTAGTCAAACATATCATTACTCATTCTATAGAATATGGTTGATTGTATTAAAATAAATCATCCTTAATCAATTATAATATCCAATATATAATGTTGACATAGTTGAAAATAATCAGTAAATCTTTTTATGATAAATATCCTTTTTTTAACATTTAAAATACAAAAACTTATAAAGGAATCCATTTAAAATATATTTTTTAATCAAATTATTTCATACAACATTGATACTTTTTAGAGTAATTAACATTTTAAAATAATCATTTCCATATAAATAAATCCTTGAACCAAATTTAAAACATGGACATTATTGAGAAATATTTAGAAGAATAAATATTTAGGACATTTAAAATATTTTTTTAGTTAAAGAGTACCATAAAATAATCATTATTAAATGTATTTTATGAAACATGTACATGGATAATAATTTTTTCTAATAAAATACTTACACATAAATAATCTCAGATAATAACGAGATTGATGAAATAACCCTTACCTCGCACTTTCCTTTGGTCGAGAGTACATTTAACTTCCAGTATTAGGATCATAGTATGTTATTAAATTACACCAAATCCATATTTATATTTATTATATCATACAAGATTCATGTTTGACTTCATACTACCCATTTAATAATTATTTCAATATTAAGTAAACATTTTGGGTAATAATCTCTTCCATTATCGTATGTGTTTTAACTTGTTATTCTTCATCGTATCATTTAGATAATTATTTAAATACTTCCAGAATGTATAATATGATATATATATAATTATATTGAGAATATAAAAATTTATAATAGATATATAAATGAAATTGAAAATATTGTTTTTAGAGATGGTAGGCTATACGTATGCGTAAACATTCTTTCTAATTTCATATTATATAGAACGAATGTAAGTGAATAAGATATATATTAGTACACACACACACAAAGAGATATATAAATATATATATATTGTAGCATTATTATGTCATATATAAAATTCTGATTAAAATATATATTTTTATACTCATCGTTGAATGGTGAACCTGGAAATTAATCTCATCACTTTTTGGAGATGATGAGTCATATGTACACACGAGCAAAGATATCATTTTCATAGTGATTAAAAGGTGTGGAATTGGATGGTATATTAATTTTACTGAAAAATTAGAATGAAAATTTTCTTATCTATATACATATTACTCATCGTTATATCCATCCAAATAACATAGTGTTGAATGACAAATTCCACCATGACGTGGAGACAGTAAACCGTACATACAAACGCATGGTGAAAATATTATTCATAGGATGAGTAGAATAATGGGTATGGTATTACCATATTTATAATAAAATCAAAGTATGTAGAAGGTACTGGACTTATTATTATGGTATGTAAATGACAAATAAATATAATGAGGAAGAAGAAGATAACTTTGAAAGAGGTGACCAAATAATTACCTCTTCATTGGGTGTTTCCTTTTGATTTGAAAAATGGTATCCATAGGATGTCCTTATGCTCAAGGTATGGCCTCTAAGATGATGTGAGGGATGTTGGGAGGAGATTTGGTCTAGTTTTTTCCAATCCAAATTGCATTGGTGGTGTGATTTTGAGAGAAGGGGATGTACCCTTTTATAAGAGAGGTGAGGGTCAATTAAAGAAAATGTTTGAATTATTATTTTATTATAAAATCATTTTCGGTTTATAATGGCACCAAAATGAATTATTTACAATCTAAGTTGGGAATGTGTCGAAAACCTTTCAACAAATATATTTTAAACATGTTTAGGTTACCATATTAACAAAATCATTTAGATTTAACTCTTAATTAAATAATTTAACGTTTACTATGTTCTCTTGTATTATTATAATAAACGGCTAATAAAATAACAATAAAAACCCAAGAAAACCCCAAGTGTTTCATTATTTATATATCTATCCTAATATATTTCATTTGGATGAACCTTATATTTTTAGAAATATTATATCAATAGTTAATATTGTATTTTTTTTGAAAACTCATTTATGTCAATTTTGACACTATTTGGTATTTTGTTTTTGTTAAAGTCATAACAACTTTATCTCTTCAAAAATAATTTATTTAATCAACCATAACATGTCATATTAATCTTTAAAATTATTTTATGGCATCAAAATACTTAATTTAGATTATTTTCAATATTTATAATATAAATTATTTTAATCTTCAATTGATAATGTAATTAATCCTTCATCATTGTACAATAAATAAATTTAATTATTTAATCCTTAAAATTTAAAAATAAAATACCGTCATATTGTAAATATTTTTATCATTTTAATGAATATTTAATGTTGAATTTATCATATATATAACTCTATATTAAAATTAGTTTAGTTTTTAATGCTTGAATCTTATACTTTAAACTCTTCTTGAAATAAAATAATAATAAATGTCTTAATCTAATTCAAGTGGAACAAAAGGATCATATTTTATTCCTATGGTTGTTTTTGGTAGAAATACACATATCCGATTGAATTATGACTTCTCTTATGGTAATTATAATATCTATTTTACCTTTAATTACCCTATTTACTTTTAACCGTGGTAAATAAAAGTCAAAAGTTACCATTTGCTAAGTTTGGTAAGTCATGGTGTGCTCGAACTCGGTGTTAATTGTAGCGAAAGTTATTGAATTACTTTGATGAGATAAAAAAAATATGAAATCATGGGGTGTTACATTCTCCCAATGTTAAATAAACTTCTTCCTTGTAATTTTAAATTGTTCTTCAAAAATAAAATCTTAAAAATATAAAATACCTTAGTGGAAAACCCACATCGATAAATTTGTTAATAAAATGTAGTCTTAATAAGAGGGAAAGGGAAATGAAAAATTTACCATGAAATCATGATATAAATTATGAGTACATTAGTGAAAATTAGAGTCACATAATTGGAAGAAAATGATAATATTTATAGGGAGTGATTGAGGTCATTAATCACAAACAAGTGCAAAATTGATGCCCCCAAAGCCATTAATCTATGAAAATATAATATATCATTTGTTCAACAAAACATAATTGATTAGGAAAACACATTTTTGGTTTTAAGATACCTCTATAAAAGATTAAGAATAAATTTATTCAAGAACAGTAGGGAAATATATACTTGATAAGTAGAGTTTCATCTTTCATCTAATTCCTACCAAAAACTCATCTTTCACTCATAAGATAATAGAATTCAAAAATATTTTATTTATCCTAATAGTATAGGGTTCCAAAAACAATGAATTTATAATTAATTTATTAGATTATTTTAAAAAACATTATACAAACCAGGATATCTTGTAGGCTAGTGGTATGTGATGCAACTTTGTCGCCCTTCGGTTGCGGGTTCAAGTCTCGCAGCCTTGCTGGACATGATGGGTTGTTTCCCGACCTCCAGGTTTTCCTTTTTATAATAATCCAAAAATAAACTTAAAAAAGAATATTTTCCATAACAATAGTATTCAATGTCAAACTTAATCCATTCCAACCTATAGACATGTCCAAAATACTTCTGTCCGAACTCATAGTCCAAAAATAATAAGGAAGGTAAACACATTGAAGATCTTTTCTCCCCTGTAATAACATGTGAATACATTCATCATGTATTATTTTAAAACTCAGTAACTCCCCGGATTACCATAACACAGTATCTATTACATTCAGGCTCCCATATTCCTTATAGAATACTGGATATATATCTTATATTCAAAAATGTTGTAAACTCACACAATGATGTAATAAACAAAAAATTATTTATTTTCAAAGTATTCAAGAATATTGAATATAATTTATCCAAATCAATCATATCTTATTAAAAAATCACTACCTCAGTATCCAACCCATAATAATGTTTAACTTTCCTTCATCCATGTATTTTCTAAAAAAAATTCTTGTTATTGAGTCACTTTTCTTAGAACCATATAATCTCAAATCATCAATGAATTAGTACTACAGTACAATCTTTATTTCATTCTATAATTGATAAAACTAGTAAATTTTTAATACAGCACTCAAATGAAAAAATTATTTAATAACCACATAAGAACACTGGTCATTCCCTTACAAATGTGTTAGAATCATAACTTGATTAGTATCCAATAGCATCATTCGGCGCATACTTTGATAATTTGTACATTGATTCACATAGAGTCCTAACTCCTTATAGTAAAAGAATTGTACATTTGAAACCTTCTTCTTACCCTAGAAATCACATACTAGGGTTCCTTTTTCTCCACAAATATAAGAAACCCTCATTTCATTCAACCATTTACCAAGGTGATGGTTTCCACTGTTTTGACATATGGGAAAATCCTTCTTTCCCCTCAGCCCTTTATCTTTCTTTCTCTCAACTATCCTTTTCATCTCTCTCTTCCCTTAAAATAAATAGAACATAAATATTTTCTACGTATCTTATTAAAACATGATATTATTCCTCTATATGATGATAATACGTGGGAAACTATTTCTCTTATATATATTTTCTTAATACCATGAACGATATGATCTTTCTTACACTTTAAATCATGCGTATTGTTGGAGTTAATATTACTTCGAATGAGAACCATTTCTAAATAAATAGATAAACAAGGATAGATCATATCATAATGTATAATCCTAGAACTAAAACAATTATCAACAGTAATTGAATATTTTCACACATCTAGACCCATAATCATAAAAATGGTTTCTTTATTGACATATTTACTCAAAATAATTCATAATGGTTTGTAAAGAATATGATAATTATCCTATTAATATCCCCTTGGAGTGTGGTAACCAAGAGTGAAACAAGGCTCATTATCATGTACCAAGATACCTTGGGTCCAGATTGAAACACATTGTTGGAATTTTCACTCATATGTACATATGTGGTAGATCCGCCTCTACCAGCTCGTATCCAGACATGGATGTATTTCCTGTAAAATACACAAAATCTCTACATTACCTTAATTCTAGGAAGCTAATCTACACTAATATTCAATGACTATCTTAGGGTATTGTTCTCTAATAAAAGTTTTTCTAAATCTAGATTCCATTGTTTGTACTAAACTTCCTTTGATATCAACTGTAATGCCCCAACCCTTGAAGCCTGAAGTCGGTGTATTATTTTAATATATTGGCTTGATTACAAGGAATGATGTCCTTAAGGACTGTTTAATTTAGTATTCTTGGAAAATATATTACATACATGAACATTACATTAAACGTTAAAATATAAAACACAACATAAATAATCCATTTAAAATGACATTATTCACCTAGATTAACCCTTCATATCTAACATAATACACGTCCTGGAATCCTGGGAAAACAAAACATAAGCAGGGGTGAGCTATGATGCTCAGTATGGGTAAATAATTTAGTGGAAGCTGTTAACCTTTAAGGCTAGATGTGAAATAAAAAAACATCCTTTTAAATAGAACCATGAACATAATAGGAAAAAATTAAATCAAACATTTCCATATAAACATACACTTAGATACTCTACTAGTCAAATAATAGCATGTAATAATTAATTTCATAATGAGAGATTTCCTAACTCCAGACAACATCACCACATAGTCAAGGCCCCGTGCCAAGACTATAAATTAAATTTTCTTCAAGGCCTTGTGCCAAGACACTAGTTTGTCTAATGAGACCTACCAATACATTGAGGGGCTCTATCCTGCCCCACCCATCACATACAATATCCACTGCATTCCTCATATTAAACTTTTGAAACATAACATAAACATTCATATTAAAAATAGCATATGAAATGTCAATAATTCGACCATAAACCATGAAGGGTATAAAAATATCCCATGCATAGTAAAACATATCATAACTCATTTTATACAATATTGAAGATTGTATTAAAAAAAAATCTACCTTAATCAAGAATAATATCTAGTAAAAAATGTTTACATAGTTGAAAATGATTAGTAAAACGTTTTGTGAGAAATATACCATTTTGAGAAAACATTTAAATTTCACTGATTTATAGAGGAATTGATTTAAAATATATATTTGAATCATAGTTTCTTGTACAACTTTGAATCTTTGGAAAGGAATTAATATTTTAAAACAATCTTTCCCATATCAATAAATTCTAAAAACCATTTTGAAATCATGGACATTAATGATAATGATTTAGAATAATAAAAATTTATAACATTTAAAATGATGTTTTAGATAAAGAGTACCTTAAAAGAATAATTTTTAAATTCTTTTTAGGAATCATGGATGTGGAAAAGGAATATGTCCCATAAAATACTTATAAATAAATAATCTCGGATAATAATGAGATCGAAGGATTAACCCTTTTCTTGCACATTCCTTTAGTTGAGGGTATATTTGGATTCCCATAAAATTACCATATTATGTTATTAAATTATTCCAAAACCATACACATATTTATTATATCATACCTAATTCATTTATTACATTATACTACCCAATTAATAATGTATTCCATGTTAAATTAACATTTCAGGTGTTAATAGATTTCTTTATCATACGTGTTTTAACTTGTTATTCTTAATCGTATAATTTAGATAATGATTTAAATACATCCATAATCAAAAAAATAATTTATATAAAATATGTATTTATAACATAAATATGTATAATATATAGTTATACTAAATGGAAGACACCTTTTATGGAGAAGGTAGGTCGTACGTACGCATAAACGATGTTTCCATTTTCATATCATATTGAACAGAAGTAAGTGAAAAAGATATATGAAAGTACACACACACACTTATATATATCCCATGTAGTGTTATAATGTCATATATTACATACTTAATAATAATATATATTATTATAATCATCATTTAATGGTGAACATGGAAATTAATATCATCATGTTGTAGAGACAGTAAGTTGTACATACACACAAACGATTATTTCATTTCCTTAATTGTTAAAAAGAATTGAATTGGATCGTATATTTATTGTATAGAGAAATTTCTATGATATTTCATTATTTATATACATATTACACATCATTATATCCATCCAAATGACATAGTGCTGAATAACAAATTACACCATGGGGTGGAGATGGTAAGCTGTACGCATGCATGAATGATGACATTATCATTCATAAGATGGATAGAATAATGAGTATGGTTGTACCATATTTATAATAACATCATAGTATGTAGAAGGTACAAGGGTTATTATTTTTGGTATGGAAATGAAAAATAAAGGGAAAGTGGAATAATAAATGAACATTGAATGTGGAGTTAAAATAATTACCTTTTGTTTGGGTGTTTCCTCTTGATTCGAACAAAAATAGATCCTTATGTTATTTTTTTCTCAATGGAAGGCCTCTGGGATGAAGTGAGTGAATTTGGGAGATGATTTGGGAATTTTTGGATGAGACAAATGGCATTGGAGGTTTTATTTTGAGATAAGGTGACGTACCCTTTTATAAGAGTGTTGAGAGTCAATTTAGGAGAAGTTTGAAATAATGTTTTATTATAAAATCATTTTAGGAATATAATGGTTTCATATTGATTTATTTCAATGATATATTTGGTATGGGTCTCAATCCACTCATCCAATATTTTTTAGACAAGTTTAGGTAACCATATTAACACTATCATTTAGATTTATCTCTTAGTTAAATAGTTTATCTTTTACCACGTCCTCTTGTAATATTATGATAAACGAAGAATATAATTAAAATAAAAATCCAATGAATACAAAGTGGTTCATTATTGATATATCTAACCTTATAAAAGTCATTTTATTGAACCTATTATTTTTAGAAAATATTATATCCATTAATAATATATTATTTCTTTTAAAAACACATTTATGTCAATTTGAACACTATTTGGTATTTTGTTTTTAATAGTCTCATATAAACTTTATCTCTTAAAAAAAACTATGATATAAACAATAGAATTTAATAATAACCTATAATATTCGTTTATGGAATCAAAAGCCTCAATTTAAATTTACTTTTATATTTATAATATCAAATATTTTAATCATTCATTATTAAGGAAATTACTGCATCATTATTGTGTCAGAAATAAATTTAACTATTTAATCTCTAAAAATTATAAATAAAAGACGGTTATATAGGAAACCATTTTATATTTATAATGAATATTTATAGTTTAATTTAACATATGTATAAACCTATATTAAAATGGTTTTTGTTATTAAACATTGAATATAACTGTTTTAACTCTTCTTTCAATACAATATTATTAAATGTCCTAATATAATCCATGTGGAACAAAAGGATAATATTTTTTTTCGTAAGTTTGGTTTTGGTCGAAATACACTTATCCAATTGAATTAGGACATGTGTCATAATAATTATAATTTTATTTTTACCTTTAATTACCCTATTTACTTTTAACCGTGGCAAAAAAAAGTAAAAAGTTACTATTCACTAAAAATTATTTTCATCTTATTAAACCACATTTTACTTAATGATATCAACCATATCTCTTAGATTTTGGAATTTCAAATTACAAATGTAGTAAAATTATAGTTAATTCAATTTTACAAACGTGCCACGAATGTGGGTAAAAGACGTTAAAATGATCAATAAATTTTATACATCTAATTTTATAATAGAATATATCAAATGAATTATATTGAACATATATATATAATATATATCTATTATGACTTATAATATATTTAAATAAAATAATTAATTATTTAAATAAAAATTCGATTTTAAACAGTAACATTGTGTTTATCACTATTAATCAAAAATTAAAATATTTTAGAAAAATTCCAAAAATTACCCCTAAGATAATTTTGATATTCCAAATTAAAAAATGAATTATATTTTACCAAATTCAAAACATATAATTTCAATTAATTAACTTATAATTACTTCCCTTGGTCAAAACCAAAAAACGGGTGTTAAAAAAGTAAAAACTATCAAAAGATTGACATGTGTTTATGAAACATTTAAATGTGAAATTACTTTTAATGAGATAAATTGTATTAAATGATAAAAATATAATCTATTTATTCTTCCAAACCATTCAAATTCATAATTTAACACTTTAAATTAATTCGATTAATAAAATTCAATTAAAATATAGTTTTCACTATTCATCAACATATGAATGTTATTAGAAAAGTACAAGAAATTTATCTGGAGTAAATTTTATTATTTATTTATTCTAAAGAAGATTTAAATTTCATTTAATCGATTATATAAATGTGTCAAATATTATTTTTAAAAAGGGTTCGCATTTAAAATGAGGTAAAATTGAATTTATTAAAAATACTTCTTTTATCTGGAAAAAAGGAATTTGATCTTATATTATGTCTAAGAAACACATAATATGGATTATAAAATTATATGAGTCATATAAAATTCATTATTCAGTTAACAGTGTTATAAACCATTTTTTGGATAGCATGTTTGGCAAGTCCTGGTGTGCTCTAACTCAATGTGGCTTGTAGTGCAAGTTATTTAATTACATTGAAGAGATAACGTACTATGAAACCTTGAGGAGTTACATTATATAAGAGATAATGATTGAAATTGTTGTAAATACTCAAATTTAAAAACAATGTAAAGTCACAATCGGGGAATGAAACCAAAAATTTGAAAATAATGGAGTGGGTATGGGATGTGGTATAGAAAAAATTCAAATAACAATTCCCAAAAAAATTTAATATGTTTACGGTCATTCTAACATCGATTAACCCTTTTACATATTTTTTAATATGTTATCATGATTTTGGAGCATTATTTTATCCATTAAAAATGAAAATAATTTTTAAATTATAAAATAATTTGGAATAAATGATTTATAATTTGAAATATATTTTATCAAGAAAATTTTAATTTAGTGGTAGAAATTAATTTTAAAATAATAATGTGTATTGTTTTAATTTTTTTTTTGTGAAATATATCTAATGTTCAAAAATTTTAAATTTTTTTAAAATTAAAAACAAGGTTTAAAATTTAAAAAGAATCATATAAAATAAATATTTATTATTTCAAAAATGTTTAATTAATTTTATAATAATAATTATCTAATTATAATGTCATAAAAGTCAAGTCATTTTGAAAAATGGTATTTTATAGTATTAACCAAAAATCCACCACAGTAAAAAATTCCAAAAAATGTCACCTTAAACTACTACTTTTTTATAGAAATAAAAATATATATATTTTTATTTTTTTAATATATAATATCATATGGTTTTTAAATTTTTCTTTTAAATTAAAATATAAATCTATATTCTTTTACTAAAAAAATATTTTAAACCCTTATTCATTCTTTATAATGTCTCATAATAATTCATAACATAATTATGTTAATATTTTAGTCATTATTTTAAAATATGATATATCATCGAGATTATAGTCTAAAGGTGACTAGTTATAGTTTATTAATACATTAAATAGTTATTTGATAATCTATTATACTTCCATATATTAAATCATTTTAATTATATATCATCTGAAATTAATCATTTTTAGTTGTTAAAAATCAGAAATATTCATAATAATAAATATGTTATAGATATTTTTTCCAGTGATTCATGTGAAGAATTATATTAAAAAATGTATTTATTTTACTAAATATACAGGTATAAATTACTAATGAATCTAAAAAAGGTAATATAAGATATAGAAATGACTAATGATATAATTTCTAGAGTTCTATAATAAATATTAGGAAGTATATCACATTCTCGTATAATATGCCAACCAAAATATTTTTTTTTCTTTACTATCATTTCGGCTAATCATTCTCCATGATTAGGTTTCATAACTTCAATAATTTAATTAGTTTTCAAAAATATATTAGATTCATCCTTCCTCGGATAGATGATCGTATTTTTTTTGAAATATGAAATGTTATTTTTCTATTTTTCATGTTACTATATATTTTATTTAATGATTATGAATACATTAACAAATTAATATTGAATTTATCCAAATTAAATATATGAATATATATAAAAATAATATTCAAAATTCCTCAATATTATATTCATCAATAATTAAAGATAATATTAAATCACTGTATATTAGATTGGATTCTCTTTAAAAAAAATATTTATCCTACTATAGTGCGCACAATAAATTCCAATTGGATATCCCCAAATCTTGATTGGAGGGTGCGTATACCTTTTACCAGTATTATTCTTTACCTACATTTAATTATAGGTATAAAATAGTATTTCCCTTATTTCAATGATTTTGAATTTTCTTTTTATTATAATTCTTCTTATTTATTTGGATATGTAATTGATTTCAATAATTCGAAGTCTTCGTACATTTGACACATTCTATACTCTTCACCATCAATTAATTGGTCAGCTACATCACCAATTATCGATACTCATGAGAATGTTTTCCAATACTTCCACAATTAAAACAATTAATTATTCCGCTAAGACATTGTATTGGGTGCATCATCAAAAAATTTCTACATTTTAGATATTAAATATTCTTTTTTTCATCATAATCATCTTCTTATATTCTTGGAAAATACAACTTTCTATATTTTATTGTTTTATAATGTTTTAAAATAGTCACATTTATAATTATAAATTAATACTAGTGTGTGAGAATAAGCAAAATATTTTCAAAAATTGTTTCCATCCCATTTGATTTATAATTTAGAAAATTCTGACATTTTCCATCTTGTCTCTATTTATCATAGTTATTCTCAAATATAAATTTTTTTAAAACCATATATAAATAATCTAGAGTGGTGAAAAACGTATAACTAGTAGATAACTAATATATGATAATTACATGAAAATAATCAACATCAAAATAGATTACTCGTCAAAATTAATACAGTAGCTTTCAATTCAACACAAATTACTCAATGATAATCATATTCTCTTCTATATTGGGATCACTAAGATTAATTTTTGAAATTAATTATCATAATAATCCATTAATGGTTTATTGTAAAGGTATTATTGTTAACAAAATAATATACATCAAGAGTATTTATCTAGGTGTGATGTCTTAGGCCCACTCATCACGAACTGTTGTGAAGATTAAGTCAATTCTTAACTGACCATTTTCCAGGGGGTTTCCCCTAAAATAATAACTTCCACCACCACATCGACTAATTATTTTATAGATAGAGATATATTTTATGAATAATCATGTATATATACATTAGGAATCATTTATATATAATCATATACATAAAAATATCCATCTAACTTGTCTTGAGGAGTTTTAATAAAGCCCACGTATCTTATTCCCTTAAATAATTACAAAAATCCACCAAACATATAAACCCTCCACTAAAAAGAATTATAAAATATAAAGTTTAAAATACACATTTATTTCACTATTTTATAAGAATTATCATTCAATCTCACATACGGTCACAAATAATGGAGAATCTAAGGTTTAATGTCCTTGAGGTCTACAATCATAATAAACACTTAGTTTAATTGACCAATAATCTTACCACACTATAATAACTTATATTATTATCATATTCAATATAAATATTCATAATAATTTTATGGTAATCAATAGATAGTCATGAAGAAATATTATTGATAGGGGAAATTTGATCTTCATGTCATCAAGGGTTAAGTCATAAGAATATAAGGACATATTAGGATTGGTGAAATATAATATTATAGGGGAATTGAATAAAAGTATTTTCCAAGTATTCCAACTTGAAGGACATGTAATCTCAAATAATGAAACATATATCTTAGAAAAAATTATATTGAATCATTAGAAATTAAATATATGTAAAAGTACAAAATCACAAGCAAAGTGTTATTACATAAGATAACAACATAAATATAAGTATAGAAATAACATGTCAAGGATATCAACCAAGACATTAGTAACATAATAGCCTTATTCAAATCACTTTTGTACATTTTAGGATTTTCATAGTCCACTTGTGTCCCAAAGGGCTTAAGTAAAACCAAAATAAACCTAATTGGAATCTGATGAATCTTTCTATATACTATTTTGATGTTGATAAATCACCAGTCGTACCATTTTTCTTGAGATAAATCCTCCAATGTACTGTTTTCCTAGGAATAATCATCTAATTTATCCTTTTACATTGGGTATATCAAAACATGTTCAATTTTTCCTACGATGAATATTCATATGTACAATTCTGATTTGACTAGATATAAACATTAACATTTCATTTTTAGTCTTATATATATTCCTAGCGATAAATAATATATAAAAATGGTTTCCATTGAAAAAAATAATTAAAAAATTAAAAATATTATACAGAAGGATGAATGGTTTTCACAACATTTTATGACATTATCATTAAAATAAATCTCTTGATTATAAATATTTGGTACCAAAAATTCAGTCACCAAAAAAATTGTTTCATAATAATTTTTTGGGTGATTCATTAAAAATAACTTATATGGAAATAGGTCCTATAAGGATAAAGAATAAAATGATGGAAAAATCATAAAAATGTTTTTAAGACAATAGTTTTATCATTAAAATAAAAGGAAATGTTATGGATTATTTTGGAAATTCATTTTCATAAATGACAATTCAATGAAATTGGGAAGACATAATTTTCAAAATCATTATTTTTGTACGAAATCTCAATAATTAAGCATTGTAAAAGACACAGTGGGTTCAGAATGGTGATGTGACAACCTTTTTTAAATCATTTATATTTAAAATAAATATCCACAATTGATCCTTGAAAAAAAATAAAGGTTTCAAAAAGATAAATATAAATAATAATAAGACAAATATTTTTAAAAACATAATCATCAATAATAAATCATTCAAATTAAATAACGTATGTTAAAAGAAATGTGGAGTTTGAGGATAAAATATAACTATAAAAGAAAGTAAATTTTTTTATTTTTTGAAATACCATTGTTGAAATACCACTTCAACAAATAAGTACTAAAAATAACATTTGAAATTACGTATTAGAAAATGGTAAGTTCACATGAGATAACTCATATGTAGGGTATGTATATATAATGTATAAAATTAGAGGCTACGAAAAATAAGTCAAGTGGTGAAATTATCTTTTTTGAGGATGATAATTATACTACATAATGATATATTTATTTACGAAAAAATATCACGGTAACAACATTATTTTTAAAAGTAATATATCCATATATAATATTAGAAAACAAAATAAAATATAATCTTAGAATGTCTTAAAACAACCTGAGATGAAATAAGTTCCAAAAGATCCTTTTTAACTCCATTAAGAGAGTTGAGTTAAAAAGTATCCATATGACCTTGGTACCCTTTAAATCAAAATACATTTAATGATAAATGTTTTTAATCTTAAAAATCCATGAATTACATGATTATAATAAAGAAATTTATTTTCTAGAAATCAAACTATATCAAATATTTAATGCTTCACAATAATAAATATGTATAAATAGGTTAAATTTGAGAATTGAAATCTTTACAAAGAGTTTATTATTAGTTGATGTCTATCAAAACTCATTTACAAAACTCAAAATTATCATGATCACCTAATTCGAAACAATATTCATTTTTATAACCTTTTATAAACATTTTTTATTTCTATGATTTAAATGTGTATTAGATAGTTTTTATATATTTTTAATCTATTGTATGAGTAACATTGATCATTTTCAACTAGATTCATAAGGGAATTGTTTTTGTACATTATTTTCTAAAATTTTTCCATTACCATATCATAAAATGTAAAATAATTTATGTATCCTGATTAATTGTAATGTTATAATTTCATTATATTTTTTTAATGATTAATAAATATTAATTCATATATGGTTTTTTATGATGATTCATAGATATGAAAAGTTGTTTTATGAAATAATGTGTTTAATTTCAATATTAATATTAATTATCCAATAATATATTAGTATTATATTTTTCATAACATATATTAATAAAATCCTAATTCCCATAGTCATATATCATTTAAATTTATATCATTGTACATGTAAGTGTTTAAACCATCCCAAACAAGAATATACAATAATTAGTGGAAGATTTTGAGTAGATTTAGATGTTATATCAAAAAATAATAATGATGAAATTTTCTGTTATCTAAATTAATATATAAGAATTGGTAAATTTAGAAGATGATTATAAACAATATGACTTTATTATATAGTATGAAGAAATATTTTTTTCCCTCATTGAACACTCTTTTGAATAGTAAGGTTTATCAGGGTTTTAATTTTATAATATTGTTAAATGGTTTTCATCTATTACATTAAAGAAAAAATATATTCTAAAAAACATCATATTTAATAATTATACCCATTGTAATCCCTATACATTTAATGTGTTGATGAAAATAAAATTTATAACCATTTATTCCATAGAAGTTGTATCAAATACATACCCATGGATGATAATTTTGTTTTATATATATTGGGGAAAATATGTAATATGGTATATCATTTACTGGTATAAAATAATATACAAATATAATACTTTTAAATTAAATTCCCTATTTTCCATTCATTTAATGTTGGTGATGTAAAATGACACAATTTTCATCATAGGGGTGGTAGTCTGCACAACACAAGAATGATTCTTTTGTTTTTATTAATAAAAAAGGCAAATGATGTTAATGATTTGACCACAATTATAATAAAATAAGAGTATAATAATGAAACTCGTTTTATCATAACAATAATGGGTAATGTAATTTGAGGAAGAGATATTTCAGATAATCAAATTGAAATGCGAATGTTTCCATTGAAAATTTATACCTTACTTATCAAATTATCTCTTTTTCAAGGGGTTATTCATTTGATTGATAGAATTCTGGAAAAAAACATTCTTAAAGGTGTAAAAAAAATTGGAGAGTATTTTTAATATTATTTTATAAAATAAGTGGGTTTTCATGTGAGGAAATTGAGGTGATGGTTGGCTGAATTATAAGTGAAAAGTGATGGAATTTTTGTAAAATCACAAAAAATCAATAATAGGGAGTTAATATTAAGTTATGTAGCTCCAATATTTTGAAATATTTTAGAGGATAAAGGATTTGTTACTCAAATTTCATGAACAACATTCCCAAACTTGTTTTAAACATGATTGTGACATTTTATTCTTTGATAATCTATTTAACCCCTATTTATTTTTCATGAGTCTGTTACTTTTCTCTTTTGTAATTTAACCATTATTGTTTGAAAAAACTTATCCATATTAGAAATTTAGAACTAATGATTTTAATATTTTTAGTCAATTATATTATAGGATTATTATATTGATGATAAAGATAAATATTAATCTAACTAATGTATAATTTATATTTTTTTGACTAATTTATCATAAGGTCTACAATATGAAAAATGGGTTTGTAAACTAAAAAAATTATACATTAATTTATAAATTAATCTATTTTTTTTTTGAAAATTGATTCATGGATTTCTAATTCATTTCTATATAATTATAATATTCTAAAAGTTATATAATTGGTAAAAATGGTATTTCCCACTACTCGCATTAAAATAATTTCTAGTTAGAAAAATCCTAAAAATTCATATTTAATGGATATTGATATATAGGATTAAAAAAAATTTATAATTATTAAAAAAAATTAAAACAGTATACATGTATATTTTCATTGAAAATGTCATGAAAATTTTCTTTATTGAAAAATTAACTTTTCAAATATCATGTATTCTTAGTACTATCGCATACCAATTAATAACATAAAGAAGTCAATATATTAGTTAATAAGTGAAATATTTTATATTATAAAATTACTCATTAAAAAGTAATAACTTTTAATTTTTTGACATGTTATACTTTTATTTTAGATTGGACCATTATATTATATAAAAATTCATATTAATTATATATACACTAAGGATAGAAATTTTTATTCGTTTACCAACATAACATTTTAAAATAATAATTTTTTTTCACTTGTTTTGTTATAGTGATCATTATAGTGACTTCTGTTTAAAAAGTATTTATTCAATAACATACATTCCAAAATCTCATGTTCTTACAGAACCATCAGTACATACTGACAGCAGAAGATTTTAATTCTTTTTGATTTTTAGGATTCACATTCAAAATTATTTTACAAAAAATATAATTAAGAAATAGGTTCCATCACAATTATTTTTTTCCTATGGGTAAACATTTCCCTACCAATGAATCCTTCAAGATAGGATTCAAAAGTATTTCCCATTTGGTGTCTTGATCTCAAACCAAATTTCATCCTCATTAGATGTTATCCATATAGTGTTATTATCATGTGATTTTAAAATATATTAATTAACCCCTCTATCAGAAAAACTACCCCATAAAATTGATTAATTCCAATGCAATATACAATAGTTGAACCAATCCACAAATATTCAAAATTGGATGTCACAAAATTTTAGATAATCTTGACTTGTCTTATTCATACTGAATAAAATAATGTGAAAAAGTGAAAATCCTAAATGACAATTTGAGGGAACCTCCAACTCCCCACATTATAAGTTAATCAAGGGATAGTTATACCCAAGAAAACAATGGATATGAAACACCATGGATCATGATTTAATAGAGTAGTCTCAATCTTTGATATCCAACATGATTCCATTTATGCTAACTAGGAGCGAATCACTATCCACATAAATATGTGGATTTTTTGATTCCAACATTCATTAAAAACCACTTCTGTTTTCCACACTATATCATCTAGTCACAATAGATATCTAGTCAACTGCATGCTAATAGAATCCCTTAAATTAATGTTTTGAGTGAGTAAAGTATTTTTGACAAAAGTTGACAAGATTCTCCCTTTTCCAAAATATTAACCAAAATCAGAGATCCAATTTCCCATAATTTTCACATATTTCTCGAAAAAAAATTCTGTTACTTATGAATTATTAACCATTATACCATAGTTTAATAAATTAATTCCCAAAACCTAAATATCTTTAGTTTATTAAGTGAAAATAAACACCAAGAATATGAATTTAATACAAAATTAATTTAGGTTATATATAATCTCAAATATTAATAATCTCAATGAGTGATCTGGAATACTAAATTATTACCCAAATAAATCTCCCCAAATTCCTATTATGTGGTATGATGAATGCAATAATTGTTTTTCCAATGGTCGACCATAGGTTATCCCTTTGAAGCACTCTAATAATCCTTAGTATTCTATGGGATGGGATGTGTATTTTATAAAACATAGTGCGAAAATCCAATCTCACTATGGAGGAGCCAAAATAATATTAAATGTGATGAATCATATTTCAAAAACTAATGGGTGTTACTCACTAATGCAGATATATTTCTCATTTTGGTTGATATAAACTACCCCATCAATTCAAATATCAATACATCATCATGAACACCAAGGGAACCTAGGTCATATAATAGTAGGTACAGATACTGTAACATAAAAAGTAAGTAAATAATAATATATTTTCATCTCTATGTCTATTTATGAATTATGTAGTGTTTTATAGGCTTAAAATGAGAATAAATCCAATGTTAAGCATAGAATAGTCTAATATTTTAAAAAAATTGTTTTACCTCCTTTTGATGGAAACCCATTTTTAAATATATCTTTTGACTATTTTATAAGCTGTATTTGTCAAAATAATCTTATTATTTAGAATTGGGACATTGAAATTAACTTTGGATAAATTTTTTGTATTTTTATGACAATGATAATTTTTTAATTAATAGTGAAATCTACTTCATTTTACTTCAAGACGTCTTTTTCATCTAATTTAATTATATTGTTAGATAATATTCTTAATTGGGTTTAAATTTTAATTAGAATATATTTTTCCATTTAATCCAATGATGGTCATTATAATTAATTTTAATTTGGAATTGGACATAAACAATTGTCAATATTTTGATAGATATTGTTTCTTAAAAACATGCTAGTTGTTTTGACAAGAATAATTATTTTTAAATTAATTACTGCAATTTCTGTTTTTAGAATTTGTTAATATGGATTATATATTTTTAATAAGAAGGTCCAAATTATTTAATTAAGACCTTTTTGTTTTTGGACATTATGAATAGTAACGACAGTAATTATCTTTAATTATTGTGATTAATTTGTAATCGGGTAGTTAAGGGTAATAAAATAATATCATAATAATATAAAATAACCCCAAAATGTGTCCAAATATTCATTATTGAGTCATGGCTGACCATTGGAATCTTTTTACCTAACTAGACTGTTTATGGAGTCACATCGGTGTAATAGTGACATTTATGACATTATTTTTTTAAAAAGAAGAGAAATATAACAATGTTTTGTATATCCGAAGTAAAAAAAATTTAATTTTGTTTAAAAAAATGTTATCTTAGAATATATGTATTCATTGAAAATATAAAAATATTTCCTACATCATGGTATTTTTTTATAATTTTTAGACATTATATAATTTTTTTTTATTTTTGACACCATGATGATGCAGTGATTATCTCATTAATGAATGCTTTAAATAAAATAAAATGATATGGTATAATCTAAGACTTAAACTTGTCTAAAACCTATTTGATGGGTTTATTAATAACCCTTATCACTTAATCCCAAAAGTATATCATTGTGGGACTTTTAATATATGAAAATCATTTTATAATAAAGTTACATTTCAAGACTTTCCAAAAGTGACCATCCTCCCTCTTATAGAAGGTCCCACCTCTACCCCCTTACCACAGCTGTCAAGCCCTGGACTTGCCCAAAATCTACTCATATTATCTCTCCACATCCCTCTCTTCTTCCTAGAAGCCTCAATTTGGGAAGAATTCTTTTCAACAGAGCCTTTTCCTAAAATCAAAATAAGATAGCCAATTTATAGGTAACGCCTTCTCTCAAAATCCTTTTTTGTTTTTTCCCTCTTCACTCCTCTAAACATTCATATTTATTGATTCCATGAAAACACCAGTATCCTAAATATACAAGGATTTTTTAATGATATGGATTTGATTTACACTTTCACACACCCCGGTCTAATAGTTAAAGATTATACTATTTCTATGGATGTCGAATTACTGCCTCACGAAACGATGATTGTTCAATATTTTTTTCACACCATTCATGGTGAACAATATGATGTAACTATATTTATATATGATATATATGGTATTTATGTTTTCTGTTTTTCTTCTGAAGTATCTTTTCAAATCACATCGTTATGCTTTTCATGTTGTGGAACTGCGATAATTTCATCTGAGGAAGTGTGCACTACTGCACCCTCAAGTGATGTGACTCATTCATGAAAAACATGGAATTTATAAATAATTTAATTAATGATATTATTTTACCTATATAACTTATATATTATACTGTAACTATATCTATATTCATCTCATTTAGTTTCAAAGTCCATTAATATGACCAAAAATGAAAGTAGCGTTCATGCATACGTATGGCCTACCATCTCCATGAACGGTACATTTCATTTCCTAAATCCAAACATTATGTAATATTATTAAATACATATAAAATAGATATATATGATATTTAAATCATGAACACCATTCCGAAGATGATGTACTTATAACTACAAGAACAATTCTCTTCAAACAAGTTTATTTTTGACTCATGTACCGAACATTGACAAAACACATGATATGAACTCACATAATTAACTAATTATTATAACATGATAATATGTGATATGAATGGAATAATAAAATTTAAAGGAAGTCCTTAAAAAATTATAAATTTACCTATGTTTGTTATTCATGAATATAAAGAATGAACAAGAACAAGTCAGACTTGAGTTAAGAGACTTTGTCTCAATCTCCTTTCGTTGAGGCATACTTCAATTTATATACGACCTTATTTTATTAGTTGTATAATGAAACCTTTTGACTTTTAATTTCATTAAAATGGAAAATATTTACACGAAGCATTTTAATAAATGAAAAACAGAATGTTTTTGTCTTACGTATGCATTGACAACAACTTCTCTACGGTCATGACCATTATTATAGTTTCAGCTTCCTCAACAAGCCATAACTTTTTTTAAATGAAAAATAAATACTATATTTTACATTTCAATTAATTTGGTATTGAAAATGGTTTTGATAATGTTTTTATTATATCAATGTGTTGTATTGATATCTTGTGATTGAAATGTGGAAATTTTTTGTTTTCTTTATGCACGTTTTATGTTATATGATCATGTTATGGTTCTTGGGAATTGTTTATGAAGCCAGGTGGTTTCATGATAAACCAAGGGCTGGTGAGCGCGAGATACCTCTCTAATGAATTGGGTAATGTGAAGGTGTTAAACGCCATGGTTTCTCTGACAAGATTTAGGGAAGATACTGGGATGGGTATTCCAAACGTAACCATGAGGGTTACTCCCTACGTAAGAATGTAATAGAAACCTCAAGTTACCTTTATGTCTTATGATTTCAATGATTTATTCATAAATATTAGGATTTCATGTAGTATGTTAAACTGCATATGTTTTGTGAGTAAAGTATGATTTCATTGATTCTTATGTATACAAGGACTAATGTTTTTTTCTGTATTTTTATATCCCTTTCTGAGCTTTTAATGCTCATCCAACAATTTTGAAATGTTTTTCAAAGGTCAAGGGAAACATACATGATGTGATTATAGTGTCGAGGAAATCTCATGAAAGAAAACATGTTTTATTTTAAATATGTTTACTTTAGTGGAAAAAATGTAAAATGCCTTTGACATATCCACCTTGTTTAAATGTGGAATGTAATGCATGATTTATGATCTAATTATCTAAAACTATAAACCTGAAAATATCCTCAATGTGATTTTTTAAATAACCCAATATTAACTAATGTTTAAGGCTAGGGCCTTATAGTTGGTATTAAGGGTCAGTTTAGATAACATTAGGAGTTAGAATTCTATTAAATTATTTTCAGAAAATATTTATTTTTTGTCAAATTTAAATGATATAGCATTTGAATATTACCATGTCTCTTTATCTAATATATGTTTGATAAGAATGGTTTTCCACATTGGAAATAGAGAAGTATTGCTAGGAAGGTATACCGAAGGAAATGAACTTCCAAATTAGCATCCTGAGATGGTCAGAATTTTAACTGAATAGTTTTTTGTAGTAATGGAACAGTTGACTCAGGCGATAAATGGTGTGGGTATCCATGCACGAGATCAGCCATATTAACCCTAGAGAAAAATGTCAGTGGTGGAACATTTCACGAGATGAAATCCCCAATAATTCAGAGGATCATCTGACCCTATGCCAGGTGAAGGGTGGATTAATGTACTGGATAAGATTTTTGATGACATGGGGTGTTCAGACAATGAAAAGGTTAATATTGTTATTTACCATTTTAACAGTGAAGCAGACCAGTAGTGGTTGATGGTTAAAAATGTCAGGGACTCTGATGAGATTGATGATTTTGGCTAGGATAAATTTAAAGGTATGATTCGTGAGAAATATTTTCCTAAGGCTGTTAGACGTAGGATGGAAAAAAAATTCTTGGACATGAGGCAAGAGGACGAGTAAGTGGCTGCATATGGAGAAAATTTCCCTCGATTGGCAAGGTATTCTCTAAATTTTATTCGAGACCTTGATAGTAAAATCAATCATTTTTACTCAAGATTAAAGACAACATATCGAATGGAATTAGCTTTTTGTGAGTTCAAAAGTTATTAAAATCTTGTTCGATGTGTTGAGAAGGTGGAAATGGAGTTTTACCATGATCAACTTTTCTATGAAAACCAACATAAGAAGAGAACGAGGTGGCAAGAGAAATGGAAGAATCCTTTAAAAAGGATTGATGGTAAGATAAATACGTTTTTAGTTTGTGATAAATGTGGTAAAAAGAATGTTGGGGAATGTCTTTCGGATTCTGTAAAGTGCTTCCGATGTGGTAACATGGGACATAAGGCTCGTGATTGCACTGAAATAATATTAGGGTAATGGTAAGACCAAAATAGATTTAAAGTTAGTGAAATGTTTCAAGTGAAATGAGATGGGTCATTATACAAATGATTGTTCAACAAAGAGCTCAAATGATCATAAGTAGTCAGACTACTAGCAGAAAGATGTGGTGAAATTCTTTGCAACATCTTTAGGAGATTTTGGTCCATCAAATTAAGTTATATCAGGTATTTTTTTCTTCAGATTATTCCAATGTGTTGTTTGATTCAGGGCATCAACATTCATTCATCTGTGGTAAATTTTATAGTAATTTAGGAATTCCATCTCAATAAATGACTCCTAAACATGTGGTAAAAACACCTAGGGGAAATGTTGAGGCAAATATAATTTATATGAATCATCCAATACTTTTACATGGAAATATTCTACTTCAAACCTTATTGTTTTACCTCTAGTAGAGTTTGATGTTATGCTGTGTATGGACTAGATCTCTATTTACCATGCTAAGATTGACCATAGAACTAAAGAAGTTTATTTTCAAAAAGACTTTCATTTTCTGTACAAGAATGAAACCGTACTGTTTATAACATATCAAGAGGCTGAGAAACTTGTAAAATATTGACATTAATGTCACCTTTCACATATTGTTGGAAAAAAGGAATTGTTCAGATTAATGATTTTCTAGTGGTAAATGAGTATTCAATTTTTTTTCCTGATGAAGTTCCTGGAATAATTCCAGACCCAGAAGTTGAATTTACTATTGACTTAGTTCCTGATGATAAGCTAATTTTATAATCCCCTTATCGAATGACTCAAATTGAACTTTTAGAGTTGAAGGATCAATTGCAAGATTTATTAGTGAAAGGTTTCATTAGAACTAGCACATCAACATGGGGTTCCCCTGTCATATTTGTTAAAAAGAATGATGGTTTAATGAAACATTGTATTTATTATATAGCCTTTAATAACATCACTATTAAGAATAAATATCCTTTTACTCATATTGATGATTTGTTCGATCATCTCCAGAGTGGTCAATATTTTTTAAAAATTGACTTGAGATCAGTCAGTTGAAGATAATGTAAACAGATATTTCGAAGACCAGGTTTCGTACAAGATATGGCCATTATGAATTTATAGTTATGCCTTTTGGGTTAACCAAATCACTTTCTGTATTCGAGGACCTTTTGAATATACTTTTCCATGAGTTCCTGTATATGTTTGTGGTTGTTTTCATTAATGATACTTTGGGGTTTCAAAAAAGTAAATAGAAGCATGAAAGTCATTAAAGGGTTATTTTTCAAACATTAAATGAAATCAAATTGTATCGGAAATTCTGCAAGTGTGACTTTTGGTTGTAAAAAAATTATTTCCTTAGTCACATTGTTTCTAAATATGGAATAACTATTGATCCTGCAAAAAAAGGTTGTTGAAAAATAGACAAGACCCAAAAATGTAATCGAGATTCGTAATTTTCTTGGTTTGGCATGTTGTTACTGAAGGTTTGTTAAAAAAATTCATGGTTGTCCATCCCATTGACTAAACTAACTCGGAAAAGTGTTATGTTTATTAGGAAAAAATAATGTGATGATTTTTTTAGGAATTTAAAAGAAGATTGGTGAATCCTCTAGTATTGGCACTACCTTCAAGGAATGGTGAGTTTGTTATCTACATAGATTCTTTATTGAAAGGACTTGGTCGAATCCTAATGTAGAATGATCAGGTAAATTCTTATGCTTCATATTAGTTTAAACTCATGAGATAAATTACCCTACACATGATTTGGAATTGGATGCTATTGTTTTCTCTTTAAAAATTTGGAGGCATCATTTGTATGGTGTAAATTGTGAAATATATAATGATCACAAACGTTTAAAATATTTATTAACTCAGAAAGAATTGAAAATGAGATAGAGGAGATGTCTACAATTAATCAAGGATTATGATTGCATGATTCAGTACCACCCAGGAAAAGAAAACAAAGTGGAAGATGCTTTGAGTCGAAAAATTAATTCTTCATTAACCATGTAATATTTGTAACGTGATCCTTTGGTTTGGGAATTGATGAATTTTCTCTTGGATGTAGTTGGTGTAGGAAAGTCTTCTGTTTTGTTTCATGTATCAGGGAAATCTTCTCTATCAGACAGAATTAAGCAAGCAAAGAAGAAATACATTGTGTTTTAGAAAAAGGTAGTGATGGTTCAGAAGGGTATGTTACTTGAATTAAACATTGATAATGATTGTGTTATGAGATATGGAAGGAGATTTTGTGTTCCTAGTGATTCACATTTGATGAGAGAGTTGTTATGCGAAGCTCATAGTTCTCCATTTTAAGTTAATCCAGGCATTACTAAGATGTATAGATATCTTCGAGACTATTACTGGTGGGATGGAATGATAAGAGATATTGCTGATTTTACTGTGAAGTGTTTGATACCGAAAGGGATGCTTCATCCTTTACCAGCGCTATAGTGGAAATGGGATAAAATATCTATGGACTTCATTGTGGGATTATCGATGACACCTCAAGGTAATAATGCAATCTGGGTTATTATTGATCTCTTGATTAAATCTGCTCATTTCCTTGCTATACGAGATAATTTTTCCCTCGGTCAACTTTATCGATTGTATCATAATAATATAGTCATGTTACACGGTGTTAAACTCTCTATGTATCTGATTGTGATCCCAGGTTCACTTCTATATTTTGGAAAGGCCTTTAGAAGTCATTGGGTACTGAATTAAGTTTTAGTAATCTTTTAATCCTCAATCATATGTGTAGTTAGAACGAACAATTAAGATTTTGGAGGATATGTTTCATGCTTGTTCGATGGATTATCAAGGATGTTGGGACCAATATCTTTAATTGGTTGAGTTTTCTTATAATAACAGTTTTCATTCCAGTATACAGATGACATCATTTGAGGTATTATATGGAATGTGATGTCGAACTCCAGCTTTTTAAGATGAAGTAGGTGAAAGGATGTTTATGGGACCAAAATTGGTAGAAGAGATGGCAGAAAAAGTTCAGCTAATATAGAAACATATGATAACAGCTCAAAGCAGGCAGAAAAGTTGTGCGGACAATAGGAGGAAGGATCTCTCTTTTGAGGTAGGTGATCATTTCATCCTCAAAGCTTCACCATGGAAAAGTGTGATGCGATTTGGTAAGAAAGGAAAGTTGAGTCCATGGTTCATTAGACCATATGAAATTATGGAGGGAGTTGAGTCATTTTCATACCGAGTGGCTTTACCTCCAAGTTTATCTCTGGTACATAACGTTTTTTATGTTTCAATGTTAAGGAAGTACATGCCAGACCCATCTCATGTTTTGAGTCCAGAGGTAGTTCGTCTAGAAGAGAATATATCTTATGAGAAATAAATGATCCAGATTCATGACGACAAGGAGAAATTGTTGAAGAATAAGGTCATTCATCATGTAAAGTTTTTGTGTAAAAACCACATGATTGAAGAGTCATCCTGGGAATCTGAAAATGCAATGAGGGATACATATCCCCACTTATATGATATGTAAATAAATTACGGGGACACAATTTCATAAATGGGGTAAGGTTGTAACATCCCATGTAATTAAAGAATGATATATTTTCATATCTATGTATATTTATTAATTATATAGTGTTTTAGATGCTTAAAATGAGAATAAATCCAATGATGAGCATAGAATAATATAATATTTTTAAAAGATTGTTGTACCAATTTTTGATGGAAAACCAATTTTGAATCTATATTTTGATAGTCAAATAAGATCTATTTGTCAAAATATACTTATTATTTAGAATTGGGACATTGAAATTTACTTTGGATAAGTTTTTGGAATTTTTCTGCCAATGTTCATTTTTTAATGAATAGTAAAAAATACTGCATTTTACTTCAAAAATTATTTTTCATCTAATTTAATTATATTGTTAGATTATGTTTTTAATTGGTTTTAAAGTGTAATTAGAACATATTTTTACCATTTAATCCAATAGTGGTCATTATAATTAATTTCACTTTGATATTGGACATAAATAATTGTCAATATTTTTTAGATATTGTTTCTTAAAAACACACTATTTGGTTTGATAGGAGGAATTATTTTTAAATTATTTAATGTATTTTTTTTGTTTGAATTTGGTAAAATGGATTATATATTTGGAAACAAAATGTCCAAATTATGTTATTGAGACCTTTTTGATTTTGGACATTATGAATAGTAACGACGGTAATTATCTTTAATTATCGTGATTAATTAGTAATCAGGTAGTTAAGGGTAATTAAATAATATCGTAATAATATAAAATGACCCAACTTGTGTTAAAATCCGCTTTTTTGATTCATGTCCAACCATTGGATGCTTTTTACCAAACTTGAGGGCCCATGGAGTAACATGGGTGTAATAGTGACATTTATGACATTATTTTTTAAAAAGAAGAGAAATATAACAAAGGATTGTATATCCTAAATCAAAAAAATTTAATTTTTTTACATATATGATATCTTAGACAATAAATAGTCATTGGAAATCAAAAAATATTTCCTACATCATGGAATTTTTATTATAATTTTTAGACATTAAATAAATTAATTTATTAATGACACCATGATGATGCATTGATTATCTCATTAATGAATGATTTAAATAAAATGAAAAGATAAGGTATATTATAAGACTTAAACTTGTATAAAACCTATTGAATGTGTGGATTTAGAACCCTTATCACATTATCCTCCAAAAATTTCATTGTGGGACCTTTAAAATCTAAAAAACATTTTATAATAAAGTATCATTTCAAGACATTCCAAAAGTGACCATCCTCCCTCTTAAAAAACATCCCCACATCTATCCCCATACCCACAACTCTCAAGCCCATGTCTCGTCCATCCTCTAATCATATTATCTCTCCAAATCCCTCGCTAATTCCTAGAAGCCTTATTTTGGGCAGAATTCTTTTCAAGAGATCCTTTTCATAAAATCAAAAGAAGTTACCCGATTTAGAGGTAATGCCTTCTCTCAAAATATTTTCTTGAATTTTCCGTCTTCACTCCTTCTAACCTCTTTATTATTTGATACCATAACAAAACCAGTATCCTCAATATACTTGGATTTTTTATGATATGGATTTTATTTACACCTATACACACCTCCGTCTAATGGGTAAAGAACAAACTGTTTCTGGGAGTGGCGAATTACTGCCTCATGAAACGATGATTGTTCAATCTTCTTTTAACACCGTTCATGGATTCCATTATGATTTCACTATATTTATATATGATATATATGGTGTTTATATTTTCTATATGCTTCTGAATTTTCTGTTTAAATCACATCGTTATGCGTTAAATGTTGTGGAACTGCGATAATCTCATCTGAGGAAGTGTGGACTACCTCCCCCTCAAGTGTTGTGACTCGTTCATGCCAAACAAGGAATTTAAAAATAATGTAATTAATGAACTTATGTTACCTATATAACATATATATTATACTAATATTATATATATCCATGTCTCATTTAGTTCTAATGTCCATTAATATGACAAAATTTGAAGGTAGTGTTCAAGCGTACATACAGCCTACCATCTCCATGAACGGTACATTCCATTTAATATCTACAAACACTATGCAAAATTATTAAATACATATATACATTATATATATGATATTTAAAACATGAACACCATTCCATAGATGATTTACTTATATCTACATCGACAATTCTCTTCAAACAAGTTTATTTTTGACTCATGTACCGAACATCGACAAAATGTATGATATGAACTCACATTATTAACAAATTATAATAACATGATAATATGTGATATGAATTAAATAATAAAATTTAAAGGATGTCCTCATGAAATTAAAAATTTACCTATGTTTATTATTCAGGAATTTAAATAACGAAAGTGAACAAGTCCGACATGAGGTAAGGGACATCCTCTCAATCTCTTTTCATTGAGGCATACTTCAATTTATATACGACCTATTTTTATTAATTGTATAATAAACACTTTTGACTTCTAATATCATTCAAAAGGAAAATTTTTACACGAAGCATTTTACTAAATGACAAAAAGAATGTTTTTTTCTTACGTATTTGGTGACAATGACTTCTTCACCGTCGTGACCATTATTTGAGTTTATACTTCCTCTAGAAGACATATCTTTTTGTTAAATGAAAAATAAATACCATTTTTTACTTTTCATTTATTTTGGTGTTGAAAATGGTTATTATAATGTTTTGATTATATCAATGGGTTGTATTGATATCTTGTGATTGAAATGTGGAAATATTATGTTTCCTTTATGCATGTTTTATGTGATACGATTATGTTATGGGTTTTGGGCATTGCTTATGATGTCAGGTGGTTCCATGATAAACTAAGTGTGGGTGTGCTCGAGATGGATTTCAATTGAATCGGCTAACATGATGGAGTTAAATGCTAAGGTTTCTCTGAAAGATTTAGGTAATATATTATGATGGGTATTCCAAACGTAACCATGAGGGTTACTCCCTACATAGGAATGTTATGAATGCCTCATGTTACCTTTATGTCTTTTTATTTCTATGAGTTATTCATAAATCTTATTATTTCATGAGATATGCTAAGGCTCATATGTTTTATGAGAAATGTATGATTTCATTGGTTCTTATGTATACATGTTCTAATGTTTTCTTAAAGTATTTCTATATCCCTTACTGAGCTTTTTATGCTCATCGCAAGTTTTGGAAATGTTTTTCACAGGTCAAGGAAAAACTACCTTATGTGATGATAGTGTCGAGGATGTGTCACGAAAGAAAACATGTTTTATTTTAAATATTTTTTCTTTTAGTGGAAAAAATGTATATTGTCTTTGATGTAACCACCTTGTTTAGATGTGTAATGTAATTCATAATTAATGATCAAATTATCTAAAACTCTAAAACTGAATAGATCTTCAATGTTAATTCATGAAATAACCCAAGATTAACTAATGTTGAAGGTTGGAGCCTTATTGATTGAATCAGTGGTCGGTTTAGATAACTTTAGAAGTTAGAATTATATAAAATTATTATCTGAAAATATTTTTTATGTTCAAAATGAAATGATATAGAATTTGAAGATTACCATGTTTCATCATCTATGATATGTTTGTTCAGAATGGTTTTCTGCAGAGGAAACAAGGAAGCAGTTCTAGGAAGGCATACAGAAGGAAATGACCATCCAAATCAGCATCCTGAGATGGTCAGAATTAGAACTAAATAGTTTTTTCTATAATGGTGCAGTTGACTCAAGCGTTAAATAGGGGTGGTATCCATGCATGAGATCATCCAGATCAACTGCAGAGGAACAAGTTAATAGTGGAACATTTCATGAGGTAGCATCCCCCATCATTAAGAGGATTATATGACCATGTGCTAGCTCAAGGGTGGATTAAAAAACTGGAGAAGATTTTCAATGTCATGGGTTGTACAGACAATCAAAAGGTTATTCTTTCTATTTTGCGTTTTGAGGTCGAAGAAGATCTGTGGTGGTCAATGGTTGTTAATATCAGGGATACTAATGAGATTGATGCTTTTGACTGGGATGAATTCAAAGGTATATTTCTCAAGAAATATTCTCCTAAGGCTGTTAACATAGGATGGAAAAACAATTCTTGGAATTGAGGCAAGAGGATGACTCAATGGCTGCATATGAAGAAAATTTCACTTGATTGGAAAAGTATGATCCAAATTTTATATGAGACATTGATAGTAAAATTGATCATTTTTACACAAGATTAATGCCAAAATATCAAAGGGAATTATCCTCTTGTGAGTCAAAATTAATGAAAATATTGTTTGATGTGATAAGAAGGTGGAAATGGAGTTTTCTAATGATCAATTGTTCTATCACAACCTACAATAGAAGAGACTGAATTTGAAGGAGAAAGGAGAGAATCCTTCAAAAGGGATTGATGGAAAGAAAACTATGTTTTAAGTTTGTGATAAATGTTGTAAGAAGCATGCTTGGGAATGTCTTTGAAATATGGATAGTGCTTCCGATGTAATAAGATGGGACATAAGTCTAGTGATATCACTGGAAAAGATCAGTGTAATGGTAAGCCCAATTTTATTTACAGTTAATGAAATGTTTCAAGTGAAATGAGATGGGTCATTATTCAAACTAGTGTTCGACAAAGAGCTCAAATGATGGGAAACATTCCAAATTCAAGCAGAAAGTTGTGGTGAAATCCTTTGAAAATACTTCATCTGATGATGAGCCATCAAATGAAGTGTTATCAGGTACATTGTTTTTTCAGATTATGCCAATGTGTTATTTCATGCAAGGTCTACACATTCTTTCATCTCTAAAAACATTTCTAGTAAATTGGGAATTCCATCCCAAGAAATGACTCCTGAACATGTGGTAAAAACACATGGGGAAAATTGTGAGGCAAAAATAATTTATAATAATCTTCCTATACTTATCTATTGAAAGAATCTACTTTCAGACCATATTGTTTTACCTCTAGTAGATATTGATGTTATCCTGGGTATAGATTGGCTCTCTGTTTACAATGCTAAGATTGACTGTAAAGATAATGATGTTTTTTTCATAAAGACATTCTTTTTTTGTAAAAGAATGAACCCTCGGTATTGATAACATATCCACAAGCTGAGAAATCTATGAAAGATGGAAATGAATGTTAACTTCCACATATTGTTTAAAACCAAGGAACTGTTCAGATTAATGATGTGTCATTGGTAAATGAGTACCCATATGTTTTTCCAGATGAGATTCATGGAATAATACCAGATCGAGAATTTGAATTTACTGTTGAATTAGTTCTTGATGCTAATCTAATTTCAGAACTCTCTTATCGAATGGCTGAAATTTAACTTTTACAGTTGAAGGAGAAATTTCAAGATTTATTAGAGAAAGGTTTCATTCGACCTAGCACATCACCATGGGGTTGTCCTTTCTTATTTTTTTTAAAAATAAATATGGTTTAATAAGAATTTTTATTGATTACAGAGCCTTGAATAACATAACTATTAAGAACAAATATCATTTTACTCATATCGATGCTTTGTTTCATCATCTCCCAAGAGCACTTTATTTTTCAAAGATTGACTTGAGTTCGGGGTACCATCAGTTGAAGTTAAAGGAAGAATATATTCCGACGAATAAGTATCGTAGAAGATATGACCATTATGAATTTGAAGTTTACCTTTTGGGTTATCAAATTCACATGCAATATTCATGGACCATATGAATATAATTTTCCATGATTTCTTGGATAAGTTTTTGATGTTTTCATTGATGATATTTTTGTGTTTTTTAAAAGTAATGAGGATCATGAAATTCATTTAAGGATTATTTAGAAAACCTTAATGGAAAAGAAATTTCATGGTGAATTCAGAAAGTGTGAGTTTTGGTTGCAACACATTTCATTCCTTGGTATAATTCATTCTAAAGATTGAATAACTATTGATCCTGCAAAAACAAAGGTGGTTTAAGAATGGAAAAGACCCACAAATGTTACTGAGATTCGTAGTTTTCTTGGTTTGGAAGGCTATTACTGAAGGTTTGTTAAAAAAAATGCACCGTTGTCCAGACCGTTGACTAAGCTAACTCGGAAGGGAGTTACGTTTAACTGGACAAAATAATGTGATGATTGTTTTTAGGAATTGAAAAGAAGATTGGTGAATGTTCGAGTATTGGCACAACCTTCTAGGAATGGTGAGTTATTTATCTACAGTGAAGCTTCATTGAAAGGACATTTATGTTTTCTAGTGGAGAATGATCAGGTAAATGGTTATTCCTTATGTTAGTTGAAAACTCGTGAGATAAATTACCCTACACATGATTTGGAATTAGCTACTTTCAAAGATCAAGAAATTTGAAGGAAAATATTATCATAAATTATTTATAATTTTACGAGTCTATGGCATCTAACGGCAACTGATTTTGAGGCCCAGTGTTCCTAGAACCAATATCCATTTTTTATCTCAAGTAGGTTCAATAAACGAACGAGCGGGATTTTCTATCTTTTGAACAGGTTCTCGGAATTGAAATCTGAGGGCACCGGTGAACTCTAAGCGCCAGTAATTTCTTAGGAGGACCATTACCGAATATGCGTTTACATGGGAAAATAATTTTTTTATGGTGGATTAATTTAGAGGTGAATAAAATGGTGGAACAATTTTATTTGTATATCTTCATTGGTTATATCCTATATGTGGAAGTTAGGGTGGGACCCACTAAAATCCTAAATACCCATGTGAGGATAACTGTGAGGTGGGGCCCACACAATCCCCAACCATTCACATTTCCATTACTCTCATAAAACCCCCCTTTAAAACTTGGTAACTCCCTTTAATTAAGTACTCTCCCTATCTCCCTCTTTATTACATGCCAACACAGACATCAATTAATTAATTGAAACTCTTCATTAATTAATTAAGTGTTTGAATTTTTTAACATAAAATGCATGGAATGATTTAATAAAATAAGGGAAGCCTTATTTTATTTTTGGGGTTGGCATGTTGTGTTGAGATTTTGGGGAGAGAGCACTAGTTTTATTTGAATAACTCCATCCTCAACGAAGAACGTCAAGTCTTCGACGATGAACATTGACTCGGCGACCCCAGTTTCTCCGTCCTCTTCTTCCTCCGTGACAAGGTAGGAGACAGCGATGCGGGAACTCGCCAATGACGTCATGCCTTTCAATCTTCTCTCCATGACAAAAGGGGAGATTCCACTTCCTCCTCGAATGCTCTCCGTCGACGTCTACGAACCCTCATCCCGCGACGCCAACGCTCGTCATCTTTTGTTGAGGTAGGGTGTGATGAATCAATTTTATTAAGAATAAAATTGTTCGTTTTGTTTCATGAACCTTGTGCATTCTTAACCATGTGATAGCATCTAACGCATGGGGAATGGGAAAAATGAATAAGAACCGACAACCCTCCGCTAGATCTTTATTCCTTTGGAATTAACAATCGGAGGCGGAGGAAAAACATGGCACTGTCGTGCCATGCCAGGATCATGATGAAGGGAACAGGAGCCATCACGCCGGTTGTGCGGAACAAACAGCGGCCCGCAATGTTTGCCGCTTCAGTAGAAGAACAGGCCGGCCCATCGTCCAGCCGGGTGGAGCTGGAGTGCGGCGCCAAGTGGGCACCACGCTGGAGAACGGTGGCCCGCCCATGCGGGCAGCGTTCGCTGAAGACCAGTCTGTCTAGCCGGCCGGTTCGGAGAAGGTAGGCTCCGCCGGTGCAGAAGACCGGGGGGTTGCCCCCACCCCCCCCCCCCCCCCGCTGTGGAGCCCGCTCGACTTTGGCCAAGCCTCTCGGCCAGCAGGGCCCCACGTCCAGCCGGGCCGCACCAGACCGTGCCGATTTGGGCCGCGCCCCGCCGGGCCGGACCGCCCCACATCAGGCCGGGTCGCGTTCCTTCGGGCCATGATTTGTTTTTCTTCGGACCGGTCTGACACCCCTGCTGGTTCGGACCCAACAAACTGGGTCAACCCAACTCGTCGGCCCAGTAGGCTAAATGGGCCGGGCCCGTTATTCACGTAAACGTGAATAACTTACGGATCGTGCGTCCGATTGACGCTCCGTCTGCGGAACTAGGTCTTTTTTGATGAGACGGTCCTTTTGAGATACTCTAAGTGATATTTAGATGATTTTGGATATCAGCCGGGTTAGAAATGAGCATATTTCTATCCGGGCTCCAAGGACAGAAAAGCCTATATCTCTCAGACCGGGCGTCCGATTGACGTGATCTCTGTTGAGTTGAGTTATTTTTGATGAGACGGAACATCGGGATACATCAACTCTAGAATTTGTGAGTGCTCATGTATTGAACCTCTTGACTCGTGGAGCGGACCCTCCCGGAATCGAGCGCGCTGTGTGCGAGAACCCTAGAGCTGGCTGCGACTGCGATGAAGAGGATGACTATACTTGGATCCTACCTGGGTTCATAAGCGATGGTTACTGTACAAGGATCCTACGTGGGTTCTACAGCGATGGATTCTACACTTGGATCCTACATGGTTTTGGCAGGGGATATGATTTAGAGGCTACATCTATCATCTACACCCCTCTTCATAATTAGTATACCTGTATGAGCTAAGTCTTCAATTCCAATCAATATCATCGATATGATTTGATTTCATTCTGTGTGGACTAGGTTGTTCTTTCCTATGTGAACTGGGTTGTACTTGGGCTCGTGAGTTGGATCCGAACTGGAATTAATGACATAGGTATATGTATGGGCGTATACCTAAGTAGAGTTGGTTGATACTTTGTGTTATTTATCTTTCCTTTTTTGTATATTCTTTGTGGATTCTGGGAGACCATGGGGAGTCTCAGAGTCCCTAATGAGTATCATATACTCAACCCTGCACTGGCTATGCCCGCACTAAGTTGTGTTGGATGTAGACGACAGACAACAGTGATTGAGGTGGAGTCTAGTGAAGCAGGACAGTACGTGGAGGTGGACCACTTGGCGGGATGTACACGGAGCGGACGACCGGACTCGAGGAGCTGAGGGGACCATCTGTACCCACCCTTCAGGTGGGATATCTGGAGGACAACCCGGTGGTTGCTGATTTACTTTACTACTGCTGTATTTTCTTTTCAGTTGTACTATACATTCAGTTGGGTTTGTATTCTGGCCCATTTACTTTCTATCACTTACTTTTGTACTCAGCGTACTTAGTGTTTACTTCAACTTTTGTACTTCTTCGTGTTTCTTTACTTATATAAAGGCAATTAATTCCCTTTTAATGGGATTTATGCCTTTGGTGCTAGTTGCCAGGCCCTGGCCTATAGAAGGTGGGGTTGGGGTAGTCACGACATGGGCCCCTAGGACGGGTCGTGACAAATTGGTATCAGAGGAGTCGGT
This sequence comes from Viscum album, assembly GCA_963277665.1. Lineage (NCBI taxonomy): Eukaryota > Viridiplantae > Streptophyta > Magnoliopsida > Santalales > Viscaceae > Viscum > Viscum album. The sequence goes on along the minus strand of OY728156.1, from coordinate 471,335,238 downwards.
TCTACCATAGAAAATAGGACTCTGATAATTTCTTCCTGTGAAGAAATATTGTTAAGGGTATTAAGTGTGGTTGTCAATCCTGGGAGTCCAGTGTTGGTGCGGTGGTCGACGTATCCATACACCAGGACCCTGAATTTTGATTTTCGACTCAGTGCTCGAAAACACTGATTGCATGTGTGTTTAAAAAGTTTTCTTTGTCATTACTTTTTGTCAGCTCCCCAGGTACACTGTATTAACCATGGCACACCTATTTATTTTTAGGATGTCCACACGACGACAGCCCGATAGGGTTCTGAGCTTTGTGTGAGATGGCATCTCACCGAGCCATGAGGACTCGGTGCAAGGCCACATTATAGTGGAGGCACAGGCGGTACCACTACCCGCTGGGACACGGATACCACCAGCCCCAGCAGCGGAGAGTGCACGCCGCCTAAGTGTGCTGCATGAGTTTCGGCGATAATGGCTCCCCAGGTTCCGTAGAAAGACAGACCCTCAGGCCGCCGAGGATTGGATGGAGGCGGTTGTCCGAGTCATTAGATTTGTAGGGACACTAGCTGACCTCATGGTGATCCTTGCGGCGAGTCTCCTGCACGCAGAAGTAGGTTGATGGTGGAGCATGATTTTCCAGGTTGACGATGAGGCGTCTCTACTATGGACATACGTCGAGAGTCTCTTCCTCTAGGAGTTTGTTCTATCCACCCTCCGTGTGGTGCGCATCCAGGAGTTACTACATCTGCGGCATGGCATCATGACAGTATCCCAGTACTCGGTGAGGTTTACCGACCTCTCGCGCTACTCCACGGATATGGTACGGGACCCACTCTTCCGGGCCTGAACCTTCGAGTAGGGACTAAGGCATGAGAGTAGGGATTCGATGATCTCCCTAAGAATTCCAACATAGGTAAGAGGACTAGAGAGAGACCTACTTGTGGAGAGCTTCCTTGCTGAGACTACGCCAGTAGCGAGGCCTACCACAGGGCAACACGTGGTGTAGTCTTCTGCAGCTGCCAGTAAACAAATGTCATAGAGGTCCAACTGGACCAGGCCATCAGGTGGGAGACCTCAGGATACTGGTTCGGAGGTGCAGGGCACAAGCAGCAGAGCCAGTGATACGTGAGTCAGGCAGTGCTATGCATGCAGTGGGCAGAGTGACATGGCTCGTGACTGCCTGACCCGTTATGCAGAGGGGCAGCAGACGATTGAGGGACCACCCAGGCAGAGGTAGTGGTTCGACCGTGGGAGTCTGCAGGGAGAAGGTGGATGAGGAAGGGGAGTTGGCCGAGCAGTGGGTGGTGGTCGATGATTTGAGGCTCTACCACCACCTCCACCAGGAGGTCCATCCCGACCACAGGGAGCTGGCGGACAGAGGCATGCTCAGCTTCAGGCAGTGGAGGCTTATGACCACAGAGCACCTGAGATGATTTGAGGTACTATATGTTTCTACTCCACCCTTGATGCAGTTCTTATAGACACATGAGCAAGTCATTCATTCATTTCCGCTTCCATTTTTCGGATCTCGACGATTCCGACGAAGCCGTTGTCTCAATCCTTACGGCTAGAGACTTCTACGAGAGCAGATTCGAAGATTACACACTGGTGTCAGCAGTGTGAGCTTACTCTAGTTGGTGAGAGCTTCGGTTGAGATCTTCTTGTAGCGGCATCAAGGCCTTACGATGTCATCTTGGGTATGGACTGGTTATCTATAGTCCATGTAAAGATTGACTGTATTAGGCGCAAAGTGCGGTGAGTCCGCACAGTTGGGAAAAGGTTCACCATCACTAGCGAGAAGGGAGCCTTTGCAACACAAGATGGACATATGCAGAGTAGAGGGTAGACAATCACACATCAGGTGGGTAGTCTCATCCTCAGAGCGGTTGATGTGAAAAGTCAGAGTTTTCCTATTGTGGTGGATCAGTAGGTAGACGTTTTCCCTGACGATGTTCTAGGGATACCTCCTCACAGAGAGGTAGACTTCTATATTGATGATTAAAAGAATTGAAGGGGTTGTGTGTTGATGCAAAATAACAATGTCTTTTCATATTCTTCAAGGAAATTGAACTATCATTAGAAAAAATATACAACACATGATCTGGATTTGGTCTACTTCAGCATATCGTATGGCTCCCGCTGAGCTTCGTGAGCTACAGGTACAGCTGGAGGACTTGCAGGGAAAGGCATTCATCCGACCCAGTGTTTCACCCAGGGCTTTTCCAATTTCATTTTCCAAGAAAGAGGATGGGAGCTTACGACTATGTGTCGACTACCGTCACCTAAATCTGGTGACCATAAAGAAAAAGTGTCCACTTATAAGGATCGACGACCTCTTTGATCAGCTCAAGGGAGCACGGTGGTTCTCAAAAAATAGACCTCGGGTCAGGCTATCATAAGCTCGTAGTTCAAGATGAGGATGTGAAGAAGACGTCCTTCAGGTGTCAGTATGGACACTATGAGTTCATAGTTATGCCATTCGGTATAACCAACACTTCATAATTGTTCATGAGTCTCATGAACAGGATCTTCCAGCCTTACCTTGATCGATTTGTCATAGTCTTCATCGACGAAATACTAATTTACTCGACTACTGAGGAGGACCATTCCTACCACATGTAGGTTGTACTAGACACACTTTGATAGCACCAAAATTATGGTAAGCTCTTGAAGTGTAATTTCTAGATTCGAGAGGTTCACTTCTTGGAGCATGTCATCTATGAAGAGGGAGTTGTGGTGGATCCGTCGAAGATCGAGGCAGTACTAGCATGGGAGCTACACAGGAGCGTGACGGAGGTATGGAGTCTCCTAGGTATGGCTGGGTACTTTTGGAGATTTGTGCTAGACTTCTCCAGAGTTTTAGCACCAATTTCAGCTTTGAAAAAGAAAGTGAAACCCTTCATGTGGTAAGATAGATATCAGCAGAGCTTCCAAAAGCTGAGACACAGATTGACCAGTGCATCTATCTTGAGTCTTCCGGATGAGGGTGTAGGGTACGTAGTTTACTGTGATGCATCAGGGACTAGACTAGGGTGTGTCCTAATATAGTAGTGGGCAGTGACCGCTTATGGTTCAAAATAGTTGAGGTAGCACGAGCATAACTACACTACCCATGACTTGGAGTTAGCAGCATTAGTATTCACCTTGAAGATGTGGTGGCACTATCTTATGGGTGAGTGCTTTAGAGTTTACTCTAACCACCGGAGTCTCAGGTATATCTTCTCACAGAAGGACCTGAACCTGAGATAACAGTGATGGATCGAGTTCCCCCAGGACAATGACTTTGAGATAGTCTGTACTCATGGGAAGGGGAATGTAGTACCTGATGCTCATAGTATGAGATCAGGTATTCAACTACATGGAGACGTGATAGAGTAGCTAGCCGCGTTGCAGATATCCTTCATGGATTGAGATGGAGAAGCCTCTCTACATTCGCTCATAGTCACTCCTCCACTACATCAGTGGGTTAGAGAGGCACATTGTGGGGACGTTGAGTATGAGACATGACGTACACAAATATCCACAGGAAAGGCACCTGATAGATTTTTTTAGGAGGAGAGAACGTCATCCTCTTTAGGGTACGTACCATGATACTAGTTGAATTACTGGAGGAGGTGCTGAGGGAGTTTCACACTTCCCCATTGGCGGTACATCTAGGAGATGCAAATGTGTACTAGGATCTCAGATGAAAGCACTGGTGGCCAGGTATAAAGATGGTTGTGTCAGTGTTCGTTTCACGATTCCTCACCTGCCAGTAGGTGAAGGTAGAGAACCAGGTACCGACAGGCATGGTGCAGCCCTTAGAGGTCCTAGAGTGGATGTTGGACGAGATATCCATGGATTTCGTGATGGAGATTCCTTATAATTCCAGAGGACATGACTTCATTTGGTTGATTGTCAACTAACTCACCAAGGCGACCCACTTACTACCTAGCAGAGAGTAGGACTCCGTGGAGAGCATGGGATGCCTCTATGTTCCGGAGATCGTACGGTTTCATTGGGTACCATCATCTATCATCTCTGATTGAGACACTTGCTTTACTCCTAACATTGGAAGGGGTTGCAGGAGGATTTTGGGACTCAGGTATTCCTGAGCACCGCCTTTCACCATCTGAAGGATGGCCAGAAATAGAAGACCATTCAGACACTTGAGGACATGCTCCGTGCATGTGTCATTGACTTTGGTCACAGCTTGGAGGATCACCAACCCTTGGTGGGGTTCGCATACAAAAACAACTACCACTCTACTATCGGGATGACACCATATGATGCGTTGTACGACCAACCATGCAGATCACCTCTCTGCTGGACTGACCCCGGGGAGTCAGCACTCGTAGGACTAGAGATGGTTCAAGTTATGACAGAGAAGGTGAAGATCATCCTGGAGTAGATGAGGACTACACAGAGCAGATAGAATTTCTATGCCAGTAGGAGGCATAGACCACTCGAGTTCGAGGATGGTGACCACGTTTTCCTATAGATCTCACCTCGACGTGGATTGCGGAGATTTGACCGGGGTAGAATGTCATCTCTGTGCTTCATCGGACCATTCCAGTTTCTTAGCAGGGTAGGAGAGGTGTCTTATCGCCGGGCTCATCCACCTCGGTTGCACAGGGTGCACGACGTTTTCCACATATCCCAGCTGAGGAGATGCGTGCATGATCCGATGCATATAATTAATCAAGGGGATATCGACATCGATGATGTGGAAACATTTGCGGAGGTCCCGATGGAGATTGAGGATCAGTAGGAGCGGGTCCTACATGGGCGGTCGATTCCTCTATTTTTCATCTGATGGAAGAATGGGAACCTTGAGGAGAGCACATGAGAGTGGGTGGCTCAGATGCATGCAAAATACCCTCATTTTTTCCCTAGTTTCTGTTGTAGCTTTATGGAGACGTAAATCCCTGAGGTGGGAGTAATGTAAAGACCTGGAAATTTCAAGAAAATGTTTTTCTTAAATTATATGTAATTTTACGAGTCTATGGATTTTGACAGCACATGATTCTGAGGCCCGGTGTTCCTGGAATCAATTTCCTATGTTTAGCTCAAGTACATTCAGTAAACGAACGAGCAGGATATTCTATCTTTTGAACTGGTGCTCGGAATTGAAATATGAGGGCACCAGTAAACTCGCAGCACCGATAATTTCTTAGGAGGACCTTTACCGAAGATTCGTTTTCACAGGAGAATAAGTTATTTTTTATTGATTAATTGAGAGGTGAATAAAATTGTGGAACAATTTTATTTTTATATCTTATGTGGTTATAACCTACATGGGGAAGTTAGGGTGGGACCCACTAACATCCTAACTACCCATGTGAGGGAAAATGTGATTTTGGGCCCACACGATCCCAACCATTCACATTTCTAGAAATCTCATAAACTCCCCCTTTAAAACTTGTTAACTCCCATTAATTAAGTAATATCCCTCTCTCCCTCTTTATTGCATGCCAACACACACATTAATTAATTAATTGAATCTCTTCATTAATTTATTATGTTTTTGAATTTTGTAAATTTTAATGCAAGGAATGATTTATGAAAATAAGGGAAGCCTTATTTTATTTTTGGGGTAGGCGTGTTGTGTTGAGATTTTGGGGATAGAGATCTAGTTTTATTTGAAGAACTTCATCCCCAATGAAGAATGTCAACCCTCCGATGAAGAACATCGACTCGGCGACCCCAGTTTCTCTCCGTCGACGTCTACGAACCCTCATCTTGTGACGCCAATGATCGTCATATATTGTTGAGTTAAGGTGTGATGATTCAATTTTATTAATAATAAAATTTTTTGTTGTGTTTCGTGAACCTTTTCCATTCTTGGCCAAGTGATACCGTCTAACGCCAAGAGCTTCGGCCAAACGAACATGGTACAACAACCCTCTCCTGGAACTTTATTCCTTTGGAATTGCCTACCGGCGCCGTCACACCAGTTGTGCAGAATGATCCGCACCCCGAAACGTGGGCCACTTAGGCCAAAGAACCAGCTGGCCCGTCGGCCGGCCGGGCGGAGTCAGACAACGGCGCCAGGAGGGTACTGCGTTAGAGAACGGAAGCCCGTCCCATGCGGGCTATGTGCGCTTAAGACCGGCCGGTCTAGCCGGATGGTTCGCAGAAGGGCGGTCCCACCTGGCGCCGCCAGTGAAGAAGACATGCCCCCCCACCCATGGAGCCCGCTCGTCTTCATCCAAGCCGCTCGTCCAGCCGGGCCGGGCCGCGCCGGGCCGCGCCGGGCCGCGTCCCTTCGGGCAGAGTTATGTTTTTCATTGGACCGGTCCGACAACCCTACTGGGTCGAACCCAAAAAACTGGGTCAACCTGACCCGTCGACCCACTAGGATAAACGGGTCGGGCCCGTTATTCACTTAGAAGTGAATAACTTAAGGAACGCGCATCCGATCGACACGCCATCTACGACACTGGGACTCTTTCGACGAAACGACAATTTTTCGATACTCTAAGTGAGTTTTGGAAGATTTTGGATATCGTCCATGTTAGAAATGAGCATATTTCTAACCGGGCCCCTAGGATGGAAATGCCTATATCTCTCAGACCGGGTGTCCGATTGACGCGCCGTCTATTGAATTGAGTTTCTTTTGACGAGGCAAAACTTCGGGTTACATCAACTGTAGACTTTTTGATAGTTGATGTATCAAAACTCTTGGATCATGGAGCAGAACCTCCCAGAATCCAACGTGTTGTGTGCGGGAACCCTAGAGTTGGCTGCGACTGTGACGACGAGGATGACTATACATGGATCCTACAAGGGTTTGGCATTAATGGTTACTGTAATAGTATATTATGTGGGTTCGGAAGCAACGAATATTGTACATGGATCCTACGTGGGTTCGGTGGGGGAGATGATTTAGAGGCTACATCTACCATCTCTACCCCTCTTCGTGAGTAGTATACCTGTGTGAGCTGAGTCTTGACCTCCAAACAATATCATCGATATGATTGACTTTCTTTCCTATGTGGACTGGGTTGTGCTTTCCTGTGTGGACTGGGTTGTTCTTGGGCTCATGAGTTGGAGATGAATTGGAATTGATGACTTAGGTATATATATTAGTATATACCTATGTAGAGTTGGTTGATAATTCGTGTTATTTATCATTCCTTTGTGGTATATCCTTTGTGGATTTTGGGAGACCATTGGGAGTCTCGGGGTCCCTACTATGTATTGTATACTCATCCCTGTATGGGATATGCCCGCACTACGTTGTGTTGGATGGAGATTACAGAGAACACTGATTGAGGTGGAGTCTTGTGGAGCGGGACAGTACCTGGAGGTGGACCACTTAGCAGGACATACCCAGAGCAGACGACCTGACCCATGGATCTGAGGAGAGCATCTAAACCCACCCGTTATGTGGGATATCCGGAGGACGACCCAGTGGTTACTGATTTACTTTACTACTGCTGTATTTTCTTTTCAGTTGTACTGTACCTTCAGTTGGGTTTGTATTCTGGCCCATTTACTTTCCAGCACATACTTTTCTACTCAGTATACTTAGTGTTTACATCAGCTTGCGTACTCTGTTGTGTTTATTTACTTATATAAAGGCAATGTATTCCCTTTTAATGGGATTTACGACTTTGGAGCTAGTTTCCAGCCCCTGGCCTAAGGAAGGTAGGCTTGGGGTAGTAACGACATTGGCCCCATGGACGTGTCGTGACACTGCTGTTGTTTTCTCTTTAAAAATATGGAGCAATAATTTGTATGGTGTAATGTCTTAAATATATACTGACCACAAAATTTAAAAGTATATATTAACTCAGAAATAATTGAACATGAGACAGAGGAGATGGATAGAATTGATCAAGGATTATGATTGTACGATTCACAACCACCCTGGAAGAGAAAATAATGTGGTAGATGCTTTGAGTCAAATAATTAATTCTTCATTAACCATGTTACGTTTGGAACATGATGCTTTGGTTAGGGATTTGATGAATTTATTATTGGAAGTTTTTGGTGTAGGAAATTACTCCTTTTTGTTTCATGTATTAGTTAAATCTTCTCTATTAGACAGAATTATGCAAGCAAAGAAGAAAGACAGTGATATGCAGAAAAAGGTGGGGTTGGTTCAGAAGGGTATGTTACCTGAATTCAACATTGATAACTATTGTTTTTTGATATTTGGGAGGAGATTGTGTTTTCCATGTAATTCATAGTTGAAGAGAGAGTTGCTATGTGAAGCTCATCGTTCTCCATTTTTAGTTCATCCATGTATTACTTTTATGAATATAGATCTTCCGGAGTTTTACCGGAAGGATGGAATGAAAGTATATATTGCTGATTTTACTGTGAAGTGTTTGACTTTTCAACAGGTTAAAGTTGTGTGGAAGTTACCGAAATTGATTCTTCAGCCATTACCATGGCCAAAGTGGAAATGGGATAATATATCCATGGACTTCGTTGTGGGATTACCGAAGACACCTCGAGGTAATAATGCAATCTGGGTTATTATTGATCACTTGACTAAATTTTCTCATTTCTTTTATACATGAGAAACATTTTCCCAATATCAACTTTCTCGATTGTATCGTAAAGAGATAGTTTGGTTACATAGAGTTCCACTCTCCATTGTTTTTTATCATGATCCAAGGTTCACATCTATCTTTTGGAAAGGCCATCAGAAGTCATTGGGTACTGAATTAAATTTTAGTATAGCTTTTCATCTTCAATCAGATGGGCAGTCATAACGAACAATTCAGACTTCGGAAGATATGCTACATCCTTGGTCGATTGATTATCTGGGATGTTGGGTCCAACATTATTCATTGGTTGAGTTTTCTTATAATAACAGTTTTCATTCTAGTATATAGATGGTAATATTTGTGGTATTATATGGTAAGTAGTGTCAAAATACAGCTTTTTTGGATAAGGTAGGTGAAAGGAAGTTGATGGGACCAGAATTGGAAGAAGAGATGGCAGAAAAAGTTCAGCTGATATAGATACACATGAGAACATCATAGAGATGTCAGAAAAGTTATGCGGAGAACAGGGGGAAAGATCTCTTTTTTGATGTAGGTGATCATGTCTTCCTCAATGTTTACCATGGAAAAGTGTGATGTGACTTAGAAAGAAAGGAAAACGTAGTCAAAGATTCATTGGAACATATGAAATTCTGTAGATAGATGGACCAGTTGCATATCGAGTTACTTTACCTCTGTGTTTATCTCAGGTACATAATGTTTTTCATGTTTCAATGTTAAGGAAGTACATGCCAGAACCATATCATGTTTTGAGTCCAGAGGTAGTTCAGTTGGAAGAAAATATAGTTTATGAGGAACAACTAGTCCAGCTTCTTGACCACATGGAGCATGTGTTGAGGAATAAGGTGATTCATTATGTAATGTTTTTTTTCGAAAAACCACATGATTGAAGGGGGAACATGGGAATCTGAAAATGCAATGAGGTATAAATACCCCCACTTATTTGATAAGTAAATAAATTGTTGGGATGCAATTCCTTAAAGGGGGAAGGATGTAACATCCTAAGTAAGTAAAGAGTATTATATTTTTATATCTTTGTCTTTTTATGAATTAGATAGTGTTTTAGAGGATTGAAATGAGAATAAATCCAATCTTAAGCATAGAATACTCTAATGTTTTTAAAATATTATTTTACGACCTTTTGATGGAAAACCAGTTTTAAATATAACTTATAAAAATTTTATAAGATCTATTTTTCAAAATAAACTTATTCTTTAGAATTGAGATATTGAAATTTACATTGGATAATTTTTTGGTATTTTTCTGAAAATGTTCATTTTTTAATTAATAGTGAAAAATACTAAATTTTACTTCAAAACGGCTTTCTAATCTAATTTACATATATGGATAAATTATTTTTTTAATTTGTTTTAAAGTGTAATTAGAATATATGTTTACCATTTATTCTAATGGTGGTCACTAGAAATAATTTTACTTTGAAATTGGACGTAATCAATTGTCAATCTTTTGATAGATATTGTTTCTTATAAACACGTTATTTCTTTTGACAATGGGAATTATTTTTTAAATAATGAAATCAATTTATTTTTTTGTATTTTTGGTAAAATTGATTCCATATTTGGAATAAGGAGGTCCAAAATATTTAATTAATACAATTTTCTTTTGTCATTATCAATATTAACGAAGGTAATTTTCTTTAATTATCGTGATTAATTAATAATCAGGTAGTTAAGAGTAATAAAATAATATCATAATAACATAAAATGACCCCAAAATGTGTCAAAATCTTCTCCTTTTAGCCATTTCCGACCATGGGATTCTTTATACCGAACTTGAGGGCCCATGGAGTCACATGGGTGTAATAGGGAAATTTATAACATTATTTTTTAAAAAGTAGATAAATATAACAAAGGTTTGTATATCCTATGTAAAAAAATTTTAATTTTGTTTACATAAATGATCTCTTAGAATATAAATAGTAATTATAAATCCTAAAATATTTCTTACATCATGGTATATTTATATAATTTTTAGACATTATATAAATTAATTTATTTATGACACCATGATGATGTAGTGATTACATCATTAATGAACGATTTAAATAAAATGAAAAGATAAGGTAAAATCTAACACATACACTTGTCTAAAACCTATTTTATGGTTTTATTTAGAACCCTTATCACTATTTCCCAATAATATATCATTTTGGGAGCTTTAAAATCCGAAAATAATTTTATAATAATGTTACATTTCAAGACTTCCAAAAGTGACCCTCCCCCCTCTTATAAATGGCCCCCATCTCTAACCCCTTAATCACACCTCTCAAGCCCTTGGATAGTTCAACCTATGATCATATTATCACTAAACATCCATATATTACTCCTAGAATCCTCACTTTGGGCAGAATTTTTTTCAAGAGGGACTATGCCTAAAATTAAAAGATGTTACCCGATTTAGAGGTAATGCCTTCTCACAAAATCGTTTGTTGTATTTTCCTTCTTCATTACCCCTAACATTATTATTCATTGATTCTATAAAAACACCAATATCCTAAATATACAATGATTTTGTTATGATATGTATTTTATTTACACTTACACATCGTGGGTGAATGAAATCTATAGATTAGTTTATCATCACACCATCACTACTGGAAATTAGACTTTCCCAATGCTTCTATACCAACGGTCTGTAAAAACCATTGGTATAGGTCCTTTCTCCCAACAGTTTGGCCAAACTGTTGGGAAATCCCACTTTGTGGCCACCTTTTCCAAAATCGGTATGGCTTTCCCAACGGTTTGGCCAAACCTTTGGGATTGGTATACCCTTTCCCAACGGTTTTGGAAAACAGTTGGGAAAAGTCCACTTTGTGGACACCTTTCCCAATGGTCCAAACCATTGGGATAGGTATACCCTTTCCCAACGGTTTTGGAAAACCATTGGGATAAGTCCACTTTGTGGACACCTTTCCCAACGGTTTGTCCAAACCGTTCAGAAAGGGTATACCTATCCCAATGGTTTTCCTAACCATTGGTAAAGGTCCCCTAGAAATCAACCTCCACCCTAGAATGACTTCCAGAATCAAGAACTATACCAACAGTTCTCAAAACCGTTGGTATAGGTCCGGAGAATTTTTATCATATATTCTTACCGAGAACATTATATAAATCAAAATTTCAAATAATAATGACAATACATATATATATATTAATATAATTATGTTCACAAAAGTCATGTTAGGTTAGTGGTTAAGTCGTTCAATGTTAAACTAGGGGTCCTGGGATCAAATCTCTATGAATGTTTTTTTTGAAATACATATAGCAACGGTTCCATAACCGTTGGTATATATTTTCATATTACTTATACCAATGGTTTCCAAAACCGTTGGTATAGTCCTATCCCAACAGCTTACATGGAAACGATTCTCCAAACCTTTGGTATAGGCTATACCAACAGTTTGGAGGCCTATACCAACGGTTCCAAACCGTTGGTATATGTTAGTTTTCTAGTAGTGCATATTGGTCACTACTTATAACTCGTTAGAAAAAATATTGGTCTACAATAAGGATACATTCATATCCACTATACATGGAATGGAATTCCATCGAAATATACACTCCATATATCTTAAAAAATAAAATTACGCCATTCTATCAACCTTGTTGAGATTCCACCAATATTTCCAGTATTTTAAAATCTAACATTGATGACTATGGAATAATTAATATTGGATGGATATTTAGAGAATTATAAAATACCCAACATCATGAGTTCAAAAAAACCACTGAGCTCAATCAACTACTTTTTATAGCATTCTTATAAAACATCTCGAAAATCATGAATGCTCAAATTTTTTAATTAATACAGTCATTACTCTTGTTGAATGGATAAATATCCTCTCAAGAGAACATAATCCAACAACAAATATCAAACTCAAAATAATCGTACAATATACCCATCTTGTGTTCAAGGGATATTTATTCCACTAACATATTATTGTTTTATATATGATGTTCAATACATTAAATAATATGTGTAAGTATAATATTAAATTTGATGAAGAAGTGAGTCATGGAATCTAGTTTATCTCTTATTATCCAATGGAAAATAGTACCTTAAAAACCTATAAGCTATCAATCATCTATTTTATACTTTATAACTATTATAATAGTATTTTAGTATATCCTAGTGGAATCCAGCATCTTCTCTATCGTAAATATCTATATAATGTGAATGGGAATAAGAGTATCATAATATCATTGGGTGAGAATAACTCCCCACCATTTCTCAAGAAACAATAACTTATCACTTACTCTTAGGATCTAAGAGTTCCTACTAAATTAATGAACTGATCATATGTGTTCCTACACATAGAATCTAGATATTAAGGGATAAAACCCAATAATATGTATGATTCAGCCATAACGTTTTTGAAAAACTGTATAATATAAAAAGGCAATGAGAAGGAATATAATAAATTATCATTATATTAGTAATGTACTAACTACTAGTATCCCTCAATAAATATCTTAGGGTCTTGTATTGGCTAACATGTTATTTTATTTTTCATAAAGGGATACATTTGTCTCTACATTGATGATGGTTTCTGTAGTCCATCATCCTTACTCATTACCTTCTGAAAACTAAATTTATAATATATTAATCCAATCATCAGTTGATTACTAACACTAAAAACCATTCCTTGGAAAATTATATATTCATACAACTATTAAATATATACAGTCAATGTGTAGCACCCTCGATAGGTTCAATGCTAAATATGACTCACAAAAGCCACCTCTAATAGGATAGGGGTTTGTTACTTGTACCTTGTAGCCATATCACAATCATGTGATTCCTTTTCGTAACATTACATTCAAAATATTAATATATCCAATGAAATAACCTTTAATAAAAAAATATAAATATATAAATGATCAATTTAACACAATTGATCTCATGAATTATAAATTTATTAAAACTCACAAGAAAACCAGTGCAGATTACATTATATAAAAATAGGTAAGACACATCCCCAAGAACAAAAATTGAAATCTCACAACTATCTATGATGACGAGTCCCTATTTTCAGGATGGATCCAGACATGAACATATCATTATAAAATAATCCCCCAGTACCACCAATAATAAGACAACAACCTATTACCAATGTTCATCACTATTTAACTATAAACAAGTTATGTTAACAGAACTTTTAATAATACATATCTAGACAATATGTTATCTGCACCAACATGAAAAGTATTTGGTCAATCCCTATAAGTGGGTAAGTATTATCATAATGCATAGGATTAACTACAAACCTTAAAAGGGGTATGCTGGATAAATTAACTCAAATCCTAGAACTAGCGGTGTACATATGGAGGACAATATGGAAAAATAAAAAAAAACATGATCACTCGAGATTCATAGAACTTAGGTGTTTCTAAAAGGAATTCAATAAGAGTAATTGGTATTTTCTCAACCACTAATGCAATCAGGGAAAATTTTAATTTCATATTATCTTATATCAATTCCTAAAAATATAAAATTCACAGGTAGATAGAGATTCTAAAAACATATAAGAGTCTATAAATGTGGAAGTATATAGAAAACGACAACATCATGTCACAAAAGAAAAACCTATAATTACAAGGAACTATAAGTCTCACAAAATATATTAGATTCTAGGCTTAAAATATCCATTACATATCCAAAAAATATGTGGGGGAGTCTACTCAGCCCTATATTATATTATCAAATTGGGGTAGAATGTGCTACCTTAGGGTATGGTTAAATCTGTATATTTTCTATTGAATTGTGATGCCCCCTACAAAAGCCTCTAGAAACCTACATAGTAATTTAATAAAATGATACTGCTGAATCCCTTCCCTATCATGATAGGTAAAATAACTATTGTAATATAGAATCCATGAACCATATGTCATGTATTAGTGGGTAAAATACAAAAAACCATAGATAGAGGATACAAGCCCATCATTTATGTTAAATAAGAAATAGAACATTTTATTAAAGTAGAAAATCCCAAAAAGAGACACAAATGGAGAAATTTCACTGCCTAGAATATGATACTCTAACCAGTTTTGATACCTAAAAAACTATGGAATAATGAGGGGTAAAAATTATTCAATTCATATAATTATAGTCCCAGAAAAATATTTAGGCATGGCATAGGGGTACAATGAATATTATCCAATCTTGTCCTTTGTGCCATGTTCTGTTTATTGATATGGAATGTCTCAACCCAACTATATAATTTGTTCATGGTTCACATAACATGCCATATTAACAATTATATTTGATATATACCCTATATGTTAGACCCTTTTACCTCTAATTTTACATAGGTTGTGGCCCAATAGACATGGATTGTGGGTCAACACAATTCATTAGGGATGTACACCCAATACATTCTTATCGAGTGAAAAATAAGTGACAAGGTGTGTTTGTCTTTCACAAAGACATTTCATATTTAACTCTTACTCAAAACCCTAATACAACATTGATAATCATATATGATGTGTGTCATTCTGAACTATAATAACACAAAAAAATTAGTTAAAAAGAAAAATAAGCTCGATATATTTCATAAGAAAAAACACAGAAAAATACGTGTATTATAATACACTATAAATATATTATTATATAAATATGACAATCATATACATGGTATTAAATAACAGGATTTGAATATATCTAACTTCATAATTAAATATATGTATAATTTTCCTGATAAATTAAATGAATCGATTAATTCTTCGGAAATAGGCACAAATTTTTTTAGTAAAGTATTTTTTATTCTTCAAAAGTAGTTTTTATTTAAAAAAATTATATTAGTTTTAAAAAAATATTATTTTAAATTTATGAAAATATTATAATTTTTATTTTTAATAATTGATTTCATTTTTAAAGATATTAGATGATATTTAGTTTATCATGATATTTTCGGTTTTATCTTCAAATATTCATTGCATAAGTAAGTAGTGAAGAATAATAATTTTAATCAATGTTTTAATTTAATTTCATGTATTTCGAGATTCCAATAATTTAATTACATATAAAAAATTTAATATTTTCAATTGATTAAACATATTGTAATTATTATCATTTTCATAAAAAATTAATTTTGTTATAAATACATTTCCTGATATAAAAATGCATTTGTCTTGAAAATCTTTTTCCAAAGATGTATTAATTTTTAATTTAAATTTAATTACGGCCAATTATATAAATTAATCTTGAAAATTGAATATCATTTTTGTATTAAAAATGACATATTTATTTTATATTTAAACATTATTTTTTTACATTATTAATAGTAATAGTTGTAAATGTTATTCTCATAGGTAAGTGTATATAATGTCATTTAGCTTAAAAATAATGTGACCAGGATTTAATGTTATATCTAAGACATGAAATATTTATATATAATGACTTTATATTGACTATACACATCTAATATTTAATTATATAGAAAAATGGATCCATTTTTCATTGATAAATCTATTAATATTATTTATTGAAATGAATAAATCCAAAATTCCCTCGTTGTATTTTAATAATTATAATAATTTATTATTGGTATAATTTGATTTTATTTTTAGTTCTACACAGTTTCATCAATTATTAATGATATTTTTATTATGGTAATTTATTTTTAATTATTAGTTATGTAATAATTATATTGAATGCTTATATAATGTTGACACAAAAATATTTCATGTATTGAAAAAAAAAATTAATGATTAAAAGTAGTAAAAAATTGAATAATTAATATATTCAGGGAATCATACATATAAATATAACTTATTACTTATTTCTTATATGATTATATTTTAATTCCATTTTTATCATGTTGCCTTTAATTTCAAAATATTTGAATTTTTCTTTGACTGACATTAATGGTATATTATGATAAATAATTTATTATTAAATGATTTAGAATCTTAAATTTTTTAAAATAGGACATTGGTGATTGGATACATTAAAATATGTCATCCCTCTTCAATTTTGAATCTAATTGTTATCTTTTATGTTAATTTCTCTCTATTTATTATTCAAAATGTTTCAACCTTGGTAAATGTTAAAATTGTTTAATGATGTGGAAAAACCAATAAAGATTGTTAAACATTACTCATAATCCTTTCAAAATTTTATTTCATGATGTTATTTCAACATTAAACTGTATTATATTTGAAATATTTTCTATTTAATGAAACTTTAGAAGTAAAAATATACTATATATTTAAATATAATTAGTATTTCCAACAATGTATATTCTTTCTCTAAAATGACATAGTCTCTACACAATTATTCCCACTAACTTGTGCCTCCTAGATCAAAAAAATTCACTAAAATACACTTTTCAACATCCCAATCCATGTTCTGGAGGTGATTCCATTATAAAAAGATAATCACTATGGTCCCTGATACGAAATCCAAATGATGTCTCCTTAAGAGGATACAATAATATTAATCGGCCTCTTTTATGATACATCATATTATAACATTTTAAATTATATCCTAACCATACCAATATAATTAAATCACTTTATCTTATATACTAAGTTACACTATAAACTAAAATATTAGGACATTTTTAGAGGGCTATATGGACTCATGCATGCCTCCGTATGTACAAGTGGCGACCAACTAGTATTGTGGGACAAAATATGGTCTTTGGGGAGACTATACCTTCATTATAAATTCATCCATGAATAAAAAAAATAAAAAAATAATATGATTATAAAATTTGGAATTAAATAATATAAAATAAAAATATTTTCATATAAAAAATAGGTTTCTAGAATGGAAAAAAAGGTATATAAATGAAGAAATATAAAATAAATTCATTGAAAATAGTATGGAGTATGCAACAACATCACATCCGACTTCAAGCCTATGTCTTCTAAATTCCTAATAATAGGAAACATAAACATTAATATCTCTATAGACTTTAAATGAGTACAATAACCAACAATTTTATGCTGGGTGTGAATAATAAACCCAGTATAAAAACATCAATTAATCCATAACATAAGGTCACATAGTGTAAAAGACTATATGTAATGACATAAGTAAATTTTAAAAAAATACATAAAAAAGAGGTATTAAGAAATCACATACAAACTATTCCTCAATTAACCCAAGTATAACTGGCTCCATAATGATTTTTAAAGAATATTATTGTTTTTATTCCATGTAACATCCTTATGTAAAACAATACATGAACCACCTTGATGGATGTAATTTTTAGAACATCGCATGACCACCTTGGCCATTTTCATTATTTGGAACACTACACACCTAACCCTATCATTGGTCATTATTCAGAGTAGATCGTTCTCCACCTTGATAGTTTTAATTATCCCAACCTATATACACACTTCTATAAATGTGGGCATTATCATCATTGGATTCTTTGTCCCAAACCTAAATTCTTGTCCTAATTAGATAATGACATCTCCCCTATATAGAACTAACACACAAGGGATTATAGCCTATCAATTCTCATACCATTCATTGCCTACTCTCTAGTCGAAAAAACTTTAAATGATTCCAATTATACCATAAAATGATACATAGATTGTAGTTTGTATCACATCATCATGTTATCCCTCTAAGGGGTCGTATAATTGATTTTGAACAACCAATTAATCAAAATTCTTGAATAATTGTTTCACATACTATTTAATACTACATATAACATGTATTATAGCATAAAAACAAGTAATATCATGGATGGTTCATATGATTCTACAAAAAATCCTGTGATTATAATCAAGAAAGGTCTCAAGGCTAGTCAAAGACCCACACGAAAACATAAAACATGCATAGATTATCAATCCGAAACAAATTTCACTAAAATTTCAAAAATAATTTAATAAATGGTATCTTCTAACATCATTTTTTTAACATCAATATCAACTATAATCATAGAAACATCACATAAATTAATTCTACATGTAATACTATTTAAAATACATTCAATTTATTCTTATAGGATTGAAAATATTTTATTCAAAAAATAAATAATAACACCACATCTGATATTAGTTTCTCTCCCCAGCATAATTTTCAAATTACTGATTTTAGCCTTGGAATGTGCATAAAATTTATTTTTTAAATAAGTAATATAATTTAAAATTCTATAATGAAACATATAACCTAAATAAAATTGATATATGAATGGAAATTCATTTTATTATACCTTATTAAATTTTCGGTTGTCATAATTTTAATAATTCATAATCATTAATTGAAAGAATATTTTGAATGAAAGGTCACAATTTGAATATGAAACATTTTACAGAAATACTACATGGAATTTAGTCCATAATTAATTATAAATATAAGAAAAAGGGACACTAGAGGTTTCTTCCATACCTACAAAATAGAAGAAGATCCTCATTTGATCAATGTACACATTACAAATCTATATTAATAGTTTTTTAATGTTTGGAAAACAATAATTTAATAAAAGTAAATGGAAGTAATGGTTTCATTAAATAAGAAAAATACACAAGAATAATGTTTCACTGTATTTTGAAACCCCAAAATCAAATCCCCATTTATATTATCACTGTGGCAGATAATGAATGAATAGTGTTTAGTTCCCTCCATAAAAATATTTTAAAAACTAAAAAAGTAAAATGATATATTTTATATATGTTTTGGGAATTTTATATTCTCAATAAACATTTCTATAAAATAAAAAAACTTGATTGAAATTAAAATATATAAAAAAACCTAACTGTATACATAAAAGTTAATTGTGTATGGGTAAAATAGTTTCACTGTTATACATGTTAGGAAACCAATAATATCATTATATAAATGTAGGATACCATTAAATATCCCATGAAATCATTGGAATTCCCTTACAAAACAAATAGAAAAATAACTCTACCCATATGATTATTTTGAAAAAATGGTTGCACCCTTATACAACATTAATGGTACAACTATGCATCCTTTGAGAACTAAGGGTTACCTATATGAAACTCATTGAAAAAAATACAATATATCGGTAGATGACATCTATATTCATATTTTATACATGAAATATGAATGGGATGAAATTAAATTCAATAAAATAAAATTTTTAAGAAAAAAATGTTCTAACAATTAAAATAAAAAAACATTCTATAAAAATAGGGATGCTACAATTACCCCCTCTAATAAATTAACTTCCCCAATAAGTATCTCTTTTGGTATTTCTCAAATAATTTATGCCATTAATTATGAACATCATAATCTCACTCCCTTGTCTCCAAAAGAATCTATCTATGCTTCTATGGATCCAAACAAGTGGAATTATCCTATATAATAAACAACATCCAATCCATTCTATATTATGCATTGTGTTCCCATAAAATAATTAATTTTAATCTTAATCAAACAACATATAGTCAATAATATTTTCATGATTTTGTATGTATTTTCGAATTAATAATATATGGAAAATAACATGAATGAATCCATAATTTGGAAGAATGTTTAGTCGATTGGACACATCCCTGTTCCACTAAATGATCATAAAAATTTGGATTAATTATAATTATAGATTCCCGTGAATTATGAAAATATTATTACCAAACTGAGGTGACAATAAACATAAATCCCAATCATGAGAGGTGAACTGCAAGTTTCAACAACTCTTGCCTAAAAAAAATCAATGTTTGATTAGAGTGGTTAACAAAAACATCTTCATCAACAATACCCAATCATATGACTCTTTCACCATAATAGGTTCAATAATGTCGACCTTACATTCCATGTGCATACTCAAATGTGATTGGAACAAAAATCTATATGGATTCTCAAGTGCTTCTATTAGTATAGAGGCCTTGATTTTTTTTGTAACATATATAAACAAAAACAAGGTTATCATCCCATGATACAATAAAGTATTGAATAAAAACATATAGAATGTCCTCAAATATAAAAATAATAATATTTTTATTTCTATTTATCAAAATATGGTACACTTTAGTCTATATCAGCTATGTCCTTATGGGATTTTGAACTATATTCCAATATTATGATGTAAAACCCGAATCCCAATATGATAAATTTCTCAAGTGAATCCAATATATACTTACAGTCCCAAGGAAAAATGTAATTTCATGCAAATCCACTGAGTAAGTCCCACATATTAGTAAGATATGATAAAATTTCCTTAGCTGATTGAAAATCAGGCAAACAATATCATTGATTCTTCGGTTCTTGGTTAAACCCATAACCATGTCAATCATGAATTTTTACCACTTACACATGGTAATATGAAGTAGTTATAGTAAAAAAATGACACATGGGATTAGTCTTTATCTTAATTATGTAAGGTATCATAAGGAAAAAATTTGGATTGTCTTTATCATCTTGATCCACAAAAGAATCCGCCTAAATTTAGTATATATTTGTTTCACACAAAGAATCCCTACTGACTTAGATGTGTGAACTTATTTCATCATCTCTTACCTATTTGAAATAGGGACTAAAACTCTTCATTTTTCAATTATCATATCATCTTCATCCAACAATCACCCATGAATCAAGTAACCACCTACTCTTTTTTCCCAGATCATAGAAAAATATAGATTATTCCCCATTCTAACCATTACATGGTCTACTAAATCGGATGTGACCACTATTAGGGAACATATCATCAAACATGGGTCCCTACAAGTATCTATCATTCAATCAACCAACATTCTCATCATGTTCTTCTATTCCTCCTATGACTATCAATGATTCTCATGAGATATGTTTATATTATGGAAAATAGAATCTTATATTATTTTACCTTTCACTTGTGTGTAATCTATATGAATTTAGAATATCTGTAGAACACTGCCCTATTCTTATACCTCAACATCATGCATTTTCTTAAGATTATATAATAATATATATAATTTTTGTTATAGAAAAAAAAATATCACTAAACAAAACATTTCAACAGCTTATCAATGTGTGAACCATGGCTAACATCTCCAAATCATGGGTTGGGTAGTTCTTATTATGGATTATTACGTGATTGTTAAGTTACAACATTCTCCATATATGATTTTACCTCAACCAGACCAAGGCATGATGAATCATCATATTGAATAGATTATAACATAAGATTTGGAATTATAAATACTAGATTTATAGTTAACCTCGTCCTAAAATTAGGAATTTCCTATTAACACTGGCCAAAATACATGAACATCACTCCCTTCGTAACCAATATATTCATATGTTATAATAATTAGGAGAATACATGGATGAAATTTCAATATTAACTTACTAAACATTGAATTATCTTGGTCACGAACATGTTCCAGAATGATTTCATAGTAATAATACCCTCAAATTTCAATGTGTTAATGATTTTAACTTTCTACATGCCACATATCCGTATAATTTCACATAATTAATAAATAATTCACACATAAATAGAATGTAATAAATGTGATGTGGTCAAATAAAACATAGGGAAATATCTATATGTTAGTAATGATACAATGAGGTTTAATAAAATGTAATCATGTGATCAGAAAACACAATGAATAATTTCATAATATATTTTTGGGGAAGCTTTTTCAGGTGATCAGTGAATACTATTAATATATTATTAAATACAATATTTATTAATAGGTTCTCATATATCTCATTGCTACTCTAAAAAAATATATTTTTGATATCCTCCTCTCTAATTCATATCATGTGATATCTTGAAAAAAGTTCAACCATGGTGAAGCAACTGGATATGTATAAAAAATTAATGGGATCATTAATCCCAAGAAATGGATATTGGTTATTCATTATTACATTCTTTATATTATTTTAATATAATATCATTTGAATAAAGCAATCCAGCTTACAATTAATGAAATAGGAAACACCACTATTATGTATGTGACCTAATTAGTCTTTCTCACTCGGTTTCCTCCTTCTTCATATTGAACTCCTCCAAATGATTGGCTGTCGTATGAAGTGGGAGTATCAAAATGGCTTGTTCACATTAAGACATCTCCTTAAGAAAGGAATCTCATCTGTTATGGGGATGTCCTCTGATTTATTCTAGTGATATTTGATGAAATAAATCTTTAATTTGGGGAATAGATTAGTGGACTTCCCCTTATCCTACGAAATATCCATGCCCATAATAATTTATATGATATTCATAATCTAACATAAGTTTTGACTAACACTACCTTCTCTGAGTTTCCATTCGTATGACAATATATACTTCTCCACCATCTACTCATTAATGGTTATCCATCCATATTATCAATCTACATGAGATCAAAATTAGGTACATAAAACATGTTATGAATCACACCAAATCTGATAATCTACAGAATCATGAATTCACATAAATTTACATATGAAGAAATGGATGCAGGAATCTGTGGTAATCATTATTTATAGACAATAATCAATATAAACAGTTAATTGAGAGGGAGGATCATACATGAAAACATTATAAAGAATCAATTTCCGAGAAATAAGCGATGATATGATGAATAGAAAGAACCTATAGTATAATAGAGGCTAGTATAACATGTATGTACTTTAGTGTCACTAATATATCAAATATTTGAAAAATTATTTAGCATATACATCACCATCCTGCAGTCCTATGATTTTATATAAGGATATATTATCTAGAATATAAAATTCCTTACACAATTGAAAATAGTTTTGATATCCTTTGTAGAATAAAATAACTAAGAGAAAAACAAAAATATAAAGAGTTCATACCACCTAAACCAGATAGCATCTGTAATATAACACTTAGTTGATATTTCCATCATGTCTGGTGCTAAAGAAGAAATATCCACCCAAGAAAGAGAATTTGGGTCCTAATTCACTTATAGTCACCTAAATCCACATTGATTCAATAGTATTTGAAATCACATAGAATCATTTATAGTGTTTTTAATAATTAGGATACATAATAATCACTCTATGGGATAATAGAAATGGTATCTTAAGATTCTACCCATTTCATAAGGTATATTCATCCATGAGTTGACTGTGTTTCTTGATAATAGAATATTTGTCACAGTCATAGATATAAATGCACAAAATCATGCTCACATTAAACTAATTAATTCCAACATATTAATATAAAAAAACATGAAACAGATATATCACATAATATAGAAGACAAATCTATCTAAAATAGATAAAACACATAATGGAAGTATAATAAATAACTACCATGTAATATAACAACGTGTTTATATATATGAAATGTGATACTTTTTTATTTGTTATAATCCATGAACACATCAAAAATACCCAAAAAAAAATGTGACAAAAATCCAATAAATGGTTACTCAGAAGTCCATTACACATGATATGTCTATGAACATAAGAAGTACCACACCAGAGCCTCGTATATATTTCTCCATTCTACCATGTCCTAGGCAGGTCAAATAGATAAAAACTAAACTATACTCAAATACTATCTTGTCACACCCAGACCCAACCCACTTGATCTGTTCTAGATAGTCTTATGACGTTATGTGAACATACCCATAGGAAAGGACTACTAACTAGAAATTAGGTTATGAATTCTATTATAAGAGATACTAAATATTAAGTATCAATTAATGAAAAAATAATATAAATTAAACATATAATCTTAGAGTATAAAAAATAAGATTAAAGTAATATCAAATTGAATAGATGTCATATAAAATAAATGGACTACTTGTATAGAAAAGATAAACAAGATATATAAAATATTTATCAAAAATAAATTTGGAAGAATTTTTTTATAGTATAAAATATAACATTCTCTGACTCTAAGCCACTATCTACTAAACACATTGTCAATATAAACATGTATTCATTAGATCAATGGTCACAAATTCTATATGAACACCAAAACACTCATTCTTGGTGTGATTACTAAACACATTAGGACGTCACCAATATGTCCTTATAATAATTTCATATAATATATAATAAATCATGCTATGATAGAGGTGAATAATCAATTAAAAATAAAACCAACGAGGAGAGGAGTCACAATGAATTAACCTATTTGTTACAAAATCAACCCCACATATATTGGAATGACGCATGTATAGAAGTCATTGTACATCAACTGATAATATCCCTTTAAGGAAATTATTTTACACTCCACCTTGACATAGGTCATTATCATAGACACTAAACACCCCACCCTTATAGTGGTCATTAGTTTTAATATTGCATCCCCCTCTATGATGACAATCATTAAGGGGAACATTACAAGACCCACAAAAAAAGTGGTCATTATCTAGAACTCTACACATCCCACCGTGATGGTAGTCTTTATCAAAAGATAATGGTATGTCCCTCCTTAATGTTTTGACATAATTGGAAAATCACATCAATCCTTCAAGGAATTATCAAAATATTAATGTGTTTCTAATGGATTCCCATATCATTCATAGATTACGCCTATGTAAATACTTATGAATGTGATATGAACCGTAAAATAAAATGATCCCTAGTTTGTATCCCTTTCCTCATCATCATGCTCAAACTCTCCGTGGGGATCTAACCGATACAAAGAAACATATTCATCATGATATATGAGGCCTGGTACCAACATTTATACAATACTACTATAAATTCATATTATAACAAGGAGCATTAAATAATATCCCCAACAATTTTCAATAGTCTACACAAAACCATATGAGCATAATAATTTAAGCTCTCAATCCACTAACAGACATTCATGAAAATATGTAACATGAAGGGATAATTAGGAATAACCAAACATGTCATGAATCTTTCATAGAGGATCACCTATATGGAAGGTAAAATTATACATAAAGGTTTTCAATATAAAATTTAATGATCATGATGTAATTGTAACCAAAATAATTTATGAATATTAGTTGGTTCAAATTACTCACTAAATATTATAAGAACTGATTAAAAAAATTATTTTCCAAAAAACTAAAAAACACATTGTCTAGTAATTTCTCTTTCCTAAATGATTTATAATTTTTCTATTACAAACATGAAAATTCACAAACATTTCATTCTCAATCAATGATTATAATTTCACATGCATTGAAAATGAATATTCCCTTAATAAACGTGATATATACCAAAATATTCTTTTTATTATTATTTTAAATAATTTAACTGTATTATTGGATTATTAATTCAGTGTAATTTCTCCAAGAAGCATCAATAATCTAATCTAATATTATATACATTGATGATTTTGTAGAATTATTACATCATATTTACACATACCATTATTTTGTACTTTGGAAAGAGGGGAATAAGACAGGTTTTCCATGCTCATATACTAGAAGATGATCATGGTTTGATCGGAGAACACTTTGAAAATACAATATTAAGATTTTTTAAATTCTTAGACATAAATAGGATTCAAAAAATAAAATTCATTCAAGGATACGGTATTTAATTAAAATATAATGGGGTTTAGGTTTATATTATTTAGAAATCATAAAATAAAATCAAAATTTATTTATCCATTGAAGTAGATTCGGAATGTTGATGTTATAATTCCACAAATAAAAGGAAATTTACAAACTAAAAAATCAAAAAGAATTTATTTCCCATGATTTTTTGCTTTTAAAATCCTGTGAAACATGTTAACGATTCAAATAAAGAATAAGTAAATGTTAATATGTATAAAAAACTTACTCATACATAAAAAAGGGTGATTTATACGTGTAAAATGGTTTCACCATTTTGGTTCATGAATTTTGGCATATCTTTATGTTGTAGATGGTTACAAGTATATACCCTTTTATTACATGGAGATACCATTACAAAACACATAAAAACCTCTACTATTACACAACCATGGAAAAATATTGTGTTTCCATTTCGCAACATACAAGGTACCCTTATTTAACCATTCAAAACTAATGTTCACATTTTAATATCTCTTTACACAAAAATTCTTACAGGTAGAATTCATATTATATTTTATAATATTTATACCATTGGTAAGGGGAGAAATGAAATTGAAAATTATAAATATTCACAAACAAAATATATAACATAAAAAGGATTTATAAAAATGATTATGTTCTATAAAAATAAGTTATTATGTTAATGGATTAATTTAATTCATCACTTTTTCCCATCAAATGAGAAATTATTGTATGTCCCTTGCATATGTGTGGACTCCACCTCTATGAAATGAAAAAATTCATTATCCATCACAACCACTAATGGTTATTTATAGTGATGTGTTTAAAAAATAAATATAACATGGATGATCTTATTTTTTCAATAGAGATTTAAATTTTTTACCTATTATTTAATTTAATGCATCCAAAAAAAGTAATATCACTTGGGCATAAATATGGTCTACCATCATTGCAATGTGGTGTAATTAAATTTTCATCATTTTGTATTAACATTGTAAATATTTTTAACAATAAATCAATATTAATCATATTAAATAATAATAATATTGTAGTTTAGGGAATAATAACCAATGTATAATTCCAAGAACTACTGAACAAAAATATACATGAAAAATGAAATTGTTAACACCGAGAAATAAATATTTTAATAATTAATTATTAATAAATAGGTATTTAAATTATATCATTGATTCAAATATTGTATTATAATAACTCAAATGGTTTTGTTAAATAATTATAAAAAAAATTAATTTAGAATACAGGAGGGTAGACCACATATAAAAAATCATACTTGAGGTAATGGTTTCTTGTATTATATTTTTTCCTCTAAGACATATGCCATATTCACCACTTTTTTTTTGTATAAACATAATATTAATGTTTTTGATGACTATTTTCATGAATTTTATTTTTATTTGAAAATCTAGATATGCTCCTCTGTTTCATTTTTTTTATTCTGGGATTTCTAATGTTGTATAGGGTTTTCATCACACTATTATTTTACTGCGACTTGTTTTATGTTATGAACGTGTTTATGTAATAAGGTGTATCTATATAAAATTTCATATGTTGAATCATTATAATCCTTATGTTGATGTTTTTTCATTCCAAATATCATTTTACTACTTCATGGGAATTATACCTCAAAAGTATGAAGGCATTATTGGTTTTTGTTACAATCTCATTTTTAACGAAATAATTTTTTCTTGAATGTCTGATAAGAAAATTATATGATATCCCACTCCCAAAAATCATAACAGTCTATATTATCTATTTATTAATTAATATTAAATTTTTTAAATTTATTTTCTTTTCCATATGTACTCAAAATAACGAAGGAAAGTTTTTTTAATACAAAAAAATTCAATTTGGTCTTGTATTATTTTCATCAATTTAAATATTTCTTTTAAAATTATGTATAGGAATATTTTAGTATTATAATATAATCATTTCAATGTAATATTTTCCTTATTTTTATTTATATTATGTTATTTTAAAATCAATTTTATTTTCATTTTTGGAGCAATGTTTTTTTATTTTAAGAGAAAATGTTAAAAGAATATTTGTTATCAAAAATATGGAATGAATAAATTTCCCACAATCATAATGTCTAATTCCATAACTCATAAAATTTCAAGTTTCATTGTTAATCTTGATTGATTTTTTTTTTGATAAATATATTTGAATTTTTTAAATAATAAATAAGTCATTTAAAAATTAAAAGGGTATTTTCTTCAAGAAATATTATATAGATGTTTTAATGTAAATTTTTAATTATAATAACATATTATAATGTTACTTTTTCTTCACTGGTGATATTATTTAACGAAACAATTCATATCATTTCTCTATTTATTTTAAAATTATCAAGATAAAATATTTATGAATTATGTTTTATTTACAATAGGTTATTTTATGATTATCGGAAAAACATTTGGTGATCTTTTGGCATATATATGGAATGATTGTGGATATTTGACAGGTGGTTAAATTATATCCCCCATTAATCGGTTAAATAATACTATTTTTTGTGCTGAAATGGTACTCATGAAGTTATCCAAAACCATAAAGAGGGTGCATGGGAGTTTATACGAAGCCCATAAAATTATACAAAAGAGGATATCTCAAAACAATAAGAGGGTATATGGGAGGTTACAAAAATATTGAACCATGGAAACATGTGTTTTCCCCGATAATAACATGTTCTACATATACTAATAGGTATCCTCCAATTAATGTTTTTATTATTATGATTATGAAAAACATTATTGACCTCTTTTATAATATGAACACATGAAAATAAATTCTCTCATAGAGCATTTTATTTTATTCGTTAATGATTTATTGTATTATAAATGACCAAGAATCATTCCATGACTCATTATTGCAAATTATAAATTACTGGTTATCATTTTTAATTGTTATGGTCATCTTTCCAAACCGTTATATTCATATTATTCTTAAGTAATCAAGGACATCTCCATTTCTCACCCATAATGAGAATATGATATCGTAATTTTTTATGCTTAATTTGACCCTGATATGAATAATGTTTTTATATATGACATATCATTGTAGGGTAATAGTATTTTAGAACAATGTGGGAGATGATGCAGGTCTTTCATGTACCCATTTTGTAGGTAACCATGTTTCATAATGAAACCCACTATTATTGATCTACTATAAATTATACTGTAATATAGTTAATATTAATCTAATTATATTTAATATTTATGTTTGAAATATTAAAATCCCTTTAGTTAGTATGAAATAAGTAATTAGTTATTTTTAGAAAATAATATGAGAAATATTTTTTGAGATCCATCCGTATAATCTTATGTATATCGGAATATTCTAATGTTTTATTAAAAAAATTTGTTCTCTTCCTATATGAAATCCTTTTCTAGATACTATCAATTGGATACAAAACTATCATATATGAACCCAAGGTATGAAAAACTGAATGTGGAAGACAAACTATTACCTTTATCATCACTAGTGTATAATGAGTTGTCCTCATATTTTACAATGGGTAACTCACTCTCGTGGGATATACATGGGTTAAATAATGTTTTTCTTACAACCATTATGATGGATTTGAATTGGTTATGATCATGATTTTTCTAGTATAATTATATAAAATCCTATTTTAAAAATTATTAATGGTTTATATATAGAATAAATTATTTTTCATCATCTATGATTACTCACTATGGTTATTTTTGTTCACCTATTGAATATTGCTATTAGTCAATGGATTTAACCAAAGGGTACTCAATTAATACTTATTGTGATAGAAAATTAAATGACTTTCTTCATGGGTAATGAGATGAAATTGTTTATTGAATTTTAAGTATTTTTATTATTAATGACCTACTATATCACTACACCATAAACGACCACTACATGGGTGATATTCTTGAGAAACTAAAGATTCTTTAAATGGAGTTTTGTTAATGTTAATTGGAAAATACCAAATTTTAATGAATAATACATTTCCATTAGGATTAAATTTATTAAATAATAAACTAGTGGAATATCTCAGTGTAATGGTAAATTGTTTATTTATGGGAAATAAGGGTATCAGTCATTTTAGTTTTGAGGAATAAATTAATAGTTTTATAGAGGGAAATATAGAAAATAATTAGGTAACATTGATAGCTCAATTTTTTATATGTGGGGAACATGTGAATTATTTAATTGAATTAATTTATCTAATTTATGACTCCAAGACCAAGTATGTGCCTATTTTATGTCAATCATTGAATTGGAATTATTAAAGTGTTTGTATATTGGGGCTCATGAATTATGTTGTAGAATTTTTTTATTGATCATTTTTAGTAATATGTATCATGAAATACATAAAGAATATTCTATATTGATATTTCTCAATTATTTCATGCATGTGATGAATGGTACCAATATTTTAGAAAAGTGATTTTGTAGTAAGGTAATTTTTTTTGTAACAAACCAAATTTAAGAATATACCACTCTTATTTTTTATGGTTTTGATATAATAAATTTTAGGTGATATTAGATGATAATTTATATTGATAAATCAAATTTGATTGCATCTATGACCATGAAAATGATTAGTGATTTTATTATAAATTATTTAGTTAAAATATCAATTTTTTCATTTAAAGAATATATTTGATAATCAATGATTTTATTTTAGGAAAACTAAAAGAATTAATTCCTGAAAGCATATATATTTTCATTGAGGTTTTATAGTGATAATATATATCCTAATTTTTAGGGTACTAAATGATAATCTTATACAAATGTTTGTTATGTGACATTATGATCCACTTAATGTTCTCATTGAATAAATATTAACGTTTATCATAGAAATGATAAATGATAAAATCATTAGAATATTTTGGTGTTTAATTTTTTAATAAATGTGTTTGAAGAATCTTAAGAATTTTTTTATTGAATATATTAAAGTGATCTCTAGGTGTTATCATTGTGGTTTTATACATTAATTTATTATATTTTTCTATATTAGGATTCAGAATTCAACCATTTTTGTAATTATATTGATATATGTAATATAGATTCTCATATATTATATAACATATAATCTATTAGAAGTATATTAGATTTATTCACGGCTTGAACAAATAATATTGTTCAATAATCATTAGTATATGGGTTAAAAAAGGTTGAAATTAATGGAAACAAATATCAAAATGGTAAAATTATGACTATATATTTGATGAAATCATGTAAGTATATTTTCATGAAACCAATTTTAAATTAATTCTATATCCCTATGAAAATAATCATTGAAAATAAATTGATTTTCATTTTATTATAATTCTAATGAGTTTATGGTTGTCTTCAACCATCGTAGATTTATTGTTTTTTGTTTATAAATTTTCTATGGCTCATTAAATTAAAAATATATTTTCTTCCATGGATATTATTTTTGTACCTCTCGTATATATTCTATCATCCTAAAAATGTTATCATTATCTATAAACCCAATTTTGTGTTTTTTGGTAGCCTTTATGTTTTCCACATCATAATTTCAAGGAATGTTTTATTTCCCATTTATTTAAGGTGTGTTTTCAAAAAAGGTATATTTAATTTAAAACATTAATAAACCATATAAAATTTCAAGGAAATAATTTATTTATGGGTGGAATTTAACACCTACAAAATTTAGTTTATTTGAATTAAAATCATGATAGATTTCATATTACACAATAGTGAGATTTATGTGATTTATAATGTAATATAAAAATATTACTATTTAAGTATCATTTTTATAATATAGATATTAAATTGGTTGGTATGTGTAAGGGTGAAAAATTATTTAATATCATTTTAGTGGTCCTACTAATTACAAATTTATGGATTATTTATTAGGAAGAATGTAATAATTTTATAGTAAATTCAATTTATGATTTAAAATATTATATTAAGAAATGAATTTTATTTGTTTTTATTAGTAAATATTATAACCAAGTTCAAAAGAATTTTAATTTTTTATATTATAAAAAATTATATCAGTGTTGAGTTTTTAATATTAAAATTATGTTACTGTAAATTTTTTTTGACTGTTCTAAAAATATTGATTTTTCAGATAATTATGAAAGTTATTATTTAATTAAAAATTGTATTTGTATTTCATGTATTAATATTTTCCGATGATTTTTGGAAATGGTTATAATGTTTTAATCTGTTTCTTTTTATGAAACATAATAAAATAAATTTCATATTAACCAAAAATATCGTTAATTGTATTATAAAAACATTTTTATACGTACAAATGTATTTTTAACAAAAACCATATTTCATCACATTTTTTAGATTTATATAAAATAAATTTATATCATTACAATAAATTAAATATTTTTATTTTTTCCACATTTCATAATATTATGTCCTTATTTAGAATATGTTCCATATTTTTCTGTCATTAACTATGGTAAACATTTGTAACCACGGTAAGGGTAATTAATGTAATTATATATCCAAAAAAATGTGATATTGAATTAAAAAACCATATATCCCCACCATATTTATATTTAATTAGTTTTTTAACATTTCATATCCAATAATATAATATATTGAAATATGTCTGTATTTATCTTCGATAATGACCTTAATAATATTTTATGTGATGAATAAATATAAAATGCCATTCTCAATATTTTAGAATCACAAATATTTTTTCATAGGTATAATAAGAGTTTATTATTTTATATAACAATATATATTAATGATTAATAAATTATTTCTTATCATTCTAATTTATTTTTAATTTTTATAGATTTAATATTTACCTCATATGCTTATGAAATATCGACACATACTTCTTCGTGTAATAATTTTTTTTAAAATAAGTAATAAAAAATTAATAAATTATTAATGGATTGTAATATTATAAAAATTAAATAGATACATATAACATGTCAATGATGTGTTAGAATATTATATTTAAATTCCTTTTATTTCATGATGACTTTAAATCTGAAATATTTGAATAGTTCATAAAATGTTTTTTATTGAATTTTTTGTTAGAAAAATTATTATATGATATATTATAAAAATAGAATTTAAAAGGGAAAAGGGTGATGGGATATAATAAAAATATTCTTAGATTCACCATTTTTAATCAAATGTTTTTTCTTCGATATAAACTGATAATTATCTGGTGTTGAAAACCTTGATACCTTGGTTAATGTTAAAATTGGTTAATGAGGGGGTTCACTAAAAATTGAGTGTTTAAATGAAATATAAAGCTATAAAATTTTATTTTTTGATAGTATTTTAACATTAAAATGTCTATGATTCAAAAAAATTCTAAATTGGTTCTAATTGTAATTGAGGAAGAATTTTTTATATAAAAATATACTAAAGAATTCAATGTGTGTCATTTAATTCATTGTTAAAGGGACCCACCTCTCCTATATTAGTCACACAACCTTCATCAACATATATATACCATACACTAAGCCTCCCTAGAGGACCCCCAATGTTCCAGGTACCATGAAATGAGGATCCCAAATATCACCCTTTCACATCAGTGATTCCCCTATCACAACATCCCAATAACATTTATGTTGTGCTCCCATTGGTGCCTCTAAAAAGTTGACAAATATCATTGTGTGGTTTATTTGATTTATTATTCAATGATACAGCCCAATAAATTATAGATTTTTTAGTTTATTCATTCATATATGGATAATAATTCACAACTGAATACTCAGGGCCCATATGAGATGAAATTCTTAGTGAAGCTAGCATTTCACCACCATTTTCAACCAGGAAATGCCACATTTGATAACCTATAATTACAAATAATTGTTCCTAGGTTTTCAATTTTCCTAAGACACTTTCCAATCCATCTCTTCCAGAATTATTATCCTATGAATTTTTACCTCTATATTTTATTTAGATAATCACCTAAAACCAACACCCCTAGTGAAATGCCAATATAGGTGATTTCACTACTACAATTTTTCTTTGTGAAATGGTAATGTGAAGATCCTATTTTAGCTCTAATGATTGGAACTCCAAGTAGTTTTCAACATCCATTTTCACATAATACCCTCTATAGATCACTAAAATAATCAAATAACTCACTATAAGATCCCATATCTCTACATGGATTCATATTTAAGGGGAATTTGAATTATTAGTTTAGTGTCTATGATTTTACAAGATCCTAGGTTTTGTTTATTTTAGTAAAGTAATTTCATAACAGTTTTTTTATATCTTGGAATGGATACTGAGGGACTTCATAGGGACTCGTTATAGGACATAGAGTTTTATGGAGGCTTCTGTAATCACTATCTCACCAGGAGTCTATGTACACTACTCGGTGGGTCATTAGATAATCAAAATTTAATTTTTACTCCATTAGGGTTTTTAGGGGGGAAACTCATATTCTTCCATTATACTCTTTCATGAACTTTAATTAGTGTCTCCCCCTTTAATTACATATTCATTCTATGATAAATAGGGATTTGGAGGCCATTTCCATCGATATGCGGTATGTTTTCACATCTACATACCTTCATTGTATCCCTACGCATTTTTTTTGTATTTCATGTTTTTATTTTGTTATTTTTTATTCTAATTACATTATATTATGGTGGAATCACACACAGTTGATGTGGTTTTCACTTAGCATAGGGATATGGTGACTCGAGGTATTCTAAAAAAAGAACATCATTATTTTTTTGAGTTATAATTCAATGAATTATTTTTCAATGTTTTTTATTTCAATTGAATATAAATTTAATTTATATTTATTTCTAATTATGGGTAACTCTCTTAGAATTAATCTAAGTATGGTAGTGGGACCCACAATATAACATTTGTATGTGGATTCATTGTGACATGATATTGTTTTGTGTTATCCAACATCATATTGAATTGGATTTTAATTAATTAATTGAATATAAATGTTCAAATTAAATTACTTATAAATATATATAATTTTTAGAGGCATGGGACAAGGATATGATCTCAGATGATCATGGACGATGCTGTAAAAAACTATAGGGGCCTTTCTAGTTGTTTTCAACCATTAGAAATGTTTGTAATGAAAAGAGTAAATTTAGGTTGTCTTTTTTACTATCATTATGTCTTGAGTTTCATTTTATATTTTATGTTGACACTCAGAAATGCCAATGAGGGTTTTAAACTAGTTAATTTATTTTGATGTAATGGTTGTAATAAAATTATCACAACTAATAAAAATGAATGATATCCTGGTGTAACGAATAACACTTTGGTTATATCTCATTGTATCGGTTGTTAATGACCAAGAATAACACTATTGAGATAGTAGTTGGAATCCAAAACTCTTGAGAGGTATGACTATAATAATTGAGGCCTAGTGGCATTAGGGAATTATCCATGAACACCCATTTAGGTAGGGGATTATGAAATGATATGACTATACTGTGAGTGTATGGTTGAATATTTGGTGTACCAAGTGACATCCAAAACACATGAGAGCTGTGTTCTGACATGATGTGTCTTTTTATCTCAAGGAATCGTTTTGTTATAAATACCTTGGATAGACTATGGTTGGGTTGTGTGAGGGGACTAACTGAGTGAAATATAAAAATTGATATGGTCCACGGTCCATCTCCACGACTTATACTAGTGTGGTAAGATCAAAAAGATAGAAGGGACATAATAACTTGATGATTATTTTATTGGACAATTTCTCCCCAAGGAATTTGTTTTAAAATTAATTTATGTTTGAGACTAAGGAATCCAAGTGTAGTTCCTCTAATCAAGGTAACTGAGGGGAACTTATTATCTATATTGTGTGTTGGGACCCCAATGAGATATTAGTAATGGGAAAACATTGGGATTATTTTGGGGTTCAAATTAGTACTTGGATTTATGTTTTGAGTATATTTATTCTTGATGGTCTGGTTCCCTCTATAGGGATTTTGACCACAAGTTTAGAGGAGGGATATGAAAATTTCTTCCATAATATTTAATTTTTATAATAATTTTTTTATATCATGGATATCTTAGGTCATTTTGATGTTTTCAGTTAAATTCATATAGGTTAGGTTTCAAAATTACAGTATTGTGCATGACCTAGATGTGGAAACACCCATACCAAAGGTTAATTGTAATGTTTATAGGTCTTATTCTGTAAATGTAATACTCCCATTAGAGAGGTGTGTAATATTTTTCATCCTAACTTGGATTTGAGATTAGATGAATAGGTGGGCCATCACATGCCATCATGGTAAGGGAATTTTTTGGGCTCTTATCTCTATTAATCTATCAGGGTCTGTTATCTAATGAAGATTTTATAATATGGTATATCTATTTGATATTTGATCCAATATATGGTGACAATAGTAACCACCAATATGGGAGGTTAGTGATGTCTATCCTAAACTCTCATAAAAGAGGTTCATTATGAATTTTGAATAAACCTGTGTATGGAGGGATATGATAACATAAGCAACTCCCCATGGATTGAAGTATGTTATAATAGGTTTGGGTCAACCATATATATTTTCCGAAATAATTAAAATTGTTGGAAAAAATTTGTAATGTCATTAGATACACTATGAAAATATCCTTATACTAGTGGATCAAGGATTATTAATTTTTCATAGTTTATATATTAATTTTAATTGAACATGTCACATTCACAGATCATGAAGTATGGTGGTTAGTATAATGCCACATTGGTGGTTCCTAAATTTTATTTTTACTCACACCCTAATTGAGTCATTATTACACCTGAGTACCTAAGAAATTATTCACATGGTTGCATGGATAAGATAGGATATACTACATTTTGACGAAATTGGTTATCTGATATGAGTACATATACTTCGGGAATATTTATGAATCTCAGATGTTAAGAAGACAAAAAATTTATTAATTTATTTATTTCATTTAGTATATATAACAAGAAAAGTGTGCAATAAATTGATTATATGATGTATATTTTTAGACCTTTCTGTAATTTATTTTTATCAGTTTGATTATTTATATTTCCTCTGCATTTAGATTATTAATTATTATGAATGATGTTTAATTTTTTTAATTATCTTTCATACATGTACTCCGGTATAGTTTTCCCAAATAACAGTCTTATACCTATTTTACTAGTTGTAATGATTTATTAAATAGGGATTCACACTTAAGGTATAGTGGAAACTATTAGTTTTGGAATCACACAGTGGTCCTTGGTGGAAAAAATGTCCCAATTATTCGTCAATGCATTCCTTTGATTTACCTTATGATTTGGAATATGGTATTATAGGAATTTAGGAATGTTTTAAGGGCTATGATGGATATCATGATGGTAGTCCAAGAACACCTATTATGATAGAATTTATAGTTTACTAAGGATGGGATTTTAATTTTTGTTTGTGATGATGAAATTTATATGATTTTTTAATTGGAAAACATAGATGTGGTTTGTATTCGATTTCTTATTATTGATTTTCGTCTCATGGCCCATTTCCATGACTCTATTAATTTAATTTTTTCTCTTTTACAATAGATTTAAGAGGCATATCATGCATAATATTAGTCATGTTTATTCAACATTCTATAATTCTAATATTGTGTGACTTCACTAATTATTGAGGCATTTTTTCTAAATTTTCCTCAAAATATCATATGATATTTTCTTAAAAACTATAAGGAGGAATTAAAATCATCTTATAAAATCATTATATTAATTAACTAATGATGGTATTCCAATTTGAACAACAGTGATATTCTTTATGATGAGGATGACATGGTACATATGAAAAAGAGGTATAATAACATTAGTGGGTCAGTATGAGAACATACTACCTAAGTGATGGACAACTTTTGGAATATGAAATTTTTGGATCATTTATTTTAAATAAACATAATAAACAATGTATAATTTCCCATATATAATGGATTGAAAATATACATAATTGAACTGTGTCTTGTTGTTAACTTCATATGCAAAACCTAGGATTATTTCATTGGATATAGCAAGGGATGAACAGTGATATGGGACTCTCGAGGGAGCATTATCATTAGTGGATGCACATGATGATGGGTTCCTTTATTTTGGTTTTTGGCCATGGTGGATTATCATAATATATGTAGACCCATAAGTGGGTTTTAGTAAGTTAACTTTTTCAAAAAATATTAGACAAGAACAAGGTTTAAACATCCCAGGTTGGGACCCTGATGCATGACATGAATGGTATGACTGTGGGGAATTAGAGGCCCTTCGTTTTGAATCGGACCATAGAGGTTCGATGTGTATTTCGATAAAGGGAATCCCTTAATAGGGGATTCCCTATGTTTTTGGTTCCTTTTGTGTTGGTAATAATTTTTGTTTTCTTATGATGGGATTGGTATATATATGAGGTGTTCTTACATATGTAGCCAAACATGATAATTCATTTTTATTTTAAGAAAGCATCTCATGTTATTTAGAATTGGTATTATGTTAAATGGGATCGAATGACTATATGCATGAACCTATTGTGTTTTGGGATTCCTTTTAGTGGGGTGGTAAGATAATGAGTGGATTCTCATGATTATAATGCATTTTTGTGGTAGGTAAGATTATGGATGAGACAAACACTCATTAGAATGAGGATGAGAACCTATAGTGTTTTAACATCTCTAGTTAGAGTGTGGTCATTTTATGGATTGTGGTGTGGTTCCAGTACCAAATTATGAATTTGAATTCCCTGTCATCTTCTAAGGTATCTAGGGATTCATTTCGTAGAGCATGGATAATGAGGCCTTGGTGAAATAGGCATCATAGGAAATTTTGTAATTTTTCCAATTAAGATACTATCATGAGTGCGACGAGGAATGATGGGGAATTTGTTTGTTTCTAATGGGCCTAATATCCTTATAACATAGTTAGAATTACTCTTGAGGATCCATTTAGGTAAATTCATGTGGTGTATAAAATATTAATGGTTTGTTATCGGTTGTGATACTCATTTAGGATTAGAAATTTAGAAGGTGTTGAGGATGATGTTCCAATAAAGTAGGAATCAGTTTTGTTCTGCATTGTCGTATTATTATAGAATGAGTGGTTTAGCTTCATCCAGGTATCACAATAACAAATGGATAAAGTGAGTTCCATAGTGATTGGGATCCTATTTTTATGGGGTGATGATAAGGACTCTCTTAAAACTAGGATTTGTATGTTAATAACGAGTCTGTGACCATAATGATGGAATGATCATTATAGTGGGACTGGTCATTAGATTATTATTTTCAAATTCATATTCCATATGATAAATTGATACAAGCACTATAGTATTTTTTAATGAATACGACATACACATTGGGTACGGGGTCAGGTCAAGCTGGAGAATGGCCGTCAGAATGGGGTTGGTTTTTGAAGAATAGTATTAGGCATCGAAATGGTGATTAAGTAGTTATAAAATTATTAATAATGATGGAAGTAGAATTTTTACAGTTCTTATAGTGAATGACAATGGGATTCAGGAACATTATTTTCTAGTTATTCAGCGATAATTGGGTGATGCCTCATTTGATGAATGAATTATGATAGTGTTTGTCCTCGATTATTTGGAGTTTGAAATTATTTTTTTCATGATTGATAATGGGAATATAGTTATTTTTTTAATATGGGTGACATAGTTTTGAATAATGTTGTGGGAATTATTAGGGTTATTAAGACATTATTGGATAAAAAATTATAATAATTGAGACATTATGGATTTTAATTGGACTTCTATTGTTTTTTATATGGTGGGAAGCTCCAGGGTCCAATAGATGAGGTGTATGATGATATGTCCATGTCTCAAGCTATATAAGATCTTCAAAGAATCATCATTATGTTTCTGTGGTGTTGAAGATAGTTGTTATATGCTGTGGTGGTGTAGAATTCAAATATTCAAAGTGGAGTTGTGGAAGTGCACTAGGTGTTCAGGGATAGATCACATCTATTTGATCATGAATTTGAAATAAATATGGTTCTGAAATTTTAGTTGGTGGACTGATGATTCTTATTGGGAATGATAAATGTTAGGTTGTATATTTTTTAATATCTTATTTCTTTCAAAACATTGTTAATTCATTGTGAATTTGAATTTACGGTTTAGTAGCATACATGTTATGAAATTAGGGTTCTGACATGGCTTTTGAGGCCTAAAAACATCAAAATAGGTGATCAGTACATGCTATAGAGCTCAAGGGATACCCAAAGTCCAAGGAGTGCCTTAGAAGTGGGTTGAGTGGTTGTTTATACCATTAATATTCTTAACCAAAGACTATATAATAGTTGAAATGAGTAGTCAGGTGACCTATTTTACTCATCATCTAGCTTGTTCCATATTTCATATTTTCTATGGTAGAATTAAAATTTTAAAATGATTCATTCCTCCTTATGGTATTTAGGATGAATCCCCTTTTCTTCCCCCTATTTTTAATCACATGGCTAGGGGTACCTCACCATTTTCCTTTCCATATACTCCCTGATAAAGGGGCTATTATGAATATATTTCTAAGTGATTTGAGTCTTGTTTTCTATTTTTGGTACCTATGTTGTCACCATTGTCCATTCCTTTATAATTTTTGATTATTTATTTATAAAATTCAATTATTATATCTCTAGAACATGGTGTAATTTGGCATAGGTGATGGGGCTTATGATCTGCTGAAATACGGTGTATAGAGTAATGATTTGTTCTATAGCATTAGGAATCTAGGTGTAACACACCAAGATTTCATAGTACGTTATCCTTTCAAAGAAATTCAATAACATGCAAAACACACAACACCGAGTTTGAGCACACCACGACGTACCAAACTAGTCATTAAAAAATTTGTTATGAATAGTATTAACTAAATTTTTAATTTTATATACTCCATATAATTTTATAATTAATAGTAATTATTAGACAAAATATAAGAACAAATTCGTTTTTTTCACATAAAAAAAATATTTAAAAAAAACTCAATTTTACCACCTTTTAATCACGAACCATCATTAAAACCAATATATGGAACTTAAATATATAAAATTAATTGAAATTAAATTATTCTTTATAATAAATACATAAAAATTTAGTTTGGATAAATTTTTAGTAATTTTTTGATAACATTCATATTTTGATGAATAGTGAAAAATTATAAATTTTAATTAAAAACAACTTTTTTAATTGAAATAATTCATAGTGTTAAATTATAAATTTCCGTGGTTTTATAGTATCGTTAGATTATATTTCTATCATTTAATACAATTTAGGACAATGGATGTAATTTCACATTTAAACCAGACCTATACAAGTGTTAATCTTTTAATAGTTATTATTTATTAAAAACATATTTTCTGTTTTGACAATGAGAATTGATTTTAAATTAATTTCCAACACATATGTGTTATGTATTTGGAAAAATTAATTATATATTTGGAATTAGTAGGTTCATATTATGTAAATAGGTAATTTATATATTTAGTAATTATAAATATTTACTGAGTAAATATATAATTTTCATTGGTTAAAGGGTAAATCTGGTAAATAAGGGTATCAAATTATAATAATAATATTATTAAATTACCCTAACATATATCCTATACCTATTGGTTGATACATTTCTGACAATGGTAATCCTTGGGTTGATTTTGGGACCACACTGAGCCACATGATATTGATAATGACATTTTATATTAATTAATTTAACGTAATGACAAAAATTCCATAGACATATATCTTTTAGTAATACTATTTTTACAAGTATTTATATAAGTTATATTTTCGACGGTAAATATTTATTAAAAAAATATAAATATTTAATACATAATTGTATTTTATTTATAATATTTATATATTATGTAATAAAATTTATTTACGATACAATGACGATGCAGTAATTTCGTAATTATTGAATGAATCAAATAAATGGTATTATAAATATTAAAATAAATATAATTTCAACGTTTTCAGGATATAGATGAATTTGATATAGTAATATAACATTTCATTATTGATTCAATATATATTTTTCGAATTAATCAAGTTGATATGATGTTCGCAAAAAAAAATACTAAATAGTATCAAAATTGAAAAAAATCAATTTTTTAAAAACAAATTATATTATTAAATTTTTTAATGGTCAGATGAATCCAAAGTTCTGCCAAAAAACATATATAATGAAATTTATGTCATCAATGAACAAAATTTTGTTCTATTATATGTTTATAGTATGTTTATTAACCATATTGTGTAAGAATACAAGAAGACATGTTAAAAGTTAAACTATTAAACTAAGAGTTAAATCTAAATGATAGGGATAATATAGTGACCTAAACCTATCCAAAACCACTTTTCTGAGAGGTTTTTGATGCATAACCACCTTAGCCTAGAAATTAATCATTTTGGATCCATTGTGAACCGAAAATTGTTTTATTATAAAATAATATATCAAGCTTTTCCTAAACTGAGCCTCACGTCCCATATAAAAGGGTACATCCCCTTCCCTCAAAATAACACCTCCAAATCCATTTGGCTTCGACAACACTTGACCAAATATCCTCCCAAATTGCCTAAAATAATCCTAGAGTCCTTACATAGATCATAACACCATCCTAAATATCCATTTTGATCAACTCAATAGGAAACACAAGAATAAGAGGTAATAATTTCCCCACCTTCTTTCTTGTTCCTTTCTTCTTCCACTTCTTATTTATTTGTTGCTTCCATACCAAAATATTTACTCAATTATCTCCTACATAATGTTATTTTATTATAAAAATGGTACAACCATATTCATCATTCTATCCATCCAATAAATGAAGAATTCATTATACATCTATAAGGCTTACCGTCTCCACGTCGTGGTGTAGTTTGTTATTCAAACACTTCATTATTTGGGTGGGTATAATAAATAATATAACTGATATAAATAATAAATATAACATAGTAATTATTATTTATATATTATATACCATCCAATTATATGTGATTTCACCATCAATATAATGATATTGTCGCTCGGGCGTATATATGGATTACCGTCTCCACGACGTGATGTGATTCATTTTCACATTCACTATCAAAAATGATTAAAAAAATATATTATTAATAAGCATGTAATATATGAAATAATAATTCTACTTATTATATATATATATACACATACATATGTCTTATTCACTTACTTCTAATTAATATGATATGTAAATGGAAACAACGTTTAAGCGAACGTACGACATGCCGTCTCTATAAATGGTTTTTTATATTCCTTATATCTATCTATTGTACATATTTATATTATAAATATATATGATATATAAATTATATGTTAAATTCTTAGATTTATTTAAATCATGATATATATGATATGATCCAGAATAACAAGGTAAAACACATATGATAAAGAAAACGATTATTACCCGAAATGTTAATTTAACATAGAAATCACTGTTAAATGGATACTATAAAGTCATAAATGAATTATGTATGATATAATAAATATGAATATCGTTCTGTTATAAGTTAATGAAATATCTTGGTCATTATATAGGATGTTAACCGTACTCTCGACCAAAGGAAATTGCAAGGGAAGGGGTTTTCATCTCACTTTTATTCTCGTGAGATTCATGCTATATTTACCACTATTGCTTTCTGTGTGGGGAATGTACTGCACATGATTATATATTTTTCCCAATATAATTTAATTTATGGTTATATACATCATCATTGGATGATTTTTCATTCATTAGTTGTATGTTACCAAATCAGTAACGAAATTTCAAATTTCAATTTCCACTCATTCAGATTTACACAAACATTATTGATTATTTTACTCGAGTATTATGTGTGAAATCAATATTTATTTACTTATGTAGTAATTTAAATTCCACTTTTTGTGGATATAATTTTTATACCCTTAATCACTCCCTTAATAAATTCTTAAATCATCGATATGAACTTGATACAAGTAATTTGAACTCAATATATATTCATTGTCTAAAACATCCAAGCCATTGGTGTTGTTTTTACAAGAATATTGGTGAATGTCCTTTGATTGATCTAAACTGAATATCTAATCATATTTAGTGTATTTATATTTTTCACACAAAATTATGTCATAGATTTATCCTTAACCAACTGATACGATCTTTATAACGGAATTCATCTCAACTTACACTCCATTGAGACTTCTTTATTGTTATACATAATTCACATTTATTTATTGTATATAATTTATTTGAAATAGTATATCATGAATCCCATTATTCTCATAAAATTATAACATTTGTTTACCAAAATTATTTGTATTAAAGATTCTCTCATTTGTTTAGGAACACTAACTAAATTATCATTTTAAATGTTATAAAAAATTATTCTTCTAAAACTTTCTCATTAATGTCCATGGTTTAAAATAGTTTTATGGATTTATATATATAGACATGGATGATATAAAATTAAAATTCCTTTTAAAGGGTTCAATGTGGAATGGGACACTTTGATTCAAAAATCTATTTTAAATGGCTTCTTGATAAATAGCGAGTCTTCTAAATGTTCTCAAGAAATAGGGGATATTTCTCTCAAATGGTTTTAATGATTATTTTTATCCATGTCAAAATAATTCATTGGATTTTAAATTAATTTAAAGATGATTTATTGTGATAAAATATTTCAAATCGTATTGACGGTTTTGTGATATGTTTGACTATGGATGTGTTATTTTTATACCATTTAGGGTTTATGGTTAAAGTATTAAAATTTCATATTCTAGTTTTAATAGGAATGGTTATGTTATGTTTAGAACTTTTTATATGGGGAATGAATTGAACTTAGTAAGTTATGGGTGGAGCCCGCTATAGCTTCATGATGCATCGGTAGGTCTCATGAGACAATTTGACATGGAATTGGCTGAGGCCTTTCCTGAATTTGATATATGGTTTTCGCTGAGGCCTTAAT
Organism: Viscum album; assembly: GCA_963277665.1. Lineage (NCBI taxonomy): Eukaryota > Viridiplantae > Streptophyta > Magnoliopsida > Santalales > Viscaceae > Viscum > Viscum album. The sequence continues at coordinate 471,290,433 of OY728156.1, read as the reverse complement.
CAATTTTAGGCGTATTGGATAAGGACATGACAATATGATTAAGAATGTACGACATTATACATTCCATCATTATAAAAATATTATTCATGGTTTATATGGTTATTCGACTAGTAGAATACCCATGACAATGTTTTATTATGGCGTTATTTACTCATCTCATTTTCCTTCCATAAAGTGTTCATTTTTATTATTTGTAAAGGAATGTGTTTTAAATTATTCACCATACCTAATGTTTATGTTATCTTCTACAGTATTTCTTACCCTTAATGAGCATTTGAGCTCACCCCTTTCTTATGTTTTATTTCCCAGGATTCCAAGAACTATATAATGATTGATAATAAGGGTTGTGTTATGGAATTAATGGTGTTCCAAAAGGATCATTAATGTTGTGTTTTATTTTTCAAATGTGCAATGCAACGTTCATGTATTTAATCTATTTTCTAAGACTACTAAACTGATCGGTCCTTCGGGACATGATTCCTTTTAATCATGCCAATGTATTAAGTAATGAACTGGATCAAGGCTTCTGGGGTCAGGGCATTATAGTTGGTATTAGAGAACTTTTGCAAAAACCTTGGAAATAGATTTACATAAACTCTGATTACAGAACATTACCCTATGATATACATTGATGATTATTATATAATATCTTCCTAGAATTTTGGTAATGTAGAGATTTTGTAAATTATCCAATCAATACATCCCTATCTGGATATGAGTAGGTAGAGGCAGCTTTGGAACAGATGTATCAAAGAATGAAAACTCTGACACTGAGTTTCAGGCTTCAGCTGGAGTATCTTGGTACACGACAATGGGCCTTGCTGCAGTCTTGGTTACGACAGTCCCAAAGGATATGTTTAGGATAATTCACATTTTATTTCGAATCCATTATTAAAGATTTATGAGTAAATACTTCTTCAATGAAAAAATTTTATGATTATAGATTATATGAATATACTTTTCAATTTATGTTAAATATTGTACAAGTTTTGGGTTGTGAATTGCGATTCATAAACTAACATGATGTATGGCATTGTTTAGAAATCTCGCCTAGTATAAGTAAAGTGAATTCCAGCAATACACAAGATCAAAAACTTAAGAAGGATCATATATTTCTTTGTATTAAGACGAAAATTAAAAGGGAGATAATCTCCCACATATTATCATCATTTGAAGAAATAGTTTTCTATGTTAATAATATAAGTAAAAAATTATCTATGTCCTATGGATTTGAAGGGAAGCAACAAAATAAAGGGATGGAATAGAAAAAGATGGATAAATGGAAGAGGGAAAAAGTATTTTCCCATATGTGATAACTGTAGAATGAATCACCTTATTAAATGATTAAAGGGAAGGAGACTTTCTTATATGTCTGTAGAAAAAGGACACAAATTATGTGATTGAATGGGTAAGAAAAAGTTTTCAAATCTACAATGCTTCAACTGTAAAGAGTTGGGACACTATGCCAATTATTGTCCAATTAATCAGAGTGTGACCCAAATGATGCAATTAGATAGTAATCAAGTTATTATACAACCACAGATGTGGAGGAATGAATAGTTTTATTGTGTTGTTATTAAAGAATTATTTCATTTGAGTGTTGTTTAAATGACATACTGGTTATATGTATTATGTAAATAAATAAGGATAGTACTACAGTACTATTTCATTAAGGATTTGAGACTGTATGGTACCAAGTAAAGTGACACAGTTTCAGGTTATAATTTTTGGAAAATACAAGGTTTAAGGAAAGGTAACCTATACTATGGTACTGATATTGAGATAGTGATTTTGGAATAAGAGATGGTTGATTTGGATAAATTATATTAGATATTCTTGACTACCTTGGAAATGATTAATGGTTTGTTTATTCCATCATTGTTTGAATATTCAAAATTTTTTGATATAAAGAATATATCCTGTATTCTATAAGGAATAAGGGAGAATTAATGTTATAAATATGGTTTTATGGTAATTCTTGGTGTTACCATGTTTTCAAAGAATACATGTTGAAGATATTCATATGTTATTACGTTGAAAATGAGTTCATCATTTATTTTACCTTCCTTATACATGTTTTACTATGAGTTTGGATGGAATTATTTTGGATAAGTCTAAATGTTGTAATGTATTACGTTTGACATTGGATACTATTATTAAGGATAAATCATTTCATAATGTTATTTTTCGATTGTTAAAAAAGGATAAGTCGGAGGTCGGGCAACAACATGTCGCGTCCAGCAAGGCCGTGAGACTTGAACCCACTACCGAAGGGTGACAATCGTTGATCACATACCACTGGAAAATGTGATTTTCTGGTTTTTATTATGTAGTTTTTTCAATATTAATACTAATGAACTATAAATTCATTTTTTTGGAACCCTATATGATTGCCATAAAAATAATATTTTTGAATTTTGTTGTCTTTTGGTGTGAAAGATGAGTTTGTGGTAGAAATTAGTTGAAAATGAACCTCTACTTGTCATGTATATTTATATATATATATATATATATTCCTCCTATTCTGTGAATACATTAATTCTTAAACTATAGGGAAGGTATCTTAAAAGAGATAATTTGTTATCCTAATACCATATGTTTTGTTGAACCCATGATATTTTATGTCATCTTAGATTGATGGTATTGAGGCCCCCAATTTTACACTTTATTGTGATTGATGACCTCAATCACTCCCTATAAATATTTATTTTATTTCACCAATTATTTTACTCTAATTATCACCAGTGTTATCTTAATAGAGAAGGTAATTTGGTGGTGGCTTTTTCATTTCCTTTTTCCTCTTATTAAGACTAAATTTTATTAACCCAATTTTGGATGTGAGATTTCCACAAAGGTATTTTACTATTTTTTAAAATTTATTTTCAATAAACAATTTCAAATTGAGAGGACACAATTTATTTATGCATGGGAGAATGTAACACCCAAAGATTTCATTGTACGTTATCTCTTCAAATAAGTTTAATAACTTGAGTTACACGCAACACCAAGTACGAGCGCACCACGATCTACCAAAATAGTCGCTCAAAATGCGATTATGAATAGTATTAACTAGATTTTAAATTTTATATACTACATATAATTTTATAATCTATATAATGTGTTTCATAGACCTATTATAAAAACAAATTCAATTTTCATTCAGTAAAAAGAAGTTTTTTTAATGCAATATTTCCACATTTTAATGGAGAACCTTTTTTAAAACCAATATTTGAGACATTTAGATATAATATTTAATGAAATTAAAACTATTTTTAATAATAGAGACATAAAAACATCATTTGGTTAAATTTTTGGTACTTTTTTTATAACATTCATATTTTTATAAATAGTGAAAATACTAAATTTTAATTAAAAACAACTTTTTAGTTGAAATAATTTATAGTGATAAGTTATACATTTGAGTGTTTTAAAGTATAATTATATTATATTTTTATCATTTGATATAATTTAGGTAATTGTATGTAATTTCACATTTAAACTGGACATAAAAAAGTGGTATTTTTTAAAAACATGCTTTTTGTTTTGACAATGGGAATAAAATTTAAATGAATTTCTTCCACTTTGGTGTTTTGAAATTGTAAAAATGGATTCCATATTATGAATCAGGAGGTCCAAATTGTCTAAATAGATAACATTTATTTTTATCTATTAGGAATATTTACTTCAATAAATATTTTATTCACTATGGTTATTGGGTAAATCTGTTAATAAATTTAAAAAATTATAATAATAATAATATTAAATTACCCTAACATGTGTTCTATTTCTATTGGTTGATATATTTTCGGCCCTGGGAATCCATGGGTCTATATTGGGACAACTTTATGCCACATGAGATTAATAATGATACTTTATATCAATTAATTTAATGTAAATAAAAAAATGACATAAACAAATATCTTTTAGTAAAAAACAATTTTCAAGGTGTTTTTTAAGTTATATATTCGACTATAAATGTTTATTTTAAATATAAAACAATTTCCAAAATAATTTTATTTTATTTATAATTTTTAGACATTAAATTATTAAATTTATTTATGACACAATAATGAGGATGCAATTACATTATTAATGAACGAATAAAAAAATTGATATTATAAATATTAAAATAAATATAATTTAAATGTTTTTATGACATACAAAAATATTATAGGTGAATATGACATTTTATGTTTTATTTAATATATTTGGTTCAATGTAATCAAGTTGTGATGACTTTCACAAAAACCAAAGACTAAATAGTGTCAAAATTGATATAAATGCGTTTTTAAAACAAATATTTTATTATTAAATTATATAATAGTCCTAAAACTATACGATTCTTAACAATAACATATATAATTATATTTATGTCATTAATTAACCACATGATGTTATATTGTATGGTTAGAGTAAGTTTATTAACCATATAATGTAAGAATACAAGAAGACGCGATAAAAGTTAAACTATTTAATTAAGAGTTAAATCTAAATGATAAAGTTAATATAGTGACCTAAAACTATATAAAACCTTTTGGTTGAGTGGTTTCCAACATATACATACCATATTCAAGAATGAAATCATTTTGTATCCATTAGAAGATGAAAATTATTTTATGGTAAAATAGTATTTCAATCTTTTCCTAAAGTGACCCTCAGTTCTCTTATAAAAGGGTATTTCCCCTTCTCTCAAAATCAAACCTCCAAAGCCATTTGGATTGGCCAAACCATGGCCAAATTTCCTCCCAGATTCCCCCAAATCAATCTATAGTCCTTAAATTTTTCATAAATCCATCATAAAGATCCATTTTGATTAAGTCAATAGGAAACACCTGAAGAAGAGGTAATAATTTCTCAACCCTCTTTCAAGTTATTTTCTTCTTCCACTTCATGTTTATTTGTTGTTTCCATACCAAAATAATAACTAAAGTATATACTACATACTATGATGTTATTGTATATATTTTACGACCATATTTGTTATTCTATCCATTCTATGAATGACAAAGTCACCATATGAGTGTAAGTATGGCTAACCGTCTACACATTGTGGTGTTGTTTGTTATTCAAACACTTCATTATTTGGATGGGTATAATAATTAGTATAACATATGTAAATATAAATATAACACATTAATGATTATTTATATAATATATACCATCAAATTACATACTATTTCACTATCTATATATTGATATTTTTCCCTTGCATACGTACATATTACTACCTCCACGACGCGATGAGATTCATTTCCACATTCACCATTCAATGAATATTATAAAATATATATTATTAATAAGTAAGTAATATATGAAATAATAATGATACTTAATAGATATATATATATATAGATATATTTATTTATGTATGTATGTAATTACACATATCTTATTCACTTACTTCCATTCAATACGATATAAAAACGAAATAAACGTTTATGCGTATGTACGGCCTACCGTCTCCATAAATTGTGTTTTCCATTTCTTAAATCTATCTATTATACATATTTATATTCTAAATATATATGATATATAAATAATGTTTTATATTCTGGAAGTATTTAAATCATGATCTAAATGATACGATGAAGAATAACAAGTTAAAACACAAATGAGAATGAAATAGATTATTACCCGAAATGGTAATTTAACATTGAAATGATTAATAAATGGGTTGTATAAATACAAAAATGAATAATGTATGATATAATAAATATTAATATGGTTCTGGTATAATTTAATAACATACTATGGTCATTATATAGGAGGATAAATGTACCATTGACTAAAGGAAAATGCAAGGTAAGCGGTTTTCATCTCACATTTATTTTTGTGAGATTCATTCTATATTTTCCACTATTATCTTTTTTTGTGGGGTATGTACTACACGTTATTAAATATTTATCATAATATAGATTAATTTATGGGTATTTACCTAATCATTAGATGATTCTTCATTAATGGGGTTTATGTTACCAAATCGGTAACATAATTTCAAATTTCAATTTCCACTCATTCAGTTTTATTCAAACATCATTGATTATTTTACTCCAAGATTATGTGTGAAATAGCTATTTATTTACTTATGTAGTAATTTACACTACCTTTTGTGTATATATACCTTTTATACACCTAATCACCCAATTTATAAATTCTCAAATCATCGATATGAACATCATAAGAGTAAATTTAAATCAATCTATATTCATTGAGTTAAACATCCAATTCATTGGTGTTGTTTTTACAAGAACGTGTGTGAATGTACTATTATTGATTTAAACTGAATATCCAATCATATTGAGTTTATTTATATTTGTCACACATAATTATGTAATTTATTTATCCTGATCCTAAAGATACATTCTTTATAAGGGAATTCATCTCAACATACATTCCATTGAGGCTTCTTTGTTTTTATACGCCAGTACACATTTATTTGGTGTATATACTATACTTTTACAAAGTATATCATGAATAACCCTTTTACAATGATATTATTAATTTTTTTAACTCAATTGTTTTATTCAAGAAACTCTCTTATGGTTAGGAACTATAACTAATATATCATTTTAAATGTTTTAATAGTTTATTCTTCAAAATCATTCTCATTAATGTCCATGTTTTTAAAAGGGTTTTATGGATTTAAATATATAGACATGAATGTTTTAAAATTAATGTTTCTTTTAATAGTTTCTATGTGGTATGGGACACTTTGATTAAAAAATATATCTTAAACGAATTCTTGATAAATAGTGAGACTTCTAAAAATATTCAAGAAAAATGTGATATTTATCTTAAACGGTTTTAATGATTATTTTCATCTATTTTAAAATCCATCATTGGATTTTATGTTTGTTTATAGTTGATTAATTATGATACAATATTTCAAGTGGTATTTATGGTTTTGTGATATGATTGACTATGGATGTGTTATATTTATACCATTCATGGTTTATGGTTAAAGTATTAAAATTTCGTATGAATGTTTTATTGAGAATGTTCATTTTATGTTTCAACCATTTCATTTGAGGAATTAATTGGACTTAGTATGTGAAAGGTGTATCCCACTATAGCTCCTCAATGCATCGGTAGGTCTCCTGAGACAATTAAACATGGAACTGGTCGAGGCCTTTCCCAAATTTGATATATTGTTTTGGTCGAGGCCTTAATCGTTTTTTAATGTCTTGGTTGAGGCCTTGAAAAAATGTTTCAGAATGTCTGTCATTATGAATTATCTCATTATAAAAATATTATTGATTATTCATGTGGTTATTTAACTAGTAGAATAACCATTACTATGTTTTATTATGGCATTATTTACTCATATCATATTCCTACCAATACGTGTTTATATTTATTATTTGTAAAGTCATGTGTTTTAAATTATTAACCATGACTAAGGTTTATTTTTTTATTTATTTATTTATTATCCTCACTGATCATTTGACCCCAACCCATTCATATTTTTTAATTCTCATGTTTCTAAGAAGTTTATTGTGATTGAAAATCTGGGTTAAGTTAGGGGATTAATGGAATTCGCAAAGGATCATTTATGTTGTGTTTTATTTTTCTAATATGTAATGTAACATTCATGTTAGTAATCTATTTTCCAAGACTGCTAAACTGATCAATCCATCAAGACTTGATTCCTTGTAATCATGCCAATGTATTAAAATAATGCACTGGGTCTCGGATTCCGGGGTCAGGTTGTTAAACTCGGTGTTATTTATCTTATTGATTTTTAGATTTTATTTAAATATCATATTTTATTAAAAAAAGGGTTAGTACTCTTTTTTCTTATGCGTATTTATCATCATTATGGTGTTATAGGGGACATGATTTGGTATTTTAACATTCATCAATCTATTTATCAATCTTTTGAGGATTATATGATTTTTCACATATTTTTTTATTTTATGATACCTTTGTTAATAATTTAATTTTCCGATCATGATAAACTTATAGTTTCTTAGTACTATTAAGTAAGACCTAGTGTATAAGGAGTCATGTATAAGGCCATGGGTAGCACCAACCTAGGGAATTTGAATAATGTCATCTGGGCATGTGTGTTACAATGACTTAGGAAAATTTGGTGTGGAATATATGTGGAAAAAGTTTGGTATTACTGTCCAACAGATATATTTTAATCTATTTGTTCTATGTCACTTATAAACATAATATATTTTAATCCATTATGTTAAAAATTATGTCATTTATTAACATTTATTTTTAATAACAAATAAGTGTAGAATATATTTTAGTACTACAATAAAAATACGACACTTCATAAAAATTTATTTTTGTGGAATCCAAATTTATCTCATTTAATAATATTAAATATACATATATGAGAAAATAAACATTTAAATTAAATCATAAATAATAGGTATTCTTTATGAAAAAATACATTTTTACATTTCAAGTATTCTGAAAAAAAATAATTAAAAAGTATAATTGAATTAGTGTGAATATATTTATTTGAATAAAAATATTAAATGAAAGCAATAATATAAAAGATAAAATTTTAATTTAATTTAAAAAATAATTATACAATTTCATTGAAAATTAAGTGTTTTATTATAGTAAATAATATTAATATTTTTCACTTAATTATATGATATAATATCAAAATCTTTGTTACTAATTTTGATTATTTTGATAAAATATATGAATTCCATTTTATTAGAATCAATTTATTTATTTTATTTAAATAAAATTTAATATAAGTGATTGGAATACATAAAAACTAAATTTTTCGTAATACATATATATATATATAAAAATTATTTCATTACCCATTTACATATTTCAAAATAAGTTAATCAATACATTTATAGTAAAATGGACATTTTTAATGTATAGGTAAGACATTTATACAAATAGAATTTGTATGTATTTAATTATTATATTGATATTTTCAGGACTATATCATCCTAATTTATAATTATAAATCACATTATGATTTTAAGGTAAGAACCATTTATAATAAATACAGTGGTGGCCATAGTGGCTGAAGCTTCAGCCTTCTTGGATTTTATATATATTCCAAGGATCTTGAATTTCCCTAATAGATGATTTCTCTAAACCTTTACTTGTTCGTAATCTCAATAGGTTTGGAAAAGGGAAAATCCAAATCATGCTACCTCCTTCCCAATATAATATAAATGATACTTTATATAAGAAATATATTAAATCATGTAATTTATTCAACTCATTATGATTAATTAAGAATATGGTTACTTCTATTTATACCTGTTAGTGAAATGACTACATTATAGGATCCATTTTTTAATACTTAATATTTTATCATTATTAAATGTGTCATTATATCCATTTAGTTTGATTTATACTATTTATAATGTTATCATAATATTAAAATATTGGAAATTATTTTTTTGTTTCAATCACTAAACATTATCTCTTCAAGAATAACAAGTAATTCAACAAGTCTTGTAACATAGCCAGTAATTTCATCTATAAAATTCTAAGATACCCAAGTCACTCAATGTTAATTATGTCATGTAAGACTAAGGAATCCCAAATCCCTTTCTCTGAAACATAAAGGATATCCACATTAACAGTATAGTACATTCCCATAAAAAAATAGTTCATGGGTGTGTCCCTTTTGTAAAAATTTGTTATCTATTGAATACAATACCAGAACCAACACATTATGGGTTTTCATAATTCTCATAGAAAAAAGAATAAGCTATTATAAATTAAATGATATATCATGAAAAGTTTTATATATCCTTTAATTATAATTAATATAGTATAAATAATTATAATTCCTTCCAAAAGATATATTAGAATCCATTATATATGTTATTATGTACAGATTATACAACATAATCATGTGTCATAATAAAAACCATTCTCACACAGGAACACAAAATTCATATGAATCCTAAATTACATGTGTTACTTAGTCATTAACCACTTTAACTAATGTTAAAAATTAAAACCATAAAATTTGTATTAAATTAAATAGTTCCACAATAATAATGTCTCAACATTTGTAGAAACAATAGTGAATAATAATATCATAATCTAGATATAATATAATTCCCACCTAACATGTGTGAAGTACTCTCCAACTTTATGCCTTTTATTAAGACCAATATATATCTATATTTATATAATATTTCCAAAATTTTATGAAAAATTAAAATATTCAATTATTACATGTTTTAACACAACAACAAAATCTTATTAACTTTACTCTACATAGCATTTTAACATGACCATACGTGTGGCTTCAAATTTTCCATATGTTTTTGAATAAAAGGAGTTTATAATAATTATTTTTGAAATAATAATAGTTATATAAAATCTATAAATATCAAATAAATAATCAATCATCATTAACCATCAATTTTTATATTAAAAATGTTTGGGATTACATCCTTAAAACATACTAAAATAATTAAACATCCATGTTGTAAGGAATTTAAATAAAGGATAAATATACATCCACCATATCAACCACATTGTTATCACATAATTAAATATATAACGATAAATATTATATAAGGGGATCCATTAAAAATAATGAGCCTCACCTAAACCCCATCACCCACCTAGTAAATATTATCCAGTAAGATTCCCATTGAATTTTATGATAGCAGATCTTTATGCACACCAGGGTGCTCATAGAGTGTGTGAGAAATACATCTCAGTAGGTTCTCCCGAGCTGAACATATTATTAATGATCATATTAATTTGTATACATGAAAAAATATATCCTTTCATATGAAATAATAAATATTTCGTCATCATCTTCTAACCATATTTTTATTACACACATAAAATATTTTATTGACCAATTCTGATGGATTGTGTCTTCTCATAGATAATAAAACCCATTCCCATCACCTTGTTAATGGTTTAATAATATGTGTTGACTATTACCCTGATATCCCTGGAAGTTACTTACAAAAAATATTATATTATATGTTTTTTTACACATTGAAACACTAAAATTGGTTTGGGGACCATGTGACATAAAATCTTATGTGTCACACCACAACACACTCAATACGAGTGAGACCTCACACTGAGACCAAAAATACAACTCATGCGAGAATCATCCTACTCATTGTGAATTCTCAAAAAAAATGTCAGATATAATATCATAAGACACCAAACTCTTAGATAAGTCATTGTCTAATACTGTATAATATAACACATCTCATACATCTAACATCAAACTTTGGGTGAGGCCTCATAACAAAAACATGCCCTCAACCAATTTAGTAAGTGTAGGTTATCCCAAAGATCTATAACAAATTCCCTTCCACTTATGGAATTCCTCATATCACAATACATTTACAATACCCTCTAATATAGTGTATGTGGACATAAAAATACTCATCCTCTTTCAACCTATACAGGATAGGTCATATGTTACATACTCCAACCCTTATACACATTATAAATCACATAGTCTAATGAATGATCTTGGAGATATTATAATAATCTAATCACATTATATTATATGGAATGAAATATTTCTTCTCACTCACTATTTTTCCCTATATCTTAATGAATATATTATTTAAATTATATATCACTGGATTATATATCTACATAATAACCAATTAAATCAATATGACAATCCAAAAAATTGGAATTTTAATTTCCTCTAGGAGGACATACACTTGTCTTCTCAGTAATGACATAGTCATTTCCCATATAACCCAACCAAATTTGACATCCTATAGTGACCCCAAAACTCAAAATCCTGACCTAAAAAATTCCATTAATATTCTGTTGAAAATATATAAATAATTTGAAATCAACATCTTATTTCCATTACATATGGACCATCACATTCCAATTATATGCAAGACTAGTTAGTGGGACATTACCTTTCTATTAGAATACTATTCCCAAATGCTAGAACATGGGTTCTAACTACACATCTCTCAATGTGGGATATAAACTATCCCCACGTAGGTTTAATATATGATCAAACATCATGTTACCCTAAAGAAAATATCTCTCTAACTCGATGATCGAAGAAATAAAACAATATTAAAGGTGTTTCTCCCAATCATTTGTGTCACAAATTAACATCTAGCCAATCATCTATAAACAAAATAAAATAATAACTAATATAATTGAACTAGGAGGTCAAATTTAAGCTAAAAATTAATAATAGCATCTCAATGAATTAATCAAATCCTATGGAAAACAAAAATAATATCCTTAAAAACATTGTTACATAGTCAGTATAATATATCAATTACCTCAACACATAACAGATCACGTTCCCAAAATCAAGGAAGATCTATGGAAAAAAATTCGCTAGATAGCTGGTTGTTGGATACTATACATTTTTAATAGGCTTATTTCCCACAGTGGCATGTTCATACATCTATAAACATGTACTATGTTATCAAATATATAGTAAAAATACCTAAATATATGGTGGATGATGCTCTTTCTAATATGTTACAGGTTGTGTTGATGCTAGTACTATTTCTAGAAAATCATGTGCAAAAATATAAAGTAATGAAGTTTAAATAACTATTTATAATTGATTATTATTAATAAAAAAAGTAAACCCAACCTGAAAAATATTCAAAAAGGTCTAGAATCAATCATGTAACATCTAATCAATGAGAATTTAAAATTTTATGTTCCATGACCTACCCATGATATATCTATGATAAAATTCAATATAATGTGATTCTTAGGCAAAAACATTTTCATATATTAATAAAAAGATATAATTTATCATCAAAAAAAATATCAACTAAAATAGTGGAGTAAATTTTGAATTTAATACTCTACTAAGTCTATTATCAATCACATAAATAGTAATAATCACTCACGATGATACCCCCATGTTCAAATTTAATTATCAGTATAACTCATAATAAGGGATATCACCATATTTTGGGAATCCAAAAGAAATAATAATAATAATAAATGGATATATCCCTTTAAACTCTTTTTACATTAATAAACTAAACCTCAATTAAGGTATGTCTATGAGTGGAATATATATATATATATATATATATATATATATATATTTATGTGGTGACTAAATATATCTCTCTTTAAACCCAGATTCCACCTATATTGAAAGAGGAAAAACCTAAAAATTAATGGTTTACATTTCTTGAGAAAAATGATTATACGTTATTTATGGTATGAAAAAATTATCCTATAAATAATTCCCACAAAAAATGGAAAATTTTTTCTCTAAATAAATGGATAATGACACTATACATATATCATGAAAAATTTTAAAAACCCATGATCAACCATTAGAGTGTGGCTCAAGGAACAATAGAGGAACACTAATCCTAATGTTATAACATAAGAATCCTTTTTAGGTTTCATTATTTCTATTATCACCCCCATTTGAAGAGTTATCAAGATTAATCCCAATTAAATTAATCATATGCATCACATCATGGTTCATTCCATTTAGTTTTGATGTGTTATTTCCATAGAAAATATTCATAAAAATAAAAGTCATTATTGTGGTGTAGTGTGATCCTATGTGATGAAATGAACCTTTTTTCTTTGCTTAATTACTTTATTATTGATCAAATATATTTTTATTCTCTTGAAAAAAACAACTAACTCCTCTATTTTTTATATAGTAATCATAAACTTCTCTATAGTGCTTGAGAACCTTTGAAAACAACATATAAAAGTCCCAACATCCATTATAATAACTATAGTCCAAATTATGTACAATAACCTACATTAATAAGAATATATAATATTTATCTTCGAAAAATTAACTCATAATAGCATGTTATATGATATTTTGTGTCTTAGTAGGGTTTTGATATTGATTATTTAATGATTAATACAATTATTTCATGGTATTAATTTAAAAATATTGTGGATAACTATAACATACAAGCCTGAGTCGGATATTATAGGAGGTATGAGATGGATTACTCATATATTATATACCTATTAAAAAGTTTAAACATTATATAATATGAAGTTATAATTAATTGTCATTTTCATAGTGAATATGAGTATATGAAGTATAAAATAACATGTTCTATTATTCTACAAAAGATAGATGATGGGGTCATGTTTAGGGTCCTCTATAATCGTTAATGAATTTTTCATTGGTGTGTTATAATTTAAAAGGGGTATTCTATCTCATAAATTTATTCACATTTATTCAACTAGGAGTATAATTATAAAACTAATGATAACTAGCTCATGGAAATTGGGTTTTCAGTGAAGATATAGATATTGTAATTTTTTTAACAATGTAGATAGAAAATTATTATAATATATATTTTATATGTGAGATTTAAATATGTGTTAGTTGTGGTAGATAGTTATTATAATGGATTATGGTGTTTGTATGTTTTAGCCACTAAGGATATAAATTTTTTTAATGTTATTTGGATATTGTTTTCATGAGTAAAGAGATTTTTTTAATAGAACACGATTTTAGAATTTTATCATCATGTTTGATAGAATGTATGAAAAAACACAGAAATTGAAAGAGAATATAAAAATCTAATAATTTATTAGAAATTTCCTTTAAAATAAATTTAATCACTTTTATAATTATAATTCAGGAAACACCAGTGTTACATGAAATAAAATACTCTATTAAAACATTTCTTAAACATAACCATTCTATAAACCATATTTTTTTATATTAAGAAGACATTTTTAATGGAATGTGTGAACCCAATTCAAATCCAACCAAAATAAAATCCAACCCACAGAAAAATCTCGCACAAGATCCATGCCCAAGAAAAAATTCATCCACGTAAAAAATTAAAAATTTGAAAGTCATAACAAACTGCTGGCCACGTGGATTCATGCACCTCGTAATTGGCAGCTACCATACCACACTATTAGATAAAAACCCCTCCCTAGAGATTTCCATAATCATTGTATGATGACCACATCATTTGGCCACCCACTCCTTTCTCACCTCATTCAATCACCATCGATGTTGTCTAAGTCTTCACTGTTGGCCACTTCACCTACTATGTCTACCAGAACTAAACATCCTCTCTGACCCCCAATCCGCCACAACCTCACCAAACATCACATCATCATAAACCATGTCACCAGAATAGTGATGTCATTGAACACTATGGAGACCTCAAACCATGGAAAAGTGAGAAAGAAATTATCTTTCCTGCCATTGCATCCCTTCATCACTGAATCCCTGGCTCATCCCCAAATACACCTAGATATGTGTTCGCAACTCCAACAATGAACCAACACCTCAGACTCATCATCCAAAACCCCTAACATCATTATCATTCAACCATTAATAATACAATATAGCCCCGTCGATGAACACCCAGAGTTGACCAATCAAACTCACTTCCCAATGATCAGAGATGACCACCACATTTCTTCACCTAAAAGAGAATGGTGGAGTCACAAAATAATAGAATAAAAACATGTGGGAAAAGGCCAAGAGAATCACCAATAACACGCAGCTCCTCACCTTCATGATACCGAACCCACCAACACAAAAACAAGCCGACGACAACCCCAACATATTCACCAATAGCCACTACACCGAATGATCCACCTGGATCCAAAAAATGCCGAATCCAATTGACCACCAGCATCATAGTCCTCATTAAAACACCCATCATGACCACATAACTGAATCTTTTAAAAATTGAATTTTTCTAAAAATAATTTAAACATAAGAAAATTTTCACTTCAAAAACATGTTTTCTCATCATGTTTGTGGAATTAATTTTAAATTATATATTCACAATATATTGAATGGAATATGTAAAATTTAATTCCATGTTTTAATAAGAATAATTCCTATTATATAATAATTATAAAATATAATTTTTACTAAATTGAATTTTGGGAACATTAAAAATTATTTATTATGGTTTAGGTAAAAATGGGTTTATTGTGGGGTAAAATAATGATTATAAGTCTTAAAA
Organism: Viscum album; assembly: GCA_963277665.1. Taxonomy (NCBI): domain Eukaryota; kingdom Viridiplantae; phylum Streptophyta; class Magnoliopsida; order Santalales; family Viscaceae; genus Viscum; species Viscum album. The sequence continues at coordinate 471,274,504 of OY728156.1, read as the reverse complement.
TGAATTAAAAATTCCAATATATTATTATATGTACATATGTACACCATGTACTATCATAGATTATATAATAAGGTTTTTATCAGGGTTTTAGAATGTGAAATACATTATCAATATGGATTCATTTGGGAAAAATTTCAATATAATTTCCATGGGTGTTCCATTTCCCCACACACACAATGACACTCTATAACTTTACATATTGACACATATATATCAATTTTTAATAACATATCACTTTTGATTGATATCAACAATAACCCTAGATATATTTTGGATCGTCTTGTCCAACAAAAAACCTATAGTTTTATAGAGAAGATTCAAAGGAGATTTCTCTTAGAGAAGGTAATTGTCTTAACAAGGCTCTTTCTTTTCCTTTATTTTTTTCCACCTTAAATTCTATATAAACACATTTTATGTAATTACACCAGTATATAAAATATTATAATATTTTATTATGTTTATGTAATAATATTTTTACATCTCCACATCCATCAAATGGGATGGAAAATCATCAATCATGTGTATAGTGGACAACCACCTTGCGAACAGATGTAGTTTGTTTTCTGTCACCACTATTTGATGCTATATATATTTATAAATTTAAAATATTTATATTATATTTATAATATTAATATAATTATGAAATTTTGAATTAAAATATACCAAATTTTATTCCACTGTATTTAAAATATGATGTTGTCACTCATGTGTGTATCGTTTTACCACCTCACGAAATTGTAAGATTTGATTTCACATATGATTTACATGGAATGTGGTATGTATAAAATTAATGAATATGAAATATATATATATATATATATAAATGATATTTTATTCATTAAATTATTTCAATATATCACCCACTTCATTTTCCTTTCACCTAATAAGGGAATGATATTATTGATAATGTGCGTGTATAACATTTCGTCTCCACAAAGCAATGTGATTCATTTTCCATTAAAAATAATTAAGAGTTGTTATAATAATGTATCTAATGAGTAAATATTATATTAATAACATTATTATAATTATTAACATAATATAATTATATCCAATGTAAAGGGACAATAACATTAATTACTAAACATGCCTGAGATAACAAGGAAATTAACACCCGAAATAATGAAAATAAAAAAAATTTATCAATAGATGGGTTTTAAAATAATATTCAGGGATATCCAATGATATTTAAAATATAATTATGTTTCTCGTAAAAATTAATAAGATTATCAAACCATTACACATTAGTTTAAATAATTTTTATATAATGGAAAACGTGATGTTATTGTTCATCGTCTGACTTTTAAATTCCAAAGACATATGTAATAATCAGAACTTATTTCCCCTATGTGTTATATATAATTCCACATTTATGTAATATATTATTAATATATTCACCTATATAGAATTTAATGATTTATTTAATGGAAATTATTTTATGGGAATTTTGATTCAAATGTTTCCAAAGTGGCACATGACTTCGTCTAAATTCCAATTCTTTAGTGCATATTGAAATGTAATGAACTTAATTTAATTTATAAGGTGTATAGAATTATCCTTGTATATGAAATGTCATGGATCAATAATATAAATTCATTTAATTTAATGTTTCAATTTAATCTATATCATCCAATGAGATCTGATATCAAAATTACAATGTTGTTCTGAATTTAATTACTTAATTTTTTTCATTGGGTTATATTACTAATTTGATTCCCTTTTATATTATAATATTATATGTATAATGGTTTTGATTATATTATTTTTTATATATACTTATTCTATGTGGAGTTAATTTTTATACCCAAAATATATTCATCTATTAATTATTTGTTTAATGTTATTATCATTGTATGTGGTTTTGTCTCAATTTCCATTATTTGATACATATAAGTTAATATGCACCGTTTTCAATTTCAAGGGGTGTATATAAGTAGTCATTGTTGTATTTAATATAAAAAAAAATTATTAATGATGTTTAATATTTCAATTATAGTTTATCCATATTATTTGTATCATGAATATGATAATTTAATAAACAGTATACCATTCATATATATGGTGTTTTATTTGAATGTGATTTGATTAAATGGGGAACCTGTGATAAAAAAATATCATTTAATCTATGAGAATATTAGTTGATACAAAACTCCATTCAAGAATTTAATCAATTATTCAATATTTGATGAATTATTTGGTCATGTTTAGATTTGTGGTATCCATAATTATTTAGTCTATCCTTGCATCGACAGGTCTCATGTGGAAAATAGACCGGCTAAATTAAATAGATTTATACATATATTTTTAAAAAATCATGTCAATTGCTTTAAAGGTAGCGGTATCATGTCAAGGAACATTAAATTATGTTATTAATAATTTACCTCATTAAGAATTTAGTTATTATTAACTTGTATATTTAAACAATCATATTATCTCTCGATGCATTTAATTCTCGGTTTATTGATTAAATTGAATGCCTTTTTAGTTATTTACCTTCACATATTGATTATTCCTTATTTTATAATGATATTCAAGTCATTTAAATGAAATTTATGTTCATTAATTTAATGTTACTTGTTAATTATTCTTATTGATTCATTATTTGTAACACCCTAACCCAAGTTACCCCTTGTCGGTGCATTATTACATAACATTGGCATGGTCACAAGAGATCAAGTCTTGAATGACCGATTCGTTTAGTAGCCTTGGAAGTAATACATACATACACAAGTTTTATATTAAATCATGATATAAAAATTACAAAATTGTGCCCCCTTTTAGTACACTCATATACATTGACCTATCATAGCAGGTAAATCCAAATATAATTCCTCACAATCTGGAAAAAAATAAATGAAACCGTTGATATCAAATGCTCATTAACGAATACAATATAGCAGAAACTATCATAAATACACCTAAACATTTTAGAAAATATATAATCCTAAAACAGAAGGATCTGAAAAATAATCTTCCAAATAATATGAAATAGATTAATAAAATATTTCCATTTACTTATGCACAAGGATATTCTAATAGTCGAATAATAACATTTAATATCAATAGATAATTTCATAAAGATGGAATCCATAATTCTGGACATCATAACCCCATAGTAATGGCCTCATGCCAATAATACAAATATTTTTTTTTCAAAGAGTTATGTCGAGACACTTGTTCACCTCATGAGACTTACAGATGCACTAAGGAGTTATAGCGGGCTCCACCCATCACTTACCAAGTCCAATATATTTCTCATATGAAAATGTTGAAAGGTAACATATTTTTTTATTAAAACCATTATAACAAATGTTAATACATTAACCATTAACCATTAATGGTATAAAAATAACACATCCAAAGTTGAAAATATAACAAAAAATTCAATACAATATAGAATGTTGTATCAAAATAAATCAACTTCAAACAAGTGTAAAATCCATCAATGGATGTTGACATTGATGAAATCTAAAATATTTGAGGGAAATATATAATTCTATTTAGATATTATTAATAATATCCTAATTATAAAAGAAAACATTTATTTAGAAAATATTCTTAAAACATTGTCAGGGAATCTTAAAAGGTGTCATAATGTTGTAATATAGTTTCACCCTCCATACAAGTTAAAAAACATTTTTACATTAATTTGTCGAATAGGTCATAAATTACATTATTTGGAAAACGATGGAAAGATTCCCTTTAAAACATTTTATAACAAGTATAACATGGTTATAAATGTCTTTAAACCACATTCCAAAAAATATAAAAAATTGAAATACAATTTTAAGAGGCACATTTGTGGATGATAAAAAAGTCCTCGTAGAAACTTACGTACAAACAACCTCGGATAATAAAGAGATTGAATATTAATTATTACCCTGTACTTATCTTTATTCAAGGGTATGAAAACCTCTGGTTTAATATTTAAGTACTTTTTATTAAATTATACAAGAAAAACATACGTAAATATGATATCATATATTATCTTCTAATATTTATTTGTTAATAATATTTCAAAAGTATCATTGTTTGGGGTGTTAACTGATTTGTTCTTTTTTATATGTTATGTTATGTAAGTCTTGTTTGTAATTTATAGGATGTATTTGATTCATATACAAAATTATATACTATTATTAAAAAAAATTATTCATAAAATGAGAATTCTTCTTGAATGGTCACGATGGGGATGAAATATCATCGCGTTGTTAAAACTGTAATCTGTACGTACGCATGCGTTACAATATCATTATATTGATGGTGAAATTATATGTAATTACATGGTATGTCATATATACATAATAAATACTGTGTTATATTTATTATTTACATAAATTCTACATCATTATTCTACGCATCCAAATAATGATGTGTTGAATAATAAACTATACCACAACGTGGAGACGGTATGTTTTATGTATGCAAGTATGGTGACATTTTCATTTATAGAATGGATAGAATAATGAGTATTGTTGTACGATATTTATAATAGTTTCAACGTATGTATAAGGTACGGGAGTTATTATTTTGGTATGGAAACAACAAAGAAAAAGGAAGTGGTAGTATAAAATAACTTTGAAATATGTGATGAAATAATTACCTCTTCTTCGAGTGCATCATTTTTATTTGATGAAAATGGTTTATTAATATTGATTTATGATAAAATTAAACCACTATGGTTATGTGAGTTTATAATGGAATACATTATAGAATGGTTTGGCCGATCCCGATGGCTTTAGAGGTGTGAAATTTAGAGAAGGGTAAGTACTCTTTTATAATAGAGGTGAGGGTAACTTTTGGAAATGCGTGAAATATTATTGTAGTAGATACATTCGTTATTAATGGCTCAAAATGAATTTATTTAGATTTTATGATTTTTATGGGTCATAATTGTCCCAAAAAATACGTTTTTGGCATGTTTATGTCACCATATTAACCTCATCTTGTCTATTTAACTATTAGTCAAACAGTTTAACTTTTACCATGTCTTCTTGTATTTTTATATTATGTTGTCAATAAACTTAATATAAAATTCCAAGAGAACCTAAAGTGGTTCATTAATGTCATATATATCATTATATATGTTATTTTTCATGACCTTATATTTTTAAAAATGTTATATCATTTAATAATATAGTATTTGTTTTAAAAACTAATTTATGTCAGTTTTGACAGAATTTAATATTTGGTTTTGTGGAAGTAAAAAAAACATGATTACCTAAAACCAAATACATTAAATCAACCCAAAATATTAATTATTATCCAATAAAATTAGTTTAATTCATCAAAATTTTCCATTTACATTTAATTTTTTATTTATAATATCAATTTTTTAATCATTCATTGTTATGTTAATAACTACATCACCATTGTGTCATAAATAAATGTAGTTATTTAATGTATAAAAATTATTTATAAATTACATGAATTAAGAAATATTTTTATCTTTATAATGAATATTTATAGTTGACTTTATCTTATATATATCCCTATATTAAAAATGGTTTAGTTTTTAAAATTTGAATTTAACACTTTTAACACTTCATTAAATAAATGAATAATAAATGTCTTATTCTAATCAATGTGGATATAAAATGATCATATTATATTCCTAAGGATGATTGGGGTCGAAATACACTTTCATAATATAATTAAGACATGTTTTAGGGTAATTATAATATAATTTTTACCTTTAATAACCCTATTTAATTTTAACCGTGGTAAATAAAATTCAAAAGTTAGTATTCACCAAAAATTATTTTCATCCTATTGAACCACATTTAACATAATGATTTCAATCGTTTCTCTTGTATTTTTTAAATTCAACTCGTAGAAGTGGTAAAATTTCCTTTTATAAATATATTCAAATGTGCCTAGAATGTGGGTAAAATACATTAAAAGGTTCAATAAAATAATATAACTATCCTTATTATAAAATTAATATAGTTGATTACATTGAACCAATATATAAATTATGTAACTATTTTTCATTTAAAATAAATTTAAATAAAAAAAATTATTTAAATAAAAAGTTTGTTTTTATGTACAATGTAGTATTTTTCACTATTCATCAAAAATTTAATGTTTTCAGAAAAATACCAAAGAATCACCCTCAGATAATTTTGATTTTATTAACTCAAAAATGATTTCTATTTTACCAAATTCAATATTAAGGAGTGTCTAATATTAATTTTAATATTTTTCACAAAAAAACATAAAAATTAGTTCTTTTATGAAAATAGTTTTTTTAATATATAACTATTTTAACAAATCATATACATTACATTATGAATATGTTTTATTTATGTGGAAACATTATAAATAAAAATAAAAAGCTATTTTTACTATTCATATCCCCATATTTAATTGGTATATAAATATATCGTCTAAATAATTTCAATACTAATGTGATGTTTCATAGAAACTCATTCATGCATATAACGCAACCCAAGTCGGTGTTCCGTGTAGTATAAGCTATTGACTTAATTTAAAGATATAACATAATATGAAATATAGGGGTGTTATAGTCTCCCCTCCATCAAAAAAATGCGTCCTCACAATTTGAAATTGTTGTTAGAAATTAAAAGTTTACAAATAGAAAATACCTTTCTGGAAAACCCATGTTTGAAATAGGTTTAATAAAATTTAATTTTATTAAGAGGGAATGGGAAATGAAAAATTCACCAATGAATTAAGATTTAGAATAGGATAACATTGGTGGAAACCTGACAAATATAATTGGGGGAAAATATAAATATTTATAGGGTGTGATTGAGGTCATCAATCATAAAGAAGTGAAAAACAAATAGAAAATTTAGTGCCTCAAAGCCATAAATCCATGATGACTTAAAATATCATTCGTTCATCAAAACATAATTTATCAGGATAAATTTTTTTTGATTTAATATACTTTACCGAAAGAATAATAATTAATTTCTTCATCGAATAGAAAAAAAATACTTGACAAGTTGAGTTACATCCTATAACAATTTTCTACCACAAAATCATTTCACTCCAAAAGCAATATAACTCAAAAATAATCTATTTATCCAAATAATATAGGGTTTCAAAATAATTAAATTTATAATTCATCTATCATATAATATAAAAAACTACATTATACAAACTAGTACATCACGTAGGCCAGTAGAAGGTGATGCACCCTTTCCACCCTTCGTTTGTGGGTTCAAGTCTCATAGTCTTGTCAGACGCAATGGGGTATCATCCGTCCATCAGATTTTCCGCTTTATATAAATTCCAAAATTATTTTAATAGATGTTTTAACCTTAAACCATTGTATCCAATGTCCAAATTAATCAATTACATCCTTTATATTTATCTAAAATACTGGTTTGAAATCTCATAGTCCAAAAACTTATAAGGAAGTTCAACATAACATAATGAAGATATCGTTTTTCCACATAATAACCTATGAGTACCATCATCGTGTATTCTCTTAAAACATGGAAACACCCTTCATTACCATAAAACCTTATTTATTACATTTATGATCACTTATTTTATATATAATACAGGATATATTATTTATATACAAAAATATTTAATACTCCAATAATGATGGAATAAATAAACCATTAATCAATTCCATGGTAGTCAAGAATATCCAATATAATTTATCCAAATCAACTATCTCTTGTTCCAAAATAACTACCTTAGTATCAAAACCATATTATGGTTTATCTTTCCATCAACTATGTATTTTCTAAAATGTTTAACTTGTTGTTGTGTAACATATCATAGAACCATATAATCTCAAATCCTCAATGAATTAGTACTATATTGCAATACTTATTTATTTTCTTATGTAATATAACTAGTACATCATTGATACAATACTCAAATGATATAATTAATTACTATAAATATAAGAACATAAAAATTTATCTTCTTCTTCAGTAGTATCACATCTTGATTATTATCCAATAGCATCATTTAGGTTTATACTCTATTGATTGGGACATTGATTCACCAAGTGTCTAAACTCCATTTAGATGCTAAATATTAAATTTGAATCATTTTTACCTTTGAAGTCATGTACATGGTGTCCTTTTTCTCCACACATAAAAGAGTATCCCATTATCTTCATGTATTTACAATAGTGATTCATTCCACAGTTATCACATGTGGGAAAATCTTTCTTTCCCTTATTCCATTTATCCATCTTTCTCTCTACAATTCTTTTCTTCTCATTATTCAATTCAAATCCATAGGACTCAGAGAATGCTTCACTTATCTTTTTAACAAATGATATTATTTATTAATGTGATGAGAATATGTGGGAGAATATTTCCCTTCTAAATGTTGGATTAAGACCATAAAAGATCCTTCTTAGACTTTGGATCATGCTTATTTCTTGAGTTCTCATTCCTTCTACTCAGAACCATTTATAAAATATGGCATACACTGGGTTATTTTATGAATCCCAATGCATAATTCTAATCTTTTAAAATATGTAACGTAAATTGAATGTTTTATTAATATAATCCATAGTCATAAAAAGTATTCTTTGAAGAAGTACTTACTCTTAAATCGTTCATAATGGATTGTTAAAAAATGTGAATTATCCTATGCATATCCCACTGGAGGGTCAATAAAAAGAGTTTAGAAAGGCCCTCTTTCATGTAATAGTATACCCCAGGTCAAGCCTAAAATCCTTGTCAGAGTTTTCACTCCTAGGTACATCTGTGCTAGAGCCACCTCTACCTGTTTGTATATATACAAGGATTTATTTCCAAGGAAAACCCACATAATATTTAGACTACCCAAATTTTTAGTTTTTCTTCTATACTAATCCTATAAGTCTATTTTTGGATAATGTTCTCTAATCAGAGTTTATCTGAATCTAGCTTCCAAGGTTTATATTATACTTACACTAATACCAACTATAATGCCCCAACCCTAGTTACCTAGAGTCAATGAATTATTAAATAACATTGGAATGATCCTAAGAGATCATTTCTCGAAAGACCAATTAGTTTAGTACCCTTGTAAGTTCTTTGAACATAATTAAGTTTTACATTACATCATGAAAAAAAAACAGTGTGTCCCCTTTGAGATCACTCATATCTTTTGGTATGTCCCATAAAGTTAATCATAATATACTTCATGACATCCTTGGAAATAATAGGTGATATCAGATGTCCAAAAAGGAGAACAATATAGAGGAAAAAATTATAAATAAGTATAAACCCTTAAGGTAATGTATAATACTAAAACACAAGCCTTTTAAAATTTATCATTAGTATAATATAGAAAAGACAAATCAAATAATTCCATTTACTTAGTCAAATGGATATTCTAACAGTCGAATAATCACTTGTAATATCAATAGATAATTTCATAATGATGGAATGCATAATACCAAACATCATAACTATATAGTCAAGGACTCATTCCAATATTACAAATTATATTATTTCAAGATCTTGTTCCAAGCCACTTGTTTGTCTCATGATACCTACTAGTGCATTGTGGAGTTATAGTGGGCTCCACCTGTCAACTTCTCAGTCCAATGAATTCCTTATATGAAAAGGTTGAGACATAACAAAAACATTCGTATTAAAACTAGAATAAAAAATGTTAATACTTTAACCATAAACAATTAATGGTATAAAAATAACACATCCACAGTCAAAAATATCATAAAACCTTCAAAATAATATGGATGATTGTATCATAATAAATCCACTTGAAACAAGTGTAAAATCAATCAAAATATGTTGACATAGACAAAATAAAAACTATTTGAGAGAAATATTTCTTTTTATTTTGAATTAAATTATATATATCATAATTATTAAAGAAAATATTCATTTTGAAAATATTCTTATAATATTCTAAAGGATGAAACAATGGTATTATGACGGTGGAGAAATGTCGCACCCACCGTATAAGTCAAAAAAATAATCTTACCTTAATATCTCAAAAAGGTCATAAAGTACCTTATTTGGATGAAGACGGAATTATTCCATTAAAAAAATTATATAAATATCCAAAAAGGGTATAAATGACTTTAATCAATATTATAGGTAATAGTAAAAATGTTTTGAAATGCATTTTAAAAAACCTGAATGTGGATAAAAAAGAAGTCCCAATAGATACTTAGGTGAAAAAAACCTCAGATAATAAAAAGATTGTCAAATTAACCATTACATTTTACTTTTCCATAGTTGAGGGTAAATTAACTTCTTATATAATATATAAATCACTGTTATTAAATTATTCAATAACCTCATACATAAATATAATATCAAATATGATCTTCTAATATTTCTTTTTTAATGATATTTTTGTAGTATAATTGTTTTGGGTGTTAGCTAATTTGTTTTTCTTTATATGTTTTATTACATAAGTCTTGTTTTTTTTGGATAAGATGTATTTGATTCATATAAAGAATTATCTTTAGTTCATAAACATTATTGTTAATCATAAAAGGAAAATTATTCTTGAATGGTTACGATGTGGAATGAAATCTCATTGTGTTGTGGAGATGGAAATCTATATGTACGCACGAGTGAAAATCTCATTCTATTGATGGTGAAATAATATTTTATTGGATGTTATATATTTTATACCAAATCAAAAACATGTTATATTTATTATTTACATTAATTATAAATCATTATTGTAACCATCCAAATAATGAAGTGTTGGATATCAATGTAAACCACGATGGGGAGACGGTAAGCCACACATACCCACATATTGTGACTTTGTCATTCATAGGAGGTATAGAATAATAACTATTTTGGTAAAATATTTATAATAATATCACATTATGATGAATGTACTGGATGTTTTTTGGAAACTACAATGAAAGTGGAAGTGGATGATGAAAATAACATCGAAATAGCTGATGAAATAATTACCTCTTCTTCGGGTGCTTCCTTTAGATTTGATCAAAAGGGCTCCATAAATTTGCTTTCTGATTAAATTAAGGCCTTTAGGATTAATTTAGGATAGTTGTGAGGATATTTTATCGGGGTCTAGCTAATCCAAATGGATTTAGATGTGTGAATTTAAGAGAAAGGGTAGTACCCGTTTATAAGAGAGGTGAAGGTCACTTGAGGAAATGGAGGAAATATAATTACATTATAAAATCATTTTCGATTTCTAATGACTAAAAATAGATTTATTTCGAGGATTATATGGTTATGGGTATGATTATTCTCAAAAAATATGTTTTAGTCAATTTTAGGTCACCATATTAACCTTTTGTTTTAGATTAAACTCTTAGTTAAATTGTTTAACTTTTATCATGTCTTCTTGTATTTTTATATTACAGAGTTAATAAACATACTATAATATTCCTAGAGAACCTAAAGTGGTTAATTAGAGGCATATATACCATTATATATATTCTTTGGTCTATACTTATTTTTTATATAATATTATATCATCTTATAATATTGTATATTTTTTAATATCTCATTCATGTCAAATTTGATACTATTCGGTATTTTGTTTTTGTGAAAGTAAAGAAAACATGATTCCATAAAAAAAGCAAATTAAATCCACCCTATTATATAATATTATCATAGAAAATTAGTTTAACAAATTAAAAGTCTCAATTTACCATTATTTGGGTATTTATAATATCAATTATTTTAATAATTCTTTAATAAGGTAACTATTTCATCATCATTGTGTCATAAATAAATTTTATTATTTAATGTCTAAAAATTATAAATAAAATACTCTGATTTATGAAATATATTTATCATTCTAAGGGTTTTTGTAATTGAATTTATCTCATGCATAACCCTATATTAAAATTTTCATAGTTATTAAAATTTGAATTTAACACTTTTAAATATTCTTTAATTAAAATTATAATAAATGACATAATCAAATCCAAGATCATCAAAAATGATCATATGTTTTTATTAAGGTTTATTTTGGTCTAAATACTCTTATCCAATATAATTAGGACATGTTTTAGTGTAATTATAATATCATTTTTACCATTAATTACCATATTTAATTTTAACCATGGTAAATAAAATTCAAAAATTACTGTTCATAATATATTATTTTTATCATATTGAACAATAATTTACGTAATTATTTCAATCGTTTCTCTCAGATTTTTGAAATTTAACTCACAGAACTAGAATATTACGTTCTATGCAAATTTGGAAATGTGCCTAAAAGGTGGGTAAAAGACATTAAAAACTTCAATAAAATATTATATATCTAATCATATTATAAAATGACTCTCATGAATTAATTTGGACTAATATATAAAGTATGTATCTATTTTGAAATAAAATTTAAATAAAAAGTCTATTTTTGTACTATAGAACATTTTTCACTATTCGTCTAAAATTGAATGTCTTCAGAAAAAAAATTCACCCTAAGATAATTTTGATATTCCAAATCTAAAAATGAATTCTATTTTAACAAATAATATCTTTAAGATTGTATAATATTAATATTATTATTGTTAACAGAAGGAAGTTAAAACTAGTTCTTTTAAGAAAATAGTTTTTCTAAATATTTAAATATTTTAACAAAACAAATACATTACATTATAACTTTGTTTTATTTATGTGAAAACGTTATAAATGATAAAAAAAATTTATATTTACTATTCATAACACAATATCTAATTCATATATATATGTATCATTTAAGTAATTATAATACTAATGGGTTGTTTCGCAAAAACTCACTCTTTCATATAACGGAAGCCATGTTGGTGGTTCGTGTAGTATAAGCTATTGAAATTATACAAATATATAAATTAAGATGAAATATTATTGTGTTACATTATAGATTCTTTCTATATAACCCTTACTGATCATTTTAGCTCAACCTTGTTTTTCCATGAACCAACTCATTACCCTGGTAACCTGACAACCATGTCAGCCTTGACATATCCCAAAAGGTGTTTTCGATCCCCATGGGTTGGAGACTAGAACTTGGAATCATAAGAAATGGAAGTGGGAATGATTTTTTCACTAAAAATTAATTTATAATAGAAAATTTAGTATGCATACCAAAAAATACACTTGGATTAATGTACCACAATTTAAATAGGCACAATAATCCTAATTACTACAGCCAAGTAATACAAAATATGAAGGTTTATAAAGTCTGAAAGGAAATAAATCAACTTTTACAAGGTTCACTAGAAACAACCACAACTAAGAGATCATTTTTCCTTTCTCAATCCTTGAAGTAGATAATCAATAATCACCTGAAGGCACATGTATGGTGAGAAAAAAAATCCATGTGGGATTTCCCCCAATGATTCCATTGTAGATTCCAATATAAAATTAATGATGTAATTTAATTTCAATTTAAAATAAATACGTTTGTAATTTAAGAAGATTATTTAAAAAATCATGATTACATTTCAATATATCTAAATAATTTAGTAAATCAAGCATCACATTTAATATGATGGTAATTATTTACTAACAATGGAATAAAATTAAAACAAAAATTTTTTTATATATATTTTACTTTTCATAAATGAATTAAATAAACACTTTTATATGAAATTGTTGTTGTAAATTCCAATGGAATGTAAATTAGTTTACATTAATGAAATATATTCATTTAAAATAAAATTTTCTAGAAACATGGTCATATGGAAAATAGGTACGATTGTTCTATGTCATAGGGACCGAACAATATGAAATGACTATATGTGTAAATGCACATCCTTCTAAACTCATGCCAAATAGGGATCATCACTATTTCGTAAGAGAATTGATGTACTGATATGATGTTTTAGAACATTTTCGGTCATAATTTGATGTCCACAATAAATCACTAAATACCTAATTATTTCATTTTCTCTTTCAAATTTAAACGAGGAAAAATTTATTTTATGAGTACCTAAGATAAAATTAAATCAATATAGCCATTTCAAACATGCCAATTTTCACTTTAAAACCCTTAATGGGTTTTTAATAAAAACATGCCTTTTCAAAATGTTGAATCCCTAAAGATTCCATCAAACCATTTTGAGTCCATTTTTAAAAAATAACCATTTGAAACCATGTACTAAAATATCACATTATACAATTCTATATTAAAATCAAAAATATAATTTTTCAAACACTTTAATTAAATTTCTTTATTACAAACACCCAATTAAATGGAATTTGGATTTTTCACAACATTTCATCAAATAAATGTTTCCACAATTAAATCCTAAAATATAATTTAAATAATTCCAAACCAACCCATAATTTAAATTAATCAATTTAATCTACCAAAATTTCATAAACACACCCCAATTCAATTTAATTGGGTGTGTTTTCAATTTCATTCCAAAAACCATTTTTACAAAAAAAACTTTATTAAATGGAATAGGGATTTTAATCAATCTATTGAAATAAATTTAATAACATTCAAGAACATTTATTTAAATCATCAGTTAAATTTAAAAGAAAATAATTAGGGTTTATATGAATTGAACATTTAAATAGAACAACTTGCCTAAGAGTTGTTGGATTTAAATATGTCAAGACCTAATCATAATTTTTCAAGGAAGAATGAAAACAACAGAATTTGAGGAAATAAAGATCAACTCTATTTTTATAACTCAAAATGAGTGGGTATCGATTCCATAATTAACAAAAAAATGCACATACCCATCTGGAGAATGAAATATAAAGAAATAGATTAAGAACGGTAGGAGGAAAAAAAACATAAGAGGATTGAACATCATCAACCTTGCTTCAGATCAATTATGAGAGGGGACTATGGGCCGAGAAATCATACATGGGATCTCTAAGTATGGTAGAAATTATTTTAGGTTCAACGAGGTCTATATAAGACCTAAAAAAGGGTTTTTGAATTTCTAATTAAAATAAATATTAACGAAATACTTGTTTACATGGTTTCTTCGTAACATGTCCAAAATTTGGAAAAATAGTGTGCAAGCCATTCACCTGTTATAAATGGTATGCACAGTTTCATTAGAGAGGTCATGTGATTTTTTAAACCTTGGACAGGCCAGGAAAGTCCCGCTATCCAATTTTTATATTTTTTAGTAGCATGGTGCATAGTTTGGAATATAGTGCCAAAGTTATGTGCCAACCATGCACTAGACCAAAAACATCCAAAAAAATTAAATATAACCCCATTCAACCCCAATATAAACCCAACCAATGAATTTTGAAAAATAGTGGTTTAGGATTACATAAAAATAGTAACTGTATGTTACTACCTGACCATAATAGATACTTTCACTCCCTAAAAACCCTAGGATGAAGCGTTAATGCAAAAAATATGTGGCCACATCTCTCTTATCACTGCCTTCTACTATCATGTCTCATGGGAATCAGAAATATGGTACCCTGGCACATGCAACAAAGGTATCGTCCTCTGATGAAGTACCTTGGTTTCATATTCAATTATCATATTCGGCTGTTTAGTTATAGATAAATCAGGTACAACCTCAACATCACAACTACTCAAAACATGAGATAGTTTTTGTAGATACTTTAGTGGTAGAGAAACATGAAACATGTTGTGTATCAAGGTCATTTGTGGTGTTCGTTCTTAATGATATGCAATTTTTGTCACCTTCTCCACAAATTTGATGGTCCCAAAAAATTATGATCCAGAATCCCTTGACTCCAAAGTATTCAATGACCCAACCGAGGTGAAACATTAAAGAACACATAATTAATAACTAATAATTTGAATGGTATATTGTGAATATTAAAATGGGCCAAAATACAATGAATATTTCCAAGGATGACAACACAATGCCTCAAAATGATCCATCTTGATCGTGCACTGGTAAATATTGTTATAAGAAACTTCATCCATCTCCAACTAATCATCTCAATCTCCACCAAAGTCAAGAACACAAGCTCAAATAACATCCTCACGAATCAATACATCTCTATCAATCTGGATATCTGAGTGTGGAAGGTATGTAAAACTAATAATAACATGTTATCACAATGCCTCATTATGGCCTCTCAAAAAATTATAATTGATCAAAGGATCATTATCAGAGACTATAATATGTGTCACTCTATGAAATTGAAAATTATGTTTCACATATAGATTTCTCAACTCCTCAATATTGGTTGTATCAAGAATTGGTAATAAGTGAGCTGATTTCACCAACCTACTGATCACAACGAATACCACATTATTGTGCCTCTAGGTATGTCGAATCCCAAAAAAAGTACATAGATATCTCCTCCCACATCCAAGTAAAAATTGGATGTTGATGAATAAAACTCCATGGTTTGTAGTTCTCGGCCTTCACTGTTGTATTGTACAATAATGAAATTCAATTATAGTAATTCCACATCTCATATCATGCCCCAAAACTAAGATCTAATTTCATATAGCATCTTTTTGGTCCTTGGGATTACTTACCACTAGAAACTATGACAATCCCCCATCACATCTTTTCTCACTAAAGATGGCACAACATCAAAATTCAGGTATCAAAGAATTTCCTCTCTGGAAATCGAGAATCGAGAAAATGGATCCCAAAAAAAAAGTGTATCTAATGTTATAGAGCTAATAATTATTATGCTTATCATGAATATGTAATTCAATAAGAACATATTTCAATTGAACATTGGCCTTGTAAACCTTGACCCCATTCTTCAGAACTCCAGTATGTAACTCTACAAAGAAAGCCCTCAAATTTCACTATATGGATGATTACTTCACTATATTTTTTAGAAGCTTACTGCTAAAATCATCTGCAAAAAAATGATCACCTAGAATATGAATTCATCCTAATCCTAAACCTGATACACCAAAAAATGTCAACATAGCCCATCCTAAGCTCTGGAATATTCAACAACTGCATAGTAGTCAAAAAAAATTTCATCTCAATCAAATAATTATAACATGTTCCATACTAATTAAAAATTACTCCATCTCAAGTGAGGGATGTCATCATAAAATCCAACATTGAGAGGTCCTTAATAAACTGATGATAATACCTGACTATGCCCAAGAAGCTATGGATCTAAAATTCATTTTGTGGTTCCTCCCATGTTGTTACGGCTCTCCCCTTCTCATGATCGACTAACATTCCTTGTTACGACACCACATATCCCCATAATTTAAATTATTGAATCTAGAAATCACATTTTCAAATATTAACATAAATTAAGTGATTTCTCAATAAACTCAAATCCATTCTCAAATAACGGAAATGGATTTCCATGAACATAGGGTTAACATGGATGTCATTCACAAAGACTTCCACTAAGGTATCAATATTATCATGTAAAATAATGATCATCAAGGTCATAAAAAGACTGTAGAATAATTTTATAGATCAATGGCCATAAAAATGTACTAATAGTGACTATACATGCTCTCAAAGTTGGTTTTCAAAATAACACATCCTTTTATCATTAGCTTATATTAACTAGAGTGAAGGTCAATCATTGAGAACCAACTAACCCCTATGATCTGATAAAATAGATAATCAGTTATTGGTAATGGAAAGTCTATCTTTACCTTCACTCGATTGAGCTTTTGATAGTAAAGACATAATTAAATTGAACCATCAGATTTCTTTGCAAAGTGAACCAGGGTCGGCCAAGGTGACACACTCAAGTGTTAAAATACATTATCTATAAAATCTTCTAATAGGTACTTCATCATTTTCAGTTCAATTAGTGTTATGCGGTATAAGGAATTAAAAAATGGTTGAGTACTAGGCTTTAATTCAATGAATAAATAAACATATGTTATTGGTAGAAAACTAAGGAAATCAAAAGGAAAAATATCGGGAGACTCAACAGCCATTGGAGGGTGATCACCACTCAAATATTCCCACACTAAAACAATGATAAATGTAAATATCACTTTCCCAAACTCTAGATAAACATGTATACCTATTTTCATACTTGGTTCCCATTCTCATTGAAAAACACAATACATACCACTATATCTTGTAAAGTACACTAATTGAAGATAAAAATCAATCTAGGATTTATTGTTGGTGATCTAATACATCATGAATATGACATCAAGATATTTCATGATTATAAGTTATAGAACTACAGGAAATTAAAACATCTGAGAGAGATAAAACAAAAGAAGGACTACAGAGACCATTCTATCTTTTTATGCTAAGGGGTATAGTAATATCCACTACAAAAGATAATATCTACATATAAAAGTTAAGAATATTGACAATAAATTCTAAAATAATGAATTATATGAAACAATATTAAATATATTAATCACTATGGACAAAGATATGGTAATGGTATATCTCATGGTTGATGGACCCATATTGGCTTCTAATGGAGACTCTATCACTGCATGATGAAGTATCATTTTAGATGACTATGGATGGAACATCTTTCATGTGAATAATCTGATTGCGCTATAGTGTTTGACGGTGTGGATGATCTTGAGCCATATCAGGGAGTGGAATAGACTTGGAGGAACATTTTCAAGTGACATGGTCATCTCTATCATCCATAATTTATAGGTATCCTAATGAAAACCCTCTTTAAATTTCCTAGATTTCCAAACTAATAATAAAATAAATGGCCTTTTCCATGAATTATAAGAGGTTTAGATGATCTCACCCATCAAGAACCACTATGAGAATCCTAACAATTACTCTTTCCCATATATGAATTTACAATTCCATTGGAAGATAAATAAACTCTCAATAACCCTAACTTGAATTCCATGTCCATCTCAACCATCAATGACCTATCTAGTACATCTGTATATGAAGGAAGATTCAACAAGAAAACCTGATAATGAATATGATGATGAATCCCCAACTCAAATTGATGATCCTTCATCCTTAGATTTTATACTATCTCTGTTGTGAAGTGCATGATCATCTAAAACTATTTGTCATACACTATCATGGTCCTTTCAGTATGCTCAACTTTAATGTAATCTATAGACTTGTCTAATAGAATCGACTCTTGATAGAAATGTTCTGTGAAAAAACCATGAATTCATTCCAATCTAATCCCTAATTTATTTGTCATTACCATCATGTCCCACCATCTTTTTCTTGGTACATCCACCATTAAGGTGGAATACATAACTTTTATCTCGTTGGGTGTGTCAAAAAACCCAAACAAATACTCTATTCTTCTCAATCATTCATCATCCTTGAGAGGATTATTTGATCACTTTAATAGTTCTAGATTATGCAAAATTATCACTTGAGAAAAAATCATGACAAAATCCCTCTAAGGGTCAAAAAATGGATCTCGAATAGAAACCAGTGGTAGAGAATTTCCTTGATCTTTGACAGTGCACACAATCAGCTTTAATAGATTCAAGTCCACAAGAGGATTCACTAGCTATGGTTCAATAACCGCTTCCTCCTAGTTCTTATTTGCAAATAATTTTATAGGATTGATGTTACATGACACCAGAAAATGATAATGAAATTAATCTATATAGATAAAAAATTAAATATTTGAATTTCAACAAATCCAAATAAAATCCAATAATATAATATAACTATTCAACAAGATGTATTTACCAAACCACTAATAGATACTTATGGTTCATTAAGGTGAAATATGGGATGAGACTCAATTAAAACAACCTCCATTGTCATGAAAATAGTTCACTATGCATGTTAAATTCAATACAAAAGATGAAACAAGACCTTTAATACCACTTGGTCACAGACAAACTCAGGTACCCTAGTAACCTGATAATCGAGCCATCCCTAATATAGCCGAAAGGGTGTTATTGATCCCCATGGGTCCATGACATGCACCGAGAATAACAAAAAACAGAAGTGTGAATAATTTTTCCACTAGCAATGCTGATGTAAAAGTGATATTATAGTCTGAATATCAATATAAAACCTATTGAAAGTAATCAACAAGAATCCAAATGAGAAAAAAAAAACCAAGTACTACAACGGGGTTTCAAAAAATACGAAAAAAACCAAAGACCCCAATGATGTTACTCTCCATGTCTAGGGATCAACAGTTAGATCCACCTCCCTGAGATCAATTTCCTCTGCTCTAACCTAAAAGGATATAATCTACAAAAACCAAAAGGTTGATGTATAGTTTGAGCCAAATCCATGTTGGATTTTACCCTAATATTCCATAATATATGATAATATCAAATTATGATAGTAATGTTCATTCAATTTTAAAAAAAGATTTTTGTCATTTTAGATGTATATTTAAATAAATCACGCTTACCTTTCAAAATATGGAAATAATTTTGAAAATCATGCTTCACATTTCCAATGATGAAAATATATTTCTAATGATGGATATAAATTTAAACAAATAGTTATTAATAAAATTTGAACGGTCAATAAAAATTGTTTAAATGAACAAATTTTTTAAAATATATTATATAAATTCAACAAGAATGTAAAACAGTTTAGAATAAATGAATATATAAATTTAAAATTCAAAAAAGCGACCAACATGTTCATAGTCCAAATAGGTATGACAGTTGAGGTCTATAAGTACCCAACAGTGTGAATTGGTAATATGCGTATTCACACATCTCTCTAGACTCAGACCACAGAGGACTCATCATTGTGGCCTAAGAGATGTGATGATATTATATGATGTTTTATAATGTTGTATATTGTCATGTTTCGTGGAAAATAACTCACTAATAACCTATGTCTTTCATGTTATCAAGTACAAATAAATGATGGCAACATTAATTTAAGACTTCTTAAAATAAAATTAAGTCCCATTCTTTATTTACAACATGCTAATTTTCCATTTAAACCCCATAATATTTTTTAACCAAGCACATTACTTTTCACATAGATGAATCTTTAAGGATTCCATTAAACCACATTTAATCAGTCTTCTAAAAATAACAATATGAAACACAATCATGCAATTTCACAATCTTGTTTTAAAAACTAAATTCAACAATTTTAATTTTCAATCACATTCTGTCATGTTTTTTATAACAAACCCCCAATTTAAAGTAATTGGGGTTTTCAAAAAATTCCATCAAATCAATTTTTTGAAATTTATGTTCCAAATTTTAATTGAAACAATTTTAACTCAAAAAAATTTAAAATAAACAATATAAATATCAACATTTTCATAAACACTCTATAATTCAATGGAATTAGGGGTTTTACAATTTTGGTCAAAAACTTAACTTTTTAGAAAACCAAATTCAAAGGAATTATGAGTTTAATCACTCTATTTAATGAAATTTAATTTTAATCAAGAAATTTTATTTAAATCCCCCAATGAATTTAAAAATAAAAATTTAGGGTTGACATGAATTGGTCATCATAATGAAGCCAACCACTTATGAATTGCTTTATTGTGAAGCATCAAAACATACTTAGAATCTTCCAAGTAATGAAGACTATAATATACTCTAGGTAATTGAATATTAATCATGGGTTTCTAACCCCAAAATTGTGGGTATTATTTCCCCAATTAAACATAATTATCCAAGGAACTACATGGAGAAAGATATAGGTCAAGGGAGATCAATAATGGGAGGAGGAAACTAACCTAAAGAGGATCGACCGCCATTATTCTAGCTTCAGATCACTTTTAGAAGCGGTACAAGGGGCCAAGAATCCTCCGTGGGGTATATAAAAAAGGTATACACGAGTTTGGGTTTATGGAGGTCCATCCCGGACCAAAAAAATGGTCCCAAAAATTTTAATTATAATTTTTATTATAAAAAAACACATCCGTAAGAATTATTTGGATCAGATGCACTGTTTAGACAAATCGTGCACAAGTCATCCACCTGTTATAAAAGGGATTCACGGTTTCAAAAGAATAGGAACATTGATTTATAAACCATTTTCATGTTGTGAGAATCCCACTATCCAATTTTTCAATTTATCTATAGTATGGGAACATGATTTGTAATACCTTAGGCAAGTTACGCGCCACTCATTCAGTAGCCCAAAAAAATAAATAAAAAATTTAATTTCACCTTGTTCAACCACAAAAAAAACTAAACCAAATAAATTTTAAAAATACGGTTTTATAAATACCTAATGAAATTAATGGGATTTTACATTTTTAATACTTTCCTTGGGATATCAAGAAGAATTCTATTAATTTGTTCAATGTTTCCAAAACTGTTCCATTACAAGGTTTTTTAATTTTTTTATATCAATATAAAATGGGTATCATGTATTTATTTGTTTTTATAAAGATAACAAACTGATTGGTTCGTTGTGAATCGAGACCATGTATCTATTATGTTGTAATAAATTTGTACCAAGTCCATATTACAAGACTATTGGCTATTATAGTTTGTATATGTGGATGTTTATTTTAAACCATGGGTACTATATTGAGAAAAACATATATTAGAGAACATAAACCTGCGATATTAATTGATCATTTGTATATAAGAACATCTTGAATTTTTTATGGTGGATATTTTATTATTTTTCTAATAAATACATCTATTTCTGGATACAACATGTTGATGGGGATCTACTATAGAGGTACTTAGGTATAAATACACTAAAAGGGTGCAGTGGGCTTCATCAAATATTTACGTAGTACATCACAATGGCTAATACTACTTAACTAGTTTGAAACTCCCTAGGGATATTCTTAGGATACTTTTTATTTTATATAAAAACGATTTTGGAGGATTTGATAACAAATATATCCTTAATGAAACCATGTTTATGATTATAATACTACCTATTCATGAATTTTAAATTTTTTTAATTGTTTTTATATTTTTCATAATGTTAATTGTGTTTAATAATTTTATGATCTAATATATTATATAAAACCATTTATAAATTTCAAATAATGAAAGGAATGTGAACCATATAAATGTACTTAATGTAAATACTTATAATGATATTTTTTATGAGCATAAGGAAATAATTTGAAGGAAACTAGTCTCATAAAAATTATAATCATTTGAGGAGAGTGTATCATGTGATATAAATAGAAATAATAAATTATCTATTTATTAAGAATTATAAGGGTAGCAAGAGAATAAGAGGATGAAAGGGAAAAATATGGATAAATTGAATTGGGGAAATAAAATTTCTAACATTTGATACTTTTGGAAGGAAATACATTGGTACAAGGATAAATATAAAATGATATTTCAAAATTATTAGATAAAAATGACACCATTATCAATATCATAAGGTAAATATTGAATTTTAAAATGTCTAATTCTTCCATAGATATGAGATGGGGCACTACACTACTGAATACCCCAAAGGTAATGATAATATATTTCCAATTGATCTACAAGATTAAGGTCAAGCTATTGATATTACTACATATGAAGTACAACGATTAATATTATTATTATTTTATTCATAAATTATTATATAGATTCATTTTAATAAATGATATTATGGTTATATGAAATTGGAAATGTATAATAATTGTGATTAAGTATTACTTATTAAAGGATTTAGGAGAATATATTGAATTTTATTGATGAACAAGAAAATTTATTGTGTGATAAGTTGAACCTATTTGAAAACACATGATATGTATGGAAAACCCTTCACATACCCTTGATTTTGAGACAGTAGTGATATGTTAATGAAATAGTTTTTGTGACAACAAAATTTTTAGTGGATTGATGGTTATTTCATATTTTGTGTAGTTAAAATCAAGTATTTGATTATGGAATATATTAAATGATATGAGCTTTTATGATTTAAATAAGGCGTGTCTTCATAAATATTTATTGGTGATCAAGGTATTCAAATATTTTTTATGTGACATTAACAAACACATTATATTATATGTGTCATGTAATGTTCATTTGGAGGCATTCCTTAAATAAAAATTATTTGAATTTGGTTAGACATATTTTTTATGAGTTTAAAGTCAACTACAATTGAATGAATTATGTTAATCATTGGGTGTTAATATTGATGTATATATATTAATGTAAATTTAAGGACTTATCACACATTCTTGGTTCTTATGATCTATTAATAGTTAGTTTTAGTGCTTCATCATTAAAAAATTCATCTTGGATACTAATTTCATATAGTAAGAAATGAAAAACAAAATGATCCATGAAAATTGAAAAGTTAAAATTCAGCCTATAAAATATGAATATATCAATTAAATTTCCTCATATTCCTCATCATTCAGAAAATGTATTTGAGAACAAAAATGTTATAATATTACCTTTAGCTCTAATAAATCCAATGGTGCCTTAACTCATCATAGATTTATGGTTGTTTGGTAGTCTACTATATCTTTATTATTCATTTTCTTGTGATATATGACATCTTTCACCCTCCATCCTTATTTGGGTATTAATATTTTATTCCATGTTTATATCTTCACTTCCCACAAATATTTCTCCTATGTTGAAGCCCACTTATTTTATTTTTCTTGATGAACAACATAAATTACTTTCTCAATTTTGAAGAGAATCATTTATTAACCCCTCTGATTATGCAGTATTTCATATAAGGTATTTAAAAATTTTAAACCCATTATCACATAGTTCAAGATTAAATTATGAGGATGTAATTTATTTAAGGTGTAAAATGTAACACCATTTAAATTTGTAACATAATGTTAAATAGTGTGTATGACATGAAGCACCAATACTATATGAAAATTTAGTAGCCCAATAACTTTAAATATATTTATCATAGAATAAATTTAATTTCATTCATAGGTTGTGATCCATGAAACATGAATTTAAAATGAAAAACCATTCTCTATTATAATATTATTTAAACATAACCATTATAACCTAGTTATAAATTTGGATGGTATGAAAATTACAAAATAAATAACGAAAATTATTTGTTTTATACATTAATAATTTAATTAAAATTTACATCAAATTATTATAAATACAAAAACATTATAAATAAATATAAATTTATTCTAAATAAATTTACTATTGTCAATGGGGGATTAGTTGAGCTATGTGCACATAATTTATAATTAATAATTACAAGTTATTGAAATATAAGTTTAAATTATAAACTCCATTAATGAAATAATTAAAACAATGTTATCTTAGTATTAATTTTTAGGATTTTGATGATACTTTTTATTTTTTAATGAATGGTGATAAATAAAAATTTATATTAATAACTACCAATTTATTTAGAAATTTTACAATGATTATTTATATTTTAAATTTTTTTTAAATAATTTTTCTTCAATTAGATATATATATATATATATAAATAAAATATTTTTCATTACAATAATTTTCTCTTTAAATTTTCATATGAAAATCTTATCAACAATGGAACTTTTTCACTTTCAAAACATTATTTAATCAATCTGTATATTATATTAATATTGAATTATGATTTTTCAATTTATTAATAGAATTTGTAAAAGTATATTCCATATTTGGAATAAGAATAATATTTATTATATATATAGTCTAACATAATTTTACCAAAGTGAATACTGATAAAAGTAAAAATTTATTACTACAGTTATGGTAAAAATGAGTCTAATAAAGGGGTAAACTATAAAGATAAGGGTTTAAATGACCTTCCAACTTGTAGAAATATAATTATTTGGAAATATTTTAACTTTATCTTATAATAATTTCTAACATAATTTAATTTATATTTTTTGGGAGTCTTAAAGAATACCATTTTGTATTCTATTGGAAAATATCCTTGTAATTTCTATAGGGGTTCTCTTTACCATATTCTAAAAGGGAACTCCCACCACTAACATTTTCACACCTCCAAAGGCCTTTCTATCAACCAAAAACTGAATAATTATCTCCCTAAAATCCATATACACATATTAATTAAGATTTTACTATCAAAATACAATCCCTAGTGTTCATAAATGTTGATTCAATGGAGGTTACTCTTAAATAATATATTTATCATAACAATTTGTATACATATTCATTATTATTTTTAAATCAGTATTTATTACCTAAAAACCTAAATAATGAAATTATAATATCACATATACTAATTTGTAATTTTGTTAATTACATAATATATATAATTCTCAACTTCTATTAAATGGGTAATAAATCATCGGTTGTCTGTATAGCGGATTGCGACCTCATGAATCGATGTGGTTTGTTTTCCACAAACACCATATAAGGATAAATATAATGAAATATTTAAAATATGTATATGATATTTGTGATATTATTTTACTTAATTATTTTAAAAAAACATATATATTTTTATATTCCATTCCATTTTAAATATGATAACTTCACTCATCTGTATGGTGAACTACCACCTCACGAAGTGATGTGATATGTTTTTCACTTATTTGATACATGGAATATAAGAAGGTTGAAATTGATGAATTTATTTTATATAAAAGAGGTGATATTTATTATTTCAATTTGATATATCACACACATATTTTTTATTAAAACTATTAGGGGAATATTGTAGTCACTTGTGTGTACATTTGGACTACAATCACTCTGAAGTGATGCAATTCATTTTCAATGAAAAAATTCAAGAGTGTCTAAAATGATATATAACAGAGGAGAATAAAATATTTATAAAATTATTATAGTTATTTATAAGATTTAATTAAATCCTCTATAGTATATAATTAACATACATTACAAAACATGCATGAAAAAACAATGCAACTAACACATAAAGAAATGAAAATAATGAAATATTATTAACAAATGGGTGGTATGATTTTATAAATGGTTAAATATTAATAATGTTCTACTATATATAAATAACATGCTTGAAACCATTATATATGAGGTAAAAACATGTTCAGAAAAACAAAACATAATATTAGGGTTTCTCATCTCACTTTTACATAAGTGATACATATTCCAAATTCACAACTTATTTCCATTATATGTTGTATATTATACCATTTAATATTTTATATAATAAATGTGTTTATGTTCGAGGTATTAATTTTTTTATTTTATGTAATTTATTTTATGCAGATGTTGATTTAGAATTTACTAATGTTTCAAGGTACTTCATCTAAATTTTCCTTTATTGAGTCATAATGTAATGTGATGCACCTAATTTCTTTATTATGGTATTTATACTGACCATAACACATGTAATATCATTATTAAATTTGTAATAACTCCTAGTATTTTTTGTTTCAATGGGAATTATTTCAATAAGTGGTACTTAAATGAAAATTAATGTGGGGTATTGAGATTCATAACTCAATTCACTATTGGAAACATGATCTTTCCCAACACTTCTATACCAACGGATTGTAAAAACTGTTTGTATAGCTACCATTTCCCAACGGTTCACCAAAACCGTTTGGAAAGGGTGTGTTTTTTAGGCTTTTTACCAACGGTTTTGATGAACCGTTGGGAAATAGTGACCTTTCCCAACGGTTCACCAAAACCGTTGGGAAAGGGTGTGTTTTTAAGCCCTTTCCCAACGGTTTTGGTGAACCGTTGGGAGAGGTCACTCTTTCCCAACGGTTCTCAAGAACCGTTGGGAAAAAGTAGACAAAAAAACCAGCATTCACCCAACTAAAAATACACCCACCCAGAACCTATCCCAATGGTTCTGAGAACCGTTGGGATAGGTCTATCCCAACGGTTTTGACAACCATTGGGATATGTTCATTGATTTTTTCTAGATCTACTAACCGAGAACATTATATAAATCAAAATTTTAAATAATTATGATAATACATATATATATTTATGAAATTATGTTTACAAAAGTGATGTTAGCTTAGTGGTTAAGTCGTTCGATTATAAAGGAGGGGTCCTGGGATCAAATCCCAGAGGATGTTTTATTTTTGGAATTTATATAACAACGGTTCCATTACCGTTGGTATAGATTTCATATTACCTATACCAACGGTTTCCAAAAACGTTGGTATAGGTCTATACCAACGGTTTTTGGAAAACCTTTGGTATAGACCTATCCCAACGGCTTACTTGGATACGGTTCTCCAAACCGTTGGTATAGGCTATACCAACGGTTTGGAGGCCTATACCAACGGTTCCAAACCGTTGGTAAAGGTTAGTTTTCCAGTAGTGATTTCTTTTTCATTGGGTTATATTACATATCAGTCTACATTTTATAATATATGATTATGTGTAAAATCTAATTTTATTATATTATGTTCAATATAATCTTTTTTATGTGAATTAGTATTTGATTCACATAAACTATTTCATGAATAATTCTTACTTTAATGTTATGATCATTGTATGGGATTTTTCTACGCAATTTCCATTTCATTGGGGAATATTTATTAAAAAGAACCTACTCATTTTCATATAGATTTAATACAATTTTTTTGATTTTCTTAATATGAATTCATATTTTTTATTGATGTTTATTATTTCAAATCATGTTTTTAAATAACCATTGTAATATAGATAATAATATCAACTAAATTATATACAATTATTACATATTTTGTTTACTTTTAATGTTATTTGACTAACTTACAAGACATTGATAAATATATATTATTTAATCAATAAAAGTTATTTATTCATATGGAATCATATTCATGAATTAAATTTTAAGAACCTGGTTCTTGATTTATGTATGGACTTTTTATTTTCTGTCAATTATTTTTTTCAATTTCTTAAATATGGCCTAATATGAATGCCTGTTGGGTTCAACAAGGATTCAAGGGTGCTTGGGGCTGGTCTGGAGCCTGGAAACCGAGTTTTGGGAGAGAAGACGAGGCAACAAAGTCAATGGAAACAGTTTGGTTTAATCCACATGGCCTTGAATCTAATAATTCATTTTTTGCACACATTGATGGAGTCCTTTTTCATGGTTACTATAAATTTAGCAAACCATGCGGTTTAATCATACATGTGCCCCAAACATATAGGAAACAATGTATGGTTTTCATAGGGTTCAACAAACTGTGAGGGTAAACCTTGAGGCAATATAATTTTATTCATTTTAATAAATTTTTATTAAATTAAATTTTAAAATAAACTTACTGAGGTTTCTCGTTATCACACAGTAGCCTATCCATCATTGTGGCTTATTGAGCACCCATTTTTTGGGTGTCTCCTTAAATTACATTAAACACTATTATTTATTATCATTATTTAGGTAATTGAATTGGTGTGATTATGCATGTTTTATGTTGTATAGAATTAATATGGACCACCCAATGGGTGAGTTACCTTTAATTGCCATTTATGGATTTATGCACTATACACCACCTTGAGGTGTTACTTTATCCCTTTTAGGGGTTGTTTAAAAATGAAATTTTTTATATATAGAATTTAAATGTTGTTAAAATGTAATTGAATTTATTAAAGTGTATCAGATGAATGAATGGACCCTTAACCCATGTATGCCATTGTTTTTAGAGTATTTTATCCATAACCATGTTATAAAAATATAGGTTTTGACTAGAATTTATGTAGTTGGATTTAATATATTAAAACAAAATTCTTCCCATGTGAGTTATAGTATATTCAAGACATGTAGTTGCTTAATATTTCATTGAATAATGTTATGAAAAATATTCCAATGTGAGTAAATGAATGGCCAGTCCCTTTGAGTTTGTCAAATTCATTATACACCATTTTTGTGATCTTGTTAGAAGATGCTCTTGTATTTTACCTTGGGAAGTTAAATGGTTTTTTTCAATATAAAGATAAATGATTAAATAATAAATATAATTTATAGTTCCCTGAACCCAAACTTTTGGATTCAGTAATAACACAAGTTGTGTATATTTTTTATATAAAAGATAAAAGGAAAATACACAGAACTTTATATAGTTAAGGAACTTTTACGGTCTATGTTCTGGAGGAATAAACAAACCATACATAAACATTTTTAGCACAAATCATTTACATTTATTTATTTTCTTCTTCTCTAGCTTCCTATTGTCCCTTGAAAAATCACTTGTACAAAAAATTACCTGAGAATATATATAAAAAAGGGTGATATAAATGCCTTCTAATAGGATATATAAGAAAAATATAACAATGGGTGAGAATAACCATAACATAGGAAAAGGATCATGAACATAAGAGGAAGCATTAATAAGAGACATGAAATGTGGTAATTCTTAAAAATGAAACATCATGTCTTATTTGTTAACTACAACGAATATTTGTGAAAAATACTATAATCATGTTCACACATCATTTCACATTTACTCATGAGATTCATCAATTTGACCAATGAATTGATGCACTTTATAATTCTGGGTGCACTTGTCACATTGAAAAATTTCTATTGTGCAATATAATTCCAGGCACACCCATCACATCATAACATTATAATTTACCATGAATGACATAATGAGCATATAATAAAATTAAAATAACTAACCCATTAATAGTAATGGGTTTCATATAATATCATTCATAAAAATTGAGTTCCCAAACGAAAGAGGGAATAACATACATGTTACAAGAACAGTTAACCATGAATGAGAAGTAAAAGGTGTGTTCTTAAAAGACGCGTTCTTTTGGAAAACATTTTGTTTGACCTAAATACCAGTGAAAAAAATGTATAGCCAAGAAACAGTTAGAAAAATGTGAAAATATGACTATTAAGGAGTAACCATGTCGAAAAAGTATTGAAAGAGGGTGATCCTAGAAGATGAAAGTTTTGTTTGAGAATTTCCCCTTACCTTATATCTAAATGCTTCTTTTGCTTTAATGTCCTATATAATGACATTATATTCATTAATTAGAAATTCAAAAAACCATTAATACATGAATAGGATTTATTTTGGTTTTATTATGTTATTTTTTGGTTCTTTTGATTAGTTATAGAGTTTATAATCATTGTTCAAGAATGTTAATTTTTATGGTTTTCTTGAGCGATTCACATGTTTTCTAGAATTAATGTCCGTGTAGATCATGGATAAAAATCCAGAACATATATTCTATGTTATTAATGATATTACATAAGTTAAAATGATATTATAATAAATTATACTTTATAACATGTAGATGAATCATTATATAAGAATTTAATGCTGATTGTTTAGGTAAATTTAAAAGGATTTTTTAATGAAAACGAACTTTTTTTGTTTAATCATAGAGTAATATATTAATAAGATTGTTCCACACCATCAAATATGTCATAATAAATATTTAAATTATTCTGGTTCAATCATAAAAATGGTTCCATGACAATAGTTTATTGTATAAACGAAAAATGAAATCATGTTGTTCTTGAAGGTGATCGATTAACACCTCATGAACAACGTTTTCTTTTATAAAATAAAAAAGAGAGGGAAGGGGGTTGGAAGGTATAATATGACATTATTAACATAAAATTACACAATATATATTATATGGGAGTTACCATACCATGTGGATGATGATTTTTGGGTATTGAATAAGAAAATAACATGAAATTGAATGTAAATTAAAGGAAAGAGGAAGAAAAATTACCTCTTGGAACATCCTCTTGATATCCACCTTAAGAGACCTAGGCTTTGAATTTTGATTACACCAGAAGATTGTAGAATTTGGAAAGGGGATATGTAATATGTTTGCATAGAGTTTATTCTAGGATTTAAGCTTAAGAGGTGTGAGGAAATGGGGTTGTGAAGGGTGGTTTTTATAGTGGAGGGGAGATGGGATTTTTCAATATAAAATTCATTAATTTATTATTTATCCACAAGACAAGGAATAAAGAGTCTTATAAGTCCAAGAAATGTAATATTATCATGTGATCTAGAACCAATTCATCTTATATTAGCATAACATCATACATGAATCTATAATTAACGTATTTAACTTATTATGTAAAATACTGTATTTCACTATTCATAAAAAATTCATGTATTTCTAAAAACTCCCAAAAATAATCCTCAACCAATTTTCAACTTGTAGAATCCAAAAATGAATTTCATTTAAAAAAATACAATTTAAAAAAAAATAATTTTATATTTAATTAAAATAAAAATTTACTTGAAAAAAACAGTTTTTAAAATTAAATCTGACTTTATAATGCTTTCAAAAATTACTTAAGATAATATAAAATTATCATAAATCAAGAAGACATGTATTTTTTTTTATTTATGAAATTTAAAATTAATAAAATACATTTTATTTTAAATTTAATAATTAATTATAATTTTTAATTTATGACTTACAAAAATACCAAAACTTGTACTATTTTAAAATTGTCACATATAAGATGCCTTAATTTTATTTAATTATTCCATAGTATGGTTAATATTATTTTGTATGATTTACTATTAATAAGTTTTATATAACTATTCATACGGTTAGGTTACTATTCATAAGGGTAGGTTACTATTCACTAGGAATTAATTTTGGTTTATTAGACTCTAAAAATCATCTTGAACACAACCATGTATGTCAGATTTTTGAAATTAAAAACACATAAGTGACACACTTATGTTTAACATGTTGGATATAAATTTCACATAGTACTCAGTAGTTCATTTAATCACATAGTGATTACTATTAAAATCTTGGGATGTTATAGAATTGGTTGACACATGGATTCAATTTAGAATTATATGGATGATGTATGGGGACTATTGACCCCTATACCTTCAGTGATGCATGGTTTAACCTTATAATTATGTGGAAGGACTCAATGGTTAATATTATGTTGGCATGAGTGAAACATGGAATCATATGAGTGATACCATGGATAGACTTATTAGAGCTACCCTTACATGACATGTGATACATGGATTTTGATGATAATTCAATGGACAAACTCCAAGGGAATTTGAATATTATGACAAGGGTGATACATGAACTTATGTTGAGGAGAGATAAGGATGAAATCATTTGGATGGGCGTTAAACCTCACCTAGAGAGATATCGAGTCCTTGAGAGCTTCACTATGGATGGCCCTGTTGGGTGTTGGTTGATTACACCTGGAGTAATAATTTAATTCCAATATAGAAATGTTTTGGATGGAATCATATTATATATTACTAAAATGAACTAAATGGGTTTTAAGTTTTGTCTCAATTCCAAAGAACAAGCTCGGGTAGATATTTTCTTGTATTATTTTGATGGCCTTTTGAGGCATCTTCTTTGCTTCCATCTATACACTGGATTTTGGGTTTGAGTCAGATCTCAAGACTTATAAATTTCAATTTAATTGATAATGTAAATGAATGTAAATAAAAACTAGTACAAGTAGGATGTTTACTTTTGAGTTCTCCCTTGCTTACTACTTTTCTTTTTACAAACTACCAATTATGTATATTCACTGACTAATTGTTAAAAACCTTTAGTGGTAGCCTATTGGGATTTAGTCAGACACCATATCTAGGTCACTTTATTGGACCCAAACATATTATAAGATTGTAGGTATTGATAACTGAAATCTCTCCCCTATAAGTACATGATATTCTGTTTAAGAGCATGGGAGCATGAGACCTTGTTGTGGCATGTGATGCTACTTGGTTTATTTTGTTCCCTTTTTTTCTTTTTTTTATGTACTATAAAACTAATTTATAACTATTTTGGATGTTTTTATAAGATATACTTGAAATTAATAATTTCCTTTTATATTATTTGACTTATGGTTTAGCTTATATTATCAGTCTTCCACTATTTGCTTCTATTTTATAGAATTAATGATTCTTCTACATGAATCATATTTATGATGTGTTACACTATTCTAATGAGGGAATAGTATCCCCAATATCTATCATAGGCCCTTGTTTCTATTCACTAGCCTATAGAATTTTGGGAGATGCACTTGAGGCCATTTGACCCAATAAGCTCGGTGCACTGTTCAATGGAATCAAGGTCTGGGATGTAACAAAGTTGTATCAAAGGACTTTTCATAGTTATCAATACTATTTAGATATAATAGAATGTTATAGGAAAGAATGGGAATGTGGTAATGATTATTTCCAAGACGTATCTAACCCGCATACTGGAAAACTCTAAAATTCCTCAAATTTAATTTTTATTTTATGGATTTTCAGAATTATAGTTCATTTGGTTCCATTATTAGGTGATGTACTTGATTTATGTTTTTATTATAGTATTTATTTGGGGTTCCATTACATCAATAACCAATGATATGAGGATATGATATCTCATATATCATATAGAAACCTATAAAATTTAATATTCCATGCATTCTTCCATGTCATATAGGATTCAATACTGATTTCATGATGGTGTCATCGACCCAAATTATAAATATTTATGTTGTTGTGTGAGGTTCATTTTGATATATTATGGTGTGATATAAATGTATAAAATACATTGGTCCCTAAGGTCTATATGAAATCTAGGATAGGAATTTGGTGGATTATTATGCAGCCTAAAAGTGGATTGTGTTATTATGTGCCCTAGTTGGATTCCACAATCTTATTCATGGGTAGTATTGTCCCCCATGGATCAGAATTCATAGTGCTTGTAAATTTTCTTCATAAATGGGATGTGATAAATGTAAAGTGAGTATAAATTCATTGAATATGAACTTGAACATAGTTTGAAATCAAATGAATATGGATTCAATTTAAATCGAAATTGATTATGATGGAGAAAATCACTAGACATGACATTATTAGTGGTATTTTGGTAGTGTCTCTCACTTATTAGACACCCAGATCAGACCCATTGGATCGGTAGAAGAGTGTGTTCATATATAGGAAGAAACATACCTATCATGTCTCTGTTGTTTCACTTTTGAGCTATAAACACTTTAAGGACCAGGAACTAATGTGTTTTTCTGGAATTGTTGAGACAGTTCACCATGAAGACTTCCAGTTATACGCATGGTGGGTGGAGATGATTACACTCTAGAGGTGGTGGGCCATGGGATATATGTGGATCTTCCAGTAGTTCCATCTGTCGCACTAGCAATTATACCAGACATAGGTGATGAGTCACAATTCTTTGAAAAATTTATGAGGTTCATGCAACCATTTAGGGAGAACCATGTCCTGACCTGACTATAGAATAAATGATGTGTAAATTTTAATAGTTGTGTCCACAAACATTTTTGGGCGATAGAGGAACAATGGATAATCAGTCAGGGATCAGGTCCATGTTGCCTATCTTTGATAACATAGAGAAGCATCCTGGGAGTAGGGAAAATCTCACTACGTACATATTTCATGATTGCACAAATAGATGGTTTTATGTTATAACATTGACTAATTATTATAGAGATATGGTCGGGATGGAGTTTTGTATGGAATTATATATTCACTTCTATACTAATACATAAAGGGATCCTAGAGCATAGGTGTTCGTACATCATGAGTAGGGTTCTCTATAAGTTATGGAATACTCATCCCATTTTATAGTGATCCAATGTTTTTCTCCTATTTTGATAGGTGACGAGTGGTTGAAAGACATGAATTTTGAGGATGGTCTCAGATATGACATCTAGTCAAATGTATGTTTGTTTTGGATGAACATTTTATATAGGATAATGAATCTTGGGATAATAACATATCATAACCTGGGTGAATCTAGAAGAGCAAGCCATCGTGGCTCAACACCAAGATCTGTTATAGTATTGACCACTAGTACGAAGCATTGTCTAGAGCTTCAAAATGATGATACTTCTCTTCAGGTTTCTAGGTGATGTGCTACCTATGTGGAATCTAGGGAAATATGAGGGCACGTTGTATTATTGACCCAATTGAGTGTTGACTATTCAGAAATATGGGCCATCTACAACATTTCTGCAGAACTTTTCCAATGAAATATAGTGAGAGTGGGTCATTACAGACTCCACAATCTAGATCACGGTATACTAATTCACACTAGATTGTGAACTATGGTTTTTCCAAGCATTCCTGAAAAGGTGGTGTCTTGGTCGTGGTACCTAGACCCTAGGTTCCTAATGACAACAGTGTGGACCATCTCAGGGAATCCAAATATAGTCACCTGACCATAGTACAGTTCAGGTATACACCAGGAAACAAACTGAGCAGGAGATGGATCCCATACCTTCTACAGTTAGATATAATATTCTAGTATCCACTATTTTAGCTTCTTAGATTTTTGATACAAGGGCATCACATATCATAATTTTCTTCCTATTTTGGGGATCCATGGGCTCTATTTTTATACTTATAATAGTGTAATAATTCTACACACTCTATTAGGGATCAAGACAGAATGTGTGAGTCACTACAGGGAGTTCCCCTTATGGATGGAGGGTGTCATTTCTATTGGAATAATGGGAATTATATGAAATAATTGGAATATGGTTTGTGTTTTTCTATAAATCCTCATTGGATGTTCAGAATGCTTTCTAGTAAAGTGATCATACAGTTCAAGCAAAAAACAATATTGAAGGTGCTGTCATTTCCTAGTGTTTTCCGTATTTTTGGTCCTGAAAATCGGGATAAGGGAAAAAGTGTGTTTGTCAAAGGAACTTGCGTGAAAAAGGGTTGGTGTGTTAGAACCATGTGAGCAAGTAATGTTTCAAGATCAGATCATAGAAAAATGGAAAAGGCATGAGAAGCATGAAATATTAGAGTATTGCACAAAAAACCTGGATTGCGCGCTTAATTGGGTTCACGTACAATAGTGAATGAAGTCTGGTTTTCTCATGAAAAATGTGTTTTGGGATTAGAATAATGAAAAATGGAAAAGGAATGAGGTGCTCCAAAAATCCATAGGTGTGCACAAAATATGGTTCCTGCATGAAAAAGGATTTCACGGAGAAGGAGGGTTTTTCATGCCACATTGGTGTTTTCATGTGGGGGTCAGTGATGCATATAATTAAGAGGTTAACCCCCTCATTCGGGGTGGCAGAATACATAAATAATATTAGAGAACTAATTTTTGTAAATGGTTCTTGCAAAGGTAGTTGCTTGTAAAATTTGAAGTATCACAAAAAAGAAGAGGTTGTACATAAAACTGGAGGCTACGAGTAAAACATGTGATTGCAAATAAAAATAATTTATTATGTGAAAAAGTTGAATCAGTGTGTAAAAGTTGATCCTTCAAGTAAAATTGTATGTTATGGATAAATGGGGGTTTTTAACGAAATATTTTCCATGCCAAAATCAAAGACTTCACGCAAAAGTGAGATCTTGCATGCAAATGGTGGGTGTTGCACACAATCGTTAGTGTATCCTATTTGAAAATTCTGAATATATGGTTCAGGGGTTTGGTGCTATCCAGTTCATCATTTTAGGGCATCAATGCAAGTAGAGTCTTGTTTTGAATAGTGGAAAAGGATTTAATAAAAATCTATTGAAGAGACCTTCACGTCTATAAATTGAGTGGGACTTCACCAAAGGCAGTGAGCCAGGGGAGTCAACGGGAGTGACCTGAGGGATGCAATGAGATATCCCAGAACACTATTAATGGATGTGTTCCTGGGATAGAGTGATTGCGCCTAAACATTCTAATCCACATCTACTGATGTTTAGTGGAATTAGGTATGACTGGAAACCAATCGGCATATGCTCATTAGACATATCCCTTAGCGCTGAACCAAGTAAAAGTGTTGTGTGGTATCTTTTCATGTGGTTGTTTTCTTTATGCTCCGATTTTTCTTATAGTTTTAACATGTTCCCACCAACATGGGAACAAGATCCTTTTTTTGAACGAAAATGGGGACACCCTGATTCACCCATCCCTACTTAGGGTGTCCCGGGGTCCTAGAAGTGGTATCAGAGGGAAATGGTTACTGGTGTTATATCTATCCTTTGTTGTCAGGGAGAATTTAGTCAATCCTAGGGGAATCTCTCTCTTGGATGGATGTAATTTTCACATTTGTAATAATATAATGAGATCCCTTTTAATATCCCAAGTAATGGAAGTCCTCAATGACACTGTGCAAGGAATACACGTTACGGATATAAAAGGGCTTTCTATGACTGATACAGACATAAATGTTATTGATATAGATGCTAAAGAGCATAATGATATTGTTATAGCTCTTTTAGATCATATATATCTATAGGTTATGATTTTCACCATAGTAAATTCTAAGTGGGATAATAATGAAAATAATTATGAAAGAATAAAAAAAAGTGGAAGAGTGAAAATATCATGTTATTCCCAACTGGTTTGATGATCTAAAGATGCATCCTGATGAGAATACAGATTCATTCTTCAATCAAATTACAAAAGTTGTGGGATTAATTTGATATCTTGGAGAGAAAATCTAAGAAATTGATATCATAAATAAAATCTTGAGAATACATCCACCTATGTACAATGCCAAGGTGTCATCCCTTTAAAAAATAGTTCTATATAAACTATCTCTGGATGATCTGATAAGTATTCTAGCAGCATATGAGATGATAGTCAACCCCGAAGACGCTACGACTCGTGTTAGAAATTAAATGGAATTAAATTCTATTGACAAACGGAATATTTTAGAAGATAGTATTGATAAATATGATGAGGAAAAAAGAAATTCATTCTCACATTTCCATGAAACTACATAAGGGAAAAAAAATTTAATGGTAATCTACCTTTGGCATGTTTTTTTTGTGGAAGAGTTGGACACATTTCCTCTGAGTGCCAATGAATGCACGATGTTGATGAGAGAGAAGTAGAAGACTTCAAGAAACCTTAGAAATGGTTTTTTTATAAATTGAGAGATCTAATCTAGAATGATAGAATCGAAGAATAGTTTTTTCTATGAAGAGGAAGATGATGATATTGAATTCTGTGATGAAGAAGAACTAAAATTTAAAACTGGAAACCATGATTCCATGATAGATACCACTGAAAATTCAGTTTCCTAGATCAATAAATGTAGCGATAATCAGATTATTCTTAGTGGTGAACCCAATATTCCAATTAAGGATTTCTTTTACAATCATGATAATAAATTTAAGAGTTGGAGTATGTGGAAAGAGATGGTGGAATAATCATCAAAATATTTTGATGAGCTTGAAGATGGAAATGTGTAACTAGAAGAACTAGTGAGAGTTCATTCATTAATCCTTGAAAGCACAGATGACATTGTGGAACTGAAGAATAGAACTGAAGAAAAAGAAAATGTCATAAATGGCCTTTCATTCATACAATAAGAGAAGTCCCAAACTTTGAAGGTATTGATGAAGAAGTTAATACTCATAAGAGTAAACCTGATTGGAAATCAACGAAAAATGAGGGTACGAAGAAATTTAAATTTGTAAGATTCTCAAATGCATAATTACCGGTACGATCCAAGTTTGATTTAGATGGGGTTGAAAAAATCTTGAGAGTTCAAAGAACTACTTTTATGGGAAAGAGTGGAATCAGTTGTGAAGCTGAGAAATCAACGGCTGGATGTGAAGAGTGCAAAAATAAATTCATGATAAATGTTGGACATGGTAAAAAGTATCGTGGCGTTATGAAAAAGAAACCCACAATACAAAATAAAATATTAAATGAAGATTATTGTAAAACATTCATAAATGACAGGCAGTCCATCCCTTTTACAAAAGAAGAAGGCATGAGGACAAATATAACTAAGAAGACACTTCCCCTAATAAAGTGTCAATTTTGTGGCTATTTAGGGCGTACCAAGTCATATTTCGAAGAGGCAAGGAGCAACATGAATGGGGAAGATCTGGGAAGTCAACAAAGGAGACCAATTTCTTATCCTACACCTTATAGAATAAATAGTTTGTATGGATACTTTTTTCATTATTCAAACATTGGCAATAAAGTTATGTATTACAGGCAGAGGTACGACGTGAGTTATTCATAAAAATCTCAGAGAAGGTCAGATACTCAGCCTCCTGATGGTGTTTCTCTCACAAATAGGTTTTCTCCAATGGAATAAGAGTATGGTTATGATTAATATAATTTTGTGGAGGAAATAATTAGAAGGCCATTAGTGTCGTACACATCCAATATCTCATGGAAAGAAAAAAATGAAAATTGAGATATCCAATCTTGCAAAAGTATCCCTCAATGCTACAAAAAGTTTCAACACGTGGATTAATGATTTTGGATGATCATCCAATACGACAAGAAAATATAACCTTTTTAACAAAATTAAAAAGAAGGTTGATGGAATAGTGAGGTTTGGGAATGATGATGCTTTTAAAATTAAAGACATTGGAAATACTACTCTGGATAATGGAGAGCTAAAGAAGACTAAAGGTCATTATGTGGACGGTCGACATGAAAATCTCCTAAGTGTGAGTCAACATTGTGACTCAAGGATCATAGTACCTTTCAATCCAAAAAGAAGAACTATAAAAGAGAAAACAACAAATTAATATATGAAAGGCTGCCGAACAGATAGAAACTTATATCAGGTTGATAGAAAAGAGAAATCTTTCAATTTTTATATTGAAGTAGAAAACAACCTGTGGCATCAATAGATAGGTCACATTAACCATCAAGACATTTAAAATATATCAAAGTTGAATATATTCAAGGTTATACCCATTCTGGAATGTGAATGGGAAAATACTTGTGAAGCATTCATATGGGGGAAGCTAGTTTGTAATTCATATCGACCAAAGAAAAAAAGGGCATCACACCTTCTTTATCTCATTCGCACAGACGTATATGGCCCAATGAATATTTCCAAAACTCATGTAGAGAGGTACTTTGTTTTTTTATTGATTATTATAGTATAATGGATTGTGTAATGGTTATTAATAGTAAGCGATAATTACTTTATTTCATAAAAACATATCGCTAGATTGTTGAGAATGGTACTAGAAGAACAATAAAAGCCTTGTGATCTGATAATGGAGGGGAATACATGTCCACTGAGTTTGATAATTACATGTAAAAACATGGAATATGGATTGAGGTAGCTATTGTTAAAACTCCTCAAGAAAATGTGGTTGTCGAGCATCAAAATTGACAGGTCACAACATGGCTAGAACTGTGCTGATTGAGAATTGTATCACAAGTCATTATTGGAAAAACGTTTTGGAAGCTACAGTGCACATTCAAAATCAAATGCTGATTTATATGTGAGAGATGAAGACACCATATTAATTTTCACATGGAAGGAATCCTTCTTTAATATTCTTTAATGTTTTCAGAATCAAATTATTTATCCGCACTAAAAATAGAAATCAAAGGAAGTTTAGTGACAATTCAGATGAAGGAATATTTCATGGATATCCAATAAACAACAAATCTTACATGTGATTCAATAAGAACTTTGGGAGGATTATGGAATGAAATGATGTTAAAATCATCAAAGACAAAACTCCAAATGCATTAAATAATTTCTATGCTGGTGAGATAGAAGATGAGGAATAATGTTAAAATGGAATAAATCCAAATACATAAACAGAATAGGGGTACAAAACAACTAGGAGTCAAATCGTGATTTTGACTCCAAATATGAATCTGATTTTCAAACCATAGCTAGAAAAATTCAATTTATTCATAGAGGAGGAATCTAAGAGAAGAAATTGATCAATCCAATATCATTTGGGATTGGACTAAACCCACGCAAATGAAGAGATTGATGAGTAATGCAAAACATTCATTCTTATCCAGGGTGGAACCATCCTCATTTAAAGAAGATACAAATGATGAATCGTGGATGAAAGCCATGAATGAAGATATAGATCAGATTGAAAAAAATACACATGGGATCTAGTCAAGAGACCCGATGATCATAATGTGATTGGTAAAATGTGGATTTTCAAGACAATGTTTGATGATCATGGAAGTGTTATCAGAAACTAATAATGACTAGTATGTAAATGATATTCACATATTAATGCTTTCAATGTTGAATAAACCATTGCACCAGTGGCTAGACTAAAGTCTATCAGGATTTTTCGGGCTATGGAAATCCAAATAAGATATAAAGTTTATCAAATGGATGTCAAGACAACATTCATGAATGGTGTTCTCCAAGAAGAAGTCTACATCAAACAACCAGTGGGGTTTCTTCATGGTATGGATGAAACAATGGTTCGTGAACTAAATAAGGCCTTCTATATAATGAATTAGGAACCAAAATCATGGTATTCACAACTGTATGCTTACTCAAGAAGAAGAAATTCATAAGAGGAGGAGTAGATCACCATCTCTATGTGATGATTTCTCAAAAATTCCATATCACGGTTCTTGTTTACATTGATGACACTATATTTGGTGGATGCAGGAAGAAATCAGATGATGAATTTTTCAATCAAATGAAATCAGAATTTGAAAATGAAATGATTGGCAATCTCAAATATTTATGGGGGTTTCTAGTGATCCAATATAATGATAACATATTCATATCTTCGGAAAAGTATGCAAGAGAGATGTTGAATAAATTTAATATGAATTAATCCAAACCATTGTTAACTTTGTTTGTAGTTGGAACAAATCATGGAAAGCATGATAATGGGACCTCTGTAGATCCCACCATGTACATGAGGATCAATGGGAGCCCACTGTAACTGATGGTGACATGACTAGATATTGTCTTCGCAGCATGTATAGTGGCCAACATTTAGAGTAATCCAAAGGAGGAACATATGGTTGTAGTAAAAAGAATCATGAGGTACATTCAAGGTACTCATACCATAGGGTTATATTTTTTTGTAGGATGGGATAGTGAATTATTAGCATTTTCTAATGCTGACTGGGCTAGAAATGTAGTGGATAAGAAGTACACGACAGGTGGAGCATGCTATATTGGGCAGAGATATGTTGGCTAGTTGATCAAGAGACAAGATAGTACTTCTCTAAGAACAAATGAAGGTGACTATATCTTCACTACAAAGTCTTGCACTCAACTGCTATGGATCGAGCAACCACTAATTGATATTTATGATGATGTGAAACAAACAATGGTTATTTATTGTGATAATAGGAGTGCAATTGTTAATATGAATAATCCTTCTTTTCACTCCCATATAAAACATATTGAAATAAGATATCACTTTATCAACGAAAAAGTTAAACAAGGCATGATTAAAAGGGATCATGTTGGAACTGATGAATAAGTGGCTAGTATCCTGACCATGACAATTTCAGTGTATGTGTTTGTGTAACATCAATTTAACCGTAAATTTTAACCACTTACCAATGCATAAAGAGGTTCTAAAGTTCCCCTCTCCCCATTTACGTTAACTATTTTTAATTTCTTTATGGATTTGATACAAGTTTATGGGGGAGATACTATCCAAGGGGTGTTTTCATCTATTCAATGAAAAAATATCGGTCCTTGGATTTTTAGCCAGTGGGGGAGAAGGAATAAATTCAGGACATGTGATGGACTTGTAATGGTTTTTGTGACACAATGAGAATTTGGTGATAGGAGGAGAATAAATTCATTAGAGAAGGAATTCATTCATGGAATGTAATGGTTCTATGACATGGAAAGTGAATAACATGGGAATAGTTTTGGCGTCATTAATAATTCCAAAACACGTTATCTCCATTCACAATTCCCCTCTTGTTTTCGACACCAAGCATTTCTCACATTGACATAGAGCATTGGCTGAGTTTATTCTTCCATTTTAGTTTTTGGATATGGATGGGGCTCTAGGGATTTTATTTAGTGATAGCCAACAATCCTAAAGGGGGACATTGTTGGAACCATGGTTTTTCTATGCAAGAATTGGAGTATGGTTTGTGTTTGTTGTTAATACCCATTGTATTTTCAGAATTCTTTTCAGAAAAATGATCATACAGTTCAAGAAGTCTATAGTACTGATGGTGGCATCATATCCTAGTGTTTTCCATATTTTTGGTCATGAAAATCACGACATGGGAAAGTGTGAATTTGACAAAGGAACATTCATTCAAAAGGGAAGGTGTGTTGTAATCATGAATGAAAGGCATGTTTCATGATCAGATCACCAAAAATGGCAAAGGCATGAGTTGTGCAAAAAATTGGAGTTTTGCACGAAAAAATGGATTGAACGATAAATTGGTTGTGTGGTAA
Source organism: Viscum album (assembly GCA_963277665.1). Classification (NCBI taxonomy): domain Eukaryota; kingdom Viridiplantae; phylum Streptophyta; class Magnoliopsida; order Santalales; family Viscaceae; genus Viscum; species Viscum album. The sequence goes on along the minus strand of OY728156.1, from coordinate 471,230,793 downwards.
AAGCAAAAGCAGGTTGGTTTTCTCACAGAAAAGGTTTTTTGGGATCAGAATGCTGAAAAATGGATAAGCAATGTGGTGCAAAACAAATCTTGAGATGTTCATAATAATTATTCCTACATAAAAAAGGATTGCGCGCAAAATGAGATTTTTTTCGTTCCACGGTGGGGTTTGCTCGAGGTGGTCAGTGACACCTATGAATAAAGGGTGAACCCTGCCATTCGGTGCGGTGGAAGACATAGAGGATATTAGTGTTCTGATGTGCATATAAGGTGTTCCCAAAGGTAGTTTCATGTAAAAGTGGTAGTTGCGTGAAAATGTAGAGGTTGCGTGTAAAACAGGAAGTTGCGTGTAAAACATGAGGTTGAGTGTAAAATTTGTTGTTGTGCATTAAAATAGAGTATTCATGTAATGGTGAATGTTTCATGTAAAGGGGGTTGTTGTGGGAAATATTTTCTATGAAAAAAGAAAAGATTGCACGCAAAAGTGAGATCTTGCACACAAAAGATAGGTGTTGTGAACAATCGTTAGGGTAACATGTTTGCACTTTCTGAATATTTGGTTTAGTGGTTTAGTGATTTCATTTGAATAATATTAGGAAATAGATACAATAAGAGGCTCATACTAAATAGCGGAAAATACTTGAATGTAAATCTATTGAAGAGACCTTCATGTCTATAAACCGATTGGGACTTCACCAATGTCAGTGAGCCAGGGGGGAGTCAATGGGAGTGACCCGAGGGATGCTGCGAGCTATCCCTGAACATTTTTAAAGTTAGTGTTCCTGGGATAGAGTGACTGTAACTGAACATTGTAATCCACAGATAGTGATGATTAGTGGAATGAGGTACGACTGAAAACCTTCCAGTGTAGGCACCTTATAAATAGCCCTTAGTGGTGAACCAAGTAAATTTGTTGTGTGGTTTCTTTTCATATGGTTGTTATCTTTATTTTCCCATCAATCTTAAAATTTTGACAAGTTACTACCACCATGGGAACAAGATTCTTGTTTTTAAAAGTAAATTTTGGCACCATGATTCACCCCTCCCCTCTCATGGTGTCCTAGGGTCCTACAATTTTGAATGGTACCTCTCCATCCTCAATATGGGAGGAATCAATGCCATTCTAGGGATATAATTTTTGGTTCCCATTCAAGTATTTGTTGATTACTATCCCCACTGGGTGAGTTTTACATCACTAGAGGGTGGGGAGTACCTTCAAAATGGTGAACGGGATATCCTGGAGAGCTGAGTTGGACCTGAGCATCGTGGTCTAGGTGGGATAATAGCACAAATTTTGAGTTTATATCCAGATTATTGTGGGACATGTTCGGCTGGTATCCCTCCAGTGGTTGATCCTTTAAAAGGTGTCTTCCTAGATGAATTTACAGTATTACCTCAAGTGAGATAGGTGGAGTAATATATCAAGCTATTTTTAGGGGCTATTACATAATCCAATCCTCCTAATAGGATGGATAAGGAGTTGAAAGAGCTCAAGAAGTAATTTGAGGATTTATAGGCCATGGGTTTCATCCAACTTAATTCGTCTCATTAGTTTTCAATGGTCCTTTTAATAAATGTGGATGCTAACTATAGGATATGTGTTTATTATTAGGAATTGAACCAGTTGATGGTTAGGAACATGTATAATCTACCATGGATAGATGGCCTCCTTGACTAGATTCAAGGATCTTAGTTTATATCAAATATTGATTTGAGATATGGTCACTATTAGGCAGGCGTTAGATCATCAAACATACCTCACACAACCATTATGAGCTAGTAAAGTCTATATGAGTATATGGTTGTACATTTTGGTGTTAGGAACACACTAGTGGTCTTAATGAAACTGATAAACCGATGGTTCCATCCATACCTCAGTTTCTTTTTTGTGGTTTCTTAGGATGATATCATGGTTTATTCTCATAATTGACATGACCATCCCTAACATCATGAGATCATTTTGAATACCCTGGGATAGAATTAGTTATATGTTAATCCCACAAACTGCCACTTCTGGATGGACCAAATTCACTTCCTTGTCCATGTTATCTTAGAGATAAGAGTATTAGTGGACCCATAGAAGGTGAGTGAAGTAGTTACCCCGGAGTAGTAGAAGAATGATTTTGAGGTGTGAATTTTCTTAAGGTAGGATAGTAACTGTAGGAGTTTCATAGAGGACCCCTCACACATACCAGCACCGTTTACAGGATTAAATATGAAGGGTGTGAAGATGAATTGTCATATTTCGATTAAAAGGTGATTTATGGGTTTAAAGGGAGATTGAATTTAGTGGGAAAATAAGATATTGTTAGATCTAAGAAAGTGTTACACTGTGTACTAAAATTCATGAGGTATCTGGTTGGGAGCATTTCTTATGAAGGGGGATCAATTTGTTGCATATGGATCCCAATATTTGAGGCCAAATGGGAGGAATTAATTTTTACATGATCTTGATTTATCTTTTCTTATTCATGAATTTCACTATGGGAGATAGTTATTATGGGGAGGGAATTGTTTGGTTTTCACATACCACAAAAGATTCAAGTACATTTGTAAACATTGTCATCTAAACCTGAGACAATTATGGTGGGTTCAGTACCTATAGTCTTTTGATTTTGATCTTGCTTACATTCCTAGTAAATTCAATGTTATGGATGATTCACTGAGATAGAGGAACCAGATACATGTATTGCAGCATGGCATTAGTGAGGGTTAGAAATATTTATCATCCAATACATTTACCTCTACCCCAATAGATATATTGAAGATGCGAAATCTATTTAACTATGAAGTCTTAGTTCTACGAGAGACTTTGGAAAGAGTGGACCCTTCTATTGGATGGATTTCTTGTGAGAATGAGGTCATGTGAGTACATATTCATCTCTAGGTTTTTTAAAAAAATGCACAAGGAGTTGTTGTGGTATTTCCATTCTTCAGATTGGGCATTTAACCTAGGTATAACATAGATGTATTGGGATTTACATCATTAATATTGGTGACTAGGTATAAAGAGAGATGTGACTAGTTTTTTAATGAGATATTCCATCTATCAGCTGGTAAAGGCAGAAAACATGAAACCATCCAGACATTTAGAGCAACTACCCATTCTCGAGTTGAAATGGAATAACACGGTGATTTATTTTGTAATGGGTTTACTAAGGAAACCATGAGGTAGTGATGTCATGTATGTTTTTTTGGATAGTATCATCGTGTTTTCACATTTCTTTCTGACTAAAGAATACCATCAGTGTTTATGATCTGGGGGGATTGTACATATATTAGATTGTATGACTTCATGGGGTTCCACATTCTTCTATTTCAGATAGCGGTTCAATGTTTACTTCTCAATTATTGAAATGGCCATAGAGGGTGTTGGGTAAATAGGTAATTCTGAGCATGGCATACAACCCCCTGAGAGATGGTCAGTCAGAGTGCACTATTTAGGTTCATGATATAATTTTTTAGGAATGCATCCAATATTTAAAGGGTTCTTTGGAGAGGAATATACCCCTGGTTGAGTTCACCTACATAAATATTTTTCATGAAACTATTCAAACAATTCCCTGTGAGGATTTGTAAATTAGGCCATGATAATCACCCCAATTTTTCTTAGCGGTATTAATGAATACTATAATGGTGCCTCGTCTTGTCTAGGAGACCATAGAATTGGTGCTGTTGATTCATAAGTGGATAACTACTACGTAGTCTTGTTAGAAATATTATGTTGATCGTCAAAGATAAACTCAAGATTTTGAGGTTAGGGATTGTGTTTTCTTCCGTGTTTCACCATGTTTGTGCCATGATAGAATCAGAATATAAGGAAAACATTATCTAAGATATATTGGGTTGTTGGATATTCTAGAAAAATTCAGGCTGATAGTCTATCAATTGCAGTTAATTTAGAGGTACCATCCTATGCATTATGTCTTGTATGTTTTTTAGCTACATCATTACAATTCAGACCCATCCCATGTTTATCTTCCTGAGTAGGTTGAGTAATAGGTAGATGTGTCCAATGAAGAGCATCCTATATAAATTTTGGATCATATAATGAAGGTTTTCCATGGCTTTTATGTTCCTTTAGTATAGTTTATGTGGCATCACGACCGAGTATAGAATGAGACCTAGGAGAGGGAGGACAATGTATGATTCTAGTAGCCAGATTTTTTATCAGATTTTTCTTCATCATCATTGGAAATGTAATATGGGGAGAAATTATTCTAAGGCGGATGTATGTAGGAACCTAGTTTTTCATTCAGGTGTGAATTATTTTCTATCCCTAAATTATTAGTTTAATTTATTAAATATGTCCAAATTTGAATGCATGATGAGGTCATGAAGATCCTGGGGTTTTCAAGGGTTGATCTAGATCCTAGAATAAGAGTTCTTTGTGAGGAGAAGATGTTGGTTGATTAGTGGAAACCATACGAGTTAAGACACATGGCCATGCATCCATGTTTTTATTTTTAGAAGACATTGAATGAAGCCTTTCACATGGTTACCACATTGTTAGTAAATAATGTGGGGTAACCATGTGGATTCCAAAGATTTACAAGAAACTGTGTACAGTTTCAGCATAGCTCCACAGAATGTATGGCTAAACCATGTGTCCATGTATGTTTAAGAATTTTAAGAATTTTTTATTAGATGAAAATTCAATTTTAAACTAATGAGGTTTCTCCACATCACATAAAAATATCACCCTCACCATGGAAAGCTATCATTTTCGCCTATTCATGGATTTTAGATCTCCTCCCAATCTAATATCTTACTTGAACACATTTCATCACCATGGATCTATAACGGTAAGGCATTAAAACCCTTTTATACTTTATAGATTCTTCAAGATATCGAATATGTTATTTTGAAATATGGTTATATGCCCAATAATTTCTATTTCACCATCTATTCTTCATATTTCATCCAAACATGAATGATTCAGAGTTTGACACTAGATGATTAATCAAGAATAATCCTAGGGTAGAAGGTCATGTGATTTTCATTGAATGTAGGATCATTTATATGTATTAGTGTGATGAGTTTCCATTTTTACTGAATCCCTTTGGAATAAATTCATTCATTTTATTTCTTATCATGAATTAAGTAATTAAATAGGTGTGATTTTTCATGTTATTAGTTTTATAACTTTAATAAGAACCCCCCATGGGTGAGTTGCATTGAATGGGTATTTATGGCTTTATGCCTTGAACACCCCATTTTGGTGGACATTTATCCCTATTGTGGGATGTTTAAAAATGGATTTTGTTATATATAGAATTGAAATTTTATTATATTGAAATTTAATTTTTTAGAGGGTATGGGATGAGTGAATATCCCCTGGACCCATGCATTCCATTTTTTTTACATCATATTTTTCTTTACCAATTGGAGTAAAATAGTGGCCTTGACTGGAATCAATGCAATGGGATAGAAGTTTTTAAATTTTTTCCTTTCCCATGCGAGTTATAGGATAACAAAGTCATGTAGTAGATGTTTATTCCATTGAATCATGTGATACAAAATACTCCCATGGATGTAAATTAAAGGACATGACCTTTGGCGATGGCCAAGGATTTATACACATTTTTAGTGGAGCTGTCCATTGTATGCTCTTGGTTTTTTCCATGTCATGTTAAGTGGATTGTTTTAATAGAAAAGAAATTGATTAAATGGTAAATAGACTTGGGTGACACATGGATTCAATTGTCAATTCCATTGACCGAACCATGTGACTCTGGACCCTAATACCATGAGTGATATGTTGATTAACCTTTGAATTCAATGAATGGACACAATGCTTAATATTATATTTACATGGTTGATACATGGATTCAAATGAGCTATGTCATAGATGGACTCGTTGAGGATTAACTTATATGATGAGTGAATCATGAAATATTATGATAATATCATAGACATACTCAAAATGCATTTGAATAAAATTCCATGGGTGATACTCGAGCTTAGGTTGAGGATCACTGAGGATGAACTCATTTTTATGCGTCATTATACCTCACCTAGAGTAATACTGTGTTCTGGAGAGGTTTCCTATTGATGGTCTTGAAGGGTGTTGGCTGATTTCAACTGCAGTGATACATGAATTAATTTTTAGAATTTCAAGGATGGACTCGGGTTATATATGAATTAAATTGAAAAAATTGATTGTTTGATGCATATCTATGCCAACACACATGCTCAGGTAGATCTTTACATTCATGGTGTAGATGGCCTTCTGAGGAATTTTTTGTGGTTCCTTCTATACAGTGGATTATGGGCCCGAGCTAGATCATGTGACTTATAAATTGAATATAATTTAAATGGAAAATGAATTTAAATAAAAAAAATTCCATGTAAGATGTTTACATTTTAGTTCTTCCTTGATTACTACATTTCTTATTTCACACTACATGTTATGTACCTTCACTAACTGAATGGAACATACTTTGGGTTGTTGACTTCTAGGATTTGGTCTCAAACCCTCTTTTGTTCACGTTTTAGACACAAAAAAATTATATAATTGTAGGTAATGATAAGGGAAATAACCCTCCTAGAGGTACATGATATGTTTTTTAAGAGAAGGAGAGCATGGTGCAAAGAAGAGTCTTGCAAAACTACCTGCATTATTTTTGGATTCATTTTTTTATGTTGATTATATGGCCACCATGTAACTATTTTTAGATGTTTTAGGCACATGTGAGATGAATCATTATCTTATATATGATATGGCTTCTGGTTTAACATATAATGTTAGAATATTTTTATTTACATTTTTTGTATAACATTACAAATTTGGCTACGTGTAATATATTTCCATTTTATTACACTCTACTGATGAAGGGATAGTCTCCCCCATTAACTCACTTAGGACATCACTACAAGATAGAAGCATTTGGAATTTGGGGAGGTGTGCTTGAGGTTATGTGACCCACTGGGATTGAGGCAATGTTCAATGAAATCCTAGTCTGGGACCATACATAAATCGATTATTCAATATATAAAGTATCATTTGGACATGTTTTTATTGTTTTGGATAAGAATTTTATATCTCTTTGGTGCATCGAAAACCATCATAAGAAATGTAGTATAAAAAATTAATTTGTTTCTATCAATAGTTTTAAACCATCATGTTAAAGGTCTTAAGGTTATATTTATAATGTTCGTGAGAAAATGGTATCCATTGATTAATCATTTACATCATTAAGAATTATGTTTTTATTATTCATGATATTTTCACAATTATATTATATATTAATTCATTTCATTATTAGATAATTGATTAAATGGATTTTGTTTTTTGTTATTTCAACTCTTGTGTTGATTATAAATTATCATTCGACAATATTAGTGTTATTTAAAGATCATTTGTGATTAGTAATTTACTTTTCCATGTTGATAATTCATATTGATTCATGGTATCATTTCTTGTAAATTATCTTTTGGCCCAATTTGGATAAATACCCTGAGAGTGGGGATAATTAGTATATGAGAGATTAATACATCTACCTCTATATATTGTTTTTAGACATTTTAACAAAAAAAACTATTGTCTCTATTTCTAATAAAAAATCATTAAAAGATATTAAATCATGCACAAGACACAAAAATGTTACTTGGTTCACATTCACTGGGCTACATCCAGGGACCATAAAATTTAAATGATTCTATTGTACTAAATCGTCAAAGGATTACTAAGTTAAATGGTGGTTGGGGATTGATATCATGTATACCCATGCTATGTGCCTTAACAATATTTAGGGTCTACTCACTTCTTTACTAATGGTCACTTCCAATGTGTCATTCTCTGGCTCACTACAGGTGGAGTGGATCATTGCCTTCATCTTCCTTTTTTTAGTACTCTTAGAAGGGATCCATTCATTGTTTATAGACTTGCAGGTCCCTTTATTTTCATGAAATATTACATACACATTTTTATATTGATTGTATTTTGTTGTTATACTTGCATCTAGTTGATGAATACAAGTTTACCATAGTTAACTGGGAAATCCATTTTAGGAAAACATACATGATGCTCACTGAATTCATGATGTGAATATTTTATGAAGCTCAAATGGCCTTCGAGAAGCTCACTTATCATTCATGAAGCTCATCCCTTTTGGTCATCTTTTTATAGTCTTTCTGAATTACCTTACTTTTGAGATACATAGAAAATTCCATTGGCCATTGAATCCATCATTGATTTATTCGAATGAAACTCCATTGTGATCCACTTTTGGGATTTGGGATCCTTAATAGTTTTAGTATGACTCGTTGGTTTTTTGAAGGGTGTAGAGGCCTATTTATAGGTATCTATATCATATGAGAACCTTCCAGCAATGCCATTCACCATTTCATGATGCTCAATCTTTTCTGTTAGGATTATCCCTTTTTCATGATGCTCACGGACAATTCACTATTAAGTATTCCTATAGTTGTCATAGATATCTCAAACAAACTCTTCATGCTTCCATGATTCTCGACTCATGATGCTCCATGCCTTTTTTATTCACAATTCTCACTGTTGTCACATTGATCACCATAATTTTTTATTGATGCTACAGGAAACACCCTTCATGAATCCCATCTTTAAGAAACACAATCCATTGTCATATTTTCATAAATCCATCCATGAAATCCACTTTTTTTTCAATACATTCCATGATCGAAATTTCCCTCATAAAAAATTAGAAAACACTGGGAAATTGTTTCACCTTCTATATGAAATTTTCTATAATTATTCTAGATATTCCATTAATTTTTGGGATATTTTTCTATATTTGAAGTAATAAAACTCCCAAGAATACACAACATTTCATGGAAACCACTTTTTAAGCAAACATGATCAACCCAATAATATTGTAATGTTACCTTGAGGAATTTTTTATCAACAATATCCCCCATTGGGTTTGTTGAAAACATATAAAGTTTTTAGACATCATTGAAGCTTCTTCAATATTCTACAAACCATATCTTCAAACAATTCAGATAGAGATCAAATTTTTACTCAACACAACCTCTATGACCTCATGAGAAATTCTCCATGTGATAAACAATAGTATAATGAAATTTAAATCAATGAATTAATTCATTCCTAGACCACACAATTGGATTCATCATTAACCTCATCAATCATAGTATGTAACATTTAATCGATCACCTTATACATAATAAGATTTAAAAATATCCTCATCTCAATTATCCACCTGTCAGTTTCCTCTGTATTTATTAAGACATTTTTTCAATTTTGATTTCCATAATTTATCCCCCTTTGACAATGAACCCAAAAGTCTATCATTTGTTGTTTGAAATAGGGTGATGAACAAAGATAATGACAGTATAAAAAAATATACCTCATGGATATTTGATTTATCTCCAAACGAAAATTGATTCTATTAAAAGGATTCATTGGGTTAGGCCTTTATTAGAATATATGCAACCTATAAATTAGTAGGCACATACTCCAAATTCACAAGGCCTTTCTCCAACATACCTTAATAAAATAATACTGGTTTTTCATTTTCATTGTCCATTATAAATGGAATATATTTTTACTAAGATTCGGAGCATTTGAATTATCCCAATGGATACTTCTTGGAGACTTCACTTCTACTCACATCTCATAATGTTTCTGCTTTAGCCATAATAGTTGTGTGCAATCATTAGTGGCTAGAATATATTCATCATCTCTTGTGATCAATGAAAAGTAATAATGTTTCATTGTTAGAAAATAATCCCCCAATCCACCATGATATAAATAACATATTATTGTTGATTTAAAATTATCTATTGATCCATACCAATATGTATATGTATCTCCTAATCACATTGGATAATATTTTTCAATATTGATCAAAATGAAATCCACCATTCCCTTGATATACTGAATTATTTTTTTACTACAAGATTTTTTTTCATTGGTATATCATTGATAAAATGACGATTATAATGTTGGAAAAATAGTATGAGGTCTCTAATTTGTTATGTACAGTATGCTACAAATTCATTGGGTGTACTCTATAACATTAACTACATTACCACCATCTTCCCGTAAATGTATCATCCATGTCACTAAAATATTCTTTACCTCCTTGAAATTATCCAATCCAAATTTTCAAAAAAATAATTTTTAATATTTATAATGAGAAATTAATCTCCCATTCTTTCCTTGTGTTACCTATAAACAAAGAAAAAACAGCAGTTCACCAATCAATTAGATTTCAAACTCACTTTTCAGAAATTCAAAAAACTATTTTCATTGTGCATCACATGATCAAACAATGATTATTTCATCATCATTCACCATCAACATCGTCGTTTAATTAATATAATTATTTACATATATATTGAAATCAACACCACCACAATTAAAATTGTGCTTCTTAGAAAATTGATATAGTCTTGAAATCATTCTCTTGGTTCTTGTTTCAATCCATAAATTGACTTTCATAGTATAAAAAAAATGTTATCATCTTCATGGATGTTAAAACCATCTCGCTTCATAATATAAAATACGTCTTACAAAACCCGATTCAGAAATTAAAACATTATATCCTTATGGAAAACATTGAAGATTCATTAAACTCCTAGGGCCAAGAATAATCTGATTATCTCTAGACATGACAGAGGTGAAAATGTCTCATCGGTATCAATACCTTCTATCTGAGAGTACCATTTCCAAATTATTTATTATTTGTTTCAAATCAATATAATGTCTTCATTCATCTTATTTTGAAAGACCAATTTAGTCTCGATGAAATTTTTATCTGTTGGCCTCAAAACAATATCCCATTTCCAATTATTCTAAATTTTTTACAGACCTTAATTCATAGCCTGAACCCAATTCACATCGTTATCTACATCATTAATACATTTGTGATCTACATATGAAAAGTAAAATTCTTGTTGTAGTGTCTTCATCCTCCTTGTTCATACTAGTGGTGTATGATCACCAGTAATGTTCAATCTATCAATTTAGACTCTTCTCTTCAATCATTGTTTGAATACTGATTTTTCACATCCTTAATATTATCTGAATATTTATGTGAAAAATCCTCTGGAATTTGAACATCGACTGATCTACTAATCTCTTCATCACTATACTCATGAGACATATAATTTATTTACTGAATATTCTACTAATTATCAACTATAGTAACATCAGGTATTTCAAAAATATTTTATATCCTCTTATTCAATAATTTATATTCATTAATTTTAATTTAGTAGCCATGAAATATCCCATCAACTCAATGGGATTCAGTCATCCTGTGTTTATCCTTATTGATAATGAAACACTTACTTCGGAAAAATAAAAATTACTTCATTGATGGTATCCTTACATAGAATGGCTCTTATGTATTCTTTTCTTATTTCAGTCATTTTAATTTTCTATTTGATGTCTCGATTGAATTCATCACTACTACTTTCCAAAAATTCCCTCAAAGGTTGTTCTTAATGAAAATTGTTCTGGCCATGTTATTGATAGTCTGATTTGTTCATTCAACTAATTCACTATACTATGTATTTCTTAATAATAAAACATTTTTTCTTATCCCATTATTCTTTAGGTATTCATTAACTTGTAAATTTTTTAACTTGGTTCCATTATCTTTTCTGATATTTTGGATTTTCTATCATACCATTTTTTCAACATCCAACTGATATATTGTAATGCAACTAAAAACCACATAATTTTCGATAATAATTTATACTAATTACATTTTTCTAAATTCATCAATGAAGAGATCATAGTTTCTCCTCCCATCAATTGATCTTTGAGAAATTTGTCCTCACACATCTACATGCATGAACTCAATGAATTTTCATTACCATTTACCATTTTCCTTATATGCCTTATTAATAATCATCCCTTGCTAAAAATCAGTGCACATATGAGTATGATCATATGATAATCTACGGAGGTCTTGAGATTGATCATATTTTACCAGATCATCCAATGATTTTTGACTCAAATGAAGAAAATGCTTATACCATAAAATGTTTTCTTCATCCTTAGATAGAATAAAAATATATTCTTCTCCAACTACAATGATGAATGTTCCTCTCCTAATCGTAACCTAAAAAATAATTATACCTTTATTCCTTAAGGAAACACAATTTATTAGAATATCTTATGGTGTTTCTTATGTCACATAGTTTACTGAATTTTAGAAAGCAGTGACTGAGACCTTTGACAACCAATTTATTGGGAAATCTGGTGTCTCTTCCCATAAACCTTGATTTTCCCAATCCAACCATCCTCAGGACTTTATCGTAACCATATATTATGATATAATCCTTATCATACATAATTTAGGTCACCATATCCTTATTTCCTAGCATACGATTAGTGAGTCCACACACAAAAATCCACATTTTAGTTTGATCTGTTGCATTAAAAGAAATCTCTATAACCCATACTTGACCATCTCTTTTATTCATGATCAATTTTTTTTGACAACAAACAATATATTGATTATTAATATTTATCAATTATTGGTGTTTGATGGACCATCATCATCTTGAAATACTAAAAACATACTTTTAATTTTCAAATCACATGATGGTTCGTTCAATTTATTCTTATAAGCAGTTTGTTTCTTCATGGGAACATTCCTTTTCATTATTGATGTACAGTATCTATCCATGTGTCCAAATACTCCAAATAAGAAAAATTGACCCTAAAACTATGTTATAGAGTGTTGAGTTCAGTTTGGATTTCATTTTTTCTCTTATTACCTTCAATATCACATTGCATATAGTACACACGTTTTGTGAGTATCCTATATTTCTACAACAACAACACAGGATTCGAGGGGTGTTAATGTGTGTTAGTTCTACACCACTAGTTGTCCCTTGGGTTCATTGAATTTTATGATTCCTATTCATACCCAAATAAATCTTTATTTTCACAGTGGTTTCTTATGAAATGATATTTATCACCAAAACACATTGTTTTTTATAAACCCTCGTACTAGAAAAATCAATTGGGTTTGAGAATATTTTTGTTCTTATAGATCTCTATGTTCCACATTAATCTTATATATTTTTTGAATGACCATCATTATAACTTTCATATTGAGAGTTAACAGTTTTTATTAATCTATAACACTTCATCACTAGCTAAAAAATTCATCATCATGTTATTCAATTTTCTTTATTTGACCTTTTCTAGTGTTAATCAAACTATCGATTTCACTTTTATATTCCTCAATCTTCAGTTTATACTCAAAAACCTTTTTTAGATATCTATCATTGATGATTTTTTTATATTCCTATATTCAACTCGAACATCACTAATTCCTACTACAAGAAAATAAATTTTGGAATCATGAACCACTTTTTTGGATTTCTTCATTTTAGATTTACAAATATAAAACATTTGATGATAAGCTTCCAATTCAACCTGAAGTTCAACTCTTACATTGAGATCTTCTTCATTATTTTCCATTTCTTCCCTTTTTTGGAAATTACAAAAGAAATCATATATGACCTTTGAATTATGATAAATACAATACTCCAAGTCTTCTGCCTTTGATTCTTTATAACTACCATATTCACTTGAATGAATATTCTTCTTTTTAAAAAAAATTATCTGAATATTTTTCAATCATTTCACATTGGTTGAAGAATTATTCATGGTAATTTCAACATTGTACTCCTTATCTTCTTGAATCATATTAGGTAACATTACTACATGGTGTTCAACCTTTACACGTTGAAATATTGAAAGTAAAAGTTTCCCTTTGAACTTTCCACTTCCTCGATGAATATGTGATGTAAGGAATAACATCACCTCATCTTCCTCTTCATCTTACTATCCATATTCAATGGTATGGTTATTCATGAGTTTGAATTACACTTATTTGGACATCCCATTTTCCACATCATTGTTATTACAATTTCTCGTTTCATATGCAACAAGGATATTATGTAAGCTATCTAATCTCACATCCTTTGGATCTTTATATTCTAATACTGATACTTTTAGATTAAACAGAGGTGGTTGTTCTATCAATATTCACTTAACAATATTTATATCTTCAATAATTTCATTGATACTATATATGTATTACACAACTGCATTCACTCTTTCAATTAATGTATCAACAGACTTATTAGGGTGAATTATGAGAGCCTCAAAATTATTCCATAGAACCTCTAGATTATATTCTCTGAATTTTGAGTCACCCTAAAAAATATTTAGTATATTTTCCTACATACAATGTAATTATGTACATGAAAACAACATAATATATATCAAATTTTATAGGCCTTCCCCTAAAGAATTGATTAACTTTGTATCGGCATCCAATTACCCTCATTCAGCTTCTGATAAAGAATAATAGTTGATATTAGTTAATATTTCATGCATAAATTCTATAAAGACATCCAACCCTAATGATTGGAACTATTACTAAATCTGATTTATCAATAATTATAAATTCTTTTCATCAAATATCGAAATCCCATTGTGATTGAAAACCACTCTTTCATCTATTGTGAGAGAACCAATCACTTTAAAACATTCCCACTAATACCAATTGTCATCTCAATTAGGTTAAATACTTTGAGAGGGGGTGAATGAAGGTACGGAAGATTAAAACTTATTCCCCTTCAGATCTTATTTCTTTATTTAAGCAAAAAACTCTTCTCTATCATTCCCATATAAATTTATAAACAGAGTTTAAATTAAGCTTGAGATATATAAATTTTAGTTTTTCAACCTCTCTAGGCTACGTATAAGGATAATAAAATGATAAGTTTCTTGTTATACCAAATCCACCAATGTTCACTTCCATGAATGGTGGTTTGGGGTTGATCTTCTCTATACACAGTCTCACTACCATTACACAGTTTATGTTCCACTCATTACTTTCCCAAGATTCCCTTATAATGTGTCTTTATCTAGCTCATTTTTTTGGGAAGGATAACTGTTTTCCTCTTCCTTTTCATTATTCTCATGGATGTGAACCACTCATAGATTATGGATGTAACATCCCACCCCAAGGTACCCATAATAGATGCATTATTACATAACATTTTTATGATACAAGGAATCATGTCCCAAAAGGCCAATCAATTTAGTATTCATCGAATTATTAGATACATACATATGTTTTACATTACATATTGAAATATAAAAAACATTGTGTCCCCTTTGAAAACTGTTATATCCCATATCATTTTTCTGCAGGTTAATTGTAATATTCTTTTATGTATCTGGGGAAAAATAAAACAAAAGAAAGGGGTGAGCTCAGATGTTCAGTAAGGATAACAATTTAGTTGTAACTATTATAAATAAGAATAAACATTTATGGAAATGTATAAGACTATAACATAAGCTTTTTAAACTTAAACATCAGCATAATATATAAAAGATTAATCCAACAATTCCATTTACATATTCCCATAGATATTTTACTAGCCAAATAATCACATGCAATATCAATAGCCAACTTTATAATGATTTAATGCATAATGCTAGACTTCATAACCACATAGTCAAGTACTTGTGCCATTACTAAAAATAAGATTTTTTCAAGGCCTTGTCCCAATACATTAGTTTGTCTCATGAGACCTACTGATGCATCGTGGAGCTATAGCGGGATCCACCTTTTAGTTACTAAGTCCAATGTATTATTAATTTGAAATGGTTGAAATATAATCTAAGAATTCATATTAAAACATGCATACGAAATGTCAATATTTTAACCACAACCCGTGAATGGTATAATAATAGCACACCCGCAGTGAAACGTAACTCATTTAATACAATATAGATGATTTTATTATAATAAATCATCCTCGATCAAGAATATAATAAACTGAAGGATATTAACATAGATGAAAATAGTTATTAAAACTATTTGAGAGTAATATCACCTTTTTCATGAAAACATTTAAATGTTACATTATTTATCAACGAAATAATTTAAAATAGATTTTTGAATAAAATTATCCCATACCACATTTGAAATTTTAAAAGGAATTTTTATTTCCAAACTTTTTTATCAATATTAATAAATACATGAAACCATTTCTAAAACATGGACATTAATGTTAAATATTTAGAAAAATAAATATTCAAATCATTTAAAACGAAGTTTTAGATAAAGAGTTCATAACAAAATAAGAGACACTTGAATATTAGTAATTGAGGAATGAAATTTATCAATATATTATAATATCATGAGAATAAATGGATTCATGATATAATATTTCAATGGACAGTATATACACTATATAAATGTGAATTTTTGCATAACGACAATGAGGTCTCAATGGAATGTAAATTGAGATCAAATATCTCATCATGAATGTTTCCTTAGATTAAGTATAAATAAATGAAATAATTATGTGTGAAAAATATAAATACAATTAATATAATTTTATATTCATTTTTTTTCAATCAGATTACATTCACACATATTCTTGTAAAAACAAAACCAATGACTGGACATTTAACTCCATGAATAGAAATTGAGATAAGATTACCCATAACAAGTTAATATCAATGAAATGTGAATTTATAAATGGAGTGATTATGTGTATCAATGGTATATCCAGAGAAAGGGGAGTGGAAATTACTACATAAAAAATAAATACTGACTCCACACCTAATCTTGGAGTAAAAATAATCAATGAAGTATGCGTGAAGCCCAATGAGTGGAAATTGAAATTTGAAATTACCTTACTGATTTGGTAACTTACAAAACATAAACCCCATGAATGAAATATCAAAAAATGAAGATTTGAATACCCATAAATTAATGTATTTTACACAAATAATACAATCATGAGAAGTACATACCCCACACAAAAGGAAATAGTGGAAAATATAGCATTAATCTTGCGGGAATTAGAAGTGAGATGAAAACCCCTTACCACGTTGTAATCAATCGAGTTGTATGACCAAAAGACAATAACATCCAAATTAATCATAGAATACTACAGATATAAAAATAATCATGATAATAAATATTTAATGGTAGTAAACAATACCCCACGAGCAATAATTTAGTGGCTAACAATGGATATCTCAAAGAATTAAAAGTGAGATAAGAAACCCTTTACCGTGTACTTTTCATTAGTATAGAGTTGGTTAACCTCGTGTCTAATGGAAAATTCACTATTATTATATTATTCAATAACCAAATACATAAATTTTTTATCATATATGATCTTATAATATTTTTTTAAAAATATATTTTATTAGTATCATTGTATTTGTTGTTAAAGCATTTGTTTTCCTTTTTATGTTTTGTTACATAAGTCGTGTTTGTTAAGTTTAGGTTGTATTGGATTCATATACAGAATGATATTAAGTTCTTAAACATTATTTTCTATCATAAAATGATAATTATTCTTGAATGATTATGATGGAGAATGAATCTCATCGCGTACGTGGATACGGTAAGCCATACGTACCCACGAGTGATAATATCATTTTTTATAGTGAAATCGCTTATAATGGGATGATATATCATATATAAAAGATTATTAACATGTTATATTTATTATTTAATTAGTTATACTCATTATTATACCCATCCAAATAATGATTTTTTGAATAACAATCAACACCTCGACTTGGAGTGTGTAACCCCTACATACACAGGTATGGCGATTTTGTCCTTTATATGATGAGTAGAATGAAAAATATGATCGTACCATATTTATAATAACATAAAAATATGTAGTATGTACTAGATTTATTATTTTGAAATGGAAACAACAACGAAAGTGGAAGAATAAAAAGAATAGAACTTGAAAGAGGGTGGTGAAATTGTTACCACTTCTTTGGGTGTTTCTTTTTTTATTGATCAAAAGGGGTCCATAGGTTGGATTTCATATCAATGTATGGAATCTTGGATTATTTGAGTGATGTGTGGACGATATTTCAGTATGTTTTGGCTGATCCAAATGGATTTTGAAGTGTTAAATTAATATAATGCGATGTACCCTTTTATAAGAGTGGTAGGGGTCACTTTAGAAAAGCATGAAATAATATTTTATAATAAAATCATATTTGGTTTATAATGGCTCCAAAATCGATTATGTTGAGGATACAGTGGGGATGGGTCGAAAAAAATTCAAAAAATTGGTTTTATACAGGTTTAGATCACTATTTTAACTATATATTTTAGATTTAACTATTATTTATATAGTTTGACAGTTACCATATCTCTTTGTATTTTTATATTATATGGTTAATAAACATTCAGTAAACTACCAAGAGAACCCCATGTGGTTCATTATTAATATATATATCCTTATCTAAGTCCTTAGGCCGAAGAATATATTTTAATGAATATTATATCAATTAATAATATAGTATTCGTTTTAAAAACTCAATTATGTAAATATTGACACAAATTAGTATTTGATTTTTATGAAATCCATAAGAACTTTATCACATAGAATAAAATTAATTTAATCAATCCTAACATGTCATATTAACCTACAAAGTTAATTTAATTCATCAAATGTCTGAAATTACATTTATTATGAAATTTATAATAATAATTATTTTAATATTTCATTAATAAGGTAATTACTGCATCATCATTCTGTTATAAATAAATTTAATTATTTAATTTCTAAAAATTATAAATAATCTACGATTATTTAGGAAATATTTTTTAAATTTTGTATGAATATTTATATCTTAATTTATATTATGTATAACCCTGTATTAAAAATGGTTTAGTTATTAAACATTCAATTTAACACTTTTAATTCTTCTTTAAATAAAATAATAATAAATGTCGTACTCTAATAAAAGTAGACAAAAAGGATCATATTTTATTCCTAAGGATATTTTTGGTGGAATTATACTTATCAAATAGAATTAAAACATGTGTTAGGATAAATAAAATATAATTTTTACCATCAATTGCCCTATTTACTTTTAGCCGTGGCAAATAAAAGTCAAAAGATTCTATTTACCAAAAATTATTTTCATCTTGCTGAACTAAATTTTACTTATGGATGTCAACAATTTTTCTCAGGTTTTTTAAATTCATCTCATAGAATTGGTAGAATTTTGTATAATGCGAATTTGCAAATTCTTATAGAAGGTGTGTAAAATACAGAGAAAGATCAATAAACATTTAAACATCTAATTTTTCTATAAAAATGACTCCAATGAATCACATTGAACTAATATATGTATTATGTATCTATATTTACTTAAATAAATAAAATAATAAAATAGTTAAATAAAAAGATAGTTTTTAAATAATAACACAGTGTTTTTCACTATTCATAAAAAATGTATTTATTTAGAAAAAAACAAAAAATTCAGACTACGGTAATTTTGATATTCAAAATTCAAATATAAATTATATATAACCATATTCAATAAATATAGTATAATTAATGTATTTAAAATTAAATCTAATTGTCGAAACCAAAACGCGGGTTTTTAAGAAGTAAAAACTATCAAAAGATTGACATATGTTTATATCAAATTTGAATGTAAAATTACTTATAATGTCCTGAATTGTATTAAATGATAAAAATATAATCTGATTATGCTTCAAAACCTTTATAATTCATAATTTAACACTATAAATTATTCTGATTACTGAAGTATTTTTGAATTAAAATTTAGTATTTTCAGTAATCAAAAAAATATTAATGTTATCGGAAAAGTACAAAAAAAATATCCAAAATAAATTTTTATGTTCTAATTCTGAAGAAGAATTTAATTTAATTAAATTGAATATATTAAAGTGTCAAATATGGGTTTTAAAAATAGTTTTCCTTTAAAATGTGCTCAAATTGTATTTTTTTTTAAAAAATACTTCTTTTATCTAAAATATGATTTTGTTATTATGTCATGTATAAGAAAAACATAATATGGATTTTAAAATTATATAGATTATATAAAATTCAAAATTATATTTATACTATCATATCTATTTTTTGAATGGCTAGTTTGGTAAGTTGTGGTGTGATTGAACTTGGTGTTGGGTGTAGCATAAGCTATTGAATTACATTAAATAAAATAACTTACTATGAAATTGTAAGGTGTAACATTCTTCCCCTCTTTTGGAAATTGAGTCCTATCAATTTTAAAATTGGTATTGGGATATTCATTGAAAATCCCATATCAGAAAAAGATCCAATAAAACTATCACTTTAAAAGAATCAAAGAGAAGTACAATGGTCACCCGAGATAACCCATGCTAGGATTCCATGTGGGAAACATGGATATGGAAGATAAACTAAATGTCATGTTCTGATGGAGAGTGATAGAAAACATGATCTGAAGAAAGATGGAAACAAGAAAAACACAAACATGTGATGGGATAAATGATCATTAGTTTCCTAGTTGGAAAAGTAAAGAGAAAACATTTTTTGTTTCAACTTCTATTTCCTAAAGTTGAGAAATTTATTTATGATATTGACTAAGAACATAAAGTGATATACTTACTTTTTATTTAGAGTTTCAACCTTTGAAAAATTTCAACCACTAAATCATCTATTTTTCTTTAAACAATGAATATTTAAGATGACTTGGTCACACCTGAAGCGCTAGAATCAACATCTATAAAATAATATTATCCAAAAAGTATAAACTATCTATTTCCCTTATCTTTAGAGATTATCCAAAACCAAAATGGTTAGTATACGATCATATGATCCCGAAAAGGGATAATCCATTTGAGGAAGAAATACTAATTTTAATTTCTAAAATTAATCCTACAATACCCAAAGATCAATAAATACCATTTAATAAATAATTTCCATTAAAATCCTTCAATATATTCCAAACTAATATTGAAACTCAAATCATAGAAGAAGTTTATTATATAGTCTTCCATGTTAAATTTTATCTCCAAATAAGGTCAACTACTCTTAATGTCACATACTTAAAAGTAATTAACCTACTCACATATTTTCTATGATAGGTTAATAAATTCCATAAATATCCCGAATCACTATTAATACACAAAAAAACATAGATAAAAATCCACTATTACTCCTAATAGAAAATCCCATAGTATTCTATTTTCCTTAGGCATATAGTATTCCCAACAGAGCGAGCGTCTTCTAAAATAACATTTATCACTTATTCCCCAAATCATTTTTCTATACTATGGATATCCATTTGATAAGGCATAAGATCCAAAATCAACTTATTATTGATCAATAAAATTATTTAACTAAAATTAATTAGTCACACTAACTTGGGAGTTCATGTTGTCTAGTGGTAGGCGTTAAATTACAATCACACTCTAGTTGTGGGTTCGATTCTCTAATCTTTTTCTGACGTGACGGGTGGTCACACAGTCTGCATCTAGTCCTTTTTCAAAAACTATATTTTATAACATTCCCAAAATCAGATAAATTCCTCAAAATAACTGTAACCTAATTTCACAACAAATTTCATCTCATACCTCTCATTATCATCCCAAAATTTAATAACTTGTAATTTCCTCAAATTCAAGGATCATATAAACCCAAATGGTTCTTTATAACTATATCAACAATAGAAAAGAAAATAATTAGTAAAATACCATTTTCACATAAAAAATATAGGGTTACATATACCAGAGAAAATTATTCCAAAGTAATCCAATCAACAAAGTGCACTAATACTTTTAAACATTTTACCATCCATTTATTTCCACATTGGTTCTTCCATGACCTAGCGGTTATCCTATAAAATAGGGTGTTCACTTGGGCAATGACCAGGTCCCATACATTTATGGAAAATGACTGTAAATGGATTCTTGAGATCATTTTTATTTTCTTCCATAATACTCTTCATTTTTTCTCGGAAATTATTTGCATTATGTCATACTTTCCCAAATATAATGAATTTATTTGTTCCATCGAGACACTTCTCTATGTGTCTCCTTCCACATTTCCAGCATTATGGAAATTGATATTTATTTTCTCTATGGTTTCTCCTACTGGAGATCTTATCATTAACTGCCTTTCTCTTAATTATTGAGTCTGGGAGTTGGTTAATATATATTTTTTTGATCATATTTTTGGAAAACTGATTCCGCATGAACATGATATCTTTTAAAACTATAATCATTCCATTTTCTTTCTCATTTCCACCATTGTTCCCACCTTGTACATCATGTTCCATGTTACTATGACTTCCCTGGAATCCAACCATTGACTAACACAAGAACGCATAGTGTAAGTTATAAAATCATTTAGAGAACATAATAACACATTATTTTCAATATAAAACACCTTAGTATTAACCAAGTTTATTTATTCTTATCCTATATAATAATTATTCAAATTGGTTTGTAAATAAAAGGTGAATTATCCTAAATTTTTTCCCCAGCAGTTTCATCACCAAGAGTGCATCAACGCCCATTGTCGTGTACCGGGATACCCCATGTCAAGCCCAAAACACATGGTCGTAGTTTTTTCTCCTCGGTATATTTGTTCCAGACCACCTCTACCTGCTTGTATCCAGACAGGGATGTATTTCTTGGAAAGCCGACATAATATTTACTATACCAAAATTTTTAGATGTTCTTATATACTAAATTCAAATTTCTATCTTAGGGTAGTGTTTTCTAATTAGCAGTTTTTTTCTAAATCTACCATACAAGGTTATTACTAATCTTCCTCTAACCCCAACTATAATGCCCCAACCCCAGTTACCCAAAAGTGGTGCATTATTAAATAACAATGGCATGATACGATGATTTATGTCCGTAAATAATGATCAGTTTAGTATCTTCATATGTACTAGATACATACATAAGTTTTACATTACATCATTAAATATAAAAAAAACATTGTGTCCCCATTGAACACTCTTATATCTCTTAGCCTATTCCTGCATATTAATTGTAATATACTTCTTTTAATCCTGGGAAAAATAAAACATAAGAAAGGGGTGAGCACAGATGCTTAGTAAGGATAAAAATATAGCGAAAACTGTCAAAAATAAGAATAAACATTTAAGGAAATGTATAACACTAGATCACAAGCCTTTTATACATAAACATCAACACAATGTAGCAAAGTATAATAAAATAATAGAATTTACTTAATTACATGGATATTATACAATCTAAATAATCACAATAAATATGAATATCCAGTTTTTTAATGATGGAATGCAGAATTCCTCACTTCATAACCATATATTCAAGGAATTGTGCCAAGACATCAAATAAGATTTTTTCAAGGCTTTGTACCGGGACACTAGTTTGTCTCATGAGACCTACTAATGCATCAATGAGATATAGTGGTCCCCACCCATCACATACTACGTCCAATGAATTTCTCATATGAAATGTTTTAAACATATTCTACACATTTTTATTAAAACAAGCATATGAAATGTAAATATTTTAAACACAATCCATTAATGGTATAAAAATATCCCAAACACAGTCAAACATAACTCATTAAATATAATATGGATGATGGTATTATAATAAACCAACCTCAATCTAAAATAAAATTCACTAAAGGATATTTATATAGATGAAAATTGTCATGAAAAATATTATAGAGAAATATCTTCTTTTTTGAAAACATTTAAATGTCTCCATATTTTTAAAAGAAATAATTTAATAGTTAATTTTAAATCAAAGTGTCCCATACCACATTGAAATATTTAAAAGAAATTTTATTTTAAAAAATATAAATTTCCATATAAATATATAATTAAAAACATTTTTATAAGATGGACATTAATGAGAATGATTTAGAAGAATACAGATTTAAAACTTTTAAAATTATGTTTCAGTTAAAGGTGTCCTAACCAAATAAAATACTCTTGAATATAAGTTATTGAGGAATGAAATTAATCAAAACATTATAATATCATGAGAATTATGGGATTAATGATATACTATGTCAATGGATAGTATATACACTATATAAAATAGAATTGTTTCATAACGGCAAAACGGTCTCAATGGAATGTAAACTGGGTCAAAATACCTTATGCAGATAGTATCCTTATATTAATGATAAATCAATGAAATAATTATCTATGAAAAATATAAATACACTCAATATAATTGGATATTCAGAGTAAATCAATAATATTACATTCACACATTTTCTTGTAAAAACAAAACCAATGACTTGGATATTTAACTCAATGAATGAAAATGGAGTTAAGATTGCCCTTAACATGTTCATATCAAAAGAATATGAATTTATCAATGGATTTATTATGTTTATAAAAGGTATATCAACATATAGGGTAGTGTAAATTACTAAATATATAATAAATATTGATTCCACACAGAATCATGGAGTATAAAAAATCAATGAAGTATGCATAAAGGCCAATGAGTGGAATTTGAAATTTGAAATTTCATTACCGATTTGTAACTTATGAAACATACACCCCCATGAAATAAGTATCATAAAATGAAGTTTTAAATACCAATAAATTAATTTATATTACACAAATAATAAAATCATTGACATTACATACACCACACAAAAGGAAATAGTGGAAAACATAGCATGTATCTCACGAAAAAAAGAAGTGAGATGAAACCCCCCTACCATGTTGTAATCAATCGAATCGTATGACCAAAATTTAATAACCTCTATATGAATCACAAAATACCATGAATATAGAGTTAATCAAGAAAATATATATTGAATGGTAGTAAACAATTACCCACATGCAAGAATTAAGTGGCAAGCAATGGATATATCATGGAATTAAATGTGAGATATGATTCCCCTTACTATATACATTTCAATAGTATATGGTTGGTTAAAATATTGTATATGGTATAATAATTTTTATTAAATTATAAAATAACCTTATACATAAATATTATATCATATATGATCTTCTAATATTGTTTTGATAATGAAATTTTAGTAGTATCTTTGTTTTGGTTGTTAACTGATACATTTTCCTTTATATGGTTTGTTATGAAAGTCACATTTGTTATGTATAGGCTGTATTTGAGTCATTTTAATATTTATATTATGATCATAACATTAGTTTTTATAAAAAAAAATTAAAATAATTATTGAATAATTACAATGGGGAATAAATTTCATCGTGTTCGTGGAGACGGTATGGCGTACGTACACACGAGTGATATAATCATTCGTTTGATGGAAAAATCATATATAATTCGATAGTATATCATATATAAATAATCATTAACATGTTATATTTATAATTTCAATCATTTATACACATTATTATACACATCCAAATTATGATGTTTTTGAATGACAAACTACACCAAGTCGTGGAGAAGATAAGATGTATATATGAACATTTGGTGACTTTTTCATTTATATGATGGTTAGAATAACGAATATGTTTGTACCATATTCATAATAACATCACAGTATGTAGGAGATAATGGAGTTTTTATTTTTTATGGTAACAACAAAGAAAGATGAAGTCGGAGAAGAAAATAACTTGAAAGAGGGTGGTGAAATTATTCCATCTTCTTCAAGTGTTTTATTTTTGAGTTGACCAAAATTGAACTTTAAAATGGATTTCAGATCAATGTAAGGACTCTATATTGATGTGTGGGAGTCTATGAGGATATTTGGGTAGGTTTTGGCCGATCCAAATTGATTTGAAGCTGTTAAATAAAGATAATGGGATGTACTATTTTATAAGAGAGGTGAGGGTCACTTTACGAAAAGCTTGAAATAATATTTTATAATAAAATAAATTTCGGTTTCTAATGGATAAAAAAATGATTTATTTTGTGGATAAGGAGGTTATGTGTAGACAAAATCTCAACCAATTGTTTTTAGGTGGTTTTATTTCACTATATTAACCTTATCTTTTTAGATTTAACTCTTAGTTATTTTGTTTGACATTTACCATATCTCTTGGTGTTTTTATATTATATGGTTAATAAACATTCAATAAACAGCCAAAGAAACCACAAGTGGTTCATTACTAAAATATATAACATTTTCAAAATTCTTTTTGATGAACCTTATATTTTTAAGAATATTTTATCAATTAAGAATAAAGTATTTTTTAAAAAAACTCATTTATGTCAATTTTGATACTAATTAGTATTTGATTTTTTTGAAAGCCATAAACACTTTATCACTTTTAATAAAACTTATTTAATCAATACTATCATATCATATTAACTTTTAAAATTAGTGAAATTCTCAAAATGACTCAAATTACTTTTATTTGGATATTTATAATATTGATTATTTTAATCATTCATTAACAAGGTAATTACTGCCTCATCATTAAGTAATAATGAAATTTAATTATTTAATGTCTAAAAATTATAAATAAAATATCATTAGGTAGTATATAGTTTTAGATTTCTAATTAATATTTAGATTCGAATTTATCGTATATATATATCCCTATATTAAAAATGGTTTAGTTATTAAAATTTGAATTTAACACTATTAAATCTTCTTTAAATAAAATAATATTTAATGTCTTAGTCTAATCTATGTGGATAAAAAATGCTCATATTTTATTCCTATGGTTTATTTGGGTCGAAAGAAACATATCTAATAGAATTTGGACATGTTTTAGGGTAATTATAATATCATTTTTACCTTTAATTACCCTATTTACTTTTAACCATGGTAAATAAAGGTCAAAAATTACTATTCACCAAACATCATTTTCATCTTATGGAAACACATTTTACTTACTCATGTATCTTGTGTTTCTGGGATTTTTTAAATTCAACTCACAGAAGTGGTATAGTTATGTTTTATGAAAAATAGCAATTGCTCCTAGAAGGTGGGTAAAATTCGGTAAAATGTACAATAAAATTTTATACATCTAATTTTATTATAAAAAAACTATAATTAATCATATTTAAATAATATAATTATTATTTATCTATGTTGACATAAAAAAATAAAAAAATATTTAAATAAAATGTCAGTTTTTAAACAATAAGGCAGTGTTTTTCACTATTCATCAAAAATTGAATGTTTTCAAAAAAAAAACAAAAAATTATCCCAAAGATAATTTTGATATTAAAAATTGAAAAATGAATTCTATTTTAACAAATTAAAAACATAAAAGTAGAATTAATTAATTTATAATTAATTCCCATTTTCAAAACCAAAAGGAGGGTTTTTAAGAAGTAAAAACTATCAAAAGATTAACATGTGTTCATATCAATTTTAAATGTGAAATTACTCATAATGACCTAAATTGTATTAAATGATAATAATATAATATTATTATAATTCCAAACCATTAAAATGAAAAATATAACACTATAAATTAATTGGATTAAAAAAGTTACTTTCAATTAAAATTTAGTATTTTTCATTATTCATCAAAATATGAATGTTTACAGAAAAGTAGCAGACATTTATCCAAACTAAATATTTATGTCCCGGTTCGAAGGAAGAATTTAATTTCATTCAAATGAATATATAAAAGTGTCATATTTTAGTTTCAAGTGTTTTCCATAAAAATGTCTTAAAATTGTATTTTTTTAAAAAATCCTTCTATTATTTAAAAAATAAATTTTTTTCTTATATTATTCTATGAAACACATAATATGGAATCTAAAATTATATGTATTATATAAAATTCAAACTTCCATTAATACTATTCCAAAAAGCTTTTTGAATAGCCAGTTTGGTAAGTCGTGGTGCGCTAGAACTCGGTGTTGCGTGTAGTGCAAGATATTAAATTACATTAATGAAAAAAAATTACATTGAAGTCTTGGGCTGTTATAATGGACTTGTTGGTCCATTAATATTATTGAAAGCACATATCTATATTTCTAGACAGATACTCTTTATATGTTCAACTTTCAACCAGTTAATGAATATAACTTTACAATAGATCACTTGAAAATCCAATTCAAACACACTCATGATGCTCACTACCTTCACAAAGATCGAATTTTACAAGTCTAAAATAAACAACCAGAATCCCCTTCCTTTCGATCATCTTTTTTAAGTAGTTAATAATTTTCTTACTTTCACGATGCTCAAGAACATTCAGTTGGACTTTATATCTTTCATGGACGTCTTTTCATGAAACACCTTTGCAAACCACCTTTGTGATCCACCTTTTCAATTATACATACTTAATATTTTCACCATGTCTTGCTTATTTTTTTAAGGGGGTAGAGTCCTATTTATATCTATTTCCGCAATTTTAAAACCATCCATCCACATCATTTCATTTTCAAAAATCTCCCTCTTGTCCTCCATGAGTCTCCCTTTATCACGATGCTCTAGTAAAATTCTATGTTTGAGATTCCTATTATTGTCATGGATATCACCAGGAAACTCTTCAGCCCACCACGATGCTCCTAAACTTCATCATTTTCGATACTCATCGTGGTCATGGGGAACACCATCAAATTTCATTTTACCTTTACAAAACATCAAATATGAATCCCATATTCATGAAACTCTTGCCTTTTTTTCATAAGGACTTCAAGGAAAACCAATTTTCACAATGATATCCAAACTCAAATTTCTATCCCATAAAAATTTGTAAAAAATTGGGAAACTGCATCACATTGTGTAATCAATTTTCAGTACCACTGCCTGGGTAACCATTTCATTCTCATGGTTGTTTTTTAACATTCCTAGTAAACAAGCTATCTGGACTCTAAATTTTTTTTTCTGGAAACTCACTTTATTAATAAACAAAATCAACCAAAAAATAATGTAATGTTACCTTGAGGGATTTTTCCCAACATTATCTTTATAGATCATCTGATCTCGCCCTTATTTTGTTTTATTTCTCTAGGATATTAATAATAATTTTGATAATAAGTTCTATTATTCCAAATGTTTTCCATTACAATTAATTTTATTTTTAATTCCCATTTTAAAAAATGTAATCAAATATATATGTGTGTGTTTGTGCGTGCATGTGGTTGTATAAAATTGCCAAACTAGTTGGACATTCATGATTTGATGCCCTATATCTAACCCAATATAATAAATAACCAACATTGGATTAAAAGGGTTGTGTTCATTACATACATATAATATGTCAGAAGATAGTATATAAATAT
This sequence comes from Viscum album, assembly GCA_963277665.1. NCBI lineage: Eukaryota > Viridiplantae > Streptophyta > Magnoliopsida > Santalales > Viscaceae > Viscum > Viscum album. The sequence continues at coordinate 471,201,809 of OY728156.1, read as the reverse complement.
ATAATAATAAGTATAAATTTTTTTTTCCCAATATAATATAAATATAAATCTATTTATTAATTTATGTTTAATAATTGTTTCTTGGAATCATTTGGGAAAAAGTTGTAGATATTGTGTGGGGAATGGAGATGCTCCAAAGGGGGTTTGAGAATGTATTTTTTATTTATTTATTTGTAAGAGGTTATTTTGTTTTCATTTTTTAAATGAGAGATTTCTATTCATAACATCACACCTCACTAATTTCTTTATTTCCACGTATTTATATGATTTTTATGATATTTGGAGTTTATTAAAATATTTTTCTATATAGATGTGGGTGAAAGAGTTTTTATGAGTATGTTTATTATTTCAGAGGGTGAAATTATAGTATCATATTGTAATATGTTTTTCATAGATTTGGGATGTTCCATAATGAAAATGAGCGTACATATCTATGAATTTCATTAAAAATTTCCTTGCTATCATGAATGATGTAAATTATTCCGGATAATTATTGACAAGTAAAATATATTGGATAATTTTTTAGAAAATAAATACTTGAGTGTGATGAATTCAAAGTTTTGGTCTAACATGTAAGTGATTATGTAGATATGCAAGGTCCATAGAACCATCTAAAATCTATATCCTTGTTTCTCAATACAGTTTCAAACTGTTTTTTTATTGTCGTAGCTACACAAAAAAAAATTCCATATATAAATGGGTGGATAAACCAATCATAAAATCTATATTATAATACAAATATTCTGACCACGTTTTCATTATTTTAATTATTCATGGTTAAATCCTTTATAAATTGATGACATTGCCTAAAAATTTAACATATCACCCAATTAAAATATGTTGTTCATATTGAGTCATTTTATGGATATCCTTACAGATGACCATTTTGTTGGAGTGTGTCTAAAGAGTAAGAAATTCATGGACTATATTTGTTATAGACAACAATAGTTATTGTAATAGAAATTTATGGGAAAATAAGTGTTTATAATTACTATTAATGTTTCTATTTTTATCGGAGGGGAGAATTTGTGATTGCGAGGTTTCTAATCAGGTGTTTCTTATTATTTCCCCACATCATGGTTTTTTAAGGACTGTCTCAATGATGTTTTCTAATACTCAGTATATATATAAACTCTAAGTGTTGTATTTTCTAATATTGGTGGTATATTGGGTAATGTTTTTTAAATATGGTTTAAATTCATGATTTCAAGAATATATCCTAGCTCTATAGATATCTTCATGGTAACACCAAAATAATAATTTAGGGTTATTTTAAAATAATGATTGATTAAATTTTCATTGAGATGATGATGGATATTGAAGGTAATAAACAGAAGTTATTTTATGGAAGCATCATTTTGTTTTGTCATGACTTATACAGGAATGATGTGTTAGAAGAGTGTATGAGAGAGGATATTAAATAAAGTAATTATTTTCATCCTTCATGTTTTATATATTTTATTATTTTTTTGTTTCTAATTTTAATGGTTTAATTTTGATATGAATAATTTTTCAGTCAATTCTGATACAATGATATTTATATACATGAAATAATATCTTTATATAATTATATTGAATGGTGTTTATATTTATGGATGATTTAATTATTTTGGTATTTTTTTAATCATGAAAAAATTTAATCATTTTATAGGGTTTTAATCTGAAGTATCATATCTCTATTAGTCCTTTAAATTGTTCCTCCCATATTTAGATGATATATATAATTTGTCTATGGTTGAGTGAATGAAAATAAGAATACTTTTTGCTAATATTTTTACTATTATCAAAATATATCCTTGATTTATCTCCGTTCCACAGTGATTCATTATCGTTTAGAGATTTCGTGTAAGAATTATCTTTAGTCAGTTTTTCATTAAAATTGTTGTGAGATTTTCTAGATTATAAAAGGAGGGGTTGTGAGGAAGTGTCATTCCTTATTCAATTTTATTTTTTATACTTTTGATTTTTATCATTATGAAATGATATTATTACGTAAATAATTATTTAAAATTCTATCATCATCAGTCAAATAGTGAGGGGTATGAACCAATAAATACACAATCTATGAGATTGTCTTTGGATGTGTATTTACCACTATGATGTGGCTTCAATATGTAAAAATTTATTAGTTTTCCAACTATGTATTTGGGGGAGATCACACTGGGATATTTATTGGTATATATTACTAATGTCTATTTTAATTTATTGGTTTCCCTTCAATAATAATTTATATATCTTGTTTATATAATAGTTTGGAGACAGTACTTAATTCCCTTCATTTCCATTATCAATCTTCCATCCCAATAAATCTTCTTTCCCTAGTTTTGGAGTTTATTTGAATATTTTTTTTGAGCCGTGATCCTTTAATATATGTGATATAACATTAATGAATTATGTTCTATTTTATTCTCTTCCCCTTTTCCTTCATTTTTCATTCCTCATAAAAATATTTGAAAATTATTCATACAGACTTTTGGAGGGGTGTTATTAAATTATGATATGTAGATGGATATCTTATATGTTTGGTGGATGATCTTGTGAGATCATTAGAGTTCCATCATCAATTTTCATCTCAGTTAAGGTTGAGGCATTGAATCTTCATTTATGGTTGGTGTATTAGACATCCCCAATTTATTGTTTCTTATGATATTGAAATTTCATAATTTATAATTATTTGGTTAATTATATTTTATTAATTAAACAGTGATTATAAAATATCAATTAGTTGAATAGAGGGAAGGGTACAACAAACATGTTTTTGTTGTTTTAAAAATTTCCCTTTAATTATCAATGTTTTTTATAAGAAATGATGATTTGATATATTTTTTCTTCATTTATGTTCACAAATATTTAGTCAATTCAATGTATAAAACTGATTATTTGAAGAAGGAATGAAATGATAAATGATTCATTTATTTAGTTTTCATGTTAGTCATACCCAGTAAAATAGAGTATTTTATAATATGATTATTTTTCATTATTATTCATTTTAATTTTAATTCATGATATATAAGGATTAGACAATAAACATAACTTAATATTTTATTTAATTTTAAATTAATAATTAATATACAATTGATAAACATTATGATTTTGAGTTTTTTAAAATTAGGAATTAACTCTGAAATAACAAACTTATATATTACAATGCGTGCACTACAACTCATTATCCATTTGTTGATAATATAATTTTTTGAAATGAAACAATATTTTTTTATAGAAAAATTATCATGAATTTAAACAAGACTTCTTGTTTTTTATTACACATTAATAAATCCTATGAAAAACATTTTAAAAATGTTGGATGACAAAAAAAATGTTAGTAATGAACAAAAATAGATGAAATCATTTAGTCTAGAGAAAAACATAGTATCCCAAGAAATAATTAACATTTTTAAAATTTTAATTTAGAGTATGAAATAATCCATATCCTCAAGAATAGTTCAGACTTTTATGATAAATTAATAACATTAAAACTAGTAAAAAGTATATTAAAACAATTATTTGGTGACTTTTTGTCTACTATTCCTATCCTATGTCAGAAATAACTAGATCTGAGTTAAATCTATTTGAGGAACTTGGCCAGTTAACTCACTACATAATATCTTTTACGGTAAACTATATTATCCAAATAATTGGAGATATATAATTATAATCACCCATTATATAATTTTTATCTATCTCACATGTTCATATGAGATATATCTTGTTCGCCCAGTCATATGAGATGTATCTGGCTCAACCACTCAAATAAGTTGTATCAATATCACCTTATAATAATATTTAATTATCAAATACCATATCAAAAAAATTATATTCTACAAATGTTCAATTAAAAACCCATAAAAATCTATTCCTAATCCATATAAAAACATTTTTAGATATTGAATAACCCTTTTCTTTCTTAGACCCCACTTTCATACCTAATATACAATGAAAAACACAGAGTAATTTTCTATACATAATAAATGCAATATTGTAATGGAATCAAAACATAAAATAAATTTAAATATGGTATGAATGAACATTGATTTCATATACATCAATATTGAACATTTCATTTTTATTTCCTAAATAAAATAAAAATATTCATTATAAAATACAAAAAAAATTAATTTTGATAAAAATTGAATGAAATGAAAGATATATATAAAATAACCATTTTCAATAATTTATATCCATATAATTAAATACCTAAAATAATTTTACAAATGTGGACATAGAATATAATGATTTATTAAACAAATATTTGAAACATTTTAAATTATGATTTTAAATGTGTCTCATACCTTGTTTTCTAACTCATAATGTACATTATTTATCTTCTTGAATAATATCCATAAGTTAGATTTTAAAGTCCATAGTAAATTTATCTTTTTATACTATTCCTTTTATTTTATTAAATATTATTTAATATACATTTACATAGTCATCATTTTCATGTCATACAATTTGACAAAATGCAACTCATATGTCTAAAATGACATTGATAGGTTGGCTTTGGTCAATAATGTAATATTTCAATTCTATATAGAATAATAATGTAAAGACCCGAAATTTCCATGGAATTTTTTTCTTAAATACATGAGAATTTTAAGAATCCCTAAGAATTGACGGCGCGTGATTCCAAGGCCCATTGTTCCTGGAATCAATTTCTTATGTTTTTTCATGTACATTCAGTAAAATTTCACGCGTGATTTTATAACTTTTGAACCGGTGCTCGGTACTGAAATATTAGGGCACCATTGAACTTGCAGTGCCGATATTCTCTTAATAATACATTCACCTCGATGACAATTTATCAAGAATGAAATATAGTTTGGAGGTTTTTATGAATAAATTAAATAAAAATAAAGTTACAGCTTTATTTTTATTTTTAATTGGTTAAAACCTCCAAGAAGAGGTTGGAGGTGGGGGCCACCACACCTTAACCTACAATGAGAGGATGTGGTGGTGGGGCCCACTCGAGGTCTAAAACCCTTCTTCTTGTGGGGTTAATGTGGTGGGGACAACCCAAGACCACATAAACACTTGAACCCCCCATTAAGTGAGGAGAAACCTCTTGATGTACCCACTTAATGGTGCCACCATCCTCCACATTGATTAAGTGGGGATAAACTAATTAATTTTGTAATTTGAATCATTTTTAAATGTGTTCCAACGACTAAATAATAATATAAATCTATTATTTTGTGGAGGATCTTATTTTATTTTTGGTGGATCTTGGGAAGAGGGGAGAAATTTGGAGAAACTTGATCTCTCAGATGAATAACACTCCATTCAATGAAGGTTTTCTCCCACCAATGACAAAAAACATTCCCTTCGGTCTCCAACTGGAATAAGGGAGGAAGCGCCGCCCTTATAGAACACTAATGACGTCGTCCTCGACTTCTTCATCTCTTTTTCTGACATCATCGAATTCGAGGTAGGGGTTCAATCTTTTTTTTTTGTTTCTTGTTATTTGTTTTCTGTCGTGGTTTACAATTCAATGTTGCTTGATATCACCCTAACACGGCGGGCGCGATCCGAAGAAACACATCCTGTCCCCTCCTCCAACTTTGGGGAAATTGACGCTAAATTTGGCTTCAGACTGTAAAGAGTGACTCTTTTCAACAATGTATACGGATCAAAGGCAGTGTTCTAAGGAGTGAGTGACTTCTACCGAATTGTGAAATGGGCCATCAGAACTCGTCCGATGACCAACATAATAATCGTCGACGGATGGAACCGACGGGCATCATCGTGTGGCGGCAGCGGCACAACTGCACCTCTAGAAGAGTAGTCGCGGCCCCTGGCCATGGTATTGCTGTGGCGGCTGGCACATTCCTGGCTGCGAAGGAGACCGGCAGCTCGATCCTCCTAGTTGCCAAGGAGGGGACAGTGCAACCGCGTCGGGCGGTGGACCAAAAGGGGGTTCGTGGCGAATTGGAGGGTGTCAGAGGAAGGCCGGATGCAAGGAAGACTCGCGGCCTGATCCGCTGGGCCATCAGAAGTGGCGCGGGACAACTGGTGTCATGCGAGGAGTTGGTTGGCCACTTGGCCTGTCGGAAACAACAGGACCACAATGGGTCCCGCATGACAAGATGGCGCCAGCCTGGCGCCGGTTCCACGCACTCGAATAGCTAAGCCTTTCAGGAACCAAGGGGCGTAGCCTCCCCTCTGGACACAGCTAGGGAGGACCCCCGCAAGCCGTCTGGCCGCCGGGCCGGGCCCAGTGTAGGATGGACCAAGTGCGGGCCAGACCTAGCGCGGGTCAGGCCGCTAGCATGGGTCGGGCCACCGACGCAGCCAAGGCCGCCCGCATGGGCCGGCCCACTCCCACAGACTGGATTGGACCTGTGGATCGGGTCGGACCCACTGACCGGAACGGACCCACTGACCGGTTCGGACCCACGGACCGGGTCGGGCGGGGTCGGTCCGACTGGGTCGGACCCATTTTGCCCTGATTACACCTTTTCTCCCATGACTTGGGCTACGGGAGTCTGATTGAAGAATTGTTTATGGCGACAGAAATCATGGTGAAAGAGGGTTATTCTGTTTTACCCCGCATGATATTTTAACACAATTGGGGTATGGTCAGGTGGGATTGTAGACGAATCCATTCGGCCCCCAAGGACTAAAAGTGAAACAACTCACAGATAGAGCATCCGATCAATGCAACCTCTATTTCATTGAGACCTTGATGACATGGCGGACCTCTGAGATAATTATACGTTAGAATTTGCGGAATTTGATGTATAAACTATTGGATTGAGTAGCAGACCCTCCCAGAACCAAGAATGCTTTGTGGAATCCATGTGGCTAGCTGTGATCCAACTTATGTTCCTGGATCATGTGTTGGTCTGACAGAATAGCTGGTCTTGGATCATATGTGGGTCCGACAGCTCTGACTACTATTCTTGGATTTTGTGTGGGTCTAACTGTTCCAACATATATTCATGGATCATTTGTTGGTCTGACAGAATAGCTAATGCTTGATCCTATGTGGGTCGGATATCTTCAACATTTGTTCTCAGATCATATGATGGTATGATAGAAAAGCTAGTCCTGGATCCTCTGTGGGTCCAACAGCTTAGATGATTCAATGTCTATATCTGATCATTTGTATCTCTAAACATAAGTTGTATACCTGTTTGAGCTGAGTTAGTGACTTTTGAGTTTACCTCATGATTGAGATGGGTTAGTTCATAACTTAGGTATATGTATGGGCATATACCTATGTAGAGGCTATCTGTTGATTTCGTACTCTATTGTTTATCCTTGTTGGATTTTGTGAGACCTTGAGTGTCTCAGGGTCCCTAATAGGTATCGTTATACTTACCCATGCACGGGCTATGCCTGGACCTCGTTGTGTTGAATGCAGACGACAGACAGCGCTGACCGAGGCTGAGTGTACGCGGATTGGATGGTACTCGGTGGTGGACCGCAAAACGAGTTGGTACTCAGAGCATAATGGTGGAAGAGGAGTGCTGAAGAGTCTATCTCTACATACCCTTCAGGTAGGATGTGTGTTGAATGATCCAGGAGCTTCTGTTCACCTTTCTGATGTTTTGTCCTTTCAGTTTCCTTGAACATTATAGTTGGGCTTGTATTTCCGGCCCATTTACTTTTTAGTAATCCTTTGAATACAGTTTTACATAGTTGATTCCTTCTAGATTATACACTGATTGTGTGTGTTTATAAATTATAAAGGAAATTCCTTCCCGGTTTTAGGTTTTTACACCATTGGTGCTAGTCTCCAGCCCTAGGCCTATGGAAGACTGGCTTGGGGTAGTCACGACATGGGCCCCGAGGGACAGGTCATGACAAATTGGTTTCAGAGGAGTCGGTTCTACCATAGAACTTATGACTCTAATCTTTCTTTCTATGAGGAAATATTGTTATGTGTAATGATTGTGGTTCTCAGTTCAGGGAGTCCAATTTTTGTGTGGTGGCCAATGTATCCATACACCAAGACCCTGACTACTGATTTGCATCTTAGTTCATGAAAACACTGATTGTGTGTGTGTTTTCAAGAGTTTTCATTGTGATCTCTTTGAGTCAGCTCACTATGTATAACGAATTGACCGTGGCACACCTCTTCCTTTTTAGTATTCCTCCACACAGATAGCCAACCCGGGTTCTGAGAGTTGTAAGTACGGATAGCCCACCCAGTGATGAGGGCCCTTCCAGCGGAGTGTTCTGAATTTGGCAGTAGACAGATGTCACAGAGGTCCAAGAGTACCAGAACATCTGGTGGAAGTCCTCGAGACATAGGTTCAGTTGTGTGGGGAACACGAGACAGAGCCAGTAATTCTAGGAGTGGGAAATGTTACTCTTGCAGCGAGCAGATACTCATGGATCATGACTTTCCGACCCACCGTACTGATGATCAGAATATAGTTGAGGGACCTCGTAGGAAGAGGTAGATTATTGATAAAGGTAGACCACATGGAGTAGGTGAACGTGGTAGTGGAGCTGGACGTGCAGATGGTGGTGGACGATGATTTGAGGTGTTACTGCCACCACCACCAGGAGGTCCACCCTGACCGTATAGAGCAGGTTGAAAGGCGAGAGCTCAACTCCAGGAATCTGAGGCATACAATAACAGGGCTCCGTAAATTATTCCAGGTACAACCTGTTTCTACTCCACCTTAGATTTTGTTCTTATATACACATGTGTTAGACACTCATTCATTTCCACTGCCCTCATCCGGAGCTCGGAGATTCTGACGGAGCCGTTGGATCGATCCTTACGGGTAGAGACTCCTATGGGAGCCGACTCGACGATTACGCACTAGTGCCGATAGTGTGAGCTTATTCTAGGAGGCGATAGATTTGGTTGGGATCTCCTCATAGAGGCATCTAGGCCTTATGAAATCATCTTGGTTATGAGCTGGTTATTTACAGTCCTTGCTCAGATCGACTGTATTAGCCACAAAGTGCGGTGTGTCCACACGGATGGGACCAGATTCACCTTCACCTGTGAGAATGGAGCCTTTTAAGCACAGGATGGACTTACTCATAGGAGGGGGAAGCTGATCACTCAGTAGTTAGCTGGCCTTACCCTAGGAACAGTTGATGTGGTGAATCTGATCTATCCAATATTGGTGGACCAGTACACAGATGATTTCCCTGACGATGTTCTAGGACTACCTCTTTGTATAGAGGTGGAATTCTACATTGACCTACACACCGGGATGACACCGATATCTACACCAGCATATCAGATGGCTCCCACTGAGCTTCATTAGCAGAGGGTACAACTAGAGGACATGTAGGTGAAGGGATCATCTAGTATAGTGTTTCTCCATGGGCAGCACTGATTCTATTCGCCAAGAAGGCGGATGGGTTCTTGATGCTCTGTGTTGACTATAGTCTCCTAAATCAGGTGACCATGAAGAACAAGTATGCACTCTTGAAAATCGATGACCTCTTTGATCAGCTGAAGGGAGGAAGATCGTTCTTGAAGATAGACCTCAGATCAGGCTATCACCAGCTCAGAGTTCAAGATTAGGATGTGCAGAAGATGGCCTTCAGGTGTAGGTACATCCACAATGAGTTCTTGTTTCTACCCATCGGCCTAATCAATGCTCCAGTAGTGTTCATGGGACTCATGAACATGATCTTCCATCCATTACTCGATCAATTTGTATAATTTTTCATCGAAGACATTCTGATCTACTCGACTACTGAGGAGGAGCATGCCTATCATTTTCATGTAGTACTGGACACACTCCGAGAGAACCATCTTAATGTTTATCTCTTGAAGTGCCAATTTTGGATCTAAGAGGTTAACTTTTTGGGACATTTCATCTCTAATGATGGAGTTTTAGTGGATCCAGTGAAGATTGAGGTGGTACATGATTGGGATCCACCTACGAGTGTGATTAAGGTATGAAGTTTCTTGGGTTTGTCTGGTTATTTTCTTAGTTTTGTACTAGACTTCTACAGAGTTGTAGAACCACTATCTGCCTTGACGAAGAAGCGGAAAACCTTTGTATGGTCGGAGAGATGCCAACAGAGCATTCATGAGTTGAGGTAGAGGCGGACTAGTTCCTCCATATTGAGGATTCTAGAGGAAGGCGTAGAGTACATAGTCTATTACGTCACATTAGGGACCAGACTCGGGTGTGTCCTGATGTAGGAGCAAGCAGTGATCGTGTATGGGTCTCGACAGCTAGGATAGAACCAGGTGAAATATGCTACCCATGACATCGATTTAGTAGCAGTGGTCTTCGCCTTGAAGATTTGGTGACACTATCTAATGGGGAAACATTTTATCATGCACTCTAATCACAAGAGTCTCATGTATAACTTCTCTCAGAAGGACATTAATCTAAGACAGCGCTGATGGATTGAGTTCCTCCAGGACTATGACTTCAAGATAGTCTATACACTTGGGAAGGGTAACGTTGTTGTAAATGAAATCAGTAAGAGGTCTGGTATAGAACTTCTAGGAGAGGAAACGAAGCAACTAGCCTCTTTTCAAATATCCTTTTTTGATAGACATGGTGTAGACTTTCTACAGTCTCGTACGGTCACTCCCCCACTCCTTCAGCAAGTCGGGGAAGCACATCATGGGGTTGCTGACTACGAGACACGACATGCTCAGATATCCACAAGGTAGGAACTTGATGGGTTTTCTGAAGGTGGGGAGCACATCATTCTCTTCAAAGGACGTACTATGGTACCAATGTCCCTTCAGGAGGAAGTGTTGAGGGAGTTTCACACATCCCCTCTAGTTGTACATCCAAGAGTGGAGAAGATATACTAGGACCATAGATGACAACACAGGTGTCCAGGTATGAAGAAGGCAGTAGTGGAGTATGTCTCTCGATGCCTAACTTATTAGAAAGTGATGTTAGAGCACCAGGTACTAGCACGCATTGTTCAGCCAACAGAGGTCTCAGAGTGGAAGTTGGATGGGTTCTCCATGGACTTCATGATGGGTCTTCCACGTACATCCTAGGGTCACGACTCGATTTGGGTGATCGTCAACCGACTCACCAATTCAGCCCACTAACTACCGATCTGAGAGTATGGTTCAGTATAGAGCATGAGACACCTCTATGTGCAGTAGATTGTTCGGATACATGTATTACCTTATTATATTGTCTCCGACCATGACGTGTGGTTTACTTCTCGACTACGTAATGGGTTTCAGGAGCATTTCAGGATGCACCTTCGTCTGATCCCCGCCTTCCATCCACAGACATATGTCCAGACTAAGAGGACCATTCAGACCCTCGAGGACATGCTATTGGCTTTTTTCCTTGACTTTGGTCATTGATGGGAGGATAAGTTACCCTTGGTGGAGTTTCCCTACAACAACAATTATCACTCCACCATATGGATGTCACCTTTTGAGGTGGTGTACGGACGATCATGTAGATCACCATTGTGCTGGACTAACCCATGGGAGTCAGCACTAGTGGGACAAGAGATGGTATGGGCTACCACAAAGAAGGTGTAGATCATCCAGGAGCAGATGAATACTACACAGAGTAGGCAGAAGTCGTATGCTGATAGGAGACAGAGACCTCAAGTGTTCGAGGATGGTGACCACGTCTTTCTATAGGTCTCACCCCAAATAAGTTTACGGAGATTTGGCCAAAGCGGAATGTTATCTCTGAGGTTCATTGAACCTTTCCAGGTCCTCATTAAAGTAGGTTAGGTTTCTTACCTATTATACCTTCCACCTCAGTTGCACTGGGTGCACGACGTCTTCCATGTATCTCAGCTGAGGAGATATGTGTACAACCATTCACACATCATAAACCATAGAGAGTTGGTCGTCGATGATGACTTGACTTTTAGGGAGGTTCCAACGGAGATTGAGGATCGACATGAGAGGGTCCTATGTGTATGTTCGATACCTCTGTTTCACATACATTGGTAGCACATGAACCCCTAGGAGAGCACATGGGAGTGGGAGGCTCAGATGCGTGCTTAGTACACCAATTTGTTCCCTTAGATCGAGTTGTAGCTTACGTAGATGTAAAGCCCTAAGATGTGGCTAATGTAAAGACCCTTGATTTCTATATAATATCTTTCCATAAATACAAGGGAGTTTTACGAGTCTACGAGAACTGACGGTGCTTGATTCTGAGGCCCAGTGTGTCTAGAATCAAATTCTGAAGATTTTTTCGAGTACGTTCAGTAAACGAACGAGTGGGATTTTATAAAATTTGAACCGATGCTCGGAACTGAAATATGAGGGCATAGTTGAACTTGTAGTGATGGTATTCTCTTAAGAATACTTTCTCTACGATGGAAGTTGATCGAGAATGAAATATAGATTTTTTGTTTTTATTAATAAATTAAATAAAAAAATCTTGTAGCTTTATTTTCATTTTTAGTTGGTTAAAACCTCTAAGAGGAGGTTGGAGGTGGGGTCCACCACACTTTAACCTCCCATGAGAGGTTACTGTGGTGGGGCCCACACGAGGACTAAAACCCCTCTCATGTGGGGTTACTATGGTGGGGACCACCCAAGACCATATAAACTCTTGGACTCCAATTTATGTGGGGAGAATCCCCTTGAGCTCCCCACTTAATGGTGCCATCATCCTCCACATTAATTAAGTGGGGATAGCCTAACTAATTCTTTATTTTGATTATTTTTGATATGTGTGCCATCAAATAAATAATAAGATAAATCTTTTATTTTTTGGAGGGACTCATTTTTTTGTTGGACCCTGGGAAGAGGGGAGAATTTGGGAGAAAGTTGTTCTCTCTAACAAAGAACACTCCTCCCAACGAAGGACTTATTCTGCCAAAGACGAACATATTCTTCATTGATCTCCAACCGGAACAAGGGAGGAAGCGCCGTCCTTGTAGAATGCCGATGATTTCGTCCTCTACTTTTAAATCTTCTTTATCGATGTCAATGGATCTGATGTAGGGGTTCGAACATTGTTTGTGTTCCACGTTCTTCATTTTCCATTGTGGTTTAGAATTTGAATCCCCTTGATATCACCCTAATGTGGAGAGTGCGACCCGAACAAACACAACCCGACCCCTCCTTCTAATTTGTAGAAATTGATGCTAAATGCTGCTTGAGACTAGTTTGAGGGGCTCTTTTCAACGATGTATGAGGATCGATTGAAAATTTCTGAGGAGTGCGCAGCTTCTATCAGAATGTGAAACGGGCCACCAGAACTCATCCGTTGACCAATGGAAAGATCGACGATGGATGGAACTGACGAGCGCGATCGCGTGGTGGTGGAGGAGCAACTTCTCCGCTGGAAGAGTAGTTGCATCCCTTGGCCACAGTGGTGTAGTGGTGACCGGTGCAAGCCCGACCACGAAGGAGACTGGTGGCTCGAGTCACCGGGTTTCCGAGGAGGGCGTGACCCAACCGCACCGCGCGGTGGACCGAAAGGGGAGCCGCAACCCCTAGCCACGATGGAGTTGTGGTGGCTGACGCAAGGTGGGCCGCAAGGAAGACTGGCGGCCCGAGCCGCCGGGCTGCAAGAATAGGCTAGGCGCTACCCACGCCTCGCGAGGAGTTGGATGGCCGCTCGGCTTGTAGGAAACCGTGGGACCCCATTGGGTCCCGCATGACACTCTGGCGCCATCCTAGAACTGGTTCCACCAGCCCGAATGGCTAATTTCTTCAGGAACCAGGGGGAGTGGCCTCCCACCTAAACATGATAAGGGAGGACTCCAACGGGCCATTGGGTAGGACCCAGCGCGGGCTGGACCCAGCACAGGTCTGGCCGCCAGCGTGGGTCAGGAGGCCTATGCTAGACGGGCCACCCCATAGGTTGGGCTGACCCCGTGGACCTGGTTGGACCTATGGACTTATTCGGTCCCCAGTCTGGACAGAATCGGGTCAAGTCGGTCTGACTAGGCTGGACTGGACCAGGACCAGTTTTGACCCTATTTCTCCTTTTCACCCATAACATGGGCTATGAGTGACCAATTGAAAAACCATCTGCGATGATGAAAATCTTGGAGCAAGATGGCTATTTTGGTTTACCCCACATGAGGATTGATCATGTTTGGGGTATGGTAAGGTTGGATCATACACGAATCTAACCAGACCCTTGGGACTAAAATTTTAATAACTCGTAGACCGGGCGTCTGATCGATGAACCATCTGTTGAGTTGAGACCTCTATGACGTGGAGGACCTCTGAGATACTTCTACGGGGGAATTTTTGGCATTTATGTGTAACCTATTGGCATGGTTATCAGACCCTCTTGGAATCATGCATGCTTTGTGGAAACCCTGTGGCTGGATGTGCTCCAACTTCTGTTCCTGGATCCTTTGTTGGTCCGATAAAATAGCTGGTCCTGGATCCTTTGTGGTTCCGACCACATTGACTAATATTCCTGGATTCTGTGTTGTTATGACAGTTCCATATTCTCTTTCAGGATCATGTGGTGTTCTGACAGAATAGATGGTCCTAGATCCTTTGTGTGACTGACAACTCCAACTTTTGCTCCTTGATCACATGTAGGTCCGACAGAATAGACGGTCTTGAATCCTGTGTGGGTTCGACAGCTCAAATGATTTAGTGGCTATATCTGATCAACTTTATCTCTCTACATCATTTGTATACATGTGTGATATGAGTCATCGAATTTTGATTTAACCTCATTATTGTGGTGGGTTACATGATAACATAGGTATATGTATGGGAATATACCTATGTAATGGATATACATTGATTTCATACTCTGTGGTTTATTCTTGTTGGATTTTTTGAGACCCTGAGTGACTCAGGGTCCCTACTGATTATCATTATACTCACCACTTCATGGGATATACCTACACCTCGTTGTGTTGGATGCAGATGACAGACAACACTGACCGATGCTGAGTGTACGAGGAATGGACTGTAGCAGGAGGTGGACCCCAAGATGAGTTTGTACCCGTAGGAGACTAACAGACGAGGAGTGCTGAGGTGGATATTTTTACTTACCCTTCATGTAGGATCTGCGGTGGACAATCTAGGATATGCTCTTTACGTTTTTGCAGTTATGTCCTTTCAGTTTCCTTGTACTTTACATTTGGGCTTCTATTTCCGAACTCTTTTACTTTTCAGTACTCCTTTGAATACAGTTTTACATAGTGTTTTCCTTTCATATTATACTATGATTGTGTGTGTTTATATTTTATAAATGAAATGCCTTCCCTGGCTTAGGGTTTCATGCCTTTGGTGCTAGTCGACATCCCCCCGCCTATAGAAGGAGGGCTTGGGGTATTCGCGATAGGGGCCCTGAGGGATGGGTTATGACAAATTGGTATTAGAGGAGTCGGTTATACAACCAAACATATTATTATAATATATCTTTTCTGTGAAGTAATATTGTAAAGGGTACTGAGTGTGGTTCTGAGTTCAGGGAATCTAGAGTTGGTTCAGTGGCCGACGTATCCATACACAAGGACCTTGACTACTAATTTATGACTCAGTGCACGAAAACACTGATTGTGCATGTGTTTTCAAGAGTTTGTTTTGTGATCTCTTCGAGTCATCTCACTAGGTATAACTTATTAACTGTGGAGCACATGTTCTTTTTCAAGATGCCTCCATGCAGACAACCAGCCAGGGTTCCGAGAGTTGTATGTATGGATAGCCCACTGAGCGACGAGGCCTCGATATAGGGTGCTTTTCTAGAAGAGGCACCAGCAGTATCACTACCAGTTGGAACCCCGATGACATCACCCCCAATAGAAGAGAGTGCATGCCACCTGATCACATTTCATGAGTTCTAGCACTAGAGGCCTCACAGATTCAGGTGTGAGACGAACCCGCATGCATATGAGGATTGGAAGAATGCTGTAGTGAGAGTTTTCAGACAGGTAGGGACACCATCATACATCTTGGTGATTCTTTCATCCAGTATTCTATAGGACGAAGCAGGAAGATGGTATATCCTGATGCTCCAGGTTCACGATGAGGTGACACATCTCTAAGAAGACTTCGAGAGCATGTTCCATTTGAATTGTGTCCCAACCACCTTGCATGCATTGAAGATACATGAACTACTTTATCTACTACAGGGTGGTTTGATTCTAGCTCAGTAGTCAACGAGGTTCACTGAACTCTTGCACTACTCCACAGATATGTTGTGGGACCCATTATTTAAGGCTCGGACGTTCGAGTATGGGCTCAGAAGGGAGATCAAGGCCTCTATGATCTCCTTCATCTTCCCAACATAGGATGGAGTGTTAGAGAGACCCCACTTAGTGGATAGTTTCCTTTCTGAGTAGTCTCCTGCAGTGAGACCCACCACTAGTCGACATGCAGTGGAGTATTATACAGCTAGAAGTATACAGATGACACAGAGGTCCAAGCAGACCATACCTTCTGGAGGGAGAACTTAGGACATATGTTCAGTTGTGTGGGGCACATGAGACAGAGCCAGTCATGCCAGTAGTAGGAAATGTTACTCTTGCGGCGGGTAGGGACACATGGCTCATGACTGTCTGAACCGCCGTACTGATGATCAGAAGACAGTTGAGTGACCTCCTAGGCATATGAAGAGGTTATATCGAGGGTGACCTCATGGAGAGGATGTATGTGGAAGAGGAGCTAGTCGTGCAGCTGGTGGTGGACAACGATATGAGCTGTTACCGCCACCACCACTCGGAGGTCCACCCAGACCACAGGGAGCAGGTGGACATGCGAGAGCTCAACTCTAGGTAGCTGAGGTTTAAGATCAAGAATCTCTAGAGATGATTTGAGGTACGATTTTTGTCTACTGCACGTTACCTTCATTTGTTATAGACACAGGTTCCAGTCACTCTACCATTGCCACAGCCCTCGTTCAAAGCTCAGAGATTCTGACGGAGCCGATGGCTTGATCCTTATGGATAGGGACTCCTACAGGAGCATACTCCATGATTACACATTGGCTCTGATAGTGTGAGGTTACTATAACAAGCGAGAGCTTCAGTTGGGATCTACCCATAGCGACGTCGATGCCTTCCAACATCATCTTGGGTATGGGATGGTTATCTACAATCCATGCTCAGATCGACTGTATTAGGCGAAAAGTGTAGTGTGTCTAGATGGATGGGACTAGGTTCACCTTCACTGGAGAGAATGGGGCCTTTGCAGCCAAGGAAGAACTTACTCGGAGGAGGGTACACCTGATCACTCATCAATTGGCATGCCTTACCCTCAGAGCAGTTGATGTAGAGAATCTATGCTATCCTTTAGTGATGGAATAGTACACGGAAGTTTTTTCTGATGATGTTATTGGAATACCTCCTCACATAGAGGTGGACTTATATATTGACCTATACCCCAGGATGACACTGATATCTACACCAGTATTTCGGATGGATCCCATAAAGCTTTGTGAGCGGAGGGTTTGGGTTGAGGACTTGAAGGGGAAGGGATTTATCTGGACCAGTGTTTCTCCCCACGATGCCCCGATTCTATTCGCCAAGAAGGGGGCGGGAGCTTGAGGCTCTATGTTGACTACTGTCTCCGGAATCATGTGACCGTGAAGAACAAGTACCCACTCACAAGGATCGATGACCTCTCTAAATAGATGAATGGAGAATGATGGTTCTCTAAGATAGACCTCATATCAGTCTATCACTAGCTCAGAGTTCGAGACAAGGATGTGATAAAGACGTCCTTCAGGTGTTGGCACAGCCACTACGAGTTCTTGGTTATACCCTTCAGCGTAACCAATGCTCCAGATGTGTTTATTGGACTCAATAATAGGATCTTCCACCCATAACTCGATCTCTTTGTCATATTTTTCATCGAAGACATTCTGGTCTACTTGACTACTGAGGAGCATGCCTACCTTTTGTAGGTAGTACTAGACACACTTCGAGAGCACCAGCTTTATGGTATGTTCTTGAAGTGCCAATTTTGGATCCAAGAGGTTCACTTTTTGGGATATGTCATTTTGAAGGATGGAGTTACAATGGATCCAACGATGATTAAGGAAATACTTTCTTGGGAGCCACCCATGAGTGTGACAGAGGTAAGAAGATTCCTCAGTTTGGGTGGTTATTATTGTAGGTTTGCACCTTACTTTTCTAGAGTTACAGCACCACTATCAGCCTTGTTGAAGAAGGGGAAAACCTTCTTATGGATGGAGAGATGCCTGTAGAGCTTTTAGGAGCTGAGGTAGAGGTTGACTAGTGCCCCCATCATAATGATTATAAAGGAAGGTGTAGGGTACGTAGTCTAATTCGACACATCAAGGACAGGACTCCGGTGTGTCATGATGTAGGAGCGAGCAATGATCACGTATGCTGCTCGGCAGCTGAGAAATCATGATAAGAACTATGCTACCCATGACCTGGAGTTAGTAGTAGTGGTCTTTGCCTTGAAGATGCGGCGACACTATCTAATGGTCGAACGTTTTACCGTGTACTCTGATAAAAAAGGTCTTAGGTATATCATCTCTCAGAAGGACCTAAATCTGAGGCAGTGCCGATGGATTGAGATACTCCAGGACTACGACTTCGAGGGAGTCTATACTTTTGGGAAGGCAAAAATTGTTATAGATGCACTAAGAAAAAGCTCTGGTATACAGCATCTAAGAGAGGCGACGGAGAATCTAGCCACATTGTAGATATCCTTTGTGGATAGAGATGGAGCAACCTTTATATAATCTCTTACGGTCACTCCCCCACTCCATCTCCGAGTCGGGGATGCACAACAAGGGGACGCTGACTGCGAGACACAACATGCTCATATATGGACATGGTAAGAAGCTTATAAATTTTTTTAAGGTGGGGAGCACGTCATCTTCATCAGAGGGTGTATTATGGTCCCAGTTTCACTTCTGGGGGAAGTGTTGAGGAAGTATCACATGTCCCTGTAGTGGTACATCTAGGAGTGGAGAATATATACCAGGACCTTCGACGATAGTACTGGCGGCTGGGTATGAAGAAGGAAGTAGCATAGTTTTTCTTTCGATGCCTCACTTTCCAACAAGTAAAGGCAGAGCACCAAGTACCATCAGGCTTGTTTCAGCAATTAGAGGTCCTAGAGTGGAAGTGGGATGGGATATCCATGGACTTCATTATGGGTCTTCCATGTACATCCTTGGGTCACGACTCGATTTGGGTGATCATCGATCGACTCACCAAGTCGAACCACTTCCCACCGATTAGAGAGAAGGGATCATTATAAGGCTTGGGATGACTATATGTGTAGAAAATTGTGCGGTTACATGGAGTACCTTCTTCTATTGTCTTTGACAGTGACGCATAGTTTACATCCTGGCTATGGAAAGGGTTGTAGGAGGCTTTCGGGATGCAGCTACATTTGAGCACCGCCTTCCATCCTCATACAAATGGCCAGACTGAGAGGACCATTTCGACCCTCAAGGACATGATACGTGATGGTTTCCCCGATTTCGGTCGCAGCTAGGAGGATCACTTAACCTCGGTGGAGTTTGCCTATAACAACATTTATCACTCCACCATAGGGATGTCACCTTTTGAGGCGTTGTACAGATGACCATGTAGATCACCATTGTGCTGGACTAACCTAGGGGAGTTAGCACTAGTGGGACCAAAGATTGTACAGGATACCATAGATAAGGGGAAGATCATCCATGAGTAGATGAAGACTGCACAGAGCAGGCATAAGTTGTATGCTGACAGGAGATAGAGACCTCTAGAATGCGAGGATAGCGACCACGTCTTTCTATTGGTCTCACCTCGACGATGTTTACGAAGATTTAGCCATGGCAGCTGGTTATATCTGACATTCATTGGCCTTTCCTATTCCTTGGAATAGTAGGGGAGGTTTCTTAATGCTTAGCTCTTCCACCTCAGTGGCACCTGGTGCACGACGTCTTCCATGTATCTCAGTTGAGGGGATATGTACACGACCCTTCACACATCATCGACCATGGAGAGCTGGACGTCAACGATGGAGTGACTTTTATGGAGGATCCATTTGAGATTGCGGATCGAAAAGAGCGGGTCCTATAAAGACAGTCGATAACTTTGGTGTGTTTACGCTGGCCACATGGGAACCTCCAGGAGAGAACATGGGAGAGGGAGGCTCAGATGCGTGCTCAGAACACCCATTTGTTCCCATAGTTCGAGTTGTTGATTATAGGGACGTAAGGCACTGAGGTGGAAATAATGGTATGAACCGGAATTTCTGTGTATTTTTTTTCTAAAATACATTTGATTTCTAAGAGTCCGAGAGAACTAACGATGCATGATTCCGAGGACCGGTGTGCCCGAAATATACTTATGAAGTTTTGTTTGGGTACATTCAGTAAACGTAAGAGTGGGATTTTATAACATTTTAACCGGTGCATGGAACTGAAATCTGAGGGCATTGTTGAACTCGTAGTGCTGGTATACTCTAAGGAATATGATCACCTCAACGGCAGTTAATCATGTATGAAATATTGTTTTTGGGTTATTATGAATAAATTAAATAAAAATAAAGTTGTAGAATTATTTTTATTTTTAGTTGGATAAAACATCCAAGAGGAGGTTGGAGGTGGGGCCACCACACCATATCCTCCCATGAGAGGTTATGGTGTTGGGGAACACCCGAGGTCTAAAACCCCTCTTCATATGGGATTAATGTTGTGGGGACCACCCGAGACCACTTATACTCTTGAACTCCCAATTTTGTGCGGAGAAACCTCTTGGTCTCCCCACATAATGGTGCCACCATCCTCCATATTGATTAAGTGGTGCAAGCCTAATTAATTCAATAATTTGAATCTTTTTGAAACATCTGCCAACAACTAAATAATAAGATAAATCTATTATTTTGTGGTGGGAATCATTTTATTTTTGGTGGAGAATGGGAAGAGGTTAGAGTTTGGGAGAACTAGTTCTCTCCAATGAAGAATGTTCCTCCCAATGAAGGATTTATTCCACCAATGATGAAAAACATCTCCTTTTATCTCCAACCGGAACAAGGGAGGGAGCGCCATACTTGTAAATTTTCGACGACGTCATCCTCGACTTCTTCATCATCTTCTCCAACATCAATGAATCTAAGGTGGGGGTTTGAACTATGTTTTTTTCTGGTTCTTTGTTTTCCGTCATGTGTTAGAATTTGAAGTCACTGGATATCACCCTAATGGGGAGGGTACGGGCCGAAGAAACACAACCTGACCCCTACCACTTCTTTGTGGAAGTTGATGTTAAAGGCGGATTGACACCAGAATGAGAGTCTCTTGTCAACGATGTATGAAGATCAAATGCAATGTTCTGAAGAGTGTGTGGCTTCTATTAGAATTTGAAACAGGCCAGTAGAACTCGTCCCGTGACCCGCGAAAAGATCATTAGTGAATGGAACCGACGAGTGTCATCAAATAGTGGAAGTGGTGAATCTATTCCACCAAAAGAGTAGCAGCATCCCCTGGCAGTGAGGGTGTAGCGACGGCCGGTGCAAGCCCGACCGCGAAGGAGACCAGCGGATCGAGCCGCTGGGTTGCCGAGGAGGGAACGGCACAACCATGACACATGGTGGACCGATAGCGGGGCCGTAGCCCCTGGCTGTGGATGAGCAGTGGGGGCCGACGCAAGGTCGGCTGCAAGGAAGACCGGCGGCCCAAGCCGCCGGGCTGCTGTAAGTGGGGCAGTGCAACAGGCGTCGCGGGAGGAGTCGGTTGGCCACTCGGCCATAAGGAAACAACGAGACCTCACTAGGTCCCGCATGACACACCGGCTCCAGCCTGGCACTGGTTCCACCCACCCGAATGGGTAAGTCATTTGGGAACCAGGGGGCATGGCCTCCCCCTGGACGTGGCTAGGGCGGACCCCCTGTGGGTCGTTGGGCCGCTGGGCCGGACCCAGTGCGGGTCGCACCACCAGCCTAGGCCGGGCGGCCATTGCGGGCTGGGCCCTCCACGTAGGCTGGGCCGCCTCTGCTTACCTGGTCATACCCGTGAACTGGGATGGTCCCTAGTCCGGACAGGGTAGGGCAGAGTCAGTCTGACTGGGCTGGACTGGACCCGGTCCCATTTTGACTCGATTTCACCTTTTCGCACATAACATGTGCTACGAGTTTCCTATTGATGAACCATGTGAGGCTACCGAAAACATGGACCATGATAGTTATTTTGGTATACAACAGTTGAGGTTTGGACATGGTTGGGGTATGGTCAGGTTGGATCTTACACAAATCCAATCGGGCCTCCAGGACTAATAGGCTAATAACTCACAGACCATGCATCTGATCGATGTGCCGTTTGTTGCGTTGAGACCCATATGACATGGCATAGCTCTGAGATACTTCTACATGGGAATTTGTGGTAGTTTACATTTATCCTATTGGCTTGAGGAGCGGACCCTCCTAGATTAAAGCATGATTTTTTGGAAACCATGTGGACGACTGTGCTCCAACTTCATTTATTGGATCATGTGTTGGTTTGACAGAATAACTGGTCTTCAATCCTGTGTGGGTCTGACCAATTTGAATACATTTCCTGGATCTTGTGTGGTTCTGACATTTCCAACTTCTATTCCTAGATCTTGTGTTGGTTCGACAGAATAGCTTGTCCTGGATCTTGTATGGATCTGTCAGCTCCAACTTATGTTCCCAGATCATGTGTTGGTCTGACAGAATAGTTGGTCATGGATCCTGTGTGGGTCCGAGAGCTCAGATTATTCACTGGATATATATGATCATCTCTATATCATTACATAATTTGTATACTTGTGCAAGCTGAGTCATTGAATTTTGAGTTTACCTTATGATTGATATGAGTTACATGATAACATAGGTATATGTATGGGCATATACTTATGTAATGGTTATCCGTTGAATTCATACTCTATGGTTTATCCTTTTTCATTTTTGTGAGACCTTGAGGGTATTGTGGTCCATACTGAGTATCATTATACTCACCCCTGCTCGGCAATGTCCGCACCTCATTGTGTTGGATGTAGACGACGAACGACGCTGACCGAGGCTGAGTGTACGAGGATTGGACGTTGCTCAGAGGTGGACTTCACGAAGAGTCAGTACCCAGAGGAGACTGATAGACGAGAAGTGATGGGGAGGATACCTTTACCTACCCTTTTGTTAGGATCTGTGGTGGACGATCCAATAGCTTCTCTTTACCTTTCATCAATTTTTTCCTTTCAGTTTCTTTATACTTTATAGTTGGGCTTGTATTTCCAGCCTCTTTACTTTTCAGTACTCCTTTGTATACATTTTTACATAGTGTTTTGCTTCCATCGTATATTCTGATTGTGTGTGTCTATAGTTTATAAAGAAAATGCCTTCCGAGTTTGAGGGTTTTATGCCTTTGGTGCTAGTTGCCAGCCCCTACCCTATGGAAGGCGGGCTTGGTCTAGTCATGGAACGATCCCCGACAGACGGTTTGTGACAAATAATTAGGACATGATTGTTATATTCATACATTGATTATACATTAAAAATTAACGTAATAACTATTTATGAAAAAAAAATTAAATTACAATCATGGGGATAGAAAGTTGTTTGTACATATGAGTAATGGTTCCATTTTTCAATGATCATTATAGAAAGAAGCGAAGTAACATTTTATAAATAAGGAATGTTTAGTTTCCCTATATTTCTAAATTATTTATTTCGTTACACGTTTATATATATCATTTCTATGATGTGGTGATGAAAAGTGATTATATCCCTTTATGGAAGTGATAGTATACAAGTAAGCACAAATGAAATTATCTTTCTTCAATGAATAGAAGGATAAGAAAATATATGATATATTACTTCACCTGAATGATATATAAGTAATATATATCATATATATGCATTATATCAACAATTATAAATAACTATGGGAGGTAGGGATAAATAGATAAATTATATCATCTCATGAGGAGGTGGCCCCAATGCACATGAACAACATTTTCATTTCACATTTGATGGAATACGAGAAGGATATATGTTGTTACATTAACATAACAACATATACATAAATATAATTAAATGGATTTATTAATTAATCATGGTATAAGTGTATTTTAAATAACTAGAAGATGAAATTATATGAAAATTATTGGTTATGAACTGTAATTGGTTTTCAAAAAACCTCTAATGTATTAAACCAAAATCATTCCTGGAACAGTTTTCTAATACAACCAAGGACTCTATAATGTTGTCAGTGATCTAAATAATTGATTTTTGAATATAATATCCAGACTATAAGGCTTTATATTTGTGATTAAAATAGTGAAGGATGATCTCTTCAATAAATGTGTGGATAGACACCCATGAAATTACTAAAAATATTTAATTAATATAAATTAATTTTTTTCTTAAAAAATTCTAAAATTAATATTATTTGATGAGAAAATTACAATGAACCAATATCCAATCATTTTAATGAAAATTTAATTTTTTTATATTGTTTTACACTTAATTTTTTTATTTAACCCATCTGATCTCATTGTGATGATTAACATGATAAAACTGTTTTTTTCTTCTTAGAGGTCAGAATAGTTATTGTAAAATAAAATTTGTACCAAAAATAGACAATGATTTATATTTGGAATCATATCCCAAAAAATATATGATGATATCTTTTATTGTAATTTAAAATCATTTAATAAAAAAAATTTATCATAAAATAACAGTACAATCATTTTTTGAACTATTTAATTAATTTAATATTTAAAACAAAAAGAAAACCTGGAATCATAATAAATTACATTCAAACATCACTAATTTTTTGTAATTACCAATAAAATATTTTGGACATATCAACTATAAATTATTACACTTATATTTTTTGAAATCATTTAGATGTAGATTTCTCTACTTGCACCAGCATTACATTGGTGTTGAATAATAATTTAGGGTAATTATTTCATAAATTAAATAAAAATATTCCATGAAGAGAAATATAAAATTTCTATTTCAAATGACTTTATATAACATATAATAAGTTTGTTATCACATTCATTAAATATTAAAAAATTTAAAATCAAAATAGTGACATTTTTTACATTATCATTTACATAAATATTATAATGGTTTTATTTACATCCTGATAGAAAAAAGGGTCATATATTCGAATATTTGATGATTATGAATGAAATTGACTATTATAATTAATTAAGTGATTATTTTGGGATATTTTTTTAGTCTTTATCATATTATATTTA
Source organism: Viscum album (assembly GCA_963277665.1). Classification (NCBI taxonomy): domain Eukaryota; kingdom Viridiplantae; phylum Streptophyta; class Magnoliopsida; order Santalales; family Viscaceae; genus Viscum; species Viscum album. Next base: position 471,176,753 of record OY728156.1, on the reverse strand, counting down.
ATCTCAATTTTATCATTTACCCATTCAGTGGTGATGAAAATTTTCTAATGTAATTACTAATGATGAAACATTAACAAAATGGTACTAATTTCTAGGATTGGACCTCTAGATAAATAATATAGAATACATTTTTAAATATCCAATTCAAATAAATTAATACATTTAACTTCATATAAAACCTCTAAAATGTGAATATATGTGTTTTTGTGAAAATGTGTTCATAATTGTAGATAATAGTTTATATAAAATTCAATTGTAAAATTTAGTACCCAGTTTATAATTGCATTGTTTTTCATAAAAGGAAACAAATGAAATTTTAAACCCAATTTTTAATAATGAAGGATTAATAAATACTTTACCTGAAAAATATATTTTCAATAATAATTATTTTTCAATATTCATTGATTTATAGATATTTAAAAAAAAAATCTCAAAAGGAATTTTAAAAAAACATATTCAACTTAAAAAAATACCTTCTTAGAATTATAATTTTACTATTTAAAAATAATTATCTGAAACAAACCATTATATGATAAGTGATTGTTAAATATATTCCTTTTTTATTTTAAATTTTCCTAATATTTTTAAAGTGTATATAATTATGTAATTAATGAAAAAAAATAAACATGAAAATGATTTATTATATCATTACCTTGGTCTTTACATTTCTACCATTTTTTGAAAATATGTACCTAAAGTTTTATTCACTTATTAAACAATTGGGGATATATTTCCCTCAAAACATTTTTAGATTCCCATGTTTCTTCTTTCAAAATATAGTTTTTCACAAAATTTTATCTTGGGGAATTTTATTATTACACAACACTTTCTCACTATGGTCATGAATCCGAACATGATGTTCAATATAAGACTATCACTTACAAATAATGTACTTATGTTATCATAACATTATCTGAATCTGTACCATATTTATCTGTCATTAAAACATGAAATGTGTTTTATATCTATGATAAACGCACTGGAATGGCCACTTGGTAGGAAACTGATTAATTTTTCCAACTAATTTCATATATTTCAATGAACTTTTGAAAAATATTTCCATTAATATGAAAAAACATTAAAATTTTACCTGGAGATATTTTATTAAAAACCGGAACACCTTACTCAAAAGAGAAATTTATCCAATAGTTATCCATATATAATTTTTGTTTACTCTGATCCATCGTCATATGATATTTAATCAACATCATTTTTTAAACAATTTCATAATCCAACTCAATTCACATGAACTTTATTTCACATAATTCATCCCATCATGATAACGTGTGAAACAAATTCCATATAATTTCTAAAAAATCTGCTATTTATTTACTATAATTGAAACATTAATTATATGAAAACTAATAAAAAAATATGTTGATCCTAAATTCCATGTTAAATCATTAAACTATGATGAAGAATTTATTCTACTGGTTTTATCATTTTAAATCAATTTTCATCAGATTTAGGATGTATAGATGTATTGAAATTTAATTCAATTCCCAATGACTAAATAATTCAATTCAAAAAATTAGATGTTATACTAGGATCAAGGATAGATTCAATAGAGATAAGAACATTAGATAACCTGACTATCTCCATGAGATTTATTTGAGAAAGATGATATAAATTAGTCATATATAAAATTGGAATGAAATACTCATATTGATATTTTTTATCCATAATAACCAAAATTACTTTATTAAACTGGGAATTCATTGTTAATCACATCATGAAATACGTGGATCTATTTTTCTATTTCAACTCTAGCACTAATAAAGGTAAAATTATTCCCTTCGTTAATTGTTTTTCTACATTATGCAATTTAATATTAAAAAAATCCCTAGTATATTAAAAAATTTGTATTTTAATTATACCCAATAGTAATACTCCCAAGTGTCTTTATATATCACTGTGATACAAGGATAAATGGGAAATATGGAACTAATAGATTTAAAAAACTGGTATTCCATCAATTGAGAATCACTAATAACACGTATTATTCTTCAAAATCTTATAAATGTTTCTTCATCATTATTAAACACATGAAACATACCATTTACAATATATTTTACTATTTCTTCTAAGATATTCTCATTATTTTGATCTTTCAAAATTGTTTTTATTGATTAAATTGTATAAACAACCAAAAAAATAAGGAAGTGTCTGCAAGCATAATTTCTATGATAAAATTCATCAAATAAATAAATAAAGGGTTATATTCTAAACATATCATGGAAAATATTTCAATATTATTATCAATATAATTATTAGATATTTTTTTTTCTTTTCATGGATCATAATTAATCATTCTTTGATAATCATTATGCAGTTCTATCCATCTTCTCTACATTTTTTTACCTATATTTGATTGGATATATACAAAAAAATATGATCATTATATATTTCCCACTTTACACCAAATAATAACACCTCCAAAATTTTTAATCAAAAAATATTGAATATAATTCTATTTCAAGTGTATAATAATTTTACTAATGAAGTTTCAGCTGACACAAAGCATAAAAAATTACCAAATCATATGGAATTTGGAAAGAACCAATTACCATGAATGAAACATAAATATAGATTAATAATTATCCATTTCTATATGGAATTTACATAACAATATCATTCATCAATATTTTTTTAGTTCCTAAAAACATTTATAACATTCTTTCATCAATAAAATATTATCTTCTATTCTTAGTAACTATGTCAGTGGGAAATATTAATACGAGATATGTTTTGTAAACAATTTATAGTACCACAAAAAACGACAAAAATTTCAAAAAAAAATGACATTTATTGGTCTTTTTCATCCCTCAATATCTTTAATTTTAGAAATTTCAATATTTTTTTATTATTTAGAAACAATATGATTGAGGAATGAAATTTGTTGCAAAAAAAACAATTAATAATATTTTCCATAGAGTTTCTTCTATTTTATTATTCGGAAAATAATAATTTACTATTTTTCATGATACTATTGAATTTTATATCATACCAATATATCATGAATACACACATCTATAATTACTTCCAAGTTTTCATTGAAAATGGTTTTCATAAAATTTATAACTACAACTAGTTTATCAGAAATCATTAATGGTATGACTTCAAACTCATAATGAAATTATCTATTTTAAAACATAGAAATTAGCATATATTTATCTTTTACCATCATCTCAAGGTACCCAGACCTAAGATCATTCTTTGAAAATTCTATTACCCATGGGGCTGGTCCAACATATAATTGATACATGGAAAAGGATACATATTCTTAATAGTGATTTTATTAAATTATCTATAATTGAGGCAATGTTTTATTTAACCATCATTATTTTTACAAAATAAAACATGGACATCCTAATGTGGTTTTCTGGTATGAATGAAACTATTCTCTAGAAACTCTTGAAACGAATTTTTTGTATAAAAAATCTCATTATGAACCATACAATATTGTGGTTTTAAAAGAAGTCTAAAATAAATAATTAATTCAAATTTAAAATCATTATTTTTATAATAAATAACACTTTGAAAATCATCAAAAAACACATCAATAAATTCTTTCACTGTTTGGACATCTCTAATTTGACAAATTTTATTATTTTCAACAAAATTAGGTTGATACATTTGATTTCAATATGTTTTCAATTTTTTAGCTTCTTGTTATGTTGTTAGTTGTATGAAATCATTAAATAAAACATTTACCTCGTAAATATAAATTATTTTCATAAATAATAATCAAATCGGTAAGAAAAATAATATCAAACTATACAATGTACAATTGAGAAACCAAAGTAGTAGTAAAAAATTCTTCAAAACTCGTATAATTTGGATCTAGGTGATTTCTACCCTAAGAAAAAATATTTGGACACATGTTGTAAAAATGTCTCAAATCATTGCAATTAAAACATATCAACATTATAATTCTATATATTTTCTTATTATTTCATTATTCATAACTCTTTGCATTCCACTCATGATCCAAATAACCAAACATAGCACATGGGTAAAACCTGCTTGTTCTTATTTTACTATCCCCAATATATCAATTACTTCTTTTATAAAATTTTTGGGGATTTTCTATATAGATTTTATTTGAATGCATCACCATTTACTTACACCAAGACTTCTTCCTACTGATGATATATAAAGGGGAAAATGTTTCTTAAAAAATAAATCTATTAATTCTCCCCATAAGTAAAAACTAACTCAATGTATTAAAATTCTCATAGGGATAAAGTTATAAGTAAATTCAGTTTCAATCATGAGTAAAATATTTTAAAAGTACTTTGAAGGTGCTGAAAAAAATTCAACTTCTCAAATATTGTAAAATTTTCTTTATAAATGGATATATAATATTTAAATTTTTATTTCAATTCCATTAATGTTTTCTCCATTCTATGATGAATTACATCAGGAAAATATTTCTCTAAAAGATATATTTTTTTTAAAAATAAAATTCCATATAATATCAATATCATCTCTTATTTTGGTAATTTTAACTAAAGACCACCATAAATAATCTTCACCTTAAAAATAATTAATTTAAATTGAAACCTTTTTATGGTCAAAAAAATCAAAACTTCAAATAATTTTTCCGAATCATTGAACAATCATTCAGATACCACTGTATTAGAATTTCCATCAATTGTTGGGGGGTGTTTTTTCATGATATCATCAACTATTTAAATATAAGTCTATTGTAAATCTACTTGTTGAATAATAGGGATGAAACAACCATTAGTATCTTATATTAACTAAGACTTCACAAAAACAAAATGATCTGTTCCAATTATAACTATTCTAGGATACTATTTCTTAAGGATAAATTCTTCATGATAACTTTATACTTAAGCTTCGTAGATCCCCCTATAAGAAATGTTTGATAAAGAACCTATATTAGTAGAAGAATCATGTTGATCATCCATTTTTATATCATTAAAAATTTAACATAAAATTAAATCATTAAAGAGTGATCTATTAACATTATCCATGTCAATAATGTTATATTAACAATTCCTATGACACAAAATATAAAGGCCAAAACATTATATATTACAAATTCTTGAGTTTTAATTATCTAATTAATTCTATTCATTTGAAAATAAATATGGTATGGAGTTTATGAAAATTATCCCCTACCAAATTTAGAAGAATCACATATATTACAAGGTGTATATCTAAAAATAGTAGCCATTTTACCCACAATTTAAAATATTTGATATTAAGTACATTTAATTTTCATATCAAATAATTATAACATTAATCTTGAATTTTTTAACCTTCCTAATATATTCTGTAAAAACATTTTAAAACCATTGAATGACAAAAAAAAATATTAGTAAGGGACCTGAAAAGAGGAAATTTATTTGTCTCATGAAAAACATAAAAACCCAAGAAATGAATACCTTTATTAAATTATTATTGGATTACATGAAATAAATAATATCTTAATGATACACCGAAAACATTGTTCTCAAAAATACATTAAACCCATTGAACGGAAATATAAATCCCTTTTAGTTGACCTAGTAAATTTTATTCGTAAACAAATTCCAAAATAACAAGAGCGTAGTTAAATAAATAAGTGAATCCCTAGATGTTAACTACCTCTATAATTACTTTAAATAAATGAAATGATACCCATTATATAATATACATATAATTAAGATCACCCATCATATTAGTTAAATCAGTGTCACTAGTTTGTATTAGTTATTTCAGGATTACCCATTCACATGAGTCGTATCAAGCTCACCTAATTATATATGTTGTATCAGGATCACCCCCTCTTGACCTATAATACTCAAGTACAATAGAAAAAATTAAAAAATTCCATTAACATTTATTTTGAATCATTTAAATAAATATTTCAAAAATATACAAAAAACATTATTATATATTGAAATGTAATTTTCCTTTAATTTCCCATTTTAAAAAACAAAATAACTAATATAAATGTGTAAAAGGTTTTTCTGTAAGTATATATATAATATTAGAATAGATTCTGAATATAAAATAATTTTTATTTGGGTATGAATGAAAATTAAAACCATGTATGTTAAAATGGGAAATTCCTTTTGACATCTATAAATAATGTCAAAATATTCAGAATAAAATACAAAAAAAAATATAACATTTGAAAACTAATGAACTAAATTTAAAAATAATAATAATCCCCATTTTAGTTAATTCATTTCCATATAAATAAATTTCTGAAATAATTTTATGAATATGAAAATAGATTATAAATATATTAAAAATAAATCATTAAAACATTTAAAATGCTTTTTTCAAAGTAATGTGTTCCTTACTATGAATCTAGCTCATCTGGTAAATTTAATATCTTCAAAAATAATAAAAATATATGAAGTATTTATATTCTAAAAAAGAAATTCCATGTTTATTATTAATTTAATTATATTTATTAACATTTTATATTCAAATACATATTCATAATTATACAAGAAATATATTTTGATTATATTTGCTCAAATATCCAAAATGGCATTGGATGGCTGTCTTTGTTAAATGTTAAATTAATCAAGTATATTCAGAATAAAAATAATGACATAAATGTCATTTATATAAATTAATTATTCTTTTAAAAAACATGAAATATGTATATGAAATATGAACTATGTTATAATCATGGAGTTGGTAGGTCTTACCTATTCATGATTAATGATTCCATTTTACAATGGCCAATATGGAAGGAAGGTTATTATTATTTTTATTTAAAAGTTTGTAATGTCATTAATACAATATTATTTTTTTAATAAACATTTAAATATATATGTGACCCATGTTATGTTTTGATAAAAAACCCATCAGATAGATTCATAGAGTTGAAAATTCACATGTATACATGAATGAGGATATCATTTTCCGGTGACTACAATCAAATAAAAATATATTATATAATAATTCTCCAAAATGAAACATAGTTCCTTAATGTCGTATGTATATATTATATCGATTGTTTTAAACACTCATGATAGTCGGTGATGGGAATATGAATTACATTAGTTTGTAAGATAGTGGTATATAGTACGCACAAAATGATCATATTTAATGGAAGAGGTGATGTATGTTGGACATTCAATTAACATAAAAAATAGAAATTTATAATAAAGATATTGGTGTTCTTATTTCATTGTGATTTACGGATATTTGAATTATGTACAAGAAGATATAAAATATTTTTTTGGTTATGAACTAATCTTTTAAAACATCTCATAGGGTATAGATCAAATGCCTTTCTTGGATGGTTTATAATAAAATAATAGACTCTAATAAATTTGGATGTATTTAATTAAGGGATTTGTGCATGATTTATTTAAACCAAAAGGCTTCATTGTTTTAATTAAAAGTGCATAGGATGTTCTCTTTTATAATTTAGGGTTGTGGTACTCGTGGATGTACAAACAATATTAACTGAATATTAATTTAGTTTTTATTAAAAAAACAAATTTAAATGATTTTAAAATAATAGAATAACGATTTTAAATCCACTGAAACAATAAAAGTTATATAACATAACATAATGTTTTTATTGTTGTCTTTTTTTAACCTATGTTAACTCTTTTTTACAAGAACCATTAATGTAGTGTTTTCAACTATTTAGGGGTCATGATAGATATGGAAAGAGAAACATTTCCTAATAAATGAAAAATTGTCGATATATTCAACCATAACCCAATTACATGGAAACATATTTGATTTCTCATAATTTTAAATATTTTTATTAAATATTATTTGTTATAAAATAACTTTAATGACATTTTTTGATCTACTCTTTATATTAATCATTGAATACTAAATTAAAAAATTGAAAGAAAATGTGAACCATTATAAAATAAATTATATTTTATATTTACTTATAACATTTTTGGGAGACATTATCATAACAAAAAAATATTACAAGTGGTTTTTTTAAATATATTTTCTTATTGTTTTAAAACATTCATATTGACTATGTCGGTGTGGCATAAGTAATTCAGGAAATTATTTCATTACTAAAAAATATAAATTAATGAACACGAATAAAATATTTCAAAGAATATTTATAACCAAAAATATTTTTTTATATCCCTTTCATAGTGTATTATATATATTAAAATTAAGAGAGTGGAATTTTTCACTCTAAAAATTAATAAAATATAATAATTATCAAATTCATAGTAAAATGGGGAAAAGGGAAGCGTACAATAATATAGTATTAATTTGGATCAATTATAGTAATCCAATTAAATAATAGATAGATTAATTTTAAGTTTTTTCATTAAAATTTTATATTTATCCTTAACAACAAGATTTACACTTTCCATAGTGATAAAATTTACTAAGGTTGTTATTTTATATGAGGCAAAAGTAAAATATATATATTTACTAATCATGGAAATCATAATTAAAAATATAGAATAGAATTTTTTAATATTAAAATCACAAAATTATCATAGTAATATAGAAAATTAAACCAAAAAATGCGAGGAAAAATTTGTTTTTCATAAAAATGGTTATTATATAAAAAAATATTCAATAAAATCCATGTATTAAATTTATTTCAAGAACATTAATTAGAATATTTTTAATCAAAAATTAGGTAAAAATATTTTAATACTAATCTATAGTATAATTTTATTTCAAATACATTAAAAGAAAATACAATTTTCAATAAAAATCAGTACATTTCACTATTTTTTTAAAAAATAAACCTACTATCAAAATTAAAAAAATATCACACTATGAAAATTTCATCCAGGTCAATATAGAAATTAAATTCATTATTTCAATTTAATATGAAATAATTTAGAAACTAATATATTTATATTAAACATTGTATAAAATAATTTTAATAGAACTGGTTCTTTTTTATTTAAAATGATCCTAAAATTTTAATTGTGAATTTTTTTTCTAATATATGATTACTAATAAACCTGAAAATTATTTATTCTATAATTAAATGTGTTTTATTGGATATATATACAAAAATATTATTATACCGGTGAGGGTATACATTTTTTTGCATCTATTATGTTGTTATGGATGAGGTTATAATTGTGTGGTTTTTATTAAAGTGGATTTGGGAGGGTGTGGTAGCATGTGTTAGAGATTCCCTATTGAAATGTATTGACTATCAAATATTTAATTTAAATGAATAATGGGAATGTTATTTGATAGAAAAAATGATATCATATAAAAAAAACATTTTTTATTAGATAAATTATATTTTATTATTCATGAATAAATGATGAAACAAATTAGATGATATACCAAATCTCTCCATATATTCTATTTTATTATTATATATATACCTTTTAAATAATAAAGTTATTATAATTAATATATTATATAATTATGACTTAGTTTTATTGGTAATTTATTTAATTTGATGTAAAAATTGTCCATGTCTTTAATTGTAAATTATAAAATATAAAATCAATGTTTAATAAATTAATGATCCCATTGAAAAGATCCTTCTATATAAATTTTTTATGTGATCATGATTAAATAATATCTATCATTAAGTCAACATAGTATCATTTCATATCTAGAGAATGTGACATGATTCCATTAACATCTTCTATAGAGGAAAAACTTTTACCGATGACTCTCACATATTTTTTAAAAAATATCATGGAAATGAATAACACTCACAACCAGACCCGTGATTAAAACAATAATATTCATGATAACCAGAATTCATTGCCTAAAATAGCATGTATAGTGGAAAAACCTTGAAGTATTATTGGGGTCTTCGGTGAAATATTTCACTTCTCGAACAATGTATCTCAATCTTATGTCCTTAGTGTATCCTAAATAGTGATATGTTGACCTCCAAAGCTTATTACATCATTGTCACATTCGAATTACCTAAAATAATTATAGACTATGAACACAGTATAGCATACCCATTGTTTTTCCAATATATTTTTGGGATTGAAAATTAGATAAAACATTTACAGTTATTATATTACCTAATGCATTCTTTACAATCTAAAACATATAAATTCATATTATGTTGTAATATTTAGATTAATCCTATGTCTATTTTCTTATTTCAATGTTCTATACTAATAAAAAAAATATTATAATTTTAAACCAATGCATTTGTGTTTCCATATAGTCTAGAAGCTTTTATGGTTCATCATTTTTTATGTAAAATCCTATTTTAACCATACCATGGAATAGATCAACAACCACATGATATTCATATTATATGTCTCAAAAAAATCTCAATTCCATTTTATATTTTCAAATTAATTAGGGAATTCCAAAATAACCAATTGGCTTATCATACATCTAGGAAATCCCAAACACCTAATCCTGGGAAGGTGGAGAATTATTTTTTAGATACTATAATAACTTAAGAGTATTAAAATGAAAATATAAATTAACTTGAAAAATATACTCATTGATCTAGTTAGTTATCATTACATAATAGAGGTTCCTCACTAGTGACAAGATATAAATATAAACCTTATAATTATAGAGTTTCAGTAATTTCCGTTTTAGACTAGGGTAATTAGTATTATTTAATTTTATTAATTAATTTAATATATTACATTTTATATACAATATAGTGATTTTTTATTTTTAGAACTAGTTTACTCATCTTATTCACCATCTTTATTGTATTCTTCTAGGATATGTATTTCCACATCCATTATATATGAGATGATTCAAAAAAAGTCCACAATGGTTTTTTTGGGTGTTCCTATTTCTATAATGTTAAAAAATTTCAATTTTATTTATATTATTATGAAATTTTCTGTACTATGTGGGGAACATAACCTGATTTGAGAAAGGAATATCCCCTCACTACCCAAGTCTCCTTCTCCCTTTCCCCATAGGGTTCCATCCTAGCATAGAATCTTACCCCTTGCAGTGAGTGGTTTCCTTCAGCGTGCTTCTTCTTATCCCCCTTCCCTCCCCTTATCTTCCTCCTCATGAATTTCCCCTTCTTTTACATCTTATTTTATATTCTTTATATTGATTTTGGGATTTGTTTCTCTTTCTTGGTCTCTAGCTAGTGTGGTTATTACCCTTGATATCGAAACCATCATGAATAATCCCAACATGGTTAAACTAAATGGATAAAAGACCCCGGCCTTAAACATTAATTAATCATGAATTAAATGAATAATTCAACAAGTGGATCTTTTCAGGTTTAGAGTATTAGAGAAATAGTTCATAACTATTACATCTCAAAAGATTACATAGTATACACTTCTACTAAATTTCCATAAAATAATAAAAAAACTCTTAAAAAGAAACATGTCTAGTTCTATGTTTTAGAATGCATATCTTTCCTTGATCCCATCCTTGACCCTATTCATCGTTAAGTCCTATGGAAAACATTTCAAAAACATGGGATGGGCATAAAAATCCTAGGAAAGGATACACAAAGAAGGAAAACTGTTAGTTTTTTAAAACAACAAGTAAACCATGAATACTTTACCAAAGTAATACTTTTCACCTTTTTGAAGTACTAAAAACTATTCACGGAATAAAATACCATTACATACCCTTTTGTAACCAAAATATTACGATAAAAACTATATAAATAACACATAACATATAAAGGTAACTTGGGACATAAACATACTTATATGGAATAACCATACGGTCGACTTCCACACATACTTAATGGAATATCCATATGCCCAACTTCCATACCCAATGCATTGGATGTTATAACGTAACCACACGTCCTGGTATTTATGGCACCACCCGTCATATGGTTTATCAAGTAACCACCCGTCAAATGTCCAAGTACCATTATAAAATCATAACACATAAAAAAATTATAAAGGAAAGAAAACATTTACACATTTTAAGCACAATATATCACTTAAATATATTGACATAACAAATCCATTATCAAAACCATTTTCAATTCCAAAAAAGAGTATATGGTATTTATTTACTTTTAAAAAATATAACAGCTTGTTGAGGAAGCCAAAGATCAAATAATACTCGTAGCGGTGGAAAAGACATTGTCATCGCGTATGTTAAAAAGAAACATAATTTTTGTCATTAATTAAAACACTTCGTATAGAAATGATTCCTTTCGAATAAAAGTATATGTCAAAGGGGTTTATACACCGTATAAAAGAAAGCCTTGTATTAGAAGAAAAATATGCCTTAATGAAAAGAGATCGAGACGAAGTCCCTTACAAAGATGGTATCCTTGGATTAAGGATAAATCAATTACTTAATTATGTGTGACAAATGAATACACAAAATATAAGTGGATATTAAGTGTAAAACAATTAGAGGTTATTCACATATATTCATTGAACGACATATTCAAGGTGTAAAAGTTTATCCCAAAGAATCAAAATTGGGTTAAGAAGATACCTTGAAAAAATTTGACAGCCTAACGGCACCACTTCAAAATTCAGAAAATGATTTGATGAAAGATAAAAAGAGTTCTCTCACCAATTGGACGTAACATTTATATAAGTAAGGATAAATAAGAACATATCCCATCATAATAAGATTAAAAGACCTAAAAAATATGTCTTTTAAAAAGAGCAGGGTGAACGATTCCCTTACAGAATTGGGTAACTTCTGAAACATACACCCCATGAAATAAGAACTATACAAAATTGATGTAAATACCAATATATGAAATTATATTACACCAAGAGTAGAATAATTGGCAGTACATACACCACTCAAAGGAAAATGGTGGAAAATGTAGCATAAATCTCACAGGAATAAAAGCGAGATGAAAAATCCCTTACGAAAACTCGGCAGCCTAACAGCGCCACTTAAAACTTGCAAATATGGATTGATGAGATCAAATAAGGTCTCTCACAATTTGATCTAAAATATTACAGTATTATTAATATAAAATAACATCCCCAAACTTAATAAGGATGAGCTAATAAGAAATGACATAAAAGAGAGTACTTAAAAAGAACGAGAGAGGTTGGATCCCTTACCTCAAGTCTGACTTGTCTTGTTCATTTATTTATATTCCTGAATAATAAAAATTGGTCAATTTATAATTGCTTAAGAACCTATTTTAAATATTATTATTCAGTTCATATAACATAATATAATGTTATAATAATTGATTAATAATGTGAGTTCATATCAGACGTTTTTGTTGATGTTTGGTACATGAGTCAAAAATGAACTTGTTTGAACATGATTGTCCATGTAGTTATAAGTAAATCATCTCCATAATAGTATTAATTATTTAAATATCATATATATCCAGTACATATTCATTTTATACAACTCTATTACTTTTGTAGATAAAAATAAATAAAATGCACCGTTCATGGAGACGGTAGGGCGTACGTACGCATGAACGCTACATTCATTTCTTTGTCATATTAACGGAATAAAAAATAATTGAGAGATATATATATTATAATTAAATCATAATATATATTTTATATAGGTCACATATGTTCATTAATTTCATTATTTATACATTCCATGTATTGCATGAACGAGTGACGTCACTTGAGGGGGCGGTAGTCCACACTTCCTCGTATGAAATTATCGCATTTTCACAACATGAAAAGCATAAAGGCATGTTTTAAAAATAAAATTAAGAAGAATATAGAAAACATAAATACCATATATAACATATATAAAATATAGTGACATCATAATGGCCACCATGAAAGGTGTTAAGAGAAGATTGAACAATCATCATTTCGTGAGGCAGAAATGTTCCATCCATAGAAATAGTATTTCCTTTTAACCATTAGACGAAGGTGTGTGTAAGTGTAGTTTGAATCCTTAACATAAAAAAATCCTAGTATATTTAAGATACTTTTTTTGTTACAAAAGAAAAGAATAAAAATATTTAATAGGGTTGGAGAAGCAAAATAATACAAACCAACACAAGGGAAGTCATTACCTTTAAATCGGGTAACTCTTTTTGATTTGAGCTCAAAGGCATCCTTGGAAAGGGTTATGGAAATATTTGAGGCTTAAATGACGAATATAGGGATGTGGAGAGTTGAAATGGTCAGGGGTTGGCCGAGCCAAAGGCTTGAGAGACGTGGGTAATGTGGTAGAGGTGGGGGGCTTTTATAAGAGGAGAGGAGGGGCACTCTTGGATAGTTATAAACCATTACATTATTATAAAATGATTTTTGGATTTTTAAGGTCCCAAAATTATATATTTCTTGTATAAGATGATAAGAGTTATAAATAAACCCATCCAATATGTTTTTGACAAGTGTTGGTCTTATATTTTACATTATCTTTTCATTTTATTTAAATCGTAAAATAATGAGGTAATCGCTGCATCATCATTGTGTCACAAATAATTTATTTAATTTAATGTCTAAAAATTATAAAAAACCTATAATGATGTAAGAAATCTTATTATATTTCTAATGAATATTTATAGTCAAAAATATGACTTGTATAATCCCATGTAAGAAATTTTTTAGTAAAATAATACATGTTTGTGACATTTTAATTTTAACCTTAAATAAAAAGTAATTATTGTCATTTTCCAACCAAATTGGATCCATGGGGTCCCTAAGTTGACCAATGGGTTTTATTGGTCGTACATGACTCATCAAATATAGTTACGACTTGTGTCATGGTCATTTAATATTATTAAAACATTATTTTTATCATAAATTACACTAATTACCTATAATCGCGATTAAAAACTTAAAAGTTGCTATTCACCAAAAAATTATTGTAATCCCATTAAACCAAATTTTACATCTTAATTACAACCATGTATGTCATATTTTTTTGAAATTCAAATCACAGAATTGGTAATGATTCATTTAAACGAGAAATCAGTTTTTAAACTACCACTTAGTGGTTTCACTATTCATCAAAAATTGAAGTTTTTCAGAAAAATACAAAAAATTCACCCTAATCTATATTTGATATTCCGAATTCAAAAATGATGTCTATATTATAAAATTAAAAACATATATGTTTCATTAATTAATTTATTAATTAATTCCTGCTGTCAAAACAAATAGCGTGTTTTTATGAAACAATATATATTAAAAGATTGACACTAGTTTAAGTCCAATTACAAAGTGAAATTAATTACAATGACCAATATTCGAATAAATGGTAAAAATATATTCTAATTTCACTTTAAAACCAATTCAATAGATAATCTAACCATATAAATACATTAGATTAAAAAGTGGATTTGAATTAAAATACAACATTTTTCAATATTCATTAAAAAATGAATTTTATCAGAAAAATACCAAAAATTTACAGAAAGTAAATTTTGATGACCATATTATAAAGAAGAATTTTATTTTGTCAAATATAACACATAAAATTGTCAAAAATGGATTTAAAAGATGTTCTCCATCAAAAGGCGGTTAATCGACCTTTTAAATAATATTAGAATGTTTACACTAAAAATTGGATTCATTCACATTTTTAATCCTCCAACATTTATTGTAAAAAGAAAAAATATTTGATAAAATTATATAATCAATTTGTTGTTAGTTCTGTTCATTCCCATAATTACATAAGCTAGGTTTTAACTACCATTTAAAATAAAATTATTTTATTATTAGAGTGCAACGTAAGATTTAAAAGGAACTCATTGTTGCGTATTGGGTAAGACATCAAGCATAACATTCCATTTAAATTAATATTAACATTTGATTCACAAATAGGGATAAATATAAAAGTTTCATATTCGTTATTTACCTAGGGTGTTATGTCCTTCCCCTTTTGGGAATTACGTCCTCACAATTTTAAAATTTAGCTCGGAAACATCATTGATAGCGCCACATCAGAAAAGGAGTAAATTAAACAATCACTTTAAACGAATGAAAGGGAAGTACAAAGGTCACCCGAGTTAACCCATACTAGGATTCCATGTATGAAAACATGGATATGGTAGAAAAAACAAAGGGTAATGTTATGAGGGAGTGTGATAGAAAACATGTTTAGGAGAAAAATAACCACCATAAAATCACAAACTTGTGATGGGTTAAACGGTATTGGATTCCCCAGTATGAAAAGTTAACGGACAACATTTTTTTAAGTTACTTTTCATTGAGGAATTTATTTTTGAGCATAACTAAAACATAAGGAAACATACTTTTCATGTTGAATTTCATCTTTTACTAGATTTCTTACAAGAATTCATATTTTGTCCAAAAGATGAGTATTTAGGATGACTTGTTTACATTAAGAGAGTTATAATCAACTTATAGAGAATCACTTAATCCACAAAAGAGAACTGTATACTTCCCATCTATTTAGACCTTAACCAAAACTAAAACCAAAAAGGTTAGTATGAGATCAGATAATATGAAAATAGGATAATCCTTTATAAAAAGGAAATCTATTCTTAATCTCCCAAATTTGTCCAACAAGGCCCAAAGTTCAACAAAGACCAAAAGTAAACAAAAAAAAAGATTGAATCCCAAATATTTGAAGGATTTAATCACATAGTCTTCCAAGTTAAATCATAACATTTATGTCCAAACAACATCAGTTTCTCTTAAAGTCTTGTATTGAAAAGTAATTAACATAATAACATATCCTCCATGATAGGTTAATAAGTTCCATAGATTACCCAAAATCAACTTAATATTAATTCATAAGATCATCTAACTAAAAAGAATTAGTCAAACTAACCAGGTACTTCACCTAGTCCAGTGGTAGGCGATAAATACCAGTCGCACTTTGGTTGTGGGATAGATTCCCAAAGCTTTGTCCGACGTGACAGGTTGTCACACGGTCTGTGTGTTGTCCTTTTTCCAAACTATATTATTGACAAATCATTCCCCAAAAAGAGATAAAATCATCAAAAATAATGATAAAATAATTTAACCTCAATTTTATCTCATGTCTTCCATATTCCATCATAACATATAGTAACCCATAATTACCTCAAAAGTAAGGATATTATAAACCCAAATGGTTCTTTATAACTATGTCCACAAAAGAACAGATAATTATTCCTTGAATAGAATTTTCATATATCAACCATCAGGGTTACACATACTATAAAAATTCTTCTAATGTAACCTCATCATCAAAAGAGACTTAATACTCTTAAGAATTTTACCATAACTCTTGAAGCCCTTATATGTTGACTTCTTACTCATTCAACATTCTTCATGAACCATTGACCATTCCATTACAACTTATTCTAAAATACTTCTTTCCATTGAATGGTCATTATCAGTTTCTTCATCCTCAATCAAAATGTCATTCGGTATTGTTAAACGAATATTTGTACGATCTTAGTGATCCCATTCCCGAAACTTCTTCATAGGACATGTGTTTGCATAATGACCATGCACACCACATTTATAACATTCAATTGATCCCTCACAAAGAACTTATTTCCCTTTCCTCGAGTCAACTGGATGATTCCTTTTTCCATGGCAGGTTCTTGCTTTTTGACCATCATTTCCACATCTATACCATATTTTTGTTCCTTTGAAATATTTTCCTAGGTGTTTCTTTCCAAATCTTTGACACATAGGTTTTTTAACACACTAACTTTATGATTATTACATGTAGTTATGTAGGGATTTTTTTCTCATATATATTATGCCTTATAGAAATTACCAAATCTTAGGTGATAAATCATGACTCCGGATAGTTGTTTGTGGATAAACACAAGAGTTCTCATTGCAGCTCCAATATCATTCAGTTTCTCACTCAGAAAACTGTCACAATTTCCTTCACATCCATTGTTACGTTGGTGCCTGCTAGATCCAGCCATTTACTAAAACCAAAAAGGTCAGTGTGTGTATATCAAAAAAACCATCATGTACTAATGAGGGAGATAAACACTAATATATACTTACTCATTCACTTTATCTAAAACTAGGACTCATTCTGAAATACTAACCATTATGGTAATGTCACTTATGCTTAAAGAATACCCCAAACTCTAAAGTTATCTAAACCAACCACTGATACCAACTATAAAGACACAGCCTTAAACATTACTTAATCATGAATTAAATAAATAATTCACATAGAGGATATTTTCAGGTTTAGAGTTTTAGAGAATTAGGTTATAACTATTACATCTCAAAAGATTACATAGTAGACACTTCTACTAAGTTTCCATAAAATAAAAAAAACTCTTAAAAAGAAACATGTCTAATTCCATGTTTTAGATAACATGTATTTCCTTGATCCCATCCTTGACCCTATTCATCTATAAGTACTATGGAAAACATTTCAAAAACTTGGAATGAGCATAAAAATATCAGTAAAAGATACACAAAGAAGAAAAACTGTTATTTTTTCAAAACAACAATTAAACCTTGAATACTTTACCAAAGTAATACTTTCACCTTTATGAAGTAGTAAAAACTATTCACTGAATATAATACCATTACTTACCCTTTTGTAACCAAAATATTACCATAAAACCCATATAAAGAACACATAACATATAAAGGTAACTTTGGACATAAACATACTTAAATGGAATAACCATACGGTCGACTTCCACACATGCTTAATTGAATAGCCATACAACCAACATCCATACCAAATTAATTGGAGGATATAACGTAAACAACCATTCTGGTATTCACGTCACCACTCGTCATATGGTTTATCATGTAACCACCCTTTAAATTTCCAAGTACCATTATAAAATCATAACACATAAAACAATTATAAAGTAAAGAAAACATTTACATATTTCAAGCACAATATATCACTTAAATATATTGACATAACAAATCCATTATCAAAACCATTTTCAGTACCAAAAAATAGTATATGGTATTTATTTTCTTTTAAAAATTATAACGGCATGTTGAGGAATCCAACGATCACCTAATACTCGCGGTGGCAGAAAGGTCATTGTCACCGTGTATTTTAAAAAGAATCATATTTTTTCCATTTATTAAACACTTCGTATAAAAAATATTCCTTTAGAATAAAAGTAGAACTCAAAGGGTTTTATACACCGTATAAAATAAAGCCTTGTATTAGAACAAAAATATGCCTTAATGAAAGGAGATCGAGACTAAGTTCCTTACAAAGACGATATCCTTGGATTAAGGATTAATCAATTACTTAATTATGTGTGACAAACGAATACAAAAAATATTAGTGGTTATTAATTGTAATAAAATCAGAGTTTATTCAAACATATTCATAGAACGAAATATTCAAGTAGTACAAGTTTATCCAAAAGAATCAAAATTGGGTTAAGAAGTAAACTTGCAAAAATTTGGCAGCCTAACGTCGTCACTTCAAAATTCATAAAATGAGATAATGAGAGATAAAAAGGGGCATATCATCACATGGACATAAAATTTATAGCAATAAGGATATATAATAACATATCCCATCATAATAAGATTAAAATACCTAAAAAAGATGTCTTTTAAAATGAGGAGGGTGAAATGTTCCCTTACCGAATTGGGTAACTTCTGAAACGTACACCCCATGAAAGAATGACTATAAAACATTGATGTAAATACCCATAAACGAAATTATATTACACCAAGAGTATAATAATGGGCAGTAAATACCCCACTCAATGGAAAATTTTGGAAAACGTAGCATAAATCTCACAAGAATAAAAGTGAGATGAAAATTCCCTTACGAAAACTCGGCAGCCTAACGACGCCACTTAAAACATCCAAAAATGGATTTATGTGATCAAATAGTGTCTATCATAATATGAAATAAAATTACAGTATTATGAATATAAAATAACATCCCAAACATAATAATGATGAGATTATAAGAAATGACATAAAAGAGAGTACATAAAAATAACGAGAGAGGTTGGATCCCTTACCTCAAGTCCCACTAGTCTTGTTCGTTTCTTTATAATCCTGAATAATAAACATTGTTCAATTTATAATTTCGTAATGACCTATTTTAAATATTATTATTCAGTTCATATAACATATTATAATGTTATAATAATTTGTTAATAATGTGAGTTCATATCAGACATTTTTTTGATGTTTGGTACATGATTACAAAAATGAACTTTTTTGAACATGATTGTCCATGTAGTTATAAGTAAATCAAATCCAGAATATTATTAATTATTTAAATATCATGTATATCCATTACATATTCATTTTTTACTACTCCATAATATTTGGAGATAAAAACAAATAAAATGCACTATTTATGGAGACGGTAGGCCGTACGTACGCATGAAAACTACTTTCATTTATTTTTCATATTAATGGAATTAAAAATAATTGAGAGATATATATAATATAATTAAAGTATAATAAATATGTTATATAGGTCAAATATGTTCATTAATTTCATTCTTTATACATTCCATGTATTACATGAATGAGTGACATCACTTGAGGGGGCGGTAGTCCACACTTCCTCATATGAAATTATCGCATTTGCACAACATGAAAAGCATAAAGGCATGTTTTAAATATAAAATTCAGAAGCATATAGAAAACAGAAATACCATATATATCGTATATAAAATATAGTGACATCATAATGGTCACCATGAAAGGTGTTAAGAGAAGATTGAACAGTCATTGTTTAGTGCGGGCAGAAATTCGTCATCCATAGAAACAATATGATCTTTAACCATTAGACAAAGGTGTGTGTAAGTGTAGATCGAATCTGTCACATAACAACATCCTAGTATATTGAAGATACTGGGTTTGTTACAAAATAAATTAATAATTATATTTTATAGGGTTGGATAAGAAAAATAAAACAAACGATCACAAGGGATGACATTACCTTTAAATCAGGTAACTCTTTTTGATTTGAGTTCAAAGGCTTCCTTGGAAAGGATTCTGCCCAAAGGTGAGCCTTCAATGATGAATAGAGGGATGTGTAGAGATGAAATGGGCAGGGGTTTTCCGATCCAAAGGCTTGAGAGGTGTGGGTAAGGTGGTAGAGGTGGGGGCCTTTTATAAGAGGAGAGCAGGGGCACTCTTGGAAAGTTATAAACTTTTACTTTATTATAAATTTTTTTTTGGATTTTAATGGTCCCAAAATTATATATTTCGAGGATAAGTTGATTAGAGTTCTAAATAAACCCATACAATTGGTTTTTGACAAGTTTAGTTCTTACAATTTACATTATCTATTCATTTTATTTAAATCGTTAAATAATGAAGTAATCACTGCATCATCATGGTGTCATAAATAATTTAATTTATTTAATGTCTAAAAACTATATAAGAAATATCATGATGTGTGAAAACTTTTTATATTTATAATCAATATTTATATTAAAAAATAGGACTTGTATAACCCCATGAGAAAATTGTTTTAGTAAAATAATATATGTTTGTGACATTTTAATTTTAACTTTAAATAAAAAGTTATTAATGTCATTTTCCAACCAACGTGGCTCCATGGGGTCCCCATGTTGACCCATGGATTTTCATGGTCATCGATGACTCATCCAATAAGGGTAGGACATGTTTCAAGGTCATTTTATATTATTAATACATTATTTTTACCTTAAATTACACTAATTACCTATAATCACGATTAAAAACTTAAAATTTACTATTCACCAAAAAAAATTATTTTAATCCCATTGAACCAAATTTTACATCCTTATGAGAACCATGTTTTTCGGATTTTTTTAAATTCAAATCACTAAAGTGGTAAAGTTTCATTAAAACGAAAAATCAGTTTTTAAACTACCACTTAGTGGTTTCACTATTTATAAAAAATTGTCGTTTTTTAGAAAAATCCCAAAAATTCACCCTAAGCTATAATTGATATTCCGAATTCAAAAATGAAGTCTATTTTAAAAAATTCGAAACATATAAGTTGCATTAATAAATTTAATAAATAATTCACGTAGTCAAAACAAATAGCGTGTTTTTAAAAAACAATATCTATTAAAAGATTGACACTAGTTTAAGTCCAATTTCAATGTAAAATTAATTCCAATGACCACTGTTGGATTAAATGGTAAAAATATATTCTATTTTCACTTTAAACCCAATTCAAAAGATATTATAATAATATTAATAAATTAGATTTAAATGAGGTTTTGAATTAAAATACAACATTTTTCACTATTCATTAAAAATGAACTTTATCAGAAAAATAACAAAAATTTACTCAAAGTAAATTTTGATGTCCTGATTCTAAAGAATAATTTTATTTTGTCAAATATAACACATAAAAATGTCAAAAAGAGGATTTAGAAAAGCTTTGACATCAAAAGGCGGTCAATCGACCTTTTAATGAATATTAGAATGTTTACGCTTAAAATTGGATTCATTCTCATTTTTAATCCTCCATCATTTATTGTAAAAAGTAAAAATATATGAAAAACCAATATAATCATTTTTTTAGTTCTGTTCATTCCTGTCATTACATCAGCTAGGTTTTAACTACCATTTAAAACAAAATTATTTTATTATTAGAGTGCAACGTAATATTTCAAAGCAACTCATTGTTGCGCATAGGGTATTCCATCGAGCATAGAGTTCCCATTAAATTAATATTAACATTTTATTCACAAATAGGGATAAATATAAAAATGTCATATTCTTTATTTACCTTGGGTGTTACATGGATCTATGTCAATTTGGATTTTGTTGTGGAATTCAGTAAGTACATTAAATTCAATATTTCTTTACTCATTACTGATCCTATTTTACCCTTACTACCTTACCCATGTTTCATGACCCCATCTCTATCCAAGCATGTTGGTTTTTATGATTTTTAGCATAGTGTTGGTGGTAGTTCATTAATAATTTCCTCTTTTGGTTTCTTTATTTTCTGCATCTCATTGATGCTTTGTGGTTCCCTTCCTTGTGGTTTTTATGTTTTAATTATCTAAGGGTTATCAGTTTATTGTATCATATATGGGGTCAAATATAAGTAATTATTCAAATGGATAATGAAGGTTTCCTTGTTTTTGGCACTTGATGGTGGTTCTGATGGTGGAGTTTTCTTGTCATGTTGATGTTTGGGCCTTAGTATCATTTCTTTTCCACTTATCTAGCACTAGGATTGCAAAACTATTCTCAAAATTGAATAATAAATATTGTTTTCATGTTATTTTGGAATTTTTAGTTCAAGTGTTCGATGGTTTTATAATAGGTTTTGTTCATGATGTCTTCTTACTTGTCATCAGGGCGCTATTGGGAATATTCTTGGTTGTATTTTTTAGCTGTTTCAACTAGTTGTTTATTTTCAGGTTTCTCATGTTTTTGTTTTAATAGTAATGAGTATTTTTGATGGGTGGTGTAAACTTCTAACATAATGGTTATGGTGGGATTCTCTATCTGGTGTAACTGGTGATGTTGAAAGTGGGGGACAGTTTGGTTGCTTTGAATATGGTGGTTCTCATTGCTCAAGGAATGATTTGAGGTTTCACAGATCATCATTTATGTTTCTTGATTTTGATTTTTTTATTTGGATTATTTTTTGTAGTGTCTCATGGAGTAGTGGGATCTCATGATGTATGTTTTAAATTTTTTTGGGTGATTTTGGTTTTTTCAGACGGTTTCTGGTTTTCCCTAATGGTTTGTAATCCATATATTGATCTGCATGAATGTGGTTCCCACTTATCCTCAAAGTGGGTTTATATTAAAATTTAAAAAAAGTATATTTGGTATTTTTTTTGTGTGGGTTAATGTGGTGGTTTCCCACTGCCACTTTGTATTTTCCAAGGTTTCATTTAGTTGATCAATCATATATTATCTATAAAATATCATAAGTAGAACATTATAATATGGAGTTGATATAGTTATGTAATTAATGAATTATTACTAGATTAGGTATATATTTCAATATATCAAAGATTATTGAATTTCTATGACTAAAAATTATAGAGTTAGTGAGAGATAGACTTCATATGAGATATTAAAAATTAAATCGAGTCTCAAAAATCATTGTTTAAGGTAGTGATCCCTAAATGATACCAAGGAGTCAGAAGTCAAATTTTAATCATCGTAAATAGATAATGTAACAGCCTTATTTTCCAAACATAGTAAAAAACACATTCATTCTATTTTTTCAGATTTAATTTCAAATATTCACACCAAAGAATCACCAACATTTAATTTCAATAAAATTATTCAAATATATATCAATTTATACACGCAAAATTTAAATAATATATTGTTTATTTGGAAATTCTATGTAACGGCGATGAATTTGGCCATCTCTCTAATTTCATTCTATATTTATAAAATTTAAGCTGGAATGAAATCCATTGAAATTGTTTTAGAACATAAATTATTAAAATGGTTAGTATGGGTCTATGTTTTCCTTTAAATTTTATAATCCAAATATAATTAATCATTCGATGGATTAGAATAATATTTTTATAATTATATACAAGAATATTTTTTATATCTATTATGGTATTAGTGAAAAAGTATAATTGCATGGAATAGTAATTCTGGGGTTCTTGAAGTATATCTATAGAAAGGAGGTACGTTGAGACCTCCTCGAGGATAATAATGTAGTCCATAAAAATATTCTTATATGATTTAGATTCGTAAATTAAATTTATATCTTATAACATCCCAAAATTTATACCATAGTCGGCCACAAAGTAATAAGTTATAATAATTTTACAATTCCTTTCTGATAAAACTATGTATTCTAGATACAGTATAAAATAACACATACTTCAAAAATGATCATTCGTCACTCTAGTGAAATTATTGATAGAGAATAATTTTATAAACATGGTATTTATAATAGTGTATATAAATTTTTATTCAATTCACTTTAATGTTTCACTGCATCAATTTTACTCTATCTCCCTTAATAATTTCAATATAAATTTTGTTGTTCCATAAAATTACTATTTTATTGAATAATATTAATTATAAAAACCTTAAATCAAGGGTAATACAATGTATAATCTTGTACAGCATACCCCCAAAGTGGTAGTGAATTTTGAAGATTTTCTTGACAATCACATGATGATATAATACACTCATAAATGAAAACATGCACCTAAACAAGAGGATTACATAATGAAAAAGAACAAAATGTGAAAATGTATCTTCTCTCCCCTTTCCCGTTTCATTATCTAATAATTAATCACCTTCTATGTGTTTTGAATATATATATATTTTCTTTTTTTTAATATACATGATATCATGAAAAAGTAATCTAAAAAATAAAACCGGATAGTTTAATCAACAAAACCACATACCTTATTTAATAGGGTTCAAAAACAAACTACTGAGAAGTTGGTAGATTACCAAATAAATTTTTCTTACCCTCTTAATCATCTATATTTTAATTGAATAAATTTAAATTGGTTATACATATTATTTTATAGGATGTATATAGTGTGTCTTCAATGACTTTCTTACAACATCATTAAATAATAAAATAGATCAATCTACTTATAAAACAATTTAACTTTAAATTAACTATGTATTTATTTTTCTTAATCATTGGTGAAAATATTTTTTTTAATTTTATTGTCAATATACTATTTGTTCAGTGTATTTATCATTATTTTTAATCTTTACAAACAAATATTGAGTTTATTTCACCATTTAATTATTCTTTTGAGTATGTTCACTTAGAAAAATTTTTCATTTAAGGAATTGTAAAATTTATATTATTATAATTATACTAGTTAAAAATTATTTAAAATGATTTACTAGGACTATAAATTATTTTCCATAAACTAGAATTATGAACATGTATTTAAATAAATAATGTTCTAAAAATTATAAATTAAAGGATTAAGCACTATTCAACTAATGATAAAATGGTATTTGAAATAGACTCATATGATTGAATGAGGTCCAAATAGAATTTTACAAAAAAAACAATTGTGTATCTGTTTGTTAAAACAATTATAAGATGCGATGTGATGTTGTTCATCAAATCATACATCCATGTGAAAGTTATTAAAAAAACATTTATGTGTGATTTTTCTTTTTAATAGATTGTTTTCAATAATATCTCTACCAAATTAATAGTTTATATGCAAATTAATATATTAAATAAGAATATTTTAATTAGTGATAAGATATTCATTGATATAGATTAAAAGGGGAATTGATAACATGAATAAACAAGTGGAAACTTATTTTTTCTAACTAATTTACATAGTAACAAATCAATGTTTTCCAAATGTTAACGTGAGATATGAAAAATCAAGAAAAGGTAATTGAAAATGTTATTGCATGTTAATATTTATATTTATATAAATCATTAACAATTAAGAATTAACTGAGAAATGATATGAAATACAGAATAAATTCAATCCTATTTATTATTTTTTGGGGGAATACTCATAGATGGTAGTGAATAATTCCTATGTAGTGGATGGACCCATCCATATTTTATTATGGTTTATTTGTATATATTGCTTATAAATATATCATATATCTTACAATATTAGGAAAATAAATGAGTTTTAGTTTTAGAGTATAACATTTAGTATTAATGTAAAAATAGGCTAAATGTTGAATTTTAATTATTAGATATAAATTTTGTTTTAATTAAATTATTGTCAAAATAAAAAACATTGTCGAAGTGATTTGTATGAGAAGGAGAAAACACAACATCAATCACCCAACAAAGTAACTTTTTATACAAATAGAAGGCCTCTTTTCACCTCCGTCATGTCACAAATTGGAATGTGGTTATTATAGACTTAAAATTAACTCTCACACAATCACTTAATATTGATTTACACTCTCATTACTACCCCATATCATATTTTTGTGATTCATCGATGAAAATTTTTATCGCATCAATTTACATGGATGGAGTCCACACATCACTATTATAATACAAGACAGTTCCCCACATGTAACCACTCTAAAAAATTCACTCTATCAATAAGGAATGTTTCTTCCCACAAAAAAACATTTATAACCCACACACATTTCATCATCACTGTAGCAATCCATGTACAATTGCTAATTTTTCATTAGATATATACTATACTGAGTTTCTTATTCCACATGTAACATTGAATAAAATTGAACAATGATATATTATTCTATGTTATTAGTGAAATTATTATATTAATTTATCTATTATTTAATAAAAATATATTAATGAGTTGAACATTCTAAAATTTAAAGGATAACTAATTATATTTTTTTGATTTTTTATATGTATCTATTTTCAAAAAACATAATTTTTCAATTTATCTGTTGTTTAATGATAATAAATTAATCCAATATTTTATAAATGATTATAATGTTTATTTTTTATATTAAAATGTATTAACTAATACATCGAAATTTCTTTAATAACTAATCGATGTGAAATGAGATTTAGAACAAATAAAGATCAACAATTTATTTTTCTAGAAAAACATTTATATTCATTGTATATTGTATTTTCCTTTAAAAGGTAAGTTTATAATGTTAAAAATTTAGTATTATGTAAACAAATACATCTTTAAACTAATTATTCCAATTTTATTTTAGGATTAATTTTTTTAATGTTATGAAATTTTTTGTTTTTTTTGTAATTAGTGAAAATGTTGTTTTTTATAGTAATAGAGAGTTTATGAATCAACATGAAATAAAAATGAATTAGATAATTATAAAAAAATTTATATTTATTAAAAATAAACTAATATTATTAATATTATTAATTTATATATACTTTATTGAATTTTGTAACATTTGATTATCATTTAGGAACATAAGTAATATTTTATTGAAATAAAAAATTGTTTTTACCTTTTCTTTTACTAAAATAATACCATGGTGGATATCTATGTTGAATTTATTTAAATGACAGTTAAATCCTATTTTAATAAAAATAATCCAATAAATATTATTAAAATAAAATACATTTATACATTTATAATAATCATAAATTCTATCTTTAAAAATACATTGTTAAATCTGGAAAACCTATGGTTTGGGTTCGTTATGTGAAAAATATAAAAATTATGGTTTGTCACCCTTGTAAATTTTATTCTATTAAATGTTTTAAATATTTGAAAATATAAATTAAATATTGCTTAATATGGTAAATTTTAATTTTTATCAATAAAATAAATTACATAGGTTAATATTGAGTCACCATAGTAATATTGAATTGTGTTAAAGGGTACAACTAAGTATAAAATTATATAATTACGTGAACCATATCTCCAAATATGTGGTAAAAGATTTCATTGATCCAAACATCATATAACCTCCATTATTTTCAAATGTTGACTTAGATTTGATTAATTATTTCATGTCCATTTATATTATTATAAAAATTAATCATTCAACACATATAAAAATATACATTCACCACCCATAATGATACACTCTAAAGATTAAAATTTTTCTTCATAATCATGCCACTTTTATATACACCTCATACAAATCCTACATTTTATGCCCATTTCTCCAAGAAAATATAATGAAATCCTCCATTACAAAGTGGACCTCCAAGAGAAGGTTCAAATTCTAAATGAGAGTATTAATAAAAACATAACCTTTATTTAAATAAATTTCATTCTAATGATTATACATTTTCCCAATTAAAATATAATTATATCTATATAATTATTATACTAAAATTTTATTTCCATAATTTTATAACCATTATCCACTCTGAGAACATCATTAGAAAAATCAAAACATCATTTCTATGTAACATTAGAATAAAGCCTCCAAAAATGGGTCATTAAAATTTTCATTATAACATAAATAAAAATTAACAAATATGTATTAAATTAAATAAAAATATAATTACAGAATTTTTACTATGTAATTATAATGAATTTCCCATTTTATATAAAATGATATGGTCGTCCATGTGTATATGTGGACTACTATCTCTAAAGAATGAAATATTTAATTTCTCATACCTCCCTTATCAAAATGTTCCATGAATGTAAATAATGAATACACATGATATTAATGGAAAAATTATTGTTATATAAATATAAATTGTGAATTATTTTAATAACATCATTTAATGGAAAATTAAATTATCTCACCTGTTATGTGTATTGATACACATCTATAGATGAATTTCTCTTTTCTACATTACCAACATAATTATTAACTAAATATAAAAAACAGTAAAATATTATTTTAATAATTATATATGAAACTATTCAAAATTATGTAATTAATAACAATTTTTTTTTTGTTTTTGAGTTATATATAGATATTATTAAATATGATGACATAAGCTTGTTAGATATTCCCCATTCGAGAATAAATATTAATATTATAGAAGAATGAAATTAGATAGTTATAAATCATTACAGAGAATATTTTTTCAGTTCCATGGATAATATATGAATAATTAACTCATTATCATTGAATTTAAACCAATATAGATATTTTAAAACATTCATGTGACAATCAAAATTACTAACATCAACTGAAAAATGTAGAGACCCGATACTTGACATACAAGGACATTACATTACTTTTTCGGAATACTTAATACATAAAAAAAAGTAACACAAGGACCTTAATAGTTTTGTTTCTTTGGAAACACAGAATATAAAATTCTAATCATGTTGAAATGTCTTCATCAACTCCCATAACGATCTTCCCATTTTTTCGTTACCTAAAACCTTTCTTTATTTCCTAGGGAAAATAAAACATTAAAAGGGTGAGCTCAAATTTTCAGTAAGGGAAAACATAGATAGCATAAAACAATCCATAAACATTTGGAAGAAAAAACTTCAACATGAAATTTAAACATCAAAATCACGAGCAATGACATAAATCATGGAAGTACGTAAGGCATATATCATAATGGAACATAAACCATGATAAAATATAATGGGAATAAAACATGTAATTGTGGAAACCATTCAACACATGTTATGATTTCCACAGTAGCTATGTCATTGCTTCGAAGACCATCTTAGTGGACAGTGTCCCATTATGAATCGAGTTCACTCCTCGTTTCAGTCCTATAAAACTAAAGCAGATTAACTTACCGTTCGAGCCATGTATATCTCATGAGTTATAAATCTTTACCCAATTCATTGGAGTGAGATATAGGTCCCACCCATCTCATAAGGAAATCATTCTTACTTGTGCCAAAAAATAAACATACATCATTCATTATAACCCAACGAATAAAATGGGTTTCATAAACATGATCCCATCATCACATAATCCATATAAAAGAAATAGATATCATATTATAATATGAAAAGTGAAACCATGTAAATCACAGCGACATGATAGTTGAAACATACACATATGAAATAATGTCATCTAAGGTGGAAAATGGTTTTGATAAAACACTTGAAATTAATTCTTGAGGAAAATATCCTTTCTTCTTCAAAATCATTTTATTTTCAGAAAATGTCATGATATTTTGAAAGAAATGGATTTTGTTGAAAATATTCATGAAATCTTTTTGAGGAATCTTCATGAAAATTTGTCTTTATAAAACCGTAAATAATCTGTTCGTACCGTATAAGTTAAAAAAACATTTTTCTCGTACTTTTGTCGGAAAAGTCCAAAAGTTCCTCGTATGCAAGAAAAGATTCCTTACATACATTGTAGTAAAAGTAAAAAATGGGTAAAATGACTTTAATCATACATGAAACCATTTTTAGGAAACATGGACATGGATGATTATAATAACCCCAGTAAATACTTACGAATAAACAATCTCGGATAAGAACGATATTGGAAAAGTTATCTCATACATTAGGCCTGATATGCATCGTACGTATCCAAACATCCTGTATAATGATTTAAATAATGTCGTTGAATTATTATAGAATCATATTCATTGTTATTATATCATATATGGTTCACTTATGAGTTTATATTACCTATTCTTTTGTAAATTCATGTTAAAGTAGCGTTTTGGGTAAAATCGTTTCATTTGTTGTTCGTGTTTTAACTTGTAATTATTAATATGATTACATAGATCAGGATTACATACATCCATAATGTTAAACATTATTTATATATAATACATATTTAGAATATACATATATATAATTGATCGATAAATGGAAAAAAATACACTGTTCATGGAGACAGTTGGTCGTACGTACACATGAACGTTGTTTTCATTTCCTTATTGAATTGAATGTAATTAAGAATATGACATAAATATATATATACATAACTACAGTTGCATTATAATGTCATATATTTCATTATTACTTATTATATATACTTTATAATCATTCTTGAATTGTTAACATGGAAAATGAATCTCATCGCGTCGTGGAGACGGTAATCTGTACGTACGCACGAGCAATGATATCGTTCCCATGGAATTGTATTGGAGTGTATTTATTCTATTTAATAATAAATATCACTTTAAAACAGTCATATATAGTCATTATTTACACCATTATACCCATCCATGTAAGGTGGTGGTGGAAAATAGATTACACCAGGGCGTGGAGACGATATTCTGTACGTACGCACGCGCGGCGATTTCGTTTTCCATAGGATGGATAGATGGTGAAATACGGTTGTTTCATACCAATAATAACATATCAGTATATTAGTGATACTGATGCTGTTACTTCATAATAAAACAACTAAAGAAGAAAAAGTAAAAGAAGAAATAATGTTGAAAGAATCGGTAACGGATATTACCTCTTCTTTTGAAACGCCCTTTTGAAACCTCCTCTTAGGGCACTGAGATTGGCTTTTGAAGAAGACCAGAACCTCTAGGATGTTTCTAGGGAAGTGTGGAAGATAATTTTGCAGGGGGTTGGCCGAGCTTTAATGCTCAAAGTGGTGTGAGGAAGAGAGGGAGGATGTGCCATTTTATAAGAGAGGAGAGGGGAACCTTTGGAAATCGTAAAAATATTAATTTATAATAAATCTATCCCCACTTAAAAAACACCAAAAATGACTCATATTACAATATTAGATGTTATAGGGTTGTAATATTGTCAACCATTAAAATTTAGACATGTTAGGAATTTATTTTAAACACTATCAACTTGATTTCTCCATATTTAATCAATGTAATTTTATTTGTGGTAATAACATTCTAAATTTTAAATTATAACAAATAATTACTCAAATGTTTTGAATTGTACATAATTGGATACTTTATAACATTTTAGACTATATAAATATAAATTTATAATTTTTATATATTTTTTTTATTTTTAAATAATTTTATAACATGTTATTTTTATAACATAACAATAGTGTCAATTTTTACACTATTCATTTATTTGAATTTAAATAAAATATATAAAGAAGATATGTTCGAACTAAAAGCTTTAATAGATTCATAAAAGTTCATATGTATCTCGAAAATTAGTGGATCACATTAAATAGTTCATATAATATTTATTTTATTATTTTTATAACCATTTATTTGGTTTATCTCTTAATAAAATAATTACTACAACATTTTTGTATAATTATTTAATATACTTATTTTTTGCATAAAAATTAAAAATAAAATCCTATGATGAAGATATATCTATTAGAATTATCAATAATACTTTTAATCGAATTTATCATCTTAAAATCACAATATTTAAATTCTTATATGTATTAAATTATGAAGGTGACAACATTGGCATCCTTTAAAATAAAATAACATAAGTGTCATAATGACCTTAATAAGGATCCAAATGGTCAAAAATTCTGGCAGTGGTTATATATACACTAATAATAAGTTTTTTTCAGATGTTTGGGCCTTTTGATATGTATTACTATTTCAATAAAAACTATATTATTGATTTTTCACTAAATAAATAATTTTTTCATTATTAATGTATAAGATAATAATGTAATTAAATAACTCTTAAAATTTACAAATAAATTACGATGATAAAGGAAAAAATTTTATATTTCAAATTAGAATTTATAACCGAATTTATATTCTGTATAAACTTTTATTAAAAATATGTTAATTATTAAAGTTGAGCGAGACATAATTCACTTTCCTTTAAATAAAATAAACTAATGGTCTTAATCACCTCCAAATGGGTTCTAATGGATTCCATTTCGTCACAAATATAACTTAGGACGCAATATAACAATCCAATTGTATGAATACAAGTGTTATGGTAATTTTATAATATTATATTTACCCTTAATTACCCGATTTACCTTTTACTATGGTAAAAAAAAATTACCGTAGTTACTATTCATAATGCCGAAAAATAAAAAATAGTCTATTAATATAATTTGGACCCACAGATTCCAAATATGGAATCCATTTTTCCAAATTTAATACAAAAAAGATGCAGAAATTAAATTAAAATTAATCTCGTTGTCGAAAGAAAACTGGTTTCTGTTTAAAACATTGCAAAAGATTGAATTGATTTAACCTATGAATTCATGGTAAAATCAATGCTAATGACATAAATTAAATTAAATGGTAAAAATATATTCTATTTATAAAGTAAAACCATTAAATATTATAATTTATCCACATAAATTATTACGATGAAAAAGTTGTTTCTAATTAAAATATAGCGTGTTTTTACTATTCATTAAAATATTAAAGTTATCAGATTAATATGAAAAATTTATCCAAGGTAAAATTTTATATCCTGATTGCAAATAATATTTTTATTTTGTTAAATTTAACTTATAAACATGTCAAAAAGAAGATTTAATGTGTGTGCACCAATAAAAGGCGGCAAAACTGCATTTTTTTAAAAATACTTATTTTACCCGAAAAAATTATTTTGTTCTTATACAATGTTCTAGAAAATGTGTAAGATGAGTAATAATGTTATAAAATTCAAAATTTAGTTAATACTATTCATAACGGCTAGTTCATAATAATATTATAATAATATATCATTGTTAAGTAAATCCCGGTATTGCGTACAATGCAGGATATCGAGGAAGGTTGCGATTGCATGTAATGCAAGACAAGTCATGGATGCGTTTTGTGCAAGTTCCTTTTGGTGTAGTGTACAACACAAGACATTAATGAAATTAAAAAGAATATTTTTCATAAAATCTCGGGGTGTTACATTATACCCCCCTTAAAATGAATTTCGCCCTCGAACTTCGTCGGGGTTATAAATGGTTTACTACTCGAAAGTATCTTTAATAGAAACCCACATCGAAAAAAGGAATACCAAAACATGGCTTTAAATTTTTTTTGAAACGTAATGGCTACACAAATTAACTAATCAATAGGTCTCCTCATAGGGGAACATAGGTGAAAATATGGATATGGAAGAAAATTGTAACCATCATGTTCTGATGGAGAGTGGTAGAGAACATGGCTCGGAAAAATCCAACAATCACAAAGCCATAAATTTGTGATGATCTAGGGTACCATCTGATTCATCGGATATAAGGCCACTAGGACAACATTTTTGGATTTCAAGATCATTTCCCTAAAGATGAATAATTTTAATTAAAATAAATACTTAATTTATTTTGGTACAATCTCACTATTGTTCGTGCTTTGAACAATTTCCACTTCATATCGTAAATAAATGAAGTTGAATTTGTTATTCATGACGTGTTTACAGATCATGTGATAGAATGATTGTTCATTCCAGCTGTTTCAAACAAAAGGTTAGAAAAAGTTATCAAATATACATAAGTCCATCTTTGGTAATGTTAATCATATACGATTCCAAAAATGATCGTATACTTCAAATATCATACCGCTTAATAAAATTAAACTAGTTTCCACTAACCAGGGACTTCTTGTAGGCCAGTGGTATGAGATAAAGGCCATTCGCACTTTGGTTGTGGGTTCGATTCCCACAGCCTTGTCCAACGTGATGGGCTGTTGCCCATCCTGCAGGTTGTCCTTTTTATAAAACTACATCACTATATCATCCCATCAATAATATTGAAAAAAGTTCTATCCATAAACAATACTAACTTATTTCCAACATAATCCATTCCAATATTTAGGCTTATCTAAAATACTCAGTCCAAGCTCATAGTATAAAGTAAAGTATTACTTGAAATAACAATCACGTGAATGCCATCATTTATCCCCAATATATCATATGATATATCTTGTTGGTCAAATTACAAACATGTTAATACCATAATCGTGTATTATCTTGAAGAATGAATACACATTGAACCTTAGTGAAAACAGAAATGTTGTTAAAAGTAAACTCTTTCCACATACCAAAACCCCAAAATTATATATACTCAAACCATGATATATCTATTTCCTTATATCAGTCATGAGCTCATGACTACTGTCAAAAATTTCATTTTCTCTTTATCCCTTCATTATGTGCATATCATCTTCTTTCCAAAAATATCTCAATCACTTTCCATGGTTACCGGTACCATAAAATTATTGAAAACCTCAATATACCAATACATAAATATTCCAAATGATACTATATAAAACATTATTTTGGAATCCCATTACATAAGAACATAATCATTCCACCACATCGTTCTCATATTCAGCATCGCCAATAGTGATCGCATGTGACTTCCCGTTGTCCTTTTCCATAAGTGGTTGCTCATGTCGATCATCATTAAACCTTAGATTAGGGCATTGATTAATATAATGCTCCATTTCATTGCACTTGAAGCATTGAAGTGTTGGTGGTGCATTCTCTGCAGTATTTTCTTTATTTACACCATTAGAAACCCTTTTTCTATTACTTCGACACTCAGCTACTCAATGACATTATTTTCCACACTTAAAACATTTTCTAGTTTCATTAAGACAATCTAAACCATGATTCTTTCCACACTTTGAGCATAAATGAAACAGTCATATTCTTTCCACCATTATTCTGAGATTTCTCCTTGAACTCCATCATTCTTTTCTTGTCAAAACCATGAGATGGATATATAACACCAACTTCCATTTCAACATTAATAGCACAATTCACAATTTTTCATAGCTATTTAAGTATCTTATAGCTAATTCCCTTCAATGATTTGGTTTTATGCCACTGAAGAATCGATCAACTTTAAATTCAGGTTGGATGATAAAGCCAGATGCATACCTTGCAAGCCTTGTAGAATTCGCTTCGTATATACCAAGAAATTCATCATCTTTTTTCTTTAGTTCAAGATAATCCTTCTCCATCTTTGTTCTAAGAATACGAGGGAAGTAATTATTGAAAAAAAGTTCTTGAACATGTCCCATTCCATGGACTCAGTTTCATCTCTTGGCCTCGTATTCTTGATAAGATTCCACCATTGATCAGATTCACCTTCCAAACGATATACTGCTAAGAAGACTTTATTATGTTCATAACATTGAAGAACTAAAAATATCTTTTCAGTTGTATTGATCCATTTTTCAGCAACAAGTGGATCAGAAGACCCACTGAAAGATGGTGGACATTGCCTCATGAAGGACTCAATAGAATATTGTTCCCTTCTCTGCTCATATGGAAGTCCAGAATGATTCATAGCTTTTTTAAGTATAGAAATAATATTTTTCACTCAATCTCCCATAACATTTGTTTCTTCAGGAGAAAAATCATTTCATTGTCCACTACATTTATCAACACGGTTCCTTTGTGTTCCAGCCATCGTCTAAAACCCAAAAAGAATAATGTGAGAGGCAAAAATCATGCTAGGGAAAACAACATAATAAAGGGGGGTACCTTCAATATCTAACATCTTAGGTTACCGTAATTCTAGTAATATAACCTATACTTATAAATAACCTTAGGGACATCCCTAGACATACCTTAGATATATCTCTAGAGATATCACTCAAGTAATCGCATCATAGTTTCCAAAGGTTGACTAATCATTTCCTCTGTTACCAACTATAGAGACCCGAATCTTGACGTACATGGACATTACATTACTTTTTCGGAATACTTAATAAAAAACAAAAAAAGACACACAAGGACCGTAATAGTTTAGTGCCTTTGAAAACATGGAATATAAACGTCTAATCATGTTGAAATATGTTCAACAACTCCCATAATGATCTTACCCTTTTTGTTTCCTTACCAAAAACCCTTCATTATTTCTTGAGGAAAATAAAACATAAAACGGTGAGCTCAAATGCTTAGTAAGGGAAAACATAGATAACATAAAACAATCCATAAACATTTTGAAGAAAAAACTTGAACATGAACTTTAAAAATCAAAATCATGAGCAAAGACATAAATCGTGGATGTACATAAGGCATATATCATAATGGAACATCAACCATGATAAAATATAATGGGAATAAAACATGTAATTGTGGCATCCATTCAGCACATGTAATGATTTCCATAGTAGCCAAGGCATTGCTGCCAAGACCATCTTAGTGGACAGAGTCCCTTTCTGAATCGAGTTCACTCCTCATTTCAGTCCTGTAACACTGAACCGGATTAACTTACCATTCCATAAATTTCTATCTCATGAGATATAAATTTTTACCCAATGCATTGGAGGGAGATATAGGTCCCAACCATCTCATAATTAAATCATTCTTACATGTTCCACAAAATTAACATATATCATTCATTATAACCCAACGAATAAAATGGGTTTCATAAACATCATCCCATCATCACATAATCCATATAAAACAAATGTATATCATTTAATAATAAAAAAGTGAAACCATGTAAATCAAAGAGACATGATACTTTAAACATACACATATGAAATAATTTCATCTTATATGGAAAATGGTTTTGATAAAACACTTGAAATTAATTTTTGAGGAAAATATCCTTTCTTCTTCAAAAAAATTTCATTTCACAAAATGTCATGCAATTTTAAAAGAAAAGGATTTTTTTGAAAATATTCATGAAATCGTTTGTAGGAAGCTTAATTGAAATAAGGCTTTATAAAACCGTAAAAAATCTGTTCGTGCCATATAAGTTAAAAAAACATTCTTCTCGTACTTTTACCGGAAAAGTCAAAAAATACCTCGTTTGGAAAAAAATATTCCTTACATACCTTGTAGTAAAAGTAAAAAATGGGTAAAAAGGACTTTAAACATACATGAACCCATTTTTAGGAAACATGGACATGGATGAGTATAATAACCCCAGTAAATACTTATGAATAAACAATCTCGGATAAGAACGAGATTGGAAAAGTTATCCCTTACCTTAGGTCTGATATGCTTCATACGTATCCAAACCTCCTATATAATGATTTAAATAATGACATTGACTTATTACAGAATCATATTCATTGTTATTATGTCATATATGGTTCACTTATGACTTTATATTACCCGTTTTTTTGTAAATTTATGTTAAAGTAGCGTTTTGGGTAAAATCTTTTCATTTGTTGTTCGTGTTTTAACTTGTAATTATTCATATGATTACTTAGATCATGATTAATTACTTCCAGAATGTAAAACATGATTTATATATAATATATATTCATAATACACATATATATAATAGATCTATAAATGGAATGAAATACATCATTCATGGAGACGGTAGGCCGTACGTATGCAGGAACGCTATTTTTGTTTCCTTATTGAATTGAATGGAATTAAGTATATGACATACATATATATTTACATAAATCTAGTAGAATTATTATGTCATATATTTTATTATTACTTATTATATATACTTTATAATCATTCTTGAATTGTTAACATGAAAAATGAATCTCATTATGTTGTGGAGACGATAATCCGTACATACGCACGAGCGATGATATCGTTCCCATTAAATTGTATTGGAGTGTATGTAAACTATTTCAGAATCAATATCACTATACAATAATCATATATAGTCATTATTTACACAATTATACCCATCCATGTAAGGTGGTGGTGGAAAATTGATTACACCACGGCGTGGAGACTGTATTCTGTACGTACGCACGCACGGTGATTTCGTTTTTTGTAGGATGGATAGATGGTGAAATTGGGTTGTTTCATAATTATAATAACATATCTGTATATGAGTGATACTGATGATATTAATTCATATTTAAACAACTAAATAAGAATAATTAGAAGAAGAAATAATGTTGAAAGAATTGGTAACAGATATTACCTCTTCTTTCGACACGCCTTTTTGAAACCTCCTCTTAGGGCACTAAGATTGGTCTTTGAAGAAGTCCATAACCTCTAAGATGTTTACAGGGAAGTGTAGAAGAGAATTAGGCAGGGGTTGGCCAAGATTTAAGGCACAATGTGGTGTGAGGAAGAGAGGGGCGATGTGCCCTTTTAAAAGAGAGGAGAGGGGCACCTTTGGAAATCTTAAAAATATTAATTTATAATAAATCTAACCCCACTTAAAAACCTCCAAAAATGACTCATATAAAAATATTAGATTATATAGGGTTGTAATACCATCAAAAAATAAAATTTAGACATGTTAGGAATTTATTTTAAACATTATCAACTTGATTTATCCATATTTAATCAATTTAATTTTATTTGTGGTAATAACATTCTAAATTTTAAATTAAAACAAATAATTACATATTTGTTGTGAATTATCCATAATTGGATACTTTATAACATTTTAGACTATATAAATTTAAATTTATAATTTTTAAATATTTTTTGTAATTTTTAAACAATTTTATAATATATTATTTTTATAACATAACAATAGTGTCAATTTTGACACTATTCATTTATTTGAATTTGAATAAAATATATACATAAGATTTGTTAAAACTAAAAGCTTTAATAGATTAATAAAAGGTCATATGTATCTATAAAATTAGTGGAGAACATTAGATAGTTTATATAATAGTTATTTTATTGTTTTTAAAACCATTTATTTCGTTTATCTCATAATAAATTAATTACTACAACATTTTCGTATAATTATTTAATATATTATTTGTTGCATTAAAATTAAAACTAAAATCCTATGATGAATATAAATCTATTAGATTTCACAATAATACTTCTAATCGAATTTATCATCTTAAAATAATAATATTTATATTGTTAAATTTATTAAATTATGAAGGTGAAAACTTTGGAATCATTTAAAATAAAATAATATAAGTGTCATAATCACCATAATAAGGATCCAAATGGTCAAATATTAAGCTAGTGGATTATTAGGGTTTATATATTCACTATTAGTAAGTTTCTTTCAGATTTCGGGGCCTTTTGATATGTATTACGATTTCAATAAAAACTATATTATTGATTTTTCCCAAAATAAATAATTTCTACATCATTAATGTACAAGATAATAAGGTAATTAAATAACTCTTAAAAATTACAAATAAATTACCATGATAAAAAAACATTTTATCATTCAAATGAGTATTTATAACCAAATTTTTATTCTGTATAAATATGTATTAAAAATACATTAATTATTAAAGTTGAGTGAGACATATTTCACTTTCTTTTAAATATAATAATCTAATGGTCTTAATCACCTCCAAGTGGGTTATAATAGATTCCATTTCGACCCAAATATGACATAGGAAGAAATATAACCATCCAATTGTATTAAGGAAAATGTTAGGGTAATTTTATAATATTATATTTACCCTTAATTATCTGATTTACCTTTTACTATGGTAAATAAAATTTAACTTAGTTACTATTCATAATGCACAAAAATAAAAATTAGTCTATTAATATAATTTTTACTCACTGATTCCAAATATGGAATCCATTTTTGTAAATTCAATACACAAAAGTTTCAGAAATTAAATTAAAATTAATCCTGTTGTCGAAAGAAAACGTGTTTTTGTTTAAAACATTGCAAAAGATTGAATTGATTTAACCTACAAATTCAAAGTAAAATCAATGATAATGACATACATAAAATTAAATTGTAAAAATGTATTCAATTTATACATTAAAACCATTAAATATTATATTTTAACCACATAAATTTTTACGATGGAAAAAGTTGTTTTTAATTAAAATATAGCGTGTTTTTACTATTCATTTAAAAATGAATGTAATCAGAATAATATGACAAATTTATCCAAGGTAAAATTTTATATCCTGATTCCAAAGAATAATTTTTTTTTTAAATTTAACTTATAAACATGTGAAAAAGATGATTTAAAGTGGGTGCACCATTAAATGGCAGCAAAACTGCATTTATTTGAAAAATACTTATTTTACCCGAAAAATTTATTTTGTTTTTATAAAATATTCTAGAAAATGTGTAAGATGAATAATAATGTTATAAAATTAAATATTTACTTAATACTATTCATAACAATATTTTATAATAAATATTATAATAATATATCATTGTTTAGTAAAACCTGGAATTGCGTACAAGACATGCTATCGAGGAAGTTCGCGATTGCGTGTAATGCAAGCCAAGTCAGGGATGCATGTTGTGAAAGACTCTTTTGGTGTAGCGTACAACACAAGACATTAATAAAATTAATAATAATATTTTTCATAAAATCTCGGGGTGTTACAACAAAGATATACTATAACTAGAATTTAAATATAAAATAAATGATTATAATTGAAATGTATATTCATAAATAGATATGAATAACTATATTATATTTTTTATCATTATTTTTATGTTTTTTGTACAATAATTTTAATTAAAAATGATGTTGAGGGTTAAGGTAAGGGTTTCATCTCAATATCAATACCTTAAATCTTGTTTTGTTTTATGAACATATATTATTTTATATTTTATATATGACCCCTTTTTAAAATTTTATATAATGATAAATTTCTATATGTCATGGTATTTGATGTTCCCATTCCTGTTTCATCTCAAAAAAATATTTTTATTCAAATATTATAAAAGTTGTATGGGTTTTCCCAGGACAATTACAATTCATTGAAACATATAAAATTTTCACAACTTTTTCAATTCTGTGTTGTATGTAGATCAATATAAATGAAATTTAACATAAATTTTATCAAATAAAATTGATTTTAAAAATCCAACACATGTTTCATTGATGATGAACATTCGAATCATGTGTTATTAATGTTGTGTGTTTTTATGCTAATTCCTTTTTATTGCCTTTATTTATGATAATTATTGTTGAAAATTATTCATATTCTATTGGTAAAAAATACCATGTGATTTCAATATATTTTACTTCATATTATTTTTTAGGGTATTTACAATTTTTTTAACTATAATAATTTTAAAGGATCTTTAAAAAATATCAACTTCACTGGAAATAGTTTTTTCATTTTAAAAATGAAATAACATTAAGAATAATTCTCATTATAATTGATGTTTCCCTTTTAAAAGTCAATTTCCTTTCATTCCAACAAATTTTTCCATTATTATATTAAATCGAAAATATGTATTTAAAACATGATCTTTATATTTATCATTAAATTTATTAAAATAAATTTCAATAATTCTTTTTATGTTGTGGGTTCCAGATAATGTAATTTAAAAAATAAAAAAACAATTACCTATTAAGAACATATATTTAACTTCCAATCCATATTTACTGAATAAAACCATAATACATATTTGAAGGATTCATTATTTTAATATGTTTTATTGTGTTATTCCAAAAATAGTCATATTCACTTCTTGAAATTGATTTCCAAATATGATTAAAAATTCAATATCATCATGACCATATTAAAAAAATTAAAAAAATATATTGTTCATGGTTACCATTATATTAGAAACTTTATATCCAAAATAAATATCTTAATTAATGTCATTTATCATGAATATAACACTACTTTACCATTAAATTCCCTAATTGTGTTTAATTATTATTTTTTATATCAACTCCCCTTAATATAGAATTCATTTTTTAAGATCTCATTTGGAAATTTTTAATACCCCATTTACATTAAATTTG
This sequence comes from Viscum album, assembly GCA_963277665.1. Lineage (NCBI taxonomy): Eukaryota > Viridiplantae > Streptophyta > Magnoliopsida > Santalales > Viscaceae > Viscum > Viscum album. The sequence goes on along the minus strand of OY728156.1, from coordinate 471,134,192 downwards.
ATTTTTATTATATGATAAATGATTAATTTCATATACCATGATCTTTTATCGATGATGATTATAGTATGAGTTGGTGCCATTTAATATCTATGATTGGTTGGGTCTATTCACTCCCTTAGACATGTTTTGTCTATTATATCCCCAAAATGGTATAGTTCGGTTACTACAATAAGATGGTTGGGTATATTAATACTTATGATGGGTTTGGTCCATTATATCGAAGAGATGTATGAAAAATTATATCACACTCCAATGAACTTTTTATGGTCCCTTATCTCATGAAATAATTATGACATTTGTGTATTGATGGTCATTATACTATAATAATAGAGAATAAATTCCTCCTCCACTATGTAATGGGAGTCATATTTGGATGATTGATCCACTATGTTATGGGATTAGAGAGTAATCCCTACTCTATTTTTATGACTTCTTATACTTTTTAAAAATTTATATATTATTATGTTATTCTCCATGGATCATGTTTTTTTTCAAATATTTCTCACAATTATAATTTGTTATTTTTTATCATTTGAAATTACATATAATATTATTATTAATTTTGAAAAACTCTTTAGTTATATTTTAATAATAAATAAATTTCACCCATGATCATGGTTTCACACATTTTTTCTAATATCAACCCAAATTGCATGATGATATATTTTTTCCTTGCAGATTTTATGTGATCTATCCTTATTAGTTATTATATTCCCTAGGATTTGAATATGAGTTTAGTTAAAGAGATTTAAAGAAGGGGATCTAGTATACTTTCATTATAAAAAATGGTTCACAGTAAAAAAATTAATTATATAAATAAAAAGAATATAAAATTTTCAGTTCTATGATTATGTTATTATTGTGTATTTTAATGTCAAAATTATATAAATATTTTTAATTATGTCTTGATTCATTTAACTTGTTATCAAATTTGGTTTGTAATGATGGTATTTTTAGAATCATTTCTGAAAGTGTTAGTATATAAAACCTTAATATATATTAGAGATTGTTTTTTGAATTCATTATCATTGAGTTCAGATAACAATAGTTAAAATATTATGGATAAGTTTCTGCATAGGATAAAAAAATGATTGTTTAATAATGTAATTATTTTGAAGTATCCTAATAAAGTAATTCTTATCTATATTAAAATAACTTGATGTAGAAAATTTAAAAAATTATCCTACGGGTAATAACACAAAAATGACTAGTCAAGTATTAACTCAATCTTCACCTACTCTAGGAAAAGTAGTCCTAACTGCCCTCCAAGTTTGAAACTCCATGAAAATATTTTCTAGTTTTTCACATATGATTTATCAACTTTTTTGTAAAATTTATAATTGATTTGGATTATCAAATTTATACATTATAAGGATAGTGAAAATGAATATCAAATAGAAATGGAAACCTTTGTTAATATGAAAAGGATATTAGTTTATCCCATTGAATTATTGTCTAATTGAAAGAGTCCAATGTTAAAATTATGATTTCATTATAAAAGACATATCAAGATTGAGTTTTCTAATTTATAAGATCATTTTGCCTAATTTTAATTGATATTTACATACCCATTTATGTTTCATTATTTTGATGGAAATAAGTTCATTAATATTATGTTGTGACTATTTTGTTCCATGGAATTATTAATGAATTATATTTGGTATAAATAGCTTACTAGTTTTACTAAAGATTTTATGTGGATATATAATTTGAAATTATATCAATATTCATTTATATCATTTGGATACCCATAAATATTTTTATAAAAATAGATAATAAAAATTCTACTGACAATATTTTCATTTGTAGCGGGAAATAAAACCCTGATATTTTAATATAATTTCCAATTAAATAAATAATTATTTAAATAGGTTCTTTATTAGAGAAAAATAAAATAAAATGTGGCATGGGATAATATATGAAAATTATTAGTAAAATAATAATAAGAATAAAACTTCTTATAAATTATAATATAATAATACAAAAATACATTTTTTAGTAAAAAATATTTATTAATAATTACTGTTGAAAATTTTTGTTTTTTCAGTAACTTATTTTAAAGAGTTATCTATTTAGTATTAATAAATTAATCCTTTAAATCATAAAATAAAATTAGGATAATGTATAAATTTTCAACATGCGCGCTGATATATTAATATTTAATATATTAATAACTAATATAATATATGATTAACCCAATTAACATTTAAATTTGACTTTTTAAATAAAATATATTTATATTTATATTTATATTATCATTTAAATGATAAATATATTTATTTTAGAATTTTAATTCGGATAAATAAAATTAATTTTTTATTTCACCAAGTTAATATTAGGTTTTAAATAATTTTTGGTACTATTACAAAATGGTTTATTTTTAGGTAAATACTAAAATTATCTGGTTTACCAGTATCTTATCATTTATGAATTCATCATTATATAAGTTTTATATAAAAATAATATAAAAATATTACAATATTCTATGTATTTTAGTATTAATATTATTTTTTGAAATATAATTTTTCAAAAGGTAAAATCTATTATTTTTTATTTTTGTACTCGTTTAATATTTAATTATAATTACAAAAGTATTTTTTCTCATTTCATGTTGTCATATATTAAAATGGTATATTTTTCTTTTAGGTTTATTTAAAATTTACATAAATATTATTTGATTTTTAATAAACTCATTTTTATTTTTTAAATTTTTTAAATTGATTTTTTACTCCTAAATAATAATTTGATGAATAAAAAACACATTATATTTAAAAATATACAATGCATGTTATGTGAAATATTATTAAAATTAATTTTTCTCCATTTTGAAACTATTGTATTATAAAATAATTATCATATTTTAATTTGAGTTTTCAAAATTCGAAAATAAATTTAAAGTTATTTTTTGTGAATGAAATATTTTAATCTTCTCAAGATATGAGTTACTAGGTTAAAATAAAAATCTAAAAAAATTAAAAATAATTATAAAATCCCTAGAATTGGTAAAACCATATATCCAAATTTTCTTTGTTTTCTCGATATATGCCTCAAAAAGCCTCCTTTATGGTCAATTTTTAGAATCAAATGGGTTGAATAGTTATTTTTTCTTTATATATTATTTAAAAAAAATCCACTCCCCTCACTTCTATTACGAGACATCCAATTTCTGGATCCCTCACCCCAATGGGTACCCCTTCTGGGATTGCAATAAGATAAGGGTATTAGTGGCTACTTGATTCCCACCTCTAGATGGCCTTATTATGGGTACTCTTTGGGGGAGGGGAAATGATATAATGGGGTCGTAAGTTCATGTTGAGATATGAGATTGATTTTTTATTTAGGGATAGTTGAGGTTTCTAGAGTAGAAATGGAAACAGTGACATATAAGTTTATGAAGTGATTAAAGCATGACATATCAGTAGAAACATGGGTACTTAGGGGATTATGTGATCTGGTGGATAAACATTTATGTTGATCAAACCTATTAATTGAAGTGATATTAGTATCATGGTATAGAACTAGGAAATGAGTAGGCTTCATTCTTCTTTGTGTAACTATTTGAAAGGTGTAGACCTAGGGAATTGTTAAAAATATTACTATATAACATATAATTAATACATTTATGTTATTTATTCCATATTCCAGAATTAGGCATCTAACTGTTTATTCTTTTTTGGTATAGATAAATATAAACATCATCTTCAGGTTCATGCTGATGATGATCAATAGGATGAGCTAGAAGTTCGTCATAGTGTAGATGTCGATGACAATTATAGTTGTAGAAGGACACTCCTGGAGTTATAGAACTAATGTTTATAGGAGTGTGAGGGATATGTTTTATACACGGTTATGGAAGACATGTTGTTGGAGTTTGATATAGCCTTCAATATGATCTGTGCTCGGATTGAGTATTAGGTTTGAATGGTTTTGAAGATAATGCATGGATAAATAACAAAGTGTTGGTTATTTTTCCTTAGGGACCATGTGGAGTCTACAATCTTATTTTAAATATTTCTGGACCATTTTAGAGCCGTTTTTCTTTCTTTAGATACAAATGCAGCATGTTTTTAGGAACATCTTACCCTACAACAGAGGATCTACAAGGTGTAAGAGTATAGGATACATTTTATTAACCATCTATGATTTGATCGAGAATTTTTTTTAGATGTCGAGGTCAGGGAGAGGCATTATGAAGAGTAATTTTTTCAATATTTATTGCTCCATGAAACCATGTTCACACTAATGATTTAAATCAATGTTCTATAGAGAGGGAATATTTATTAGAAGAAGGTAGCTAAAAATGGATCACCACTAGTGGGGAGTCTTCATGATCCCAACAAATATTAGTTGTGTTTTGGGGTTCCCAGATTCTTGGATATAATAGTTTTCCATCATTCATTGGTAGGTCATATCCCTCATCTTACTTCACTCAGGGTGGTAGATCTCAAACATATTCCAAATGATCATATGGGTGTCTTTATTGTGGAGGTTGAGGTCACCAATAGTGAGAGTACCCCCAACATTTTGACAAGTTAGCTGTATCCAGTTTATCCGTTATATAAATTTCATCTAGGGTTGGAGTAGTAGGGAACTCCATTTTGGGATCAAAAGAGATGAGATGATTATAATTGAGTACATCCCTAAGATACTATTTATAGATAGACAGAAGAGTTTGATTTTGGAGGAGGTCTTCAGTAGTGGTAGTGAGGCTAGGGAGTGGGTTATGGTCAGCATTATATTTTATTTTTAATAGCACGTGTAGATCAACATGTTTCTCAAGGTACAATTTTTATGTTTCCAACAAGGGTGAAACTTTGTTGGATTGAAGAGAGAAACAATCCCTTATATCATGTTACCTTCCCGTTATTTGAGACTTGTTGTTGATAGTCTTCAGGTTCCATTGGCATTGAATGTACAAGTTGTATTTTTAATTTTCGTGTATAATGTATGTTGGGACCATCAGATAGTGATAGGGAAGCACCACTCATGTGGGACATCCTATTATTATAGATTTATTCACATGCCATTATTGTTGGCATGGATTGGATATATTCATTTAAGGAAATATTGGATTTCATCAGGATGAATCTTTTTTTAGTGATGTTGATGGATATCCAATGGTGTATGTTAGTGAATGAACCCCTTGAATGGGTTAATGGCAGGTTTTTACTTTTCATCATTGATTTATAAGTTGAAACATATCTTATTGATACCATGATCTATTTGATTTTTAGCTACTCCCTTGAATAGTTTTTCACATGTAAATGTGGACTGTTCATGATTATGATATGTTTCCCTTTTGTATCATGTTGGTTACCTTTCTCTAGTATGAGAGGTATCATCCCCAAGAGAGTTTTTAGGAGATTCATGATGTTGCTATGTATTTTTGACCTTTTTTACTTAGATGAGGCGGTTGAGATCCTATGATGTAGAGAACCTTTAGAGGCATATCATGACATAACTATTCATACAACCCCTCTTTGTTTTCTCTTCAGGTTTGTTTTTTGATTCTAGATTTTGAGAAATGTTTGATAGGTATATGATGTAATGGTCTAGATCAATCTAGTGTGACCATTTTCATGTATATAAAGCTCGTTGTACTCAGAGGTGGCCTAGAGTGTGTCTATATGTGTTAGGATGAAATTTGTTTTGATGAATTTAGGATTCATGTCAAGTAATGGTTTCATGTGTTGAATGATTGGTTCACGGTTTATGTGATATCCAGATTCACGACCAATCTAATCGACTATGTGGAGCCATTAGCTATGTGAATCAGATGCATGGATAGATTATCTATGATAATCAACTAAAATGATGCATTGGCTACATGGATAGGCTACAAGACCGATTAACTACAACAGTGATAGACAATGTGAGTGACTTTATTTGTGGAATGGCTATGTGGGGATTTTGGAAATTTTGGTTTTACTAGCGATGTAAAATAATCCACCTAAATTTTTCTACCAGCTTCACGATAATGTCTATTAATATATTTCGATAGTGTGAATCACGTGCCTTCAAAGACTAACACATGAAGTATAATTATGTCATTAATTTAATGTTAGGGATGAGGCAATAAATTAGTCTTTATAGGTTGATATTAAGGAGATCCTAAATTCTTATAAATAAATATATTTTTTTTATTATTTTTAATAATACTTTATCTATTAACTCGTGAATTAAATTCCTCACCTATATTCTATACAGTTATATTTATCTATATATTGGTGGTTCTGAACCCTTATATTGTATTTGTAAAATCATTCTTCTATAAGCATGTGTTTCCTCTTGTAGTTAATCCATATTACACCCCCTCCCCAGCCCACTATTTTTTAGTGTATTGAATCAAGTGAGGCATAGTGCTTTTAGGAACAAATCATGGTGCTTCTTATATTTATTATGTACAATCATAAAGTTTTAATTTTTTTACCTTTATATTTAAATATAGTTAACCTATGAAAAATTAAAAAATATTAATAAAGAATTGGGAATCTTCTGATGTTGTTTCTTTCTACCAAGATTTCATTATGCCTCTTGATTTTATAGATAGTGTGGGATCTATGGTATGATCTTGAAGATTTTTGTAGTGTTTATGAATATTTTTCATGATAGAAAATGTAATGGAACATAAATCCATAATAAAATTATAAATAAATTTCTGGTTAAAAAAGAGTCATGATTAATGAATCTGGTGGTTGTGGTAATTTGATAATGATCAAATTGATGTAAATATTCATGTTTAATTGAATATGAAATTATATGTTCTAATTTAATTATGTCAATAATGGGAATAATGTTAATTAATAATGATGAAAATAATATAAGGAAAATGAATAAATCATAATTAATTTTTTATATAATCCTTAATATAAGGTGAAATAGTATTTAAATTAATAGATTAATGAATCTTGTAGATTTTTTTTCTTGATGCCTTTGGTTATTTGTAGATTGGACCAATGAGTAATGAATTGTTTAATTTTTTAAGGAATGAGAAATGTTTATTTAATAAATATAATTCTTAGAGACTGAGATTCCCATCTTATTTTGAAGGCCAAGTTCAATGTGTTGGGGTCTATGAGATCAGGATTATGTGTGAAGGATGGATGCATTATTTTATATCCTAGATTTCATTATTGATTTTTCTTGGTTTCATTAAACCTTTTGATGTACTCGGGATATGGGCTTTCCATTTGAAATGAACAAGGTATGGTGATGTGATATGCAGTGGGGAGGTCTATATGTTTTGATAAAGGTCAACACATATGATAGAGAAATGCATCAAGTTTTTATATGGGTATCAAATAAGATACAAGAGATGATGAAATGGGTTGATGGTGGGATTACCCATTAATGTAGTAAAAAATGCTTATTTCCTGAAATTAATAAGTTTAATGGTTGATTGTTGTGTTTTATGTTTTATTTACATTCATTTCCCTATGATTTGATGCAGCCTTATGTTCTTAGTTTCATGTCCTTATTTATCGTATATTATGATAGTTTTCCAAGAGTACCTAGATTGTAGAATTATATTAACACACATTAAAAATTTACATAACCCATAGGGTTGGTGTCTGTTGAATTCAAATGATGATCATATATTAATCCTGAGAAACCGTTGTCTCAGATTGGATTATTCTAAGAGTGTAGGGACATTGATTGATGATTAACAACATAAATGTTTTATTATTTTTAATAAATTTTTAATTAATTAGTTACATAATTTAAATTGTGAAAATAGGTGAATGAATTTAATTATTATTGCTAAATTTAATTGTTCTTATTGTATATATAGTCATTGTAGTGGAAATAAGGATTCCATGTGGTATTATATATAGTTGATTATTAGACAAGGTTATGATGGTAGTGTGTTTGTGATATATATTATACCTTGTATATTAAATTATTTCATACGCTAACATACACATGTAAGTTAGGGTAACTAACACCTAGTGGACTCTAGGTGGGTTTTTTCCAGCATCATTGCGGGAGGATGGATGGATGCCTACTCCCTCTGGCCCAACTCTCTTCTCCTTATAGTTATTTGTGCTAGTATACATGATGATTAAATTACCCAATCCACTTTATATAGGTAGGTTATTTCATGTGGTTATATCACACACATTTATCCCTAGATATAGTATCTATATGGTTACTGATGTTATAGTGTGAATAAGATATGATGGATTAAGGTATATTTCTCAGTGTCAGGGAAATGATGGATTTCGTATTAAACTTGATGCTTGATACACATCATACTGGATATGGTGACTTGAAAAATACAAGTTTACTATATGATGATATGATTTGGGAAGCTTTCATGACATGAGACATGATGTACATGTTTTGATCCATATCTTGGGTGTTTTTGGTCCAACTTTATTTTCTCAAAGACATGGATTAGGACATGAGACATTGAGGAAGAGCTGTGAACTAGTGGGGATGCTATAGTACGGTATCCATGATGCTTCAATATTTTATTATAATCTTAATTTTATGAAATACATTGGTAGTGTTAACTATATTTAGGCTGAGAAAAAAAAATATACATTTTTAGGAGATGCGTTGGTTTAAATATTTTGGAATGTTCTTAAGAATGCATTACTAATCATTTTCATTAGAGGATTTGGGTAGGATCTTATTGAGTATATTAATATTCTCACCCCATGTAAATATAAATTGTTTTTAGCTCAAATTAAAAAGGTTGATGACTATGAATGATATTATTAGCTCATGGTTTTTATGAGCTTTTTGGGATTCATTGTAACTTTCACCTATACCTTTTTGAAACATGTAGTTTCAATTTTAATTTATTTCAATACTATATTACATTACATATATTCAATTAAGATATATATATATATATATATATATGTCTAAGATGGTTTTTATTAGTGTACCAATCTTATACATATCTTCCACAAGTTCTCATGTAGGGTAGTTCCACCCAAATTTATGATTATTGTACCAAAAGTTCTAATCTCTATCATAGAACCAACATGAGGTGGGAATTGAGTAATAATGATCTTCCTTATCTAATTTCTGACATAGGATGTGTACCATTTTGGGAGATGGAGACGGGAAATCCACCGCCCATTTACATAAGCATTAAATATTTGAATTCAAGATAAAAATATACCTATTTAATGTCTCTTATATCTAATAAAATGATTCGATCCACCATTATTAAATCAAAACCCCAAATTCCTCAATTTCCAAGAGGTCTTATGAGAGAATTCTAAAATTCACAATAGGAGTACTAATCACTTCATAATAGTTTTTTTCTCTATATTTATCCTCCAAAAATATTATAAAAATTATAGAATAATTAAGTAACTATTATTTTTATACATAATTTTATTATTTTAATAGAGTAACCATTATCCATCATTCCATTATACATTGAAAAATTTTGACATCATTTGTGCATACATGAAAATTACAACCTCCATAAAGAAACACATTTCATTTTACTCTATTTTATTCATGGATAGTTATAAAATAGAATTTAATTTAAAAATATCATAATTATATCACATTAATGATTCTAAAAATAGAAACCATATTCTTATTTTTTTTCCAGTTCCTTAGAAAATGAAAATGTTGTAATAGTGTTTCTATAGACTACCATATGTACTTCAATAAATATTTAAATTTTCATCAAAACCATTATTGAATTTTTCATGTAATTTAATATATAAACTAATATTATATTTAAGACATGATTATGGTTCTGTAAAGATAAATGAGGTTTTTGGTTAATAACCTCATCCATTGGAAAATGAAATCATCACTCGTGTTACATGTGGATGAGTTCAACAACAGGTAAAGTCAAATGTTTGTCTTAATATCAATATTTCTATATTATAAATATAATTTTATAGTCAAACATGATGATAATAATTTTTTTATATTTTTTTTCAAACTATATAACCATGACACAAAAAATCAATTATTGTTATTAGGTAATTTATGGATATCAATAAACTAGTCAAGAGAAGATCAGTACCAATTCCATTTTATAGGATCATAACTATAAATCACACAAACAATTATATATTTATTAGTAATTTTATTTAATATATTCTAGTACATTACATAATATAATAATGATGTACTTAGTTTAAAAATATTTTATTTGACATGAAATTTTTTGAATTGTGTATAAAACAATCAATAATCAATAACACCAAATGATGAAAGTAAACTATAACTTACTAATACTTGTCAAATAACTAATAATAATTTAATATTATATATGTTATTATATTTTATAAAAATCTAAACATTCGATTATAATGGTTATTTGATATTATATAGGATGATAATGGATCTTCGTATTGGTTGAGCATTAACATATGGAGTTAATCTCAATTTTAATTCCATATGACATATTTCTTATTATAAATATATTTAATTTTATAATTTATATATATTTACAATTTAAAATTTTTTGTCAACAATTAATATTTAAATAATGTTATTTAATGATTCATGTTTATCTCTCTCTAAATAGGATAATATTAAAATGATGTAATATCGATAGGGATTTTCATGTATCAGTTCACTTTTGTTAATACATATGATGTTTTCATCAATTTAAATATTTTATTTGAGGTATATAATACCATATTTTTTACAAAAATAATAAATTCTTTGAAAGTAATTTTATTTTAAAAATCCATATAATGTTCCATTTTTCATGTTACTTAATTTTTATTGTTAATAATTCTCTAAGTGTTTTTTTACTGACATTGTTTTCTATGATTAAGTTATGATCATTCTTCTTAATATTTATTATTATTTTATTTTTATAACTTATGATAAAATTATACTATAATTTAGGACATGAATCTATATATTTACCTTTGTTTCTCATTAACATCTTTTTAAGGGTTGTTGCCTTAATTATTATTCAGTGAAAAAAATTATCCGATATAAAAAGAAGATTCTATAAAGAGTTATATGTATCCATAATAATGGTCATATCTCCTCCATGTAAATATTTATTAAACTCTAAAGATATTTAGTTTGAAATTTTAAATCCTAAATACATGTTATCTCATTTGATATCCATTTTTATCATTAAATATTTTCTAAAGAATTATTTTTATCATTTTAATATTATGTGTTTTCAGTAAATATATTTATAATATATTCAAATGGATTTCATTTTAATTTATATATTTCATTTTTACAATCCAAATTTCCTCCCAAAAATAAAAAAAATTACATGGATCCATTATATTTCATCATTTAATTATTTGTATTAAATAAATCATTTTACTTTCATGAAAATTATTTTCAAAGTGATTAAAAATTATGTTCATTTATGTAAATTTTATGAAATTATTTCAGGAGGATCTTATTCATGTGTTTGCTTAAATTTTTCACTAAATAACCAAATTTGTAATCTTAAATAGAGTTATGTTTCTCAAATATCCATCTAATTTCCCTATACTGTTACTTCTTTTAGATGATTGATTATTTTGTATCAACCCATATAACTAATGACCTTGTTTTTTGTGATACTTTTATGGAACGTTGAAAAATTAATTTTCATACCATGGGTTATTCATTATATGAAATGTGATATAATTATTATGTCAGTCACATGTATGGATTCTTATTATAATATTAGTTGGGATTTTTAAATTCCTAAAACTGGTTGGTCTGATAAATGTCTATGATGGGAAGGTCCATTAAATCCCAAAGATAGGATATGACCATTAAATCCCTTGTATGGGGTTGGTATATCAAATCCATAATATGGCTCTATATCTCAAAAGATTATTATGTCAATTGAGTATTAATGCTTTCTCTTCTATGAGAATCATAAAGTGATCTCATTTATAGTTTGTAATAAGGGTATATAAGGGATTAATGCTCCGTTATGTTATAAGAATTTTGTATTTATTATAGATCCAATATGATGTGATTTGCATTTCCTGTGATACATTTAAATATTCATATATTATCCTCCATGGCTCATGTTTATTTCCTCGAATATTCCTACTCTTAGTGAATGGTATTTCATTATCAATTCAAAATTTATTACTATATATTAAAAGTTTTTAAAAAATATTATTTTTTGATGCTCTAGTTAGTTAGATATTTCTCCCACAACGATAATTTATTAAATGATTATAATATAATACTTAATCGCATGATGATTTGTATTCACCTACTAAGCTTCAGAGCACACTGTATTATTATAATTTATAATACCCATTTTATTAAGAATATTTTTACCTTGGATATTTCCAAATGATGATCTAGTAGATTTTTATTATAGATAATGGTTCAAAAAATATATATATTTCGCATCTCCAAATATTAAAAAAACTGGGTGTTGAGATTTTGTGATTATTATTACATTTAATTTTTAAATTATTGAAATTGATATAATATTTTATTGATTTTTCTCACATGGTATCAACGTTTGAATATAATGAAATTGTTTGTACTAGATTTGAGAGTATGGTTTTGGGGAATCTCAAGAACATTAATATATTCTTATAAGAGAGAACCAATTTATGAACATGATTTTTTATAACCATCATTGGGAAGATATATTATTTTGATAGTGATATTAAAAAAAGGACACACAATACATTAACACTCTAAAACAATATCATCTTTTAATATAGAATAAGATTACCTACAAATGATGTGATATGATTATGTATGAGAGTATGTTATCAATACTATGTATTTTTTGTAATCTGACACACATTACACCAGGAGACCAATAATCCAGTGACTTCATTGACTACATAAGTTTCCATTATGAATAATTGTTATATTATAATCTAGAGTTCCCATATATATATGATCCATCACAAACCCATGTGGTTTAATTATATCACCTATTCACCAAAAAATAATATATTTTTTACCTTTTTTTTAGCTAAATGATGATATTCTAAAATAAAATATCTATGTATAACATATATAATTCAATAAAAATTTCATATCAACAGATTAAAGAAAAATGATTATTTAAAAACATTATAATGATGAGACCACCAATGAATGTCATATATGGACTCATACAGAATTCAAACATTTCCACAGGAAAATCATCACTTAATATAGAAGCTTTCAACATGTTGATATAACTAGATAGTCCATGCCAATTTAATTCCTTCCAAAACATTCCCTACATCATAGGTGAAGATATGTTATCGGTTTTTACAATTTTTTATTTTGTTTTTTTCTAATATTATATTGAAAACAAAAAAATTTATTTTCAATTAAATCAAGTCTCTTATTTTTTATGTATTTAATTATGTTCTTGTAAAATGACGCTTAAAAACTAGATTATTGTTCATATATAACATTATTTCTATCCACAAGTGGAATTTTTTTGTTTCTCTTATGTATTAATTATAAAATTATTTCGTGTTTGATTTTTATTATGATGAGACAGTATGTGTATTGAATGTTATTATATATATTTTGTTATATATCTTGGTATTCACAACAATAACATTCATCCATGACTCATTATTGTCCCTTTAATCTCTTATCCAACTCTTAGGTCCCTAAATATTAGAGGTATGTTGGATAAATAATGAATGATAGAATATAGAGAAGTGTGGTTTAATATATACATCCATGGAATGTATATATATCATTACTATAGAGGAAGTGAGATTTGGGGTTTTTATGTATTCTTCAAATGTATATTTATCCTTAAATGTTCATATATATGGTTGTGATTTATCAATGATATGGATTGGAACATAAATATAATCTCAAATAACATAAATAGACTATGATGTAACTATGTTAGATAAACCAAGGTATTTCAACATTCTTAATACCATTTTCTTTAGATTTTATGTTATAATTTGTTTATTTTTAATCATAACCCCAACATGAAAAAATTATTTTTAAAAATATCATTGAAATATAAATCACCAGAAGTATAAATTTTTGAAATTTAATGGTGAAAAATTAGAAAATCATAATAAGTGGTGTGACGCTAGTGAACACTCTAACTGGATTATGTATTTGTAAAATTCTTCAATGGGGGAAAACCATTGAACAACTCATAAAATAGTCACATTTAGGTGTTGTTTCATGGGGTAATATCCAATAAATAACCCATCACATCATTATGTAATTTTTTTAAATATTTTATAGTAAAATTATAATTCATAAAAAATTATTTTTTTAATCGGCCACAACCGATAGTAAAATAGAAGATCTACATGCAAGAAATATTTTTAGTGTGTGTAAGACTAACTATAAAGAGTATTTATTTAGATATATCATTACAGAAATCATTGTATACCTTGGAAAAATATTATAAGGTGAAAAATATTATTTTATTCTTGAATATTTCAATAATTTATTAAGAAAATAAATCCATGTAAATATATTATAGGGGAAATAATTATTATGACAAATAAATGGTGTAATGTCATAATCATGTTTTCTTGCATTAAATAGTTTAATGGTGTTTCAATATTAATTTTTTTTTTGAAATTGGATATTATATTCCAATAATCTATCATGATTTGGATCAATATTTAAACTATTAAATGGATTACAAATATAATTTTATAATTTTTAAAATTTATTAAAATCAAAAACATTTATTTTTGAAAAAACACATTGATTAGGAATCATCCGCTTATGGGTATAAGAATTATGATCACACGCACAATGAATATTAATGTATGTTATATAAACATCACATTTTAATTCAATAGTTTCAATAAATCACTTAATCTATTAACATGATGGCTCTCATCAATTTCATAGAAAACCCCTGACCAAGACATGTTCATCTTGACCTTTGGAGAATGATATATTGTATTCCCCCTCACATGTCAGAGATCATAAACATATCACCCCAAAAATACACATCTTCTGTTGTTTATATTGATGATTTATTGTATAGAGGGAATAAATTACAATCCACATATATAAATATATCTATGACAAGCCTAATTATTAAAATTAGACTCACTTGGAAAATAATTAACTATAAAACATGAAAAATATACTGAATTAGAAAAACATGAAAGAATAACTAATACTACATAATTAAAATTCTCTCCACCACTACATATTTTATATATTTATTTTAAACCCTATATGTAAGTAATAAAAGATATAGATATAATATAAATACTTGTTTACTATCAAAATTAGTTGAAATCAATATTCAAATGAACATTAGAATAAATAAAACTCCTAAAATGATATTTGAATGTCCCTATTTATAAGATATCATATATTCGTATATCATCTCATGTTTCATATAGATATAATAGATCATCATTATTACACAACTACAATGATTCAATGAATCCATGAATGATTGACATAGTTACATATCCTAATTGAATTGTCTTTTCTAAGGATAATTTCCAACCATTTTATATATTTTATTCTTTTCCCATTTAATGACATTGTATAATATTTTGGTGATTTTACAACTTTCCTTCATCAAATTGATATTTTTGCTAATGATCTATATCAAATTATTAATTCATTTTTATGAGTATGTTTCTTATGATTTATATTGTGTTGTATTTTATTCATCCATTTAGTATTTACTCTATTCTAAAGATGATATAATATTGTTGTTTATTGAGAGATGATGGATCTTCAATTGTGGTATGTTGTTGTTTTAGTGGTTAATTCACTCTCAATAAGTGATGCATTTTGTGCTGGTGTATATGTATCCTTAAGAGGTTTCCCATATGACATTACATCATGGGTGAGTCCTAATTTTCCTTACTCTTCAGGTTACACCATGTAGAGGATCATGATGAAACGACATTACATTTAGTAATTAATGTGTTCTTTCACGTAACATAAATTGACTGAGAAACATAGTTTGTGTTACATTTTGTAGTAGAGAATTCAAAAATATGGCATATCAGAAATACCCCCATACACACACATTGTGTCAAAGTTGATTTTTTACTAATAAGTTGATACATTTCCCATTTAGGGGTAGGAATATTATTGATGAACATAGGTAAATGTTATTGTGACAAATTATATTTCATTCCAGATAGGGTCATTGTTGTCCTTTTTATACCTTACAGTACGAATTCAAGATTTTGTTGGTGTTATGATGTGTAATTTAGATTTAATTTGAGATTATGTTCATCAAATGACAAACCATTAGGTTATAAATTGAGGGTATATACTCATTAGGAACAATCTCAATAACATAAGAAAACATATGTCTTATCCATGTGAAATTCTTCTGTTCAATGAATTATGAAGAATTTTCTTATAATGAATATTTTATTGGACACTACAGTCACACCAATCTTATTATATTTGTATTTTCCACATACATTACATCAAATAATTCATCCACATTATAAAATTCATCCAATTTAAGGATTTTACAATGTTTAACATTAATTTTATTCAAAAATATATATTAACTAATAATATTAAATGTTTTCTTAATTTAAAAATTATTCATCTAATCATATAAAGTGAGGTTGCGTAAAGATAAAATGTTGATATAATTATTCCAAAACAATGTAATGGAGTTAATTGAATGTATTTTGAATAACATATAATGAACTGCTTCCCTCAATAAATTCCCCCACACACTAAGAATTAATAATCCTCAAGTAGTCATTTTCAACAACCTTAAAAATAGTTCTTATCAAAATTATGTCTTATTGTAAGGAAAAATATGTTTGAATTAAAATAAATAAGAAGGATCAAATTCCAAATAATACATACCATCAAAAATTACATTATCTTCTGATCCTAGTCAACTTATTATTTTAACATTCCCTTAAAGATTTAATTATGTAATTATTATATGTCAATATCCGTTACATAATTTTAGTATATAATTCCCCGAATCTATCTATTATAATTTAATAATTAGAATCCTATTTATTTTTACCCACCTATAATTTTATTACATATATTAAATGTGTTATATAATATGTGAGATAATTATTTAACGACAAATGTAATCCCCTATGGTGATTTATAATTATAGGTGAACTGAATTAGGTATTATTCAATATCATTTATATTTTTCTTCTCTTATTATTGGATTTTACTACATCAAACACAATCATGTTGTACTATTGTGATTAAAAATATTGTAATCATTTATAAAATTAAACATTATAAATTAATGTATTAAAATATTATAGAGTAATACTACTAGAAGATCTACATTACTTTCGAAGAATATTTTTCAGAGATTATTATCATATTTCTAGGGGCTTCATTTAAAAAAAATTGATGAAAGATATATAATTTAGTTAAATAATAATTTTATCTTTCATTGAAGAGTGATTTAATATTCCAGGTTTAATTGTTAGATAATTTATTTTAACAAGCCTTTTTAGTTATATGTTTTATTTGGGAGTAGGATGGAAGAGTTTATGTTTTTTGTGGTTAACATTGAGATGGAGAATCCATCATGGCATGACCTAGTATGCTATAGTGTATTTGAATTTTAAATATGATAACTGTATTATAGATCTGGTCTTTATGCTGATAAGTGTCATGATGATGGTTTGGATAGATCTTATCTTCCAAGTGTAGTTTTGTTTTGGCATTCGGGATTTGTCGTGTATCTTTGGGGGGATAAAGTTTGCATATATAACCTTTATGGGGATTCAATGGTAAGGGAATAGGTAAATATAACGATCCTTGAGGGTAATGTTTTCATGTATCTACCATCTAGGTACCACTGAATTGTAATGAAAAGATTACAATGATAATGAACCCTAGTTGTGTAGGATCATGTGGGAGTAATTCCCAGGGACTACAACATGGATACTATTGGGGTGGTTTATGGGGACCCCTTATGGCATAGGGTGTTATGTTGCATCCAAGATTTATTGAGAACCATAAAAAATATGGAATGTTTAATTAAAACACCTCAATATTTTATAAAATATTATTCTCGAAATAAATTCCTTCAATACCTTATTTTACATCAAACCTCGAGTTTAAATGTAGTGCAACATACTATTAAAATATTTTTATGTGACTATTATAATGTTTCCTCTAAAATTGGTTGGTATGAATAGAATTATATACATTATGAAATATTTATATATATAATGGTCTATAATCATAATAAATTTGTTGATGAATATCTTTTAAATAATCAATCATTTTATGTCATGCCAATTTATTATCAAAAATATATTTTCATCAAAAATTATTTTTTTGTGAGAAAATATTGTAATTAATTTATTGAACATCTAAAATTTTTATTTGATAAAGGTGATATCATTTATGAAAACAATTTTACTAATTTATCTTATACAGAAATTTGGATATTTTATTTGAAACATTTTATTTTTCAATAAAATATTAAATATTTATAATGTTTTTTAAGAACATATTTTATTTTTAAGTATTTATAATTTAAAATTATATTTCAGATTATTTTTAAAATTTCACTAGTTCCTTATAAATATTATTAATTCAATTACAATATTTTTAATTAATTTTCTACTTTGTGTTAATATAAAACATATTTTTACTTAAAAATGAATTTTTATAAAGTACAATTTTCATCAAATTTTTTCACAGATATTAAAATTCATTTCATTAAATTATTTTTATTGAATTTGATAAAATTAAATCTGAAATATGAATTAGTATGTTCAAATTTGTTTAATATGGCCTATTTATTTTTGGTTCATATGGATAGTTACTATAGTAGAAAATTTCACCTACCTAAAGGGTTAATCAGTTAACCTTAGATAATATTAGTGGATAAGTCCATAAGTTTTTATCATAATTATTATTTAATGAATACAGTTATAACATTTCACCATAGTATATAAATATATTTTTATTATGGAACCATTCCTTGAAAAATTTATATTTGAAATTTGTTGCAAAGAATGTTACAAAGTGTCACAGTCGTAGTTTAAAATATCTCTTATGTGTTCACGTAGGGAAACAAGAAATTTACGAATTATTATAAATTTATATATTATTAATAATTTAATTATATATAATTTTTCTAATATTTTAATAAATTTTTGGGCTATAGAATTATATTAAATTATTATACAATGGTGGTACATTATTTAACATTTAATATAAAAAAATCATCTTAAAACAATTAATGTTAATAAATTTTGACTAAATTATAGTGTTCCATGAATTTTATTCAAGAATATGATAAAATTTTTATGTTGAAATGTATT
This sequence comes from Viscum album, assembly GCA_963277665.1. Lineage (NCBI taxonomy): Eukaryota > Viridiplantae > Streptophyta > Magnoliopsida > Santalales > Viscaceae > Viscum > Viscum album. The sequence continues at coordinate 471,115,008 of OY728156.1, read as the reverse complement.
ATAATTTAATTACACATTTGTCTCGCTGTCCCTAATGTTAAATAAAATGAATAGCGTCAAAATTCACATTAATGACTCATAATCAAAATATTATTTTCTTAGATTATATATAATTCATAAAAAACATGTAATAAGAAAATGAGGGTAATAAATAGTCTCAATATTCAACTATTTCCAGTTGGTGATCCAATTGTTACCTTATAAGTAAAATTTAACCCTTGAAGATTAAAATGGACGTCACCACAGTTATGTTTAAAATTGGTTAAGAATATAGTTAATAAAAATAATAATGTTTAAAATAATACCCAAACCTATCCGATAATTATTGGTTGATGGTATTAAAACTATATAATATCTTATATTCGAATATATGGAATTTTAAAATCAAATATATTGAGAATATATTTTTTATAATTTAATCATTTATGAATCATCAAATACACCACTCAGCTCAATTATAGTATGGAACACATTCGTTCCCTTCTTCACACCACATTAATCCTCTTATATCAACCATATCCTGCAACAATACCTAATTAGAATCATTATCAAAATTTTATAGGTGATTTCTTCACAAAATAACAACCCTAGGATCCTTATGATGATATCTTGTTTCAATGAAGTGGTGATCACCTTAGCCGATCACTTTCTTTTTAAATATACATTAAATTCCTATCAATAAGTTGTATTTATTAATTACTTATGTAAAATAAATATTCATGAATTTTATAATTATTATGAACCCATCGTTATTCACCCTTTTTAAAACAAATTTGATGTGAATGAACCGATCACACATTCATATGGATTACTATATCCACTTAGCTATAAAATTCATTTTTGACGCCATTTTTTATAGATGGTTATTATTAAATTATTAATGTCTATATATGATATTTAATTCATAAATATTCTTATTTAATGATAATATCATATATAAATTCTCACATTTTGAACCATTAAATAACAAAAACTTTACTTTTGCATACGTGTGGAGTACGACATCCAAAAAGAGATGTGATTTGTTTTTCAATTCCATTTTACAAGAATGGTAAAAATGAAGGATCTAATATATATAAATATATGATATATTTGTTATAATAATTATTATATAGATGGGGAACCTTTTTAAAATTCATTCATTCATTCGTTTGAAATGTTAAAATAGTATTCATGTGTACGTATGGATTATCATATCCATAATTAATGTGATTCATTTATATATATATATATATTAGGGATAAATATAATATATATTTATATATATATAATTTATATATATTTTATTTATGTCGTTATTAATATTCTTGAGATGATGAAACCATGATAAATGCTCAGTTAACATGATCTACTTAACAAAAACATACATGAATAACGAAGAAACTTTCTCCCAATATGGTGATTTAAATAAAGAATTGTTAATAAATTGGTAATAAAATGTAGAAAGTAAATAATAAATTGTATGATATATATAATATCATGTTTCCACAATTTATTTATAATAATTCATTTTTTTAATTATATTTTATCATGTTTTATGGAAGTCAGACATGAGGTAAGACATTTTCATCTAACATTCATTTATATAAGAAACATGCCATAATAACAAATTTTTTCTTTTATTTTTTGTATATAAAAAACCAAAAATAACTTTTATGATGATATATATGAATGTTATGTGTATTTAAATATCAATATAATATTCATTATTTTAATGTGATTTTGATTCAAATTTTACTGAAGCAATAATGGTTCTACGTTATAATCTCATTGTTTATCAATATGGTTTATGACTAAGATCCATTTATGAAATCTAGGAGTTCATGTATCATGGAAATATTCAATATTATTCCCCTCTAGTTATTAATATCATATAATTTTTTTTTCTTTCAATTTCCTCAACATTTGTACTGAAGTGTGTGAAATTAGTTTTTAAAGGAAAATTATCATAATTAGTCTCTCCGATCAAAAAATATTTTGATATATATCCATGTTTTCAAAAAATGTTTCAAAGAAGTATTTTAACATTTTAATATGATTTATTAAATTTATTTTTATCCATATTTTAAATTTTAAATGAAATTTCCTAATCTGAATATTTTTTTTCATTTTATGATTGTGGTATCTTATAATTTTAATACAAAAGTGTGAAATGGTTGTTTTATTTTAACATATATAACATTAATATATTTTTCCTCCCTCATGAATGATATATGATTAGAATAATTTATTATATTGTTCAAAGGTAATTTTAAAATAAAAAATTTTCATTAATATTTGAATGTTTTTGTAATTTAAAAAGTATATTTCAATATGAAAAATAAAATTTTCTATTGAAATTTTCTAGTGATCCAATAAATGAATTTTTCATCTATGATAACATATTCTAGTATTACTTATGTTTTATTGGGGATATTTTCCAAGGATATAATCCTTATTATTTCAAGGTTTTGTTATTATTATTATGAAAATATTTTTTTTATAAATATATTATTTTTTATCTGTTTGGCTGTATTGAATTGATGAAATCTTTTGGAATCTAATTTATTTTTCATGGGTTATATTATAATAATGTTTTATAATATTATACAACACGTATTTATTATTTTTACTATGTGATAGCTCGTTCAATAAAATATAAAACCCTATAATTAGTTGAGTAAATATAAATTACTCATGGGGTAAATATGTTATACGTGAACCTGGTTTCATGTGTATAATTTAATATATGGACCTAGATTTTATGTTATAAAGGTTATTCATGGATCTAGATTATATTTTAGAAATTATTTTAAATTAACTTGTTTTTATGTACATATGTTTATGGAAGTAACTGGTTTTATTGTCCATATGTTTATGCGTAGACATGAATTTCATGTTTATATGATTATGTGTGGGACTTGTTTCATAATCATAATTTATGGAGATGACCTAATTTCGTCTCAAAACGTAATTTGTAAACCTATTATTGTAGATACATTTTCAAAAAGTTATAAGCTTATTTATATGCCACAAATATTTGTATCATTACAATGTTATGATCTCATGATCCATGTTCTTTGATTCATTTGTGAACCATGTCTTATGAAATGCCATGATTTATTCCTTCTAAAAATATTATGATCATTGAATTCAAGGGTATGGTATTAAATTATTTTTATCATGTTTTCATATCATTTATCTCATGTTTTGCTTTTGAGATCATTGATATCTCCCTTGTTTTTTCCTTTTCGATCATCTCATATCACCATTTCATATGTTTCCTTTCTCTGTATTATGTATAATGGTTTTATATATGAAATATCTAATAGGATTATAGTTGTATAAAACAATTTGGTATATGTTGTAGTTCACATAAAAATAATTTATTCCTGCATCTATGATTCTATATGCATTAGACCTATATGATTATTATTGGGGTTTTTATGTTTTTATAATGAATATTTCATCTAAAGAGATGTAATAATTATATATGAAATGTTTCGTTAACTATAATTTGTATTGGAGAAAGGATTTGTTATAATTTGGAATTTAGGAAAAGGAAATGTTAGTGACATCCCTGGGGACAGGTCAATGAATAGTTTAATATCATAATGATTTGGTAATGATAATGGATGGCCAATTATAAACATAAGGTAATATATATTTAATAGAAGGTGTCTGGATTTAGAAATTCAATATATGGATTTTCATAATTATGAGGTTATTCATTATAATTATTATTTCTGAAAATATTTTTTTTGGTTTTATTCAGTTTGAAAGGCCTGTAAAAGTTTCTTTAAAATTGAATTCAACACCCAGAGAAATGACCATTCACATGGAAAACTAAATAGAATATGATTTTGGATACAATATCTTGTTCTTATTCTTAAACAACTCTATAAAATTATTTTTGGAAATAAGGATTTAATTGACTAAATGTTCTATGTAGAGAGAAACATGTTATTTAATCTTCTATGAGACATAATCCATTACCCTTTAATGGGTATTCTAATGAACTCATTCGATAGTAATGGATCAATGTGATAGAAAATATATTTTTCGTTATTTAGTTCAAAGAACGTGAATAAGTTATATTAACTATCTATTATTTGGATGGGAAGTAGATCAAAAATTGATTCAAATTAATAATACAAGAAAAGGGGTAAATTTAGATCCTTAAAATGGGATAAGTATAAGATACTATTTTTTAGTAATTATTTCCTTCTTCTTTTACATTTAAGAAATGAGAAATAATTCATTTATTTTAATTAGAAAGAATGATTAATTCATTGTTATCACTGAATAAAATTTCCTTTCAAGGTTTTCAAATGGTTAAATACTTATCCTTTACATAATCTTTTTTTAATCATTAATAGTTTAAAACCATTTCACTTAAATGTATTAGACATAAGAGGTTTTAGAATACATAGAAACCATTCAATATTCCCTCAAAGTATAAATGGATGTTGGAAACCTCGTGATTCTCATGATAAGAAAAGGAAGAGGGAGTTAAATATAACCTATAATGATATGTCACATGGAGGAAGAAAACCTTTTATCCTCATACCTTCAAAAAATATGTGAAGGATATCTATTGTCAATGTCTGAATAGAACATTGAAATATTAGTCATATTTTCATGTACATCGATCAAAAAAAAATTCAAGTGATGTGAGGAGTGTAGTAAATGAATTTAATGTATAGGTAACTCAACATAATACACTTCCCACACTTCGATACTATAGATTCTTAGAGTTTGTAAACTGTATGAATCAAGGCAGTAACCCAATATATAATGAAAAATAGACATAAAAACCTCTAAGATCAAAGGATAAATGGAAAACCTATAACATCAAAATATTTGAAGTTATCAATGATCATTAGGGAACACACATCATCTGCTATAGAATTGGGAATTCCATGTTGATGTTTGTATGAGTAATCCCTATGAATATATTATCCATTAATTAAACTTCATGACATTTTATTTTTTTTATTATCTCACCATACATAGATTTCATATAATGTTATGGAATAATAAAAATCAATATATTATTTTTTATCAGTGGAAGGATGATCTTGAACCTTCAAAAAAAATATTATTGGAAAATATAAAATATTGTTTATGTAATATGGGTTATATAATCATTTGTAAGAATAGAAGCTTTTATTGTGACATTATTTTGTGAAAGTACTTCTATATATTGGATAATATATGATAAAGTTATAAAAATTTTTGGAATGAGATTATAGTGATGAAGTTTATTGTTAATATGATCATGGAAAGACATGAGATCAAATCATCTTTGGGATTTTATCTTAGTGAAATAAATTTTCTAGTAATTTTGTTGTTAAATATTTATGGAATAGATTTATTATATTGTTATTTATGGCTAAAATATAATTTATCATATTGGATAACCATCTCAAATCATTTTTGTTTGATTATATATAAAGATACGAGGAATTAATTTTAATTCTTTTAAATGTATTACAATTCGATAAATGTAAAATTTAGTACATCAGGAATCGAATATTATTAATGAATATGAATTTAATTGTGTAAAATATTAAATATAAATTTATTAAATCACCAAAAAAGATTGAAATTTTGTTGATGATATAGAAATAAATCAGGTAAGTATATTTTATAATATTTCTTGTCGTGATGGTGAAATAATACAGAAACATTAGGTAAATAATATTGAAATGAAATTTTATTCTTTTACTTAAATTTATGATTAATCGAATGTCATTTCAGCCATCATAGATTAAGGTTTTTTTAGTCACTAATATTCTCCTGTTCATTTTTTCTATCACTCAATGATTCTCCTTTGGTGTTAGTGTAACATCCCAAGTAAGTAATGAATAATATATATTTTTATCTATGTCTATTTATTATTAAGATAGTGTTTTAGAGGCTTAAAATGAATATAAATCCCATCTTAAGCATGGAATACACTAATATTTTTAAAAGATTGTTTTACTGCCTTTTGATGGAAAACCATTTTTAAATATATCTTTTGAAAATTTTATAAGATATTTTTGTCAAAATAAACTTATTCTTTATGATTGGGACATCAAAATTTACGTTGTGTGAATTTTTGGTATTTTTCTGACAATGTTCATTTTTAATGAATAGGGAAAAATACTGCATTTTACATCAAAACTGCTTTTCAATATAATTTATTTATATTATTAGATTATCTTTTGAACTGGTTTTGAAGTTAAATTAGAATATATTTTTACAATTTAATCCAATAGTGGTCGTTTGAATTAATTTCACTTTCAAATCAGACTAAAACTAGTGTCAATCTTTTGATACTTATTGTTTCGTTAAAACACGCTATTTGGTTTGACAGTGGGAATTAATTATTAAATTAATTAATCTGACATATATGTTTTGAATTTTGTAAAATAGACTTCATTTTTGAATTCTGAATATCAAATATAGCTTAGGGTGAATTTGTGGTAATTTTCGGAAAAACTTCAATTTTTGATGAATAGTGAAACCACTAAGTGGTACTTATAAAACTTGATTTTCCGTTTAAATGAAATTTTGCCATCAATGTGTTTTGAATTTTAAAAATTCGACATACATGGTTGTCATTAAGAAGTAAAATGTGGTTCAATGAGATTAAAATAATTTTTTGGTGAATAGTAACTTATTAAGTTTTAATCACGATTAGTGGTAATTAGTGTAGTTTAAGGTAAAAATAATGCCTTAATAAAATAAGATGAGATTGAAACAAGTCCTACCCTCACAGTTTGTGTCATGGCCGACCAATACAAGCCATGGGTCAACTTGGGGACCCCCTAGAGACACTTTGGTTGGGAAATGACATAAATAACATTTTATTTAATGTAAAAGTAAAAATGACACAAACAAAATATGTTTTACGAAAACAATTTTTACATGGGGTTATAAAGATCATATTTTTTATTATAAATAGTAATTGGAAAGCTAAAAAGATTTCCTACATCATAGTATTTTTTTTATAATTTTTAGACTTTAAATAAATTAAATTATTTATGACATCATGATGATGCAGCGATGACCTCATTATTTAACGATTTAAATAAAATGGAATGATAATGCAAAATCAAAAACCTACACATGGACAAAACCAATTGGATGAGTGTAGTTCGAAGTATTATCACCTTATCCACGAATTATATCAATTTGGGACCTTTTAAAACCGAAACAAATTTTCAAATAAAGTAATATTTCTTACTTTCCAAAAGTGCCCCTCCTCTCCTTTTATAAAATACCCCCAACTCTACCTCATTTCACACACTCCTCAAGACTTTGGCTCGGCCAAACCCTGCCCATTTACTCTCTCCACATCCCTCTCCTCATCCTAGAGGATTCCCTTTGGGGATAATCCTTTCAAAGGAAGCCTTTATGCTCAAATCAAAAGGAGTTACACTTTTAAAGGTAATTCATTCTCTCATGTTCATTTGTTTTATTTTTGCTTCTCCAACCCCCCTTAAACACTTTTTATTTACTTCGTTTGTAAAAAAACCAGTATCTTCAATATACTAGGATGTTGTTATATGATTTATTTGAGCTACACTCTCACACAACTACATCAAATGGTTAAAGAACATACGATTTCTGTGGATGGTGAAATTCTGCCTCCCGAAACGATGATTGTTCAATACTCATTTAACACCTTCAAAGGTGGCCATTATGATGTAACTATTTTTATATATGATATATAATATGTTTATTATTTCCTTAAGCTTCTGTATTTTTCATTTATGTCATACCATTATTGTTTCCATTATGGGTAAACACGATATCTTCATTTTAGGAAGTGCGGACTACCACCCCCTGAAAGTGATTTGATTCGTTAATACCATATGTGGGATGTGTAAAGGATAAAGTTAATGATATTATATATGTTATTATACTGGAATTATAATATACTCTTATATGATTATGAATCCATTCCAGAAAATACGAAATAGAAATGGAAGTAGCGTTCATGCGAACGTACGACTTACCGTCTCCATGAATGGTGCATTTCAATTCTTACCTCTAAATGTGATGTAATATTATAAATACATGTATATGCTGAATATATATGATATATATGTTATTCAAATCATTAATATAATTCTGGATATAATGAAACTTTGACCAAATAAACAACATGTAAGTGTAAGAAGTCTATTTTTGACTTAAGAACCAAATACCGACAAAATGAACATTATTAACATAAATGATTACATGATGTTCATAACATGGTATAAAAGGAATAATGAACCTGAAAAAGATTCTTAAGCAAGTATAGATTAACTCAAGTTTATTATTCAGGACGTTAAAGAACGATCGAGTCAAGTCGGACCCGAGGTAAGGGATCCTACTCCTCTCTTTCTTTTTAAGTACACACTTTTATGTCATTCCTTTTAATGCTAATCTTTCTTGTTATTGGGATGATCTTTTATATTACACTTACATTAATTTTTATGTTCATGTGATGAGAGACCCTATTCTCTCTCATCAATCTATTTTGGAAGTTTTGAGTGGTGCCGTTAGGCTACCACACTTTCGTAAGAGATCTAACCTCTCTCTTTCTTTTTAAGTACTCTCCTTTATGTCACTTCTTTTAAGCTCCTCTTTGTAATGTTGGAGGGTGTTCTTTTATATTCCTATTTTTGTAAATTTTATTGTAATGTGATGAGATACCTTATTTGATCTCATCAATCCATATTCGGATGTTTTATGTGGCGCCGTTAGGCGGCCGAGTTTTTGTAAGGGATTTTTCATCTCACTTTTATTCCCGTGAGATTTATGCTACATTTGCCACAAATTCCATTGAGCGGTGTATGTACTGCCCATTATTATACTCTTTGTGTAATATACTTTCGTTTATGAGTATTTACATCAATGATCTATTGTCCTTCTTTCATGGGGTGTATGTTTTGAAAGATACCCAAGTCGGTAAGGGAACCTTTCACCCTCCTCTTTTTTTAAAAGACTTCTTTTGTTGGGTCTTTTAATTTACATATTGTTATGTTGGGATATGTTCTCATATATCCTTATTGATGAAAATTTTATATCCAAGTGATGAGATACATTTTTTATCTCTCATCAACTCATTTTGATGTGATGCCGTTAGGCTGTCAAGGGAACATTTTAACCCAATTTCGATTTCTTTGGGTTCAACATGTAGTCATTGAATATGTCATCCATTGATTATGTGTGAATGAATTTTTATTGTTTTAAACTTAATATCCACCTATATTGGGTGTATTTATATTTTTTACACATATTTTTGAGATTTATTTGTCCTTAATTTAAGGATACCTTCTTCATAAGGGATTTCATCACATTTGACATTTCTATTGAGGGTTCATTATTGTTATGCACCAATTCACTCTTCTATGGTTTATATACTGTCCTTTGGAGTATTATATCATGAATCCATTTATTCTAATGATATTATAATGTTCTGACTAAATTTTATTCCTCAATTATTGTATTCAAGTGTCTCTAATTTTGGTAAAACCCCTTTAACAAAAATATCTTTTTAAATGTTTTATTTATTTGTTCTTATTAATATCCATGTTTTCAAAATGGTTTTAAGGATTTATTTATATGGATATTAATGGTTTAAAATTTTAAGCTTCAAGGTGGTATGGGACTTCGTCTCAATCTTCTTTTATTGAGGAATATTTTATTTTATACACAACTTTCTTTTATACGGTGTATAAAACCCTTTGACTTTTCCGTTTATTCAAAAGGAAGCTTTTTTTATACGAAGAGTTTACTAAATGACAAAAGGGAATGTTTTTGTCGTACGTATGCAGCGACAACGACTTCTCCGCCGTCGTGACCATTATTTGAGTTTCGGCTTTCTCTACAAGCCATACCTTATTTTTAAAAGAAAAATAAATACCATGTTTTACTTTTCTTTTATTTTTGTATTGAAAATGGTTTTCACAATCTTATTTGTGTTGTATTGATATCTTGTGATTGAAATGTGGAAATTTTATGTTTCCTTTATGCATGTTTTATGTGATACGATTATGTTATGGTTCTTGGGCATTATTATGAAGACGGGTGGTTGCGTGATAAACTAAGGGTGAGTGAGCCAGATATAGCTCTCTAATGAACTGGGTAACGCGAAGGAGTGAAACGTTAAGCATTCTCCGAAAAGATTTAGGGAATATACTATGATGGGTATTCCAAACGTAACCAAGAGGGTTACTCCTTATGTAAGAATGTTATGAATGCCTAAAGTTACCTTTTATGTCTTATGATTTCTATGATTTAATCATGTTTTGATTAGGTATGTTAAAGTGCCTTTGATTTATGGGTAAAGTATGATTTCATTCTTATGTATATATGAACTCATGTTTCCTTTCCATATTTTTATAACCCTTACTGAGCTTTTTATGCTCATACCAAGTTTTTGAAATGTTTTTCACAGGTCAAGGGAAAGGTACATGATGAGATGATAGTGTCAAGGATGTGTCAAGAAACAATCCATGTTTTATTTTCAATATGTTTCCGTTGATGGGAAGAATGAATATTGTCTTTTATGTAACCACTTTGTTTAAATGTGGAATGTAATGCATGTTTCATGATCTAGTTCTCTAAAACTCTAAACCTAAAAAGATCCTCAATGTGTAATCTTGTAATAACTCAAGATTAAGTAAGGTTTAAGGCTGGGGCCATATAGTTGGAATCCGAGGTCAGTTTAGATAACTTTAGGAGTTAGAATTTTATTAAATGATTATCCAAAATATTTTTTTTTGAAATGATATAGCATTTGAAGATTACCATGTTGCTTCACCTAAATTATTTCTGTGAAAAGAATGGTTTTCCATAGAGGAAACAGAGCAGCTTTTCTGGGAAGGCATACAGTGGGGAATGACCTTTCAAATCAGTATCCTGAGATGGTCCGAATCAGAACTAAATAGTTTGTTGCAGTGATGGCTCAATTGACTCAGGTGAAAAATGTTTGTTGTTTTTATTGATGATATTTTGGTGTTTTCTAAAAGTAAAGAGGAGCATGAATGACATTTAAGGGTTATCTTGCAAACCTTAAAAGAAACGAAACTGTATGGGGAATTCATCAAGTGTGAGTTTTGGTTGCAACAAATTTCTTTCCTTGGTCACATTGTTTCAAAAGATGGAATAATTGTTGGGCCTTCAAAAACAAAAGTTGTGGAAGAATGGCCATGACCCACAAATGTAACTGAGATTCGTAGCATCTGTGGTTTTACAGTCTATTACCGAAGGTCTGTTAGAAATTTTTCACGATTATCTAGTCCAATGACTAAGCTAACTCAGAAGGGTGTTATGTTTATCTGGACAAAAGAATGTGATGATTGTTTTCAGGAATTGAAAAGAAGATTGGTGAATGCTCCAGTTTTGGCACTTCCTTCCAGGAAGGGTGAGTTTTTTATATACAGTGATGCTTAATTGAAAGGACTTGGTTGCGTCCTAATGCAGAATGATCAGGTAATTTCTTATGATTCACGACAGTTGAAAACTTATGAGGTAAATTACCCTACACATGATTTGGAATTAGCTGATGTTGTTTTTGCTTTAAAAATTTGGAGGCATCATTTTTATGGTGTAAATTGTGAAATATATACCGATCACAAAATTTTAAATTATATATTCACTCAGAAAGAATTGAACATGAGACAAAGGAGATGGCTAGAATTAATCAAGGATTATGATTGTACAATTCATTACGATCCGGGAAAACAAAAAAAGTGGCTAATGCTTTGAGTCGAAAAATTAATGCTTCATTAACAATGTTGTGTTTGGAACGTGATCCTTTGGTTAAGGATTTGATGAACTTTGGCATAGAAGTTGTTGGTGCACGAAGTCCTTCTGTTTTGTTTCAGGTATCAGTGAGATCTTCTCTATCAGATAGAATCAAGCAAGCACAGAAGCAAGACAGTGAGTTGCAGAAAAAGGTAGATCTAGTTCAGACAGGTAAGTTTCCTTAATTCAGCATTGATAATGATTGTGTTTTGAGATTTGGGAAGAGATTGTGTGTGCCTTTTGATTCACAGTTGAAGAGAGAGTTGTTATGTGAAGCTCATAGTTCTCCGTTTTCAGTTCATCCGGGCAGTACAAAGATGTGTAGAGATCTGCGGGAGTATTACTGGTGGGATGGAATAAAAAGAGATATTGCTGATTTTACTGTGAAGTGTTTGACTTGTCAGCAGGTTAAAGCAGAGCGGCAGTTACCGAAAGGGATGCTTCAGCCTTTACCAGTGCCAGAGTGGAAATGGGAGAATATATCCATGGACTTTGTTGTGGGATTACCGAAGACATCTCGAGGTAATAATGCAATCTGGGTTATTGTTGATCGCTTGACCAAATCTTCTCATTTCCTTGCTATACAAGATACTTTTTACCTAGATCAACATTCCCGTTTGTATATTAAAGAGATAGTCAGGTTACATGGAGTTCCTCTCTCCATTGTATCTGATCGTGATCCCAGGTTCACTTCTAACTTTTGGAAAGGCCTTCAAAAGTCGTTGGGTACTGAATTAAATTTTAGTACAACTTTTCATCCTCAATCAGATGGGTAGTCAGAACAAACAATTCAGACATTGGAGGATATGTTACGAACTTGTTCTATGGATTATCAGGGAAGTTGGGACCAACATCTTTCTTTGGTTGAATTTTCAAATAATAACAGTTTTCATTCCAGTATACAGATGGCACCATTTCAGGCATTATATGGGAAGCGGTGACGAACTCCAGCTTTCTGGGATGAAGTGGGTGAAAGGAAGTTGATGGGACCAGAATTGGTAGAAGAGATGGTAGAAAAAGTTCAGCTGATTTAGAAACACATTAGAACAGCTCAGAGAAGGCAGAAGAGTTATGCGGATAAACGGAGGAAGGATCTATCTTTCGAGGTAAGTGATCATGTTTTTCTCAAGGTTTCTCCATGTAAATGTGTGATGAGATTTGGTAAGGAAGGAAAGTTGAGTCCAAGGTTCATTAGACCATATGAAATTCTGGAGAGAGTTGGATCAGGTGCATACCGAGTGGCTTTATCTCCGAGTTTATCTCAGGTACACAATGTTTTTCACGTATCAATGTTGAGAAAGTATATGCCAGATCCATCTCATGTTTTGAGTCCAGAGGTAGTTCAGATGGAAGAGAACCTTTCTTATGAGGAACAACTGGTCCAGAATCTTGACCACATGGAGCAAGTGTTACGGAATAAGGTGATTAATCAGGTAAAGGTTTTGAGGAAAAACCACATGATGGAAGAGGCAAATGGGAATTTGAAAATTAAATGAGGGATAAGTACCCCCATTTATTCGATAAGTAAATAAATTGCGGGGACGCAATTTTCTAAAGGGGGGAAGGATTTAACATCCCAAGTAAGTAATGAATAATAGATATTTTTATCTATGTCTATTAATTATTAAGATAGTGTTTTAGAGGCTTAAAATGAAAATAAATCCCATCTTAAGCATGGAATACACTAATATTTTTCAAAGATTGTTTTACTGCCGTTTGATGGAAAACCATTTTTAAATATATATTTTGACAATTTTCTAATCTATATTTGTCAAAATAATCTTATTCTTTATTATTGGGACATCAAAATTTACTTTTTGTGAATTTTTGGTATTTTTCTGACAATGTTCATTTTTTAATGAATAGGGAAAAATACTGCATTTTACATCAAAACTGCTTTTTAATCTAATTTATTTATATGATTAGATTATCTTTTGAATTCATTTTGAAGTGAAATTAGAATATATTTTTACCATTAAATCCAATAGTGGTCGTTGGAATTAATTTCACTTTGAAATCAGACTTAAACTAGTGTCAATCTTTTGATACTTATTGTATCATAAAAACACGCTATTTGCTTTGACAGCGAGAATTAATTATTAAATTAATTAATATGACTTATATGTTTTGAAATTTGTAAAATAGACTTAATTTTTGAATTCGGAATATCAAATATAGCTTAGGGTGAATTTTTGGTAATTTTCTAAAAAACTTCAATTTTTGATGAATAGTGAAACCACTAAGTGGTACTTGTAAAAATTGATTTTCCGTTTAAATGAAATTTTTCCATCAATGAGTTTTGAATTTCAAAAATTCGACATACATGGTTTTCATTAAGATGTAAAATGTGGTTCAATGAGATTAAAATAATTTTTTGCTGAATAGTAACATATTAAGTTTTAATCGTGATTAGTGGTAATTAGTGAAGTTTATGGTAAAAATAATGCTTTAATAAAATAAGATGAGCTTGACACATGTCCTACCCTCAGTGGTTGTGTCATGGCCAACCAAGAAAAGCCATGGGTAAACTTGGGGACCCAATGGAGATACTTTGTTTGGGAAATGACATAAATAACTTTTTATTTAATGTAAAAGTAAAAATGACACAAACATAATATGTTTTATGAAAACAATTTTTACATGGGGTTATAAAGATCATATTTTTTATTATTAATAGTAATTGGAAATATAAAAATATTTCCTACATCATAGTATTTTTTTTATAATTTTGAGAATTTAAATAAATTAAATTATTTATGACATCATGATGATGTAGTGATGACCTCATTATTTAACGATTTAAATAAAATTGAAAGATAGTGAAAAATCTAAAACCTACACATGTCCAAAACCAATTGTATGAATGGATTTCGAAGCCTTATCACCTTATCCACGAATTATTTCAATGTGGGACCTTTTAAAACCGAAACACATTTTCAAATAAAGTAATATTTCTTACTTTCCAAAAGTGCCCCTCCTCTCCTCTTATAAAAGGCCCCCACATCTACCTCATTTCACACACTCCTCAAGCCTTTGGCTAGGCCAACCACTGCCCATTTACTCTCTCCACATCCCTATCCTCATCCTAGAGGATTCCCTTTGGGCATAATCCTTTCAAAGGAAGCCTTTAGGCTCAAATCAAAAGGAGTTACACTTTTAAAGGTAATTCATTCTCTCATTTTCATTTTTTTTATTTGCGCTTCTCCAACCCCCCCCCCCTAAACAATTTTTATTTACTTATTTTGTAACAACACCAGTATCTTAAATTTACTATAATGTTGTTATAATATTTATTTGAGCTACACTCTCACACAACTACATCAAATGGTTAAAGAACATACAGTTTCCGTGGATGGCGAAATTCTGCCTCCTGAAACGATGATTGTTCAATACTCATTTAACACCTTCAAAGGTGGCCATTACGATGTAACTATTTTTATATATGATATATAATATTTTTATTCTTTCCTTAAGCTTCTGAATTTTTCATTTATGGCATACCATTATTGTTTCCATTATGGGTAAACACGATATCTTCATTTTAAGAAGTGCGGACTACCGCCCCCTGAAAGTGATTTGATTCGTTAATACCATATGTGGGATGTGTAAAGGATAAATTTAATGATATTATATATGTTATTATACTGGAATTATAATATACTCTTATATCATTATGAATCCATTCCAGAAAATACAAAATAGAAATGGAAGTAGTGTTCATGCGTACGTGCGGCTTACCGTCTCCATGAACGGTGCATTTCAATTCTTACCTCTAAATTTGATGTAATATTATAAATACATGTATATGATGAATATATATGATATATATGTTATCTAAATCATTAATATAATTCTATATATAATGATCCTTTGACCAAATTAACAACATGTAAGTGTAAGAAGTCTATTTTTGACTTAAGAACCAAATACCATCAAAATGAACATTATTAACTTAAATGATTACATGATGTTCATAACATGGTATAAAAGGAATAATGAACTTGAAAAAGGTTCTTAAGAAAGTAGAGATTATGTCAATAGTATTATTTAGGACGTTAAAGAATGATCGATTCAAGTCGGACCCGAGGCAAGGGATCCTACTCTTCTCTTTCTTTTTAAGTACACACTTTTATATCATTCCTTTTAAAGCTCATCTTTCTTGTTATTGGGATGATATTTTTTATTACACTTACTGTAATTTTTATGTTCATGTGATTAGAGACCCCGTTCTCTCTCATCAATCCATTTTGGATGTTTTGAGTGGCTTCGTTATGCTGCCGAACTTTAGTAAGAGATCTAACCTCTCTCTTTCTTTTTAAGTACTCTCCTTAATGTCACTTCTTTTAAGATCCTCTTTGTAATGTTGGGGCATGTTCTTTTATATTCCTCTTGCTATACATTTTATTTTAATGTGATGAGATACCCTATTTTATCTCATCAATCCATATTCGGAAGTTTTATGTGGCGCTGTTAGGCTGCCGAGTTTTCGTAAGGATTTTTCATCTCACTTTTATTCCCGTGAGATTTATGCTACATTTGCAACAAATTCCATTGAGTGGTGTATGTACTTCCAATTATTATACTCTTTGTGTAATATACTCTCGTTTATGAGTATTTACATCAATGATCTATTGTCCTTCTTTCATGGGGTGTATGTTTTGAAAGATACCCAAGTCGGTAAGGGAACCTTTCACCCTCCTCATTTTTTAAAAGACTTATTTTGTTGGGTCTTTTAATTTACATATTTTTATGTTGGGATATGTTCTCATATATCCTTATTGATGTAAATTTTATGTCCAAGTGTTGATATACACTTTTTATCTCTCATCAACTCATTTTGATGTGATGTCGTTAGGCTGTCAAGGGAACTTTTTAACCCAATTTAGATTTCTTTGGGTTCAACATGTAGTCATTGAATATGTCATCCATTGAATATGTGTGAATGACCTTTTATTGTTTTAAATTTAATATCCACTTATATTGGGTGTATTTATATTTGTCAGACATATTTTTGATATTTATTTGTCCTTAATTTAAGGATACCTTCTTTATAAGGGATTTCATCACATTTGACATTTCTATTGAGGGTTCATTGTTGTTATGCACCAATTCACTCTTCTATCATGTATATACTGTCCTTTGGAGTATTATATCATGAATCCATTTATTCTCATGATATTATAATGTTCTGAAAAAATGTTATTCCACAATTATCGTATTCAAGTGTCTCTAATTTTGGTAAAACCCCTTTAACCAAAATAGCGTTTTAAATGTTTTAATTATTTGTTCTTATTAATATCCATGTTTTCAAAATGGTTTTAAGGATTTATTTATATGGATATTAATGGTTTAAAATTTTAAGCTTCAAGGTGGTATGGCACATCGTCTCAATCTCCTTTCATTGAGGCATATTTTATTTTATACACAACTTTCTTTTATACGGTGTATAAAACCCATTGACTTTTCCATTTATTCAAAAGAAATCTTTTTTATACGAAGCGTTTACTAAATGACAAAAGGGAATGTTTTTGTCGTACGTATGCGGCGACAACGAATTCTCCGCCGTCGTGACCATTATTTGAGTTTCAGCTTCCTCTACAAGCCATACCCTCTTTTTAAAAGAAAAATAAATACCATGTTTTACATTTCTTTTATTTTGGTATTGAAAATGGTTTTCACAATGTTTTTTGTGTTGTATTGATATCTTATGATTGAAATGTGGAAATTTTATGTTTCCTTTATGCATGTTTTATGTGATAAGATTATGTTATGGTTCTTGGGAATTATTATGAAGACGGGTGGTTCCGTGATAAACTAAGGGTGGGCGAGCCCGATATAGCTCTCCAATGCATTGGGTAACGCGAAGGAGTGAAACGTTAAGGTTTATCTGAAGAGATTTAGGGAATATACTGTAATGGGTATTCCAAATGTAACAAAGAGGGTTACTCCCTACGTAAGAATGTTATTAATGCCTCAAGTTACCTTTTATGTCTTGTGATTTCTATGATTTAATCATGGTTTGATGAGGTATGTTAAAGTGCCTTTTATTTATGGGTAAAGTATGATTTCATTCTTATGTATATATGAACTATTGTTTCCTTTCCATATTTTTATAACCCTTACTGAGCATTTTATGCTCATCCCAAGTTTTTGAAATGTTTTTCATAGGTCAAGGGAAAGGTACATGATGTGATGATAGTGTCAAGGATGTGTCAAGAAAAAATCCATGTTTTATTTTCAATATGTTTCCGTTGATGGGAAGAATAAATACTGTCTTTTATGTAACCACTTTGTTTAAATGTGGAATGTAATGCAAGTTTCATGATCTAATTCTCTAAAACTCTAAACCTGAAAAGATCCTCAATGTTTAATCTTGTAATAACTCAAGATTAAGTATGGTTTAAGGCTGGGGCCTTATAGTTAGTTGTCTCTTCCATTTCAATATTTTCATTTCTCACTAACATTATCCTATTATAAAACTTATTTTATGTAATGTCCCAGGCCCGGGTACCAGTCAACGGGTTCCCCGAATATGGTTGGTCACATAACCTCAAGCGCATTTCCCCATATGCCAGAGGCTACCGACTTACAGTGAGGGCCCAGGTCTGATAGTGGGGAAACTATGCACTCATTTATCAAAGTGTAGTGCAGCGGAATAAAATAGAATGCATACAAAAGTGGAAGCAATAACCCATACACACTTACAATAAAAAAAATGTAATAAAAGATAACCAATATTTATATAGATAATGATGCAACATCTCTCGGGTTCTAAGAAAACTGGCAGAACATGTTACACAACAATATAGTACAATACAATACATAGTACAACAAAACAAAACTAAACAGCCAGAAGCATCACGAGACAAAGCTCGGTACCATGCTCCTCTACTCCTCAACAGTAATCACATACCTATATAGGGACCCTTTCCCTGATCCACACCTACAGAAATGTAATCTGTTTGGGATAAAGATATGACCCAAACAGGGTGTGAGAATTAAATCCTAGTAGGCACCCACCAATGGACCGTGATCAACTGTGTGTAAATATGCAACAAAAGTGTGCGAAATTAAATACAAAAAACTAGGATTTACTCTAAAGTAACTAGCTTTAGAAGTTATATTTCCATTTTAAAATTCATCCAATCGTTCATTATAAGGAAACCACCATAGTGAATTTTGTTGAGCCCTCTGGAAGATTGTTGAATTCTTCCTATGATTGCTGTTTTAATAATCACAAATCATCAATTACTTAATCCGGTTGGATTTCTCATATACATAATCAAAATCTCTTAGTGAATCTATGTGTATTGGTTGGATCATGTTTTATCTCTTTGATATTGATTTACAAGTATTTTGGAAGTCCTCTGGATCAAAGGACAACGGTCTCACTGATCCATATTAAAGAACAACGGTCTCACTGATCCATATCAAAGGACAACAGTCTCACGGATACATATCAAAGGATAAAGGTATCACCGATCCATATCAAAGGACAATGGTCGCACTGATCCATATCAAAGGACAATGATCGCACCGATCCATATCAAAGGACAACAGTCTCACCGATGCGGATCAAATGAGTCACTGAAGATGTCTCGCCGATGTTGATCAAATGAGTCACCGAAGATGTCTCCCCGATGCAAATCAAATGAGTCACTGAAGATGTCTCACCGATGCTGATCAAATGAGTCACTGAAGATGTCTCACCGATGCTGATCAAATGAATCACCGAAGATGTCTCACCAATGCTGATCAAATGAGTCACCAATCATGACACACTGATGCTGATCATCTCAGTCACCAATGATGTCTCACCGATGCTGATCAAATGAGTCACCGAAGATGTCTCACCAATGCTGATGCAGATGACCTACCGATCACTTAACACACTGATAGTCATAAACAGTTTTTTGAATTTCTTTATCATTATTTAATCTAACCATTGGTCATATTAGGAATATTTTAAACACTTTGTCATTTATTTAATGTGTGTTGTGGGATGTCAGGGAACCGTACCTCGTACCTGCAAAAAGAAATCATATATTTTTCCGGAGCTCGTGCGTTAAATAAGGGGATCTTTCGAGCTGAAGAGGCGCGCTTGTGCTGCAAGAAAAAGTGTTGAACACAAGAACAAATACAGAGAGTGATGAACCGAGCTGGTTTACATGCAAAGAGATGACTGAGCATACAATAAGAACTCGTACAATTTTGCATACCAGAAAAGAGATGATAACAAAAACAAGAACATCACTTAACAACTTCTTCAACTATCATTACACCTGGAAGTCAAGGAAAAAGACGATACTCTGTTTTCCAGAAAAAAACTAGAAGATGACTCAGAACGAATTCTGATCAAACAAAGGAGTCCAGAGCTACATGAAAATCACAAGATCCATTTCTAAACTCTAAATATTTGCCTCTGTGATATACTTTTTACATTTTGAATAGTGTGTGTTATCTGCTATATTTTACACACACACTGTCTCCTGAACTTTAACTGGAGGATCTGTAAATCCTCACTAAAACACTTTACATCTTCTATTTCCCACTGGGATAGTGGTAGAGGTCATGTGACCTGAACAGACGGTTGCTGTTGTATCTGTTCCCACGAATGACTGTGGTAGAGGTCTTTAACCTGGACAGTAGGTTGCTTTTGTTAACCCCAATCCCGGGTGTGGATCATATTTTTATAAAAGCTTTTAAGAGGACTAAGTCTCGGCTTGAGACTGAACCTCTTGGTTATATCTGATGTTCTATATCATTCAAAGTCATTCTTTTATTTCTCTTCTAATTACTTAAAACCAAAACTATTTTAAAGTCACTTTGATAATTAAACTCGCAAGTCTTTATATTAGTTGTATATCAGTAAGTTAGTTTCAAAAGTTAATCAAATCTTATGATTTGATTAGCTGGGAAATAATAAATCCCTTGAGAACCTAATAGAACCTTTACTTTGGTATAAATTCACTACAGTTTAATTTTTTATTTTAATTGGGGGATTCTATGAAAAAAAATTTAAAACAGAAATTTTGAATAGAACTCAATACACCCCCCTCTTGGGTATCCACTTTGACCAACAATTGGTATCAGAGGAACATTTAAATATTTTCTAAAAGTACTCTGTTTTTCAACGGTGATTTTAGTTGTATTTTAAAGTTCTTAAAATTTATGTTATTTCTAAATTTTTATCTCTTTAAAATCTTTGCTTTAATTTAGATATCATGGACAATAGAGTTGAAGGTGTTGCTACCAATAGACCACCCTTTTTCAATGGCACCAACAATGCTCAGTGGAAAATCAAGATGAAAATTCATTTAGAGAACATGGGTTTTGATATTTGGACTACTATATAATCTGAATACAAAATACCAACTACTATTTGATCTACTTGGAATGAAGCTACTAAGACAACCAACAATAATAATTGTAAAGCTATGAATTCTTTGTATTATGATCTAGGAGATGAGAAATTTAATAGAATATATGCTTGTAAAACTGCATATGAAATTTAGGATACCTTAGCTGTTTCTCATGAAGTAACAACTAATGTTAAGGATATGAGATTGAATAACTATACTATTAAGTATGATAATTTTATGATGAAGCCTGATGAACCCATTTATGACATGTATCTCAGGTTTAATGAAATTGTCAACACAATGACTTCTCTAGGAAAAGATGTTCCTGCAAAGGAACAAATCATGAGAATTTTGAGATGTCTACCTGAAAGATGGAGAGGAACCTCTGTCTCCATTAGAGAATCGTGGAACATTGGAGAACTGCAAGTCAAAGAACTAATTGGAAAACTGATGATGTATGAAGAGGAACTCAAAGTGAACAAAGAAGAAGATGATAAACCTAGAAGGAAGTCTGTTGCCTTCAAAACTACAACCTCAAAGAATAAGGATAAGGAAAAGCTTCATGCTATCAATGAAAGTTCAAGTTGTGAAGATAGTGAGAGTGATTCTAATAGTGATGCTGAGATGGCTCACATTGCTAGAAGGTTTATGAAATTTTATAGGAAGAAGAAGTTTTTCAGAAATTCAAACTACAAAGGTATGTATGAAAACAAAGGACATTGGAAAAAGGATTGGAAGAAGCCAGATAAATCAGATGAAGTTGTCTGTTATGAGTGAAAAAGGAAAGGACACATAAAATCAGACTGTCCAAAGCTGAAATACATGAAGAATTATGAATACAAGGATAACAAGTATAATAAAGCCATGAATGCTACTTGGAGTGCTTCTGAGGATAGCTCCACTGAATCTGATGTTTCTGAAACTTAACACAGAAATTAGGTAAACATGTGTTTTATGACAAACACATCTAAGGTAACTTCAGAAACTCCTGCTTCTAATTCATATTATGCTGGAGATGATTCTGAATGTGATAACATGTCTAAATCTGAACTGTTTGAATATTGTGATATGTTAGAAGAAACATGTAATGATCTGAAAGACAAATACAAATGTTTAAAGAAACAGTATGCTTTAACTATTAAACATAAATCTGATCGGGATATTGATGTACAAAATAATGCTCAGTTTCTTAAAGAGAATACTGAACTAATATTGTCTAATGAGAAACTCAAGAAAGACATAGAGAAATTTACAAATGGTAAATATACTCTTACTCAATTGCTAGGTAAGCAAATAGCACCTAGATAAACTACTGGTATAGGATACCAACCCGGACAAAGGAAAATTACCAAAACTAGATTAATTCATAAATCTGGATAGAATGTAGCTAGCTATGGAACTTCATATTCTTCAACTATATATATTCATAGTTATTGATCTAATAAGGTTTACCTTTCAAAGTATGTTGATTCATCAACTCTCATGAGACCCATAAGTCAAATTTGGGTACCAAAAGCAGTGATTGCTAACCTGTCTGGACCCAAGAAGATCTGGGTACCAAAATGATTTCCTATCTAAATCTGTTTTGTAGGGAACCTTCTTAAAGAGCTCCTGTAGAATGACTTGGTATTTGGACAGTGGATGTTCAAGACATATGCTAGGAGACATCTCATGCTTCAAAAGCGTAGTCAGAGTTGATGGAGGCTTTGTCACTTTTGGTGATAACTCAAAAGGAAAAATCATCGGCTTATGCCAGATTGGTAACACTAACTGAGTATTGATTTCTAATGTTTTATTTGTTGATGGACTGAAATACAATTTGTTAAGTATTTCTCAGTTATGTGATGATGGTTTTTATGTTAAATTTGAAAATGAATCTTGCAATGTTTTTAATTCAAAAAATGCTTTAGTGTTTTCTGCTGTAAGAAATGAAAATGTTTATGCAGTTGATTTAAATTCTTTAGCTAAGAAAAATATTACTTGTTTAAATGGTTTTCATAAAGAGTCTTGGATTTGGCATAGAAGATTAGGTCACTGCAATGTGCATTCACTTAGAAAACTTTCTAGGAAGAACATAGTTAGAGACCTACTGAAACTTGATTTTCCAGCAGAAAAAGTTTGTAATCCCTGTGAAAAGGGAAAGCAACATAAAATTTCTTTTAAATCAAAGAAATAAGTGTCAACTTCTAAACCACTCGAGTTGGTTCACAAGGATTTATTTGGGCCTTTTAGAGTTTCTAGATTAAATGGGAAGCATTATGTCTATGTTCTTATAGATAACTTTTCTAGATATACATGGGTATATTTTCTAGCTCACTAAAGTGAAGCCTGTTCTTATTTTATAAAATACTCCAAGTCTGTATAAAACCATAGTGGACTGAAGATTAAAACCCTAAGAAGTGATCATGGTCGTGAGTTTGAAAATCATGAGTTTGAATCTTACTGCTCATACAATGGCTATAGTCACAATTTCTCTTCCCATATGACACCTCAACAGAACGGTGTAGTAGAAAGTAGGAATATAACCCTACAATAAATTGCTATAACTATGCATAATGAGTATAATATACCTATTTATTTTTGGGATGAAGCAGTAAATACATCTTTTTATGTTATCAATAGAGTCCTGATCAAACCTATTCTTAAGAGGACCCCTTATGAGTTGTGGAGCCATAGGAAACCTAAGGTTAACTACTTCATAGTTTCGGCTGCAAAGTCTTTATTCTTAATACGAAAGAAAATCTTGATAAATTTTCATCCAAGAGTGATGAAGGAATTTTTCTAGGTTACTCAACTTCCAGTAAAGCCTATAGAGTTTTCAATAAAAGAACTAAATGTGTGGGAGAATCTGTTCACATAAAATTTGATGAAACTGATCCACATGAACCTAGGAACTCTCTTGAAAATCGTGAAGATGATCTCTCTAGTTTGAACCTTAATGATAAAGACAGTGGACCGGTAGTTAAAACATCCAGTTCTGGAGATTTTCCAGACCCTGCTTCTGTTGAACCTCAACCTGTAGATGAACCTGAAATCTCAAGCCCTACCATTTCTAGATCAACTAGAATTCTGAAGAATCATCCTTTAGATGCTGCTGTAGTAAATCTTGATAGAGGGACACAGACTAGAGCTTCTCATAGAAATCAGGTTGAACATCAAGCCTTCTTTTCACAACTAGAACCTAAAAATTTCAATGATGCTATTAACGATGAATCTTGGGTAATGGCTATGCAAGAAGAACTAAATAAATTTTCAAGAAACAATGTCTGGAAATTAATAGAAAGACCTAAGGACACTATCACCATAGGCTCAAATGGGTGTTCAGAAACAAGGTCGATGAATCAGGAAACATCATTATAAACAAATCTAGGCTAGTTGAACAAGGTTACAATCAAGAAGAAGGAATTGACTATGACGGAACCTTTGCACCTATAGCTATATTAGAGGCTATTAGAATCTTACTTGCCTATGCATCACATCTGAATTTCAAATTATATCAAATCGATGTGAAAAGTGATTTTTAAATGGTTTTATTGTTGAAGATGTTTTTGTAGAACAACCACCTAGTTTCACAAATCCTCATTTTCAAAATTATGTATTTAAACTTTTTAAAGCTTTATATGGTTTAAAACAAGCTCCAAGAGCTTGTTATGAAAGACTTTCAAACTATCTTATTTCAAAAGGATTTACAAAAGGAATAGTTGATCCCACTCTTTTTATAAAAAGGATTTCAAATGATGTGTTAATAGTACAAATCTATGTTTATGATATTATTTTTTGATCTTCGAAAACTTCTTTATGTACTGAATTTTGAAAGGTTATGAAAAATGAGTTTGAAATGAGATTAATGGGAGAGCTTAAGTATTTTCTTGGATTTCAAATCCTTCAAACTAAAGATGGAATTATTCTAAATCAAAGTAAATATACTTTGGATTTATTAAAACGTTTTAGTTTAGATAGTATTAAGGAAAGTTATATACCTATGAGTACTACCTGTAAGTTGGATGTTGATGAAACTGGGAAAACAGTCGATCAAACCTATTACAGAGGTATGATTGGGAGTTTAATTTATCTTACTACTAGTCGACCAGATATTATGTTTGGTGTGTGTATGTGTTCTAGATTTCAAGCTAATCCTAAAGAATCACACTTACTGGCTGTTAAAAGGATTTTTAAATATCTTAAGTATACTGTGAATTTACGTTTGTTTTATCCAAAAGGAAAATAATTTGACAGAACTAGTTATCCAGATGATGACTTTGCTGGATGTATGTTAGATAGTAAAAGCACATCTGGAACATGTCATTTACTTGGAATGTCCCTAGTATCATGGTGTAGTAAGAAACAGAACTTAGTTGCATTGTCTACTGCTGAAGCAGAATATATTGCTACTGGTAGTTGCTGTGCATAGATTCTGTGGATGAAACACACTTTATTGCACTATGGATTTGATTTTAAATAGGTTTCAACTAACTGTGACAATACTAGTGTGATCAACATATCTAAGAATCATGTGTCTCACTCTAGGACTAAGCACATTGATATCAGATATCACTTACTAAGAGATCATTATCAGAAAGGTGATTTTTCTCTAGAATTTATTAGTTCTGAACATCAATTATCTGATATATTTACAAAGCCTTTAAGCTCTAAAAAATTAATTTTATTAAAAAAGATTTGTGTATGAAAGATCTGTGAAAATGATCTGTGAAACTGATCTGTGAAACTGATCTGTGAAACCGATCTTTCTTTATATTACATTTTATTTTTTGATTAATTAACTACATTTATCTTTATTATGGGAACCCTAAATTATTAAATAATTGATACGCGACTATTTCTATTCCCCAAACCGTCGACCTTTCATTTCATTACCGCCAAACCTTATTTCTTCTGTTATCCTCCACATCGAACATTCGAACTCCTGCTTTCCCCAGAATCGTCAAATTGCTAAGAAGAAGAGACCGACCAAAGGATCAGAAAGTAATGTACCTTCAAAGCGTGCTCGAGGGGAGTTGAGTAGTACCACTCAAAGATCAGTAAATCCAAACCTGGAAACTCAGATTTTTTCTATAGAAAAGGAATTCAGCTCCACCTGGCTTTTGACAAGTAAGTCGCTGTTGTTACAATTTTTAGATTCACAAGGATGGAAAACCTGGTTCTCAGATAACACTCGTGTATACTACCCAAAGCAAGTTCATGAGTTTTATATAAATATGAATGTTACTTTAGATGGTGTCGAGGCTTCCAGAATGTCTTCTGTAGTAAAAGGAAAGAAAATATCTTTTTCGTCTAAACAATGGGCTGAATGTTTGAATGTACCCCACGAGGGTCGGTATGAGGATTATGCTGGAACATTCCTCCAACCACTGAATATTTCACTTATGAGTTAGCTTTAGAGATTTTGACTGGAAACAGAGAGTCAAGGAGAATCATATCCTCAGAGCTGGATGGTGAATGTAGACTTCTCGTTAAGTTTATTCAGCACCAAATTTTCCCCAGGAAAAAACATTTTCCTACTGTAAGATACCATTATGTTTTTCTATTGTTTTTAATAAAGACCCATGAGAAGATCAATTTGTATAGATATCTAATGGTGCACATAGCTGGAATGGTGAAACCTTCTAAGAAATCCACTGCCCTGTTCTATTCCAAAATGATCTCTGCTATGTTAAAGAATTTGGAATGGTTTGATGAAGCTGATGAGATAGCTGAATCTGATAGTGATTTTTGTATTAACAATGAAATTTGTAAACGGATGAAAATAAACCGGAACCCATGGAAAAAATGTAGGGTTGCTGATGAGGAAAAGCTGTATGAATCTTACAATCCCAAAGATCATGGAAAGAGTCTGAAGGGTTTGAGGGGCCCTGGTTTGAAATTAGACGAGGAGTCAATTTATTCTGATGATGAAGAAGAATAAAATGTTGAAATGAATAAAGACACTGAAGAGTCTGGTAAACAAGGGATGGAATAAGTTGAAACAGAAGAAGGAAGTATGTCACCACCTGATGATAGGAGTGATCCTGATATTATGATCCCTAAAATAAGGATATACATTGGATATGCCAGTCCACCTTTACCCCTACCTGAATCAGAACCAGTTCATGATGATGAAAAAGCTAGTGACACTGAAGTATATGACAGTGACGTTTTTGTGATGAATGGAAATGAAAATGGAGATGATGATGGTGATGTTAATGATGATGATGATGATAACCGACCAGTGGATGGTCTTGTTGTACCTCCAACAGAAACACATCAAACTGTACCAGAAACAGATGCAAATGGAATGAGAGAATCTCTTGAAATTAGTGGAAAAGCAAGTTATGATAAACCGAAATATACTCTATGTGCCGCTGTCGGGGATGATTACCCTGGTTTTGCTGTTTTGGGTTTAGAGTATTCTGATGAAGAAGAAGAAGAATCAGAATCTACAGTGGTTATGATGAAAATCCACCCAGTTGAGGCAAGGTCTGATCATGTTGTTGATGCTGCAGGTGATCAGCTACCTAGTTCTACTGTCTCTCAGTTTGATTTTGATAAGTTCAAAAGGACGTTTCTTACTGCTATGAGAGATACAGTCGGAGAAGAGATTTCAAATGCTATTAAACCAGACCTATCCAATACTAGTGAGTTTATTGTCAGGCACATAGCCTCTCTAAATCAGATTCTGAAGGATCTACAATCTATCTTAGTTTCGTTATCCAACGAATTTAGATCCACCATCTCTGGTATGATGGAAGTGTTGAGAAATTAGATTGAACATCCTAAGAATTATGATCTGAGAAAGTTGAAAGCTGAGATAACTCAGATAGTTTCTCAAACCAGTACAACCAACGTATCCAAGATCACTACTCGTGAGCTAGAGGCTCTAAGGCAGATTGTGCATGATGAATTGGCCTCCATTAGGAAAGTTCTTGATTTGGACTCGTTGAAGAAGATGAAGGAACAAAGTGATCACATTCATAAGATGGTAATAGTATATTCAGCAGATGCCACTAAAGCTCAGAGAGAGATCATGGAAAAGGTTGATCACTACTTTTCAAAAATCTATACCAATCATGAGATGACCGCAAATTTCAAAGTGTTAGCTAAAAATCTGAGACTACCTCCAATCACTCAAGCATTCAAGACTCAAGTTCGACAGTTGCAAGATTTTACTCCAACCGTGGAACGGTTAATGGAAAATAAGGATGATTTTGAGAAGGCTATGTAGTATGGTGCTAAAGTTATTCAGAATTTCATTAATCTTTTGAAGCATTATCTAAATGCACAAGCCACTGTCATTGTGCTTCCTACTGCTGACCTCCTCGGTGCCTCTGATGTTGGTCCAAATCAGATCTCTGTTGCTCAAGATCTCTCTCAACTCCGACCAGTTCCTCAGCACTCTTCTCAACCAGCTCCTATAGCTCCGCAGCAAATCCTGGTGGCATCCTCTCCTCCAACTTCTAGAGTCATCTTACCACTGTTTCAAATTCTCCCAGTTCAACCTACCTCCATGCATTCCAAATTACCCACCATTGATCCTTCTGACAAGGGAAAAGGCTCGCTACACCCCAGAAATAGTTGTGCATTGTTGTTGATAGGGTGAACCCTGTTGTGATTGTACTTTGATGTCTTATAAACT
This sequence comes from Viscum album, assembly GCA_963277665.1. Taxonomy (NCBI): domain Eukaryota; kingdom Viridiplantae; phylum Streptophyta; class Magnoliopsida; order Santalales; family Viscaceae; genus Viscum; species Viscum album. The sequence goes on along the minus strand of OY728156.1, from coordinate 471,086,241 downwards.
TTACTCTCTTTTCTTTTTATTCTCACTGATGTTTTCTTTTAATCTCTTCTTTATCTGTTTTCCCACCTTTTTGATTATCCCAAGGGGGGAGAAATCTGTATATCTATGGATATATGGGAGATATGAGAGAGATGCATCTCTAAAGGGGGATATTTATATCTTTTTATGGAAATTCTTGCATAAGTTTTTAAAGGCATAACTTATATCTTTTTATGGCAACGATTGCATAAGTTTTTAAAGGCATAACTTCAGGGGGAGATTTATATCTCATTGTGTGTTTATTGTTATTATGCCTTATTATTGATGATATCTTATATTTATTAATGGCTTAGCATTGTGATTGGCTAAGATTTGTGATTATCAAAAAGGGGGAGATTGTTGAGCCCTTTGGAAGATTGTTGAATTCTTCCTATGATTGCTGTTTTAATAATCACAAATCTTCAATTACATAATCCGGTTGGATTTCTCATATACATAATCACAATCTCTTAGTGAATCTGTGTATATTGGTTGGATCATGTTTTATCTCTTTGTTCGTGATTTACAACTATTCTGGAAGTCCTCTGGATCAAAGGAAAACGGTCTCACCGATCCATATCAAAGGAAAACGGTCTCACCGATCCATATCAAAGGACAACGGTCTCACCGATCCATATCAAAGGACAACGGTCTCACTGATCCATATCAAAGGAAAAAGGTGGCACCGATCCATATCAAAGGACAACGGTCACAGCGATCCATATCAAAGGACAACAGTCTCACCGATGTTGATAAAATGAGTCACCGAAGATGTCTCAGCGATGCTGATCAAATGAGTCACCGAAGATGTCTCACCGATGCTGATCAAATGAGTCACCAAAGATGTCTCACCGATGATGCTCAAATGAGTCACCGATGATGTCTCACCGATGCTGATCAAATGAGTCACTGATCATGACACACCGATTCTAATCATCTCAGTCACTGAAGTTATCTCATCGATGCTGATCAAATGAGTCACGGAACATGTCTCACCAATGCTGATGCTGATGACCTACAGATCACTTGACACACTGATAGTCATAATCAACTGTTTGAATTTATTTATCTTTATTTAATCTAACCAACAGTCATATTAGGAATATTTTAAATGCTCTGTCTTTTATTTAATGTGTGTTGTTGGATTTTAGGGAACCATACCTCCTACCTGCAAAAAAAAAATCATATATTTTTTCGGAGATCGTGCGTTAAATATGAGATTCTTTCGAGCTAAAGCGGTGCGCGTGTGCTGCAAGAAAAAGTGTTGAACACAAGAACGAATACGCAGAGTGCTGCACCGAGCTGGTGTACATGCAAAGAGACGACTGATCTTACAAGAAGAACTCGTACACTTCTTCATACCAGAGAAGAGATGAGAACAAAAACAAGAACATCACTTAACAGCTTCTTCAACTATATTTACACCTGGAAGTCATGGAAACATACGATACTCTGTTTTACAGAAAAAAACCAGAAGAGGAATCAGAACGAATTCTGATCAAACAAATGAGTCCAGAGCTGCACGAAAATCATTAGAGCCATTTATAATCTCTAAATCTTTTCCTCTGTGATTTAATTTTTACATTTCGATCAGTGTGTGTTATCTGCTGTATTTTACACACACACTATCTCCTGTACTTTAACTGGAGGATCTGTAAATCCTAACTGAAACTCTTTACATCTTTTATTTCCCACTGGGATAGTGGTAGAGGTTGTGTGACCTGAACAGCTGGTTGTTGTTGTATTTATTCCCATGAATAATTGTGGTAGAGTTTTTGGACCTGGACAACTGGTTGCTGTTGTTTTCCCCGATCCAGGGTGTGGATCAACTTTTTATAAAAGCTTTTGAGATGACTAAGTCTCGTCTTGAGACTGAACCTCTTGGTTATATCTGTTGTGCTATATCTATCAAATTCATCCTTTTATTCTAGTACTAATTAATTTAAAACCAAAACTGTTTTAAAGTCACATTGATAATTAAACTCGCAAGTGTTTATATTAGTTGTAAATCAGTATGTTAGTTTCAAAAGTTAATCAACTCTTCTGATTTGATTAGCTGGGAAATAATCAATCCCTTGAGAACCTAACAGAACCTTTACTTTGGTATAAATTCACTACAGTTTAATTTTGTATTTTAATTGGGGGATTTTAAGACAATGTTTTTAAAACAGAAATTTTGAATGGAACTCAATTCACCCCCTCTTAAGTATCCACTCCGACCAATAAATTTCTATGTAAACAGTCACTGTCCTCAGACATGAAAACCCTTACCCTCAGGTAATCAGAAATGTAACCTGCAGGTAATTTCCCACAGGAATAACAGATATTTTCCTCATGCATACAAAGTGTCACCCTCAGGCACATAGTCTATGGCCCACAGGCAGAGAAAAAGTTTCCCTCAGGCTAAAAGATGCACTGTCCTCAGGCTAGGTAAAACATTGCCCTAGGGATAAAAAAGTAATCGGGTCATGCCCAACATATAAACAAGAAATTCACATGAAATACCTCTCAAGGAAAAATAAATGTGCAAATTAATCATGGCATACCCGTAGGGATCGTGTACAAATGGCTAAACAGAGGAATGCATCCCCAAGGTGGTCCTGTATCCAAGCTGTGATCCCAAACAACAATTTACAATTTCATTTCACTACCTATACAGTCTAAGGTATTTAAACAACCAATTCCTCAGCCACACCACACCCCAAAATGGGCTCGTAGACCAACAGTACAAAAAAATGCACAACCGATGGAATTTAAACACCAAGCCACCTACCTCAGACACCCCTGAATGGTATACGTGAACGTCGCTTCCAGAAATTCCCAAAGATGACATAGATTTGTGGTAGAAGAAAACCCCATTCAAAATCAATTAACATTCCCTCGAGAAAGAATTGTGTAAGAACAACATAAAGAGAAGGGGATGCTTACCCATACGGTTCCAACGAGATAAATAGTGGCAGAAACGGATTCCCGACGTGCGCTCTGGAGCTCTTCAATGGTTCATATCTCTCTCTCCCAACTCCACTTCTGGTTCAAAGCCTTTCCCTGTTAACAGGGGAGGCTACTGCCCAATTTACGTGAAAATAATAGACTACATGGCATGTAAAATTGGGTACACGGTGTGTAGTTTTCATTTTCCTTAAATGTTCCTCTGCTGGATTGTCACCAGTGTGGCACTATTCATCTGTCAACAAGAGTACACAGCATGTGAAACCTGACTACACGGCGTGTACTGCTGCTCAGCCGGTGGCTGCCTCCACCGCCTTATTATTTGCCTACCGAGTGACTACACGATGTGTAAATACAAACTACACGACGTGTAGTCGGGTTTTACACCTTTCGTCGCCAATTGGGCTACACACCCGGTGTACTCATCCCACATGGCCAAAGTACAAAATGTGTAGTCCCAAAATTGGGGATTTTCCCAAATTTTTCTTATTTCTCAAAAACACTTAATGAAATGAGAAACGAAGAAACTTGTACTTCAAAAATAAGAACCGGGTTCTAACAAACTTCCCCCCTTAATGAAATTTGTCCTTGAATTTCCCTTCCATGGGTGGAGAAGATAAAGCTCAGAAAAGATCTGGCCACTGAGTAAGTACATCTGTTTCCAACTCCAAGGTTTTGTCCTGCACTCGTCCATGCCGCCATAAAACCCGTACGAGAAGAACTGACTGGCCTCAGAGAACCTTCATGCTCTGATCAATGATACAAATCAGATGCTCCTCAAAGGACATGGCTCCCTAAACCATAGCCTCCTCGGGCTGAAATACATGAGACATGTCTGAATGATAGCGGTGAAACTGAGTTACATGGAAGATGTCATGAATGGCCCGATACCTCTGTGGTAATTGTAACAGATAGGCAACCCACTCGACTCTCTCTAGATTCTAAAATGTCCCACATAAATAGGTGAATGTTTACCCTATATCTTGATCCATACGTGTCCCAACCTCGACGAAACATGCATGAAAACCTTATCCCCGACCACGAACTACAAGGGTTTTCTACAACGATCAACATAACATTTCTGATGAGACTGTGCAGTAGCCATCAGGTTCTGAATCAACTAGACCTGCACAAAATTCTCTTACACAAGACGTGGTCACAGTGAAGCTGAATTACATGCCTCTAACCATCACAAGGGTGATCGGCATGGCCTACCATACAAAGCCTCATAAGGTTTTATCTCAATAGTTTCCTGAAAACTGTTATTATAGGAAAACTCAACTAGGGGTATGCGATTCTCCCAAGAGCCCCCAACTTCTAGGATGCATGATCAAATCATGTCCTCAAACACATGTATCATATCCTCTGACTGACCATCAGTCTAAGGGTGGTAAACTGTGCTTAGAAGAACCGGTGTACTCAGTGCCCTCTTAAAAATATTCCAGAAACAAGACGTAAAATGGGCATCCCTATCTAAAATTATAGAATGAGGGACCCCATGAATATGTATGATCTCACTAATATTAATCATTCTGAGATCATCAACACCTAAGTTCTCCTTGATGGGTATAAAGTGACCTACCTTCGTGAGTCTGTACACAACAACCCACACGACCTCATTGCCTTGTGGTGACCTCGGGAACCCGGTCATGAAATCCATCACGACATCATCCCATTTCCACTCTGGGATGGGTAACTGCTATAATAGCCCGACTGGCCTCTGATGCTCCACCTTCACCTACTGATAGGTGAAACATCTCGTAACAAAACCATCTACTTCTCTCTTCATACCTGGCCACGAGTATTGACGTCTCAAGTCACGGTACATCTTAGTAACTCCGGGATGAACTGCCCAAGCTGAAGCATGAAACTCCTACATCAGCTCCTTATGTATATCCCATGGAACCCATACTCGTCCTTGGAAATGAAGTACCTCATCGTCGCCTATCGCCCATCAAAGAGGAGGGTCCTCATTCGCCACACAATCCCATAAAAGAAGGCATTCTGAATCAAATAGTTGTCTCTTTTTCACTCTATCCAGAAGGGAAGAAGTCAAAACAAAAGACAAAAGATAGGTCTGCCCCTGACTATCGAGCCCCTCTAAATTTATGTCAGAGGACAAAGCCATGAGCCACCACTCACCACTGGCCTCTTGTACTGCCTGTATCTGAGTCCTCCTGCTCAATGAATCAGCAACTACATTACCCTTAGCAGGTGTATAGGCATGATCAAAATCGAAAGACTGAAGGTATTTGACCCACCTTCACGATATCAGATTCAAGTCATGCTGAGTAAAGTTATACATGAGACTTTTGTGGTCGGTGGATACCACATGATGCTCTCCCAAGAGATAATGTCTCCAACAGCGTAACGCATGAACAAATGCATCCAACTCGAGGTCATGCGTCGAGTAATTCCTCTCATGTGGCCTCAATTACTGAGACTCATATTCAACAACTCGATCACCCTTCATCGACACAGCTCCCAGCCCAATACCTGATGCATAAAATTAAATTGTGTAGATCTTCCCCTAATCTGGAAGTATCAGGACTAGTGATTATGTCAAACTTCCCTTCAGTTTCTAAAAGGATATCTCACAAGATTCCGACCAAACGAACTTCACAACCTTCTTGGTCAAACCAGTCAACAACACTGCTAAGTGGGGGAAGTCATGTATAATGTTTCTGTAGTAACCAGCCATCCCTATGATACTCCATATCTAAAACAAATTCTTAAGCTGCTCCCAGGAAACTACTGCTCTCAACTTCTCTAGGTCTAATGAAACTCCTGCCTCTGAGATGATATGACCGAGGATGTGATTCTGTTCAATCCAAAAGTGGAACTTTGATATCTTAGAATATAGATTATTCTCTCTCAGTGTACTCAATAAGATCTCAAGATGGGTGGAATGGTCGTGTTGAGTGTGAGATTACACTAAGATGTCATCCACGAATACAACCACAAAAGAATCCACCTACGGATGGAACACATGATTCATCAGAGCCATGAAAACTGATGGTGTGTTTGTGAGTCCGACCGGCATAACAAAGTACACATATAGACCATACCTTCTCCTGAAGGCTGTAATCAGAATATCAAATGTTCTCACGCATAGCTGATGATATCCCGATCTCAAGTCAATCTTCAAGAACACCCGTCCTCCACGAATTTGATCAAAAAGATCATAAATACATGGTAGGGGATATCAGTTCTTGACCATAAACTGGTTCAGCATCTGATAATCCACACAGAGTCTAAGGGTACAGTCCTCCTTATTCGCAAAAAGGACCAGCAAGCCCCAAGGAGAAGTATTGGTTCAGATGAAACCCTTTGACTGTAACTCCTCTAATTCCTTCCTGAGCTCCTGCAACTCAGGTGTGGACATTCTATAAGGAGTAATGGATACCGGTGCCACTCATGGCATAAGATAAATAGAGAAATCCACCTCTCGCTCCAGAGGTAGACCCCAAAAGTTTCCTGGGAAGACATACCTGAAAAAATCATCCACTAGAGGGAAATCATGCTGACAAGTCCCCTAATCATCTAGATATAAACACACAATCTGGGTTGTTACTCCACCTCTCCCACGATGCTCTGGTCTAGCTCGACTCTCCTGAACATCCCATTCACCAATGTTTGGAAGCACTCTGCCTACTGGTGATGTGAAACTCACCCTACGATGATATAAATCTATAAATTCTCGAAAGGGAACCAAATATTTCATCCTAAGAATGATGTCATAAGCTATCATCTCTAAGACATAGAGGTCCCATGAAAACTGACACCCACCAACCTCAAGGGGGAACTCCTTGCACTAATGAACACCAGCCATTATAGTCCTCAATGGTGTGTCTAGCGTCATAACATCAGATGAAGAATAAGAAACATAGAGCCCAAGGCTCCCCACAACAGGCACAAATATGAAACTATGCATAACACCCGTATAAAAATGTACTGAAGATAATACAGAAGCTACTAGAATAGTAACTCTGATAGTACAAGGTTTGTGATCCTACTCATGTTGGGTCTGTTGAACTGCATATGTCTGCCTAGTGTCACTGCCCTGCGACACAGGCTGGCTACCCTGAGCTGTCTCACCCTACTGCCTTTAAGGTCCTATTGTCTAGCTACCACAACATCGACCACCATACCTGCCTGCATGCACTGACGTATTCTAGTTTCCTGACTGGTAAGAAGCTGCTAGTCCTACTCCCGCACATAGAGTCTATACAGAACCCCTCTCACTATCCACTGGTGGAAACACCATATAATAGCGATGCAGATGACCAATTATGCCGCAAGCTAAGCACTCCACTGGATCACGTGGACATTGTGGTCTCTTATTCCTCTCTTTACCACACTGGTAGCACATAACCAGACCACATGAAGCATTCTTGTTCCTAGTACTGCCACCATGAGAGAAATCCATCTGTCGCTTGCTCTTACCGGCATAAATAGTACTAGAAACTGGTGTTGAACAGCCCTGGCCTGCACCACTAGCTTCCCACAGGTTCCTCTCTATAATCAGTTCTTGGTTCACAATAGCATGTACTGAAGGCAACTTGAAAACATTCACCAGTTCTCGGATGACATATCAAAGACCATCCTCAAAGCGTCTGGCACTCAACGTCTCATCACCCACAAGAACGGGTGACAAACGCTAAATCATAGTGAAACGAGCAGAATAATCGATCACCGACATTGCGCCTACTACAGGTTCATGAACTCTCAAGATTTATCTACCCTCAGCATATCTGGGATGAAGAATTCATAAGAATTCTGTCTGAAAATCTTCCCATGCCATGTCTCTCTGATGCTCTGACTGAGTGGTAACATCCCACCACCTATTGGCGGAATCACGCAGCATATAATACGGGAGCTTGACCCTCCACCCTATAGGCATCTCAAGATGCTCGAAAATAGTCTACAGAGACCCCATCCAAGACCCCACAACCTGTTGTCTGCCATCCCTGGAGAACGTCGGCGGATGCTATTGCTAGAAGATATGAGTCAGCTCAGCCATAGATGTGGTAGCCGGCAGTTCTCCCTTAAAGGTCTGCATGAACCGTATAAAGCCTTCACAAAACTACGCCTCTGCACATGTGTCTGTTATAACAGCTGGCGCCACATATGGCTCTGGTGGAGGATCCACTTGTAGCCCATGGCCCACCATTTCTGGCGTATAATCGTTGCTGCTATCCTAGAGAATAACATGTGGTCATCTCGGCGTCATGACTCTACAAGGTCAAACGCACACCTTAGATCAAGATTACCAAAGACTGAAAAATGAAAGGACCAAAAGGGGAACAAGAGGAAGAAGGCATTCATGATTTTCAAAAAAAGACTACACGGCGTGTATACTGACTACACGACATGTACCTGACTTCTCTTCCCCTACCCGGGTCCTTCTACATAGCCAAGCCACAAGGCTCCTGTTGAAAAAAACTGCACTACGTGTATATAATCTACACGGTGTGTATGTTGTAATATTCCAACTGCCTATGTCATTTGTGACACGGCCGACTAATCAGATTGATACCTCATGGCTTGTTACACACGCACATAGTGTGTACACTACTCCATTTTCCAGACACATGGCTAAGCCCACACGGTCTGTCCTTGGACATGACTACACGGTGTGTCCCTCAAGCACACGGCATGTACTGGATGAGCTCCGCCGACCTGTATTGTTAGTTACACAGTCGGATACAAAACTCAAACTACACGTCATGTTATAACTACACATTGTGTGTACATGAAAGGATTACATCGACCCGTGTTGTTAGTTACATAGCCGGGTCTCCAGGTCAGACTACATGGCGTGTTCCATAGTGGACACGACGTGTCGGTCTAATGGTCACCTTTGTCCGTGTTTGTTAGTTACATAGGCGGACTCCGGGGCAATACTACACGACGTGTACATAAGGTACACGACGTATTCACCCCAAGCATTTTACTTCCCCATTTCCCTTCCCACACGGTCTTTGACATAGGAAGCGACTACACGGTGTGTACATAGGGTACATGGCGTGTACTCAAAAATATTTTTTTCTTCCTGAACAGAATAGCACATGGCGTGTTTTTGGGGAACTACACGGCATGTATACTGGGTTTTCCAGACAGTATGCCTCTAAAACTACTCAGGAACCCAGAAAATACTGAAAACAACAACTAAGTTCCAAATTACGATCTGTGAGGGACCATTCTCCCCACGACTCAATGTTTGGAATCTGATATGTGTTATTGCAAGAAAAATAGTCAGTGGTCCCGCCGATTCTAGTAAATGAGGGCCCATACCCCCGAATAACCAAATTTTTGTGTCTATTCTATCAACATGGTCACACAAAAATACCCTATCACACAGTATGTATTTATCAATGAAGCAATCAAAATAGAATGATTTTCTAGCACAATGACAATCACAACAGCATGCAATTCCTAATGCGCCTACATGGCATGGAAACTATGCATGACATGTGATTACTAGAATGTGCCTAAATGATGCATGTGATGGCACACACTCATCTCATCGAGATGCCTCTAAATAGAAACCATGGATAAAATATAAACAGCACAATCAAAAGTGCATCACAAAACGGTGAAATCGAATCAATTGTAAAATTTTTAAAATCAGATGAATTGAAAAAATACGAGGTATACTGGATTTTCCCTGTACACAGGTTAGCTACTCCAGGGCACATATTATTACAAACTACCAATTCCATCCTATACATGAATAAGGATCCAAATAGTATGTCAAAGAAAAGAACCACTATGATTCCACTGTGTACCATCCTGGGACCAGGTGCCACTCAACGGGTTCCCCGAACCCGGTTGGTCAAATAACCTCTAACGCATTTCCCGAAATGGAAGAGGCTGCCGACTATTAGTGACGGCCCATGTATGCTATTGGGGAATATATTCCCTCATGTATCAAAGTGTAGCGCAGCAGACTTAAATAGAATGAATACAAATATGGAATCAATGACCCATGCACACTTACAGTAAACAACTACAGTAAAAGATAACCAACTATTAAATAGATAATGATGAAACATGTCTCAAGTTCTATGAAAATAGCCAGAACATGTTACAAAACAATACAATAAAGTACAATATAGAGTACAACAGGACATAACTAAACAGCCGACAACATCGTGAGCCTATGACCGATCTCATGCTCTCCTACTCCTCAGCAGTAATCAAGTACCTGTATAGAGTCCATTGCCCTTATCCATACCTGCAGAAATGTCATCTGTTTGGGCCAAAGACATGACCCAAATAGGGTTTGAGAAATAAATCCTAGTAGGCACCCAACAAAGGTAGTGCTCAACTGTGTGTAAACATGCAACAACAGATTGCAATAGTAAATTCAATAAACTAGGAAGTGATGAAATATAACTAGCTTTACTTGTTTTATTTCCATTTTAAAATTCATTTAATCATTCATTATAAGGAAACCACTATAGTAAATTTCTATGTAAACAGTCAGTGTCCTCACACACGCAAACCCTTACCCTCAGGTAATCAGAAACGTAACCCGTATGTAATTTCCCATAGCCATAATAGATATTTCCCTCAGGTGTACATAGTGCCACCCTCAGGCATAGAGTCTATTTCCCACAGGCATAGAAGATGTTTCCCTCAGGATAAAAGATGCACTGCACTCATGCTAAGTAAAACACTGCCCTTGGGATAAACAAGTAACCGGGCCATGCCCAACAAATAAACAAGAAATTCACATGAAATTCCTCTCAAGGAAAAATAAATGCGCAAATTAAGCATGGCATACCCTCGGGTATCGTGGCCAAATGGCTCAACAGAGGAGTGCACCCCCGAGGTTGTCCTGGATACAAGCAACGATCCCAAACCGAAATTCACAATTTCATTTTATTACCTATAAAATTATAGGTATTTAAACATCCAAGGCCTCAGCCATAGGACACCCCAAAAAGGGATCGTAGCTCAAAGGTATACAAAAATGCACAACAGTTAGAATTTAAACAGCAAGCCACCTACCACAAACACCCCTAAATGGTATGCGAGAACGTCACTTCCAGAAATGCCCAAATCTAATGTAGATCTGGGGTAAAATAAAACCCCGTTCAAACTCAAATAACATCCCCTCAGGAAATAATTGGTATGAACAACTTAAGGATAAATAGAGGCTTACCTGTACGGTTCCAACGCGATCGACGGAGGTGGAAAAGGATTACCGGCTTGCCATCTTGAGATCCTCGAAGGTTAGACTCTCCCTCCCGACTCCTCTTCCGGTAATAATACTTTTCTATGAACAGTGGAGCCTACTGCCCATTTTAAGAGAAAAAAACATACGACACACCGTGTACTATTGGGGACACGGCGTGTAGTTTTAATTTTATTAATTGTTCCTCCGGTGGCTTCTCAGCAGCATGGCACTGTTCATCTATCGACATGTGTACACGGCGTGTGCAACCTGACTACACAGCGTGTACTCCCGCTCAATTAGCGGTTGCGTCCACCGCCTTACTATTTTCCTGCCGATTGACTACACAGAGTGTAAATACAAACTACAATGCATGTAGTCGGTTTTTACACCTTTCGTGGCCGACAGGGCTGCACACCCTATGTACTCATCTCACAAGGCCAAAGTACATGGCATGTGGAAAAGTACACGGCGTGTAGTCCCAAAATTTGGGATTTCCCCCATTTTCCTTATTTCTCAAAAACAATTAAGGAAATGTGAAAAGAAGAATCCTATACCCCAAAAATAAGAACCAGGTTCCGAGATTTTGTATTATTTAATTTGATATTCATATTTCAATTTCATATTAAAGAATTTGTTTTATTTACTATTTTTATGATGTGGGTTTCCAATAATGAATTTTAAAATATCACACAACTTATTATTGAGCCCAAGTTAAAATTAAAAGGATGAAAATTGTTAAAGGTGAATGAATTTAACACATTAAGATTTTATAAAAAAATTCCCAATAAATAATTTTGTTTCTTTAATAGGTTTCATTACATGAAACATTATGTATAAACAAGACATGAAATACAAATAAAATATTATTGTGTTACTATTATAAGGTAGCAATTAAAATTTCTAGGTTTGTATAGAACTAACTAGTTTATGAAATATTTATAAAAAGGTCTTAAATAATTTATGTGTGTCAACAATGTCTTATAAAATAATCACTCAATTAATAGTAAAGTAAATTCATTTTTAGAAAATATGTTTACTTCATGTATGTATTTTAATTATTTTATCCTTGTATAATAAAAATATATTTGGAAACATTTAAAAATTTTACATAAAAATAAATTAAAAAATTAATAATAAAATTATCTTAAGTTGAAAATACGATTTTTTTTAGAAGATTAATTTTCAATGAATAGTAAAAATACTAATTTTTATTAACAACTTTTTTAAATTTATTTTTAATACAAAATTATAATTTGTATTATTATTAAAATTTCAAAAATTTATTTCAATTATAAATAATACATTAATGTACTTTTGGATGATTTTTATATTTTAATTTATAATAAAAATAATTTGGTACATAAAAACAATTTTTTCTAAAAAATCAGTTTTTGTCGGATTTTGGGTGCATATTTTAAAATTAATTTCCTTCTTATTATAGTTATCAAATTTGATAAAATCGATTCTATATTTGAAATCCTATTGTTCATTTTTAGTTAAGATAAAAATTTTATTTTTGGTCAATATAAATAGTAACCATGGTGAAATTCATCAACTCAATAAAGGGTAAATCGTGTTAATCTGGTTAAAACTAAGTAATAAAGACATTATTTTTCACTGTATTTTTTGATGGATGCATATAATTATACCCTTTTTAATATAGGCTCAGAATTTAATTTTTTAAATGAAATTTGTGCATGAAAAAAAAAATTATATTTAAAGCCAAGAAGGTTGCTAAGTATCATTCTATATGTTTTAAATATCTAGTATGAGTTAATGAAGGTAAAATAGAATGCTATTAATGAATATACATTTTAATTTTGTTTAAAATTAAATTATACTCATAATGGAAATTTATTTCAAATTTTTATTTAATCAATAATTATATTAAATTATTGTGCAATAATAATATATTATTTATTCAATTGATTGAAAAATGAAATAAATGAAGTTAAAAATATTAAAAGTGATATAATGTGAATGAATTATAGTGATAAAATAAATTTTTTATTGTAATAGGAATTATAAATAATGTAAAAATGTGTTATATTATAATTTAATATCTATTTAATTATCTATAAATTCATATAAAATGATTTGTTTCAAAATTGATATATGGGATTGTTTGTCATAATAATATTTTAGTAATTATTAAGAATTAAAAAAATATTGTAAGAGTGTAACAAGAAAAATATTTGGTCAAAAATAAAATCTCTTTTCAATTTATGATTAAATTATTTTCATATATGTAAAATTCATACCCATTAAGAGTAAAAAATGATGTTACCATAGTCAATGATAAAATAGGTTAAGCAAGAGATTAATAAAAAATATAAGGTTTTAAATGATATAAAAACAATCAGAATTTTATTAATTTACATGATGAAATATTCCCGGAAATAGCCTCTAAACTATGTCTATTTCGAAGTATTTTTCGTGGAAATTTTTTTGTTATAATTTAATCGTACAAGAAATTTCAAATGTTCCCCTGCACAATTAGAAATGTGAACCCCTCAATTATTTTTTCCCAACTCATGGTTCCTTATATCTCAAATATACCCATACTAAATCCCTTCAAATATTGAATATAAAAATTATAGAGTTTATATTTTTACCTAAATAAAACCCTAAGATCCTTAATAATATATCCACAAGATTTGTCTCAAAGAAGAATTATTAAACTTAACTGATCATTTTCATTTTAATTATTATTTTATATATTCTAAATTTTTTGTATTTATCATAAAATAATAAATTATAAATCCTAAATATGCTTAAATTTTATTATAATTATGAAACCTCCATTATCCACCCTTTTTTCACATTTTATGACATGTGAAAGTATCACTTGTACATGCATACGACTTACCATTTCAACATAGTTATATGATTCATTTTCCATCGAAAAATTTAATGTATGGTTATTATGATGTGTTCAAAGTTTACATATAATATTTATCACATAATTATTCTTATCTAATGATACTATTATATCTATGTTCTTATATTTTAAAACATTGGATGATAATAATGTCACTTGTGAATACGTGTGGACAACCACCACCACGAATCGATGTGATTCTTTTTTCATTTCCATGTAACATGGATTGTAATAAGAAAATATTTAAATAATATTTCTCATATAACTGATATAATAATGATATTACCTTTATTTCATTTCATCAATCAAAAAGTGAAAATAGTGTTCATGCATATATATGGATTTCCGTCTCCTTGACAACTGTACTCATTAAAATATTTCAATTTGTTTTGGATAATGTGTAATATAATTAATTAATATATATATTTCATTATAAAATTATTATAATTATGGATATTATTTAACCTTTATATATGTAAAATGAATATCAATTTCCAAACAAACACATATTTGAAAAACGAAGTAACAATCACACAGAAAAGTGATTTTAAAAAATAATTTTTAATAACCTATCATCAAAAGGCTATAAGTACATAATTTGATTTATTATATAAATTACTTTGGTTATATAATTAATTTATAATTACATTATATTTACATTATAGTAGTCTCAAACATGTATGAAGTAATTCAACCCTGAGGGAAGGTGTTTTCATCAAAGTTTAATTTTTGTGTGACACATGTCATATTCCCCACTAGTTTCATTTATGCGGTGTATATACTTCTCATTAAAATATTTTTTTAATTATTATTTTAAAATTTATTTTTATTTACATATCCATCTAATTCAATTTATTTTTTGGGGATTATAATATAAATTTTACCAAAGGGATAAGGGTTTTTTTGTTACAATCTCATTATTTATTGGGATTGATTGTAATTATGGTTTGTTAATGAATTATCAGGTTTAACACTCAATAAAAACATGAATTTATGGGTCACTATTTATACCTTGGTAATATATCTTTTCCTATATTTTTCTTCACCTTATGTATTGAAAATATGAAGAGTATGTTTTTAATGAAAACTGGATTTATTTTCCTCTTGGGTAAAAAACCATTTTCTTCCATATAAATATTTTCAAAAATGGTTTAAAATTTTTGTTAATATTCTCCTATAAATGTATCATTTAATTTTTTCTTTTAATTTTATTTTTTAGAAAATAATTAAAATAAATCTTCTTGTCATTTTCCTAACAATGTTCCTTCATTCTTTTTTTATCAATAGTGTTAAAGGAATGTTTTATTTTATCATAAATGAAATTAATGGAAGATCCCACTGTTTTGAATGTTCATTGATTAAAATATATTATTATATATTTATAGAGATATTTTAATATAGAATTTATTCCCTTAACATTTGGGATGTCTTTAGGATTAAAAAATGTTATTTGAATGTGAAAAGAATGTCTTACTCAATAATTTTTCTAGTAATCCTTTAAAGTAATTTTTTATCTATGATAGAAATATTTTATGATAATTATTATTTATTGGGAATATTATCTAATGATACCATCTTTATTCTTTCTTTGGGAGGCTTATTATTTTGATGAAAAAATGTTTAAAAAACCCATTTTGAACTTGTCGTACTATGATGAATTTATGAAGTGTTTATGAAATTAATTTTATTTTTTGTATTATATATGATTAATGTTTTATGGTCTTCTATTATACATTTGTATTATTTTCATTATGGGATGATTATTCCATGAATAATATCTACCTCTAATGTATTGTGTAATGTTCGATAACTCTAAAGGTAAATTTTTTTGTGTGAACAGGATTTCATGAAGATAATTTTATGCTTGGACCTCTGTTTCATATCATTATGATTTTTCATGAACCTAAATTTAATTTCGATAAGCTTATTAAATGACCTTGTTTTTTAAGTTAATATGTTTATGAACATATCTATTTTTTTGTTTGCATTAGTTAATTTGAGGACTTGGATTTAATGATGATAATATTATGTGTTGATCTGGTTTCATGTCGCTAAGTTAACTTCAGTGCTTAACTTTATTCCGTTAACTAATTGAGTATAAAAACATCTATTTATACATCTTAATATAGTTATATAATTATAAGTATTAAAAAAATTCCATGTAGTATTCCAATGATATGTTCTCATGGATCATGATCTTTATTTCATGTATTATTCACGTCTTATGGAATTCCATGCTTTTTTCATGTATAAAGATTATAATCTTTGATATGAATGTTATGTTATTACAATATTATTCACATGTTCTCATTTAAATATGATCGTTTTTTACTTATGTGATCATTATTATCTCCCTTATTTACACTAATTTAGAATCATTGATCACCCATTATTATGGTTCATTTCCCTATGTTATGAAGAATGGAATTATGTAAGATCTTCCTAAACATGATTCTAGTAATGAAGTATATAGTTGGATATAATGTAATTCACATATGAACTAGTTGTTTATGTACCCATGACTTGAATTACACTAGACATATGTGATTTTGGATTATATTTTTTTTGTTATTTTAATAAATATTCATATAGAAATATATAATATATATATACAATAATTTTGAGTGGTTGTAGCTGGTAATAGAGTGGAGAGTAATTATCATTTGGAAACTAGGATATGGAAACATTAAAGGGAACCCTAGGTATATGACTATTTATATGATAATATTCTAATGTTTTTGTAGTGATAATAGATGAACTAGTTTAATCATATGAAATAATTGATCGAAAAGTGGGTTTCGTTATTTTTCACATCCAATAAATAATTTTCCATAATAATGTATATTTCTGAAATGATTATTTTTACTCACACTATATGTTATTCTATTATTGAATCCCTACAATTAAAATGAATCATGTAAAATAAATAAATTTTATTGCCAATGTAAGGAATTTAATCATGGTAAATCAAATAAATTAATAGTTCGAATGCAATATCTTGTGTATATAATCACTAAACTCTCTCAAGATATTTTTGGTAACACATATCTTAATACTCTTTTGGCTACACCAATAAGGTTCCAATATTTTATTTAAAAATCTATGTAAATACATCAATCCTCCTTCAATTGGAAGTAGGTTTCACTTGTTACATATTAGTGTATTAGTTTATTGGAAAACATATTTTCCATTATTCAATGATCAACCCATAAAAAAAATTGTTATAAAAATCTATCATTTGGATTGTGAAATATATTAATAATTGAATCTACTTAAGAAAACAGGGAAAATGATAATATTTTATCCATCAAATGAGATAAGTTTATGAGGATATATTTTTGCAATAAGTTCACTAGTATTCTATATACAAAATTTGAGAAGGAATTCATTGAGCATAGGTAAAAGGATGATGAATCCATTGGTAGCTATGAGGATATTTTTATATAACATGTATAGTATGATTTAGGAATAATCATCAACCCAGAATTCACAATTGATTGATTTATTACTTGTTTAAATTGAATTATTGGAGATAAATCATCCATAAATTTCTTCAAAATATATATAACTCGTTTTATGTTACCAAAAAGTGGAAATTCAATTTTGAAAACCACCAGATTTTGATGGAAATAACAGGTAGAGGGAGTTTCATGGAATATCCAGTGATATATAACATTGAAGGAAGAAAAGTTTTCAATATTTTTCATTCCAAAAATATGAGATGGAGTACTCCTGAGGATTACTAAAAGTAACAAGATATTGTTTTAAATTATTGATATTTGAAAATCGAGAAAAATAATGTTTAACTGATATGCAAAGGCTATTCAATGAATTTAATGGTTAGAGAAATCAACCAAAATTACCTCTCACCCTTTGATACTAATGATTCATGGAGTTTATTTAATATTTGAATCAATAAACTAATAAAACATGAAATGAATAAAATAATTAATCACAACCTATATTGTTAAAAGATAAAGGGAAACCAAATATAATCACAATAGATTCAGTTACTCATGATTTTTAGGGCACATAGATGTTAAACTATAGAATTATGAATTAGATTTTGTTGTTTTTAGGAATATTCCCCAAGAAAATATTATCCTTCACAAAAATTATTCGTGATATTATGAATTTATAAGCTCTCACTAAATAGATTCCATAAAAATATATGTAATATGTAAATAATATTTGATAATCTTGATCAACGTATGATTATACAGTAGTTCAAGGATGAACCTCAACCTCCAAAGGAAAAACATTTTTTCTATGATACAATAATATTTATGTAATAAGGTGTGAATAATCATTTGGAAGAAAATTTTATTTTATTATTACATTATTTTGGGAAATTGTTACCATATATTGGAGAAAATAAGGTCAAGTAATATACATTTTCATATGAGACATTTTGTGTGATTAAATTTACTTTGAAATTTATCATTTAAAGATATGAGATTAAATCATATTTTGACTTCTACCTTGATCATAACATTTTGGATTATTCTTAAGCATAAATGTTTATGGTATAAATTATGTTGAAATTTGTGTGTTATTTTTAAGGATAATGAGTGATTTTTCATATTGGATAACTTATACTAATCATCACAGGTTCAGGTAAATATATATAAATGAAGAATGACTTATAATTATTTTAATGGTCTTATGACATCTTAAAAGTTATTTTTAGTACTTATGTTATAAGAAATTCATATTCAATAATCATTTCATGTTGTATTAGAATAAGTGGAAACTAATAGAAGCCCAACCAGTGGATCAATTTGTGCTTATGATAGATAATGAAATCATATAATTATATTTTATCATGTTCAATCTCATTATATTATAACAATACATAAATATTATTAAAAGTGTCTTGAAATAAAATTTAAAAAGTTTACTTTAATTTTTGATGAATCAATGGTATTTTCAATGATTATAAGTTTAATGTTTTTTTAACACTCTCTTTATCATGTTCTTAATCACTCTCTATTAGAAATTGTGTGTCATTTTTCCCTTATATGACCCCATTTATACTTCCCAATAATGTTCTCTTATTAGGAAGCATAGTTTAATTTTTTTTTCATACGAAATTCCTATTTCCATTTTCTTTTTTAATATGAAGTTTTATTAACCATTCTTATGATGTGGCTTTCTAAAAAAGAGTTTTTAAATATGATACATTTGATTGACATGTTCAAGTTCTAATTGGGATAAATAATTTTAATAATGGGGGAGAATTTAACACCTAGATATTCTTGAAAATATTTCCCTTTTAATAAAATTGTTTCACTGATTTCTTGAATAACACACAACACTGATTATAAGAAACATGCGATAGATAATTAAAATATAAATATGTAACCATTATAACTTATCCTTTAAGATTTTCAGGTATGAATATAACTTAATGATTTATGATATATATATATATATATAAAGATACAACTCAAAATAAATTTATTGATAAATTTTTTTGAAAAAATTAATCAATTTTTAATAATGTTATTTTATGTTTCAAAAAAAAATTCCACAAATTTTTTTTTAAACATTATTGAGTAAGTATTATATATTATTTATTTCAATTTAATAAAATTTATTTCATATAAATGATATGATTTTTTAAATCAACATATCAGAATAATCATATTGTAACATTTTGGGATGATTCTCACAATTTGAATGTAATATTTAATAGTAAAAAATACTAATTTATATTGAAACATTCCTTTGAAATTAAATTATTTAAAATGAAAATTTTTATTTCAGATTAATTTTAAACAGTAATTGTTAATTTTCATTTATTAAAATAGATTTATAATTTTTAAGATGTATTTTATACGTGAATTTAGTATAGAAACATTTTTTTACTTTAAACAACAATTTTCTAAAATATGGTTTTCATCATGTTTTTTTCATATTCTAAAATTAATTTCTAATGATTATAGGTATTTAATCTAAAATATGGATTCCAAATTTGGAATCTTAATGTCAAAATTTATTTTATAGGGATATTATATTTTGTTCTCAATATTGTAACTATCCGTGGTAAAATTTAACAACTCAATAAAGTTAAATCTGGTAAATCAACGTCAAAAATAAGTGATTAGGCCCAAATTTTTCATCAAAATTTTTATTAGATATATATAATTAAATCCTTATAACAATATTCTCAAAGAATATATTTTAACACAATATTTTATTTTAGAAAACAATGAATGTAACAGAGTGCCACTCTCTTAGATTTAAATATCTATTATCTATTCACCTAGGAAAAAAGAATGTTATTAATGACTATATTTTTCAATATTCTCAAAAATTCAATTATATTCATGATGGTAATATATTTAATTTATTTATTGACTCTATATTTACCCTTAGTTCTTGTACAATTCTAATACATAATTTATTCAATTAATAGATAAATACATTAAATTATCTTATAAAATATTAAATGTAATATAATTTGAATGAATTAGAGTGCGTAAATAAATTTATAGTGTACTGTTATATATTAATGATGAATATATTGGTTATATTAGAATTCCTTGTTTTTCATCTTGTCTTCAAATTCAAATTAAATTAATAATGTCAAAATTTACATTAATGGTTGTTTATGAAAAAAGAATTATATTAAATTACAAAGAAATCATAAAAAACATTTCAGCGGACAATGTGAAAAATAAATTGTTCGAAATATGGCCTACATAAAATTTTTTAATCAAAATTTACTTTATAATTAAAATCGTATCAATTTATGTATAAAAATTACCTTAATATAGTTAAAGGAAAATTGGTTAACCAATAAGTTAATCATAAATATATGGTTAAAAATGACTACCAAACCAATCAAAGCATAATTTATTGATGATATCGATAACAAATAATATATTATCTTTGAATATATAGATATTTTGAAGAATTTTTCTTTTTAATGTATTTGTTATAATTTAATCATTTATGAAATTTCAAAAGTTTCACTAAACTCAATTACAAAAGGGAACCCCAACTCTCTTTTCATCACAGTACATTGAACATTCTATCCTGACAACTATGAAAAAAATACATTATAAACTTCTATAGAAAAATTTCAAAGGTGTTCTTATTACCGTAATTCAATCCCAAGTATCCTTAAGAATAGATTTAAAGGAGTTGTTTCGTAGAAGAGGAAATCTCCATAACCAATCACTTTATTTTTAATTTTTCATACACATATTTTATTTTTTATCATGAAATAATATCTTTAGTATCATATATATACATAAATTTTATTTTTGTTATGAAACCACCATTATCCACCATTTTATAATATAAATTATATTTGAATGTCTCGCTTATGCATAAATATGTCTTATCATCTCTACATAGAAACATAAATCATTTTCTATCACCAGATTTCTTAGACAGTACTTTTGATGGGATTAAAGTTTATATATAATATTTATGAAATAATCATTCTTCTGTAATGATAGTATTAAATAAAAATTCTTACATTCTGAACAATTGGAAAACAATAACATCTATCATGCATTCATGTGGAAGACCACCTCCACGATATGATCTGATTCATTTTTCATTTCCATTTTACATTGATAATAATAATGATATAATTAATGAATATAAATGATATAAATTCAATAAAAATTATTTCATAATGGTTATTTATTACTATCTTATCTTTCATTCCATCCATCAAAAAGTTCTAATATCGTTCATGTGTTCATACACCTTAACACCTCTGTTGACTGTGTAATTAATTATTATATATATAGATTTTGTGGGTAAATATAAATATTTATATATCTATAATTAATAAATATGATATTTATATCAGTATTAATATGAATTGGACAATTTAACAAAGATCAAAATATAATTTATCATAACTAACAAAAAAAGTACATGTAGTGTGAATAAATTATCACTCGGTGCAATGATTTTTATAATAAATTGTTAATTAACATGTGAGAAAAGTTTATAAGTAAAAAATATAAAGTATGATATATAAGGCTATTGTTATTTATAATATAAAAAAAATATATTATTTATCTAGTAGTTTCTATCATGTATGAAATATGTAATACATCATGTAAGGTATTTTATTCTCACATTCATTTCTATGAGACACATGCCATATTGAACACTTGGATAATTTATACGGTTTATGTAATTACCATGAATGTATTTTATGATTATTATTATGAAATTTATCGTAATTAAATATCCATATAAGGTTATTTTTTTTCATTTGTTATAATTTAAATATTTCCAAGGGAATAAGGGTTTAAAGTTACAATCTCACGGTTTATTGGGATTCATTGTCACTAAGTTCAGTTAATGGATTATCATGGTCTAAAGATCAATAAACTCATAATTTTATTGTACTAAAATTCTTTATTGAGAATATATATTTTCCATTAAATTTCCTCAGCTTATATACTCTAGAAAAAATTTATTTTTTAAAGAAATTTGAATTTAATTATCTCATCAGTCAAAAAACCTTTTTCTTGATATCAAATTTTTTCAAAAAATGTGTTAATTAGGTTTTTTAATATTTTAAAATGATATTTTAATGCCATTTAACATATGTTTTATCTTTTAAATTTTTTTATATGGAATCTTATTTTCATTTTCGGAATAAGTTACTTTTTGAATCTTTCTACAAAAGTTAGAAAGGAATGATTTATTTTACAGTATACCGCATAAATGGAATTTCATTCTATCATAACCAATAAATTACTTGAAAATTTAATTTAATGTATCAATGTTTTGATTCAAATAATTTTTTTAATAGTAAAATAAACTTTATATTCTAAAATTTTATCTCAAAGTGGAAATAATATTTTTCTCGAGAACTATTAAATTAATTCTTTAAAATGATTTCTCATCAATGTTGACATCATTTTATATGACTTATTATTTACTAGGGATGTGATCCAATTATACCATCAATATTATATTATTGGGTGGTTTATGATTATTATGGTAGGATATTTATGAATCCCATTCATTTTATATGGGTCTTACTATGATGAATTGATGAGATTTTATTTAAACTCGTTTCTTTTTCATGGGTTACATATTATAAATGTTTTATGATCTTGTGGCATATATATTTATGATTTTAATTATTGTTGGGGGACACAAAAAAATTTCATCTCTCTTATTAAATAGGTAATTATGTGTAACTCATGAGGTAAATATGATATGTGTGATCCTCATATCATGTTTCCATTTTTATGAGTGGCCCAATATTTCATGTCTATAATATTAAATATGGACCTAGTTTTCATATCCATAATTTTATGCAAGGACCTAGTTTTTAATTTCAACATTTTTATAAAATTTATTGGTCTTCATGTGAATAATTTTATGCAAGGTATTGGATTATTTTGACAATATATTATTCATGTACTTATTCTCATGTCTATAAGTTTATGTGAGGGATATATTTCATGTCATTTACATAATGAGTCTAAATATTACTATATATATATTTTCACCAATTTATAAGCCTATTTATATAGAAAAAATCAATATCTTATTCCAATATTATGCTCCCATTATCTCACCATTTATTATGTTTATTTTCCCTAGGTTATGAAGAAAGGTATTATGTATTATATTTCTTATAATTTTTATAGTTTTAACCAACTTATTGTTAAATGATGTAATTCAAAAATGAACTCATTTTTTATGAATCCAAACATCGAAAGGAATTATTTCTCTATGATTCAACTATGGTATGTATGTTATTTTAATGAATATTCGTATAAAATTATGTAATATTTATTTGTGAAATGTTTGGTTCAATGTTTTTAATGGGGTTACATAATAGTATTATTAAAAAAAATTAAATATTAATATGTGATCCCCTATAAAAATATTTTTTATATCATTCTCATTGAAACCCAAGTAAAACCCATGATAATGTTCAATGGTGTTTTATAACCTCATCAATGATTCAATCCTCATATTTAAGAGATAATTAATTTTTTATTTGAGATTTTATTTCCCTCTTATTTGTTGTTTATATTATCTCATACAATATCTATTCATATTATTTATATTCATTTTCATTAGTTTCCTTGGTTTTATTATTATTTATTATTAGATTGTTTTTATTTATAGGATATAAAGTAATACTTGGGGGAGAGTTGGTTTAATATGTGTTATTGTTCTTCCATTTAATGTTTCCTGTCAAGGTATGGGAATCTAGGAATCTACTTACTTTATTTGAAACTATAAATTGACTATACTTTTGTTTCACTTGTTTGTGGTGAAATTCCCTGATATAAATATAATAAATATATATATAAGGATGAATAAGAAGGGTAAAATGATCACATGTGGCGATGTTATGTTTATGATTTCACTTTTTTACTTTCTATATAGTGAGTTATGTATATCATGGGATTTATATTGTTCCATAAAAAAATTTGGATGCTTAGAATATGTTTGGAAATATAATTTTTTTATTGATGAAGTATATTTTGAATGGGTTATATGAAATATTTTATAATCATTTATTAAATGTGAATATTAATGAATTACTCAATGCATTTTTTTTATTAACAATTATCCATTTATAGTTATAATTGTATTTATTTTTTGAAAAGATAATTTATGTCAAATACATTCATTAATTATTGAATAAAAAAAAGTTAGTTTGTAGATATTATATTGATGGGGGCTATTTGAATCCCAACATTTATTATAATCAATATTTTAAATGTCATTATTCCTAATCTTATGGGCTTATTTTCCCTATTGTTTTTGTGTACAGAAAATATATTTTTTTCCAAAATATGTGATCTAGGATGGTAATGAAATATTAAGATTTTATGTATTGGTTATTTAAGTATTAAATAGCTAAAATAACATGGGAGTGATGCATTCCTATTTTATATTTGTTGATGTGAGATTGATGTTGGAATGGATAGTTTATGATGGAAGATGGTCAAGTATGATTTCCAGATTGTTATATCGGGGATGTTGTTTAGTTATCCTATAGGGGTTGAGGGTCAGTATTTCCAATAATTTTATATGATTCCCTTTGATGGGTGGTGTTCTTATTTTATTTTCATTTTTATTAAAGCAGAATGATTCCATTAGCATATTCACAACCAGTGAAACTAATATATGATATTTCTGGTTATGTTCAAGAATAAAGGTATTTAGAATTATTAAATCACTTAAAAATTATCACACAAGATTGGATATGGTTTATATAGTAATATATATATTTAATACTAAATTTGAACCATGGGATGTTTGGTTTTTTTTCTCAAATATAATGGAATGGGAATATTAAAATTCAAATATGAATTATAAAATTATGTGGTCATGAGATAAAATTGAATTATCAAAGCATAATTTTTAGTGGTATTAATAAGTAATTGATAATTTATAATTGTTAAAGAAAATTTTAGAATTGTAGTTAATCTTTATTATTGTATGATCATACGATATATTTTCCCCTAGGATATGATTGTGGAAACTATATGTCATGGGGGAATTTTTTTTGTTCAGTCTAAGTCTATATAGTATCCCATATTTCTTGTAATATATTATTCATTCTATTTTATAATTTTATATATTATAACACTAAATTTTTTGAGGTAGTTTAAATGGAACTTTTTCATTGTTTATGTGTTTTACCAAACCTTAGGGTTGGTGGTGGAAAATTGGTTAACTTCTCCCCTTCATTATTCTTAATAAAGACATATCATTATGTTTAGGAATATATTTGATTTAATGTCTTATGTTATAGGAAAATCATATTTATAGTTTGTGAGGTATTTAGTTTTAGATATTTTATAGTACATGATATAGAGGATCCACGTTATAGTATATACGTGTATTTTATTTATAGTCACTACAGTTACAACAAGTGTACTTTAATTGATATTATAGCTTGATTTATAATTCTTTATACATGGGTTGTATTGTATTCTTGATATAATATTTTTTATAAATGATATTATGTGTGGATTTAATGTTTTTTTATTAGGTTTCTGATGATATGTTGTTGTGGTATTTGTGTACAGGGTGTAAGAGGCCTAATTTAAGGAATTGGAGAAATAAACATATGGTATTAGTGTTCGAGAGAGAAAGAATGTGTAGGGAAGTGGATATAATGTACCATTATTGTGTATATTATTTGATATCGATAATTGTATATCAATATGATTCCTGTTGAATAACTAGTGGTGAAGATGTGATATTTTATTACCTTTTTGGGTAATTATTTATTTTCAGTTGTTTATTCATTAGGAATTATCATTTATCTTTCCCACTTAAAAAATAGGTCATAGGGATAATCTTACTATGTATATCTATATTCTCATCTAATATATATATATATATAACATTTTTTTCTCTATCGGAGCATCTTGGTGAACATTAATGGTGTTACTAGATCAAACTGGTTTTCAAAAGCTATTTGAGTATGTGTTCACTACCAAGGATTTTTATATTGTATTTTAGTTTTTTTAGAGTGATGCATGCATTTCATACATAAATATTACATCTGTCTAGATGAATATTCAATACTTATCTTTAAGATCTATGATATCATCATTTAATTTTTAATTATTGGAAACAGATATACATAAACAACATGTTAATAAGTTATTTACATCATCGACCACTATGTTTTTAATTACTAGAAAACTTATTAAACATATAATTATTTAAAACATTTTGATAACATTGGGAAAAGAATGATAAGAAATGGTATTATTAGTGTCTTATTAACAGAGAATGTGAT
Source organism: Viscum album (assembly GCA_963277665.1). Taxonomy (NCBI): domain Eukaryota; kingdom Viridiplantae; phylum Streptophyta; class Magnoliopsida; order Santalales; family Viscaceae; genus Viscum; species Viscum album. Next base: position 471,059,433 of record OY728156.1, on the reverse strand, counting down.
GAATGATATTATCTCTTAAACAGAAAATATGGATTAGGGTATGAGAAAATTAGAATATCATTTTAATGGAATTCCATAAATATATCATATCATAATATTGAGTTCTAGAATAAATTCTTGCAGTTTATTTGAGATAAATAAAAAAGGAATCATATCACATTATCCATAAGATCAGAAAAATGGCATAACAAAGAAGTTTCCAAAATAAAAATAATCATATAAATTCATTTCATGGGTCAATTATCACATAAAATTATATTATAATATATTAAATCCACTCTACATTCCATATTATCTTTATTCAAGGTTCATCCCAATATAATCATAGTTGATAGATTCTCTTAGTGAACTGGATTAACTACCTACTTTTCCCTAATTATCTCATGACTTGTGAATCATTGACCAATTAATTGGAGGTATATATAATTGTTTTCCCATAAATCACATAATCATATACCATTCGTAGGGTTTTAAACATATCAAAAAATAATTATCACATATCATAACCTTAAAAAATGAAATGATTTAAAAAAAAAATTAAAATATTATTCTAGAATAATCCATTGAAATTTAAAAAGTTTTATAAGTAGAACGTCAAAGTTATATTATATCATCCATATGAAGAATAAGAAATGTATACATAGATCATAACACTTGTAAACCATATATAGAATTAAAGATGTCACCATAGATGAAAAAAGTCCTTAAAATGTCACCATAACATTTTAGAGGAAAATATATTAATATCATTGAAATATATTATTTAAAATATAAAAAATCATCATTATTACGTAAAACATTTACTATGAATAAATGGAATCATTTAATGTAACCCTTAAATCATTGATTGGTCATGCTAGTGTGAAATTATTTTCATGTGTGGTACATTAAAACAATTATTCCATTCATATTTTAATTAAAAATAAAAAACACCACCTTCAAAAAATGGCATGAAGATTATTTTTAATCTATTTTATAAATTAAATTATGAGTAATAATTTATATCATAAAACAGAAGATAATATTAAAAACATTCATGAATTTTTTTTAAAATAATAGGGGCATCGAATAAAAAGTGTTTTGGACTGAGGATTGAAATTAAGTCACGTTTACTTATAATTATTCCTTCATTATCTTAATTTTATAAAGAGGAGAAAATAATAGGAAAATGAATTTATATAAACATAAATAAGAGATTTAAATTCATAGTATTAATAAGATGTAGGTAATTAATTTTTATTAATTGAATCTTAATCATAAATAATCTCTATAATTTGAGATTTTAACATAAAACACTTACCTCAAGTTCCTCTATATCATAAATCACTAAAAATCCTATATTATAAAATTTACATTATTATACCACTCTACCATAGTCATATACATTATTATAAAATCATATATTATCAATTTATAATATTTCAATACTTATTGAATAATAATTCTATATTATATTTGTCATTTTTTTGTGTTAATTGGTTTCATTTATCAGGGGTGTTTTGATTCTAAAGATCCAAAACGTATACATTGATGCTATATCAATAATGAAAATAATGTTTAATATAATATAAATATCATATATTTCAATTATTTATACATTTTATTTTTTATAAAATATAGACAAACATAAATTAAATACACCACTTGTAGAGATGGAAGGATGTATGCATGTGTGGTTATTGTTTTCATTATTCAATGGATGGAACAAAAAACCTAAAAACCAATTCACCTTAAAAGATAAATAATTATATCTTATATATCATATATTTTAATTAAATTATACCTTATACCCAATAATGTGAAGAATAGATCAAAAACTATTTGCACCACTTTGTGGAGTATGTAGTCAACACATACACACATATTACATTATAAATTTTCAATGGATTTGAAGGTGATATATAATGGATTTTTCATCATCAATATTAAAATTAATTATTTTTAATATACATAATTAATTTTTTTTGAAATCGATAACATATACATAGATTATTTATAAGGAGAACTAATTTTTAAAATCCATTCTTGAGATTTATATGTATAAATTTAGAAATTAACTTCGGATTACTTCTAAATACATGAAAGGATGGTATTTTTGTACTATTAAAATATCAACTATGTGGGTAGGTATTATAAGTTGGTATTTTTTATATCCCTAAATGTTTAAAAGGTTAATTCAATTTGAATAATGATGAATATGAGTTTACCAATTATATGTGAAGGTTGTGGTGGTCTTGGAATTAAATAATGTATTAAATTAATGAAAATTATATTACTTGAAAAAGGGATAATAATTTATATATTTATAATATAATATCTCTATTATTATAAATAATTTCATAATATATAATTAAAACATGTTTTGGTTCTTTTATAATCCTTATATATTAGTTTAAACTCTTATTAAGACCTTTTGACAATTGGAATAACAAATATGATTTCTACTTATTAAGGGTAACTTCTCTTATCAAAAAATTAAAAGATACCCATAAATAGTCAATGGTTTATATTTAATACCTTATCTAATTAATTTGGAAAATGATATAATTTTTATGAATTTTTATACATTTAATATAATATTACTTATTCAAAATAGTAATAATGTCATTTTTTATATTATTCATTTACTTTGACATTGAAAATAGTAAGACAACACATGAATGAAAATATTAACCACAAAATACCTAATGAGTTATATATATCGTTAATTTTTTTGAATACAATTATTCTCAAAAATTATATTAATTTTAATATTTTTAAAGTGATATATTTTATTTATCTATTAATTATTTAAACAGTGTATCAGTGTCGCATCAAAATTTAATGTAATTATTTAATAACTAAATTTTAAAATTTAATAATTCTGATTAAAAAAATTAATATTTAATAAAAATAAACAACATTAACACAATGTATCAACATTTGATTCTTATGTAAATGATTTAGAGATATTAAATTAAAGAGACTAACATTTTTTATTAATTCGTTTTGTAAAATAATACTACTATCATAATCAATGAAAAATAGAACCTTGTAGCCATAATATTTGATAATTAGATCATAACTATTTAATTACACAAATTAATATGGTTATATAATTGTTTTATAAATATGATGAATGCTTACCCCAATGTTTTTACCTTATTTTACCCTTTGAGGTGACAAAAATTTACATAGTTTACTATTCCTAGTAACTGAAAATGAATCAGGCCTATTTAAATATATATCCTTACAATTAAAAATAGGGGATGCATATTTTTTATTGAATTCCTAGATGTGTAAGAATTTTATATTTAAATAATTGTTAAAAACTCGACAAAAATTGTTTTTTTTTCTTCATAAAAGTGTATTATTATGTATAAAATTGGATTTATTCTAATTCTATCCCTACAAAAAGTATTAGATTAATGTCATAAAATTTTAATGAATATAAAATATAAAAATTTCATTTATATCATTCAAAAATATAAATGAATTTAATTTACTACCATAAAAATACATTTTGCACATAAAAATGTTTCGATAAAAAACACATACTTGACTCTCACAATATTTTAATTTTTATTTATAAAAAATTAAAAACAAATTAATTCACATATAAAAATAATATATATATATATCATAACATAGTTTTTTAAATCCATAACATCCAATTTAATGTCAAGATAATAAGTGTCACATTAAATAATAATATTAAAATTGTATATCACAAATTGTTTAATCCCATTGTTTTATATTAAGAAAACTAAAAGATTGGTAAAATTTATTTATAGATAACTATATCATAAAACCTTGTGGTGTTAAATTATGTCCATTTAAAATGAATTAATCCGTCTAAATTTAGTTTTTCAAAAAGGAAATTGATTATATATCTATTTCATCACATCTATGTATTCCGAATTAGCCACTTCAATTTTATGTTTTCTCCATTGAACATTAACTAGGTGAATAGTCATGTTCTATAGAACATTATCTTAATGATAAATGATTTATAATATATGTCTATCATAGATATAATCATGTTAAAAAGGTACAATCATTGAGTTTAGTATATGTGGGAGATTAGGTATCTACATTATAATGAGAGATACATTTTATTCATCATGAACTTGATAGATGTTAAATGGAAGAATCAAGGGATTATTTTCAATACCAACTCAAAATATTATGTAAATGGGGTAAATATACCTAGTTAATAGCTTTACCATTTTTTAAAATCATATAACCTTATTCCATATTTAAATTCAAGAGAATACCTTCTCACAATCATCAAATTCTGGAATTCGTTGACGATTTCACGTAAAGAATTTCAATCGACTCTAGGAATTTATGTTGTGAAAGGAAATGGTTATAATATTATCCTCTATATTATCTACTACCTTAGGTCCCAATAATTTTCATTCCCAATATTCATCCCAAAAAATTGGAGTTCTACACTTACTTCCACAGATATAGTCCTAAACATCCCTCTAAATGATTGAGTAAAAGTTATTATTTTAATAAAAATAAACAAGAGGATGGTTATGATCCAAATAAACATTGAAATAAATAGAATAATTCCTCAAAATATTCTCGAGGTTTTTATTGGTCCACTCTTACTAACCATCTATCAGAGTAACATAAGATGTTATGAAACTCAACTCTATATCCAGTTTCTACTAAAGACTTCACCATAACATTGAGTTAATCATTAGAACATCATCAGATATAATAGAATGTGATTCTCTATAGAACAATAGCACATAATTAATATAAATCATTAAAATTTAACCAACATATAAATATTATTTTATTGTAATGAGGTGTAATAATTTCATAAATTGATCAAGTAACACCTAAAAATCATTATGGTCTTTAGATTTTTTAAAGAGTTTGATGAAAAATCCATTGTGATGTTTTTTCATTTATAACATGGTATGGGTAATGTTCATAATTTACCCTTTGAATTATATCACTAAGAATCAATATGATGATATTCTAGGAAATGAGTTATATACTATTAAATTTTACTCTTCATGTTGTCCCACTGTAAATACTCTTTCATATCTCTAAAAATCATTTTTACTTACAAGAAGACTAGAGAACACTGAAATGTGAGATTCATCCAATAACACATTCATCAAAACTGTTTGAATGAAATACATACATAGTTCATTAGCTGAATAATTTAATTAAAATCAATGTTGAACTCAGGAACATTTCTTTCAATCATTGCAATTTAATTTCCTCCTTCTATTAAACATTAATCCTCACATGGATATATGTCTGATTTTTTTAAATATATGATTTCTCCCATTCATTAAATATTTCTAGTTCCATATTTTAAAAATTATAGAAAATAGATCTTTAGATATTCTAATTATTGATATGTTATCATAATAATTTCGACTCCAACCATTTTACAACTTGATTTTATTGTCAACGTTCTGATTTATTTTTTATTCATAATTTTTAATCTGTTACAATAGTATTATCTAGACCATATTTAAGTCTTTATATCTAAATACATACTTTAATGTTATATGATCATTATATGGGTGACTAATATCTCAATAATTATAATTGCACTATATCATAAATAATATGAACTAGAATGCCTATCTTTGAATCATGAGTTCTTTTATTTTCCAAAAAAACAATCAAATGTTATATGTAATAATCTTTTACAAAATTATTTTTCATGTGAAATATTCCTAGTCCTTTACTTGTTGCATCACTATAATTTAGAAACCCCGATACACTATAGTGTACTTTGGGAGTAGGTTCATTGACTAACCATCTAATCATTTCCTCAAAATTTTCCTTACATGTTGTGTGAAAATGAAAATGGATCCTTTTATATATTTTCTTATTGATTATATTATAAATCCATGATAAATTTTCTACAAATAATCAATAATATCCATCCATTTAACAAAAATTGCAGATACCAATTACAATATTTGTTATATGACTCTCTTTAATAGCATCCATATTTTATATAATCACATATGTAATATATTTTTCTATTTTATAATATTAAAAATGAAGACTTTTACCCCCAAAATTCAAACATTGTAAATTTTTCATTATCAATCTTATTCATTATGAGATTTAGAAAAATCATCATGTTTTCGTTATTCACTTATATACTCTTAAAATATATAATAATGTAATTTATACATACTACGACAAAAGGATATAAATAATATATAAGGATGCTACTTTTTAAAATTTATGTATTAATTCATGGAATTATTAAGACAGAATTTAATCACTATAAATTCGGATTTTAGATACCTTATATGGAAGGTTGTCGTGGGTATGCCTTCACTCTTCACCCTCAATCGATAGTATCGAGATCTAAGCTCATTCATATAAATTTTGTTATCTCCCCTAAATTTATTTATAAAATATTCAATACAATGTATTGGATACATATTATTAATTTTTATGTTTTGTGGTTTATATTATTAATGGAGAGTACCATTGACCAATATTTTGTCTACTAAGAAAGAATAATTTCACCAATTAGTGATTCAAATCAACAAATGAATCATGTATCGATATTTTCTTATAGTTTTTTCATTAATTCCTAAAAATCAATATGAGACATTATATGTGGAGTCTTTGAAATATTTGTAGCACTATGTGTGATATCTATTGAAAATTAAACATCATGATTTTGAGGGAGATTTAAAAACACATCCGGAAAACCATCATGAAAATCTCATTAAAAAGGAATATCTTTGTTTTTTAGTTTATAAAAAACCATCTATGATCAACAATTTATAGGAATCCATACTCATATAATGTATTTAATTTTCATTTTATATTCATCTTTAGCATTTCAATGATATATTATAATTTGTTCGCTAAAAATATCTAATTTGTTTTCCCTTCTATGGAAATTTTAGTTTCCATTATCCAAAATATCCAATCCATGCCTGAAAAAATTCAATGCGAGGGAGAATACCATTATTTTAAGGAAACACATTACTATAAAAATTAAATATTATAAGAATCATATAATTTAGATGTCATTATCATATAATTACAAGTTTTCATTTCTAATTAATCATCTAATTATTGGGGGATTAATTGTGATTCCCCAAAAAACTTATTTAGATATAAATTAATGGGTAGATATAAAATGAAATAATAAATTAATAGTTATATATTGTATTGTATGTGTACCCTTAATAAATTTATTATCTGCATCAGAGACAGTATCAAATGGTATTTTCCTTTATCTCTAGTCATAAGAGGTTTTCAATGTCGATCATTTTCCTTAAGCATTAGAGTTAATCAATGGTTATCATAATTATCATACCCCTGTCATTTTAATCTCTGACATGTGGGTGGTGTATTCTATAGTTTTTTCTCTCCATTATTAGTTTACATATTTTTCCCATCACTTCAGTAATCAATTTATTGATAAAATTCTTTTAAATATATAAAACCTTTTCCATTTCCCGTAAGAAAATTTCATCCTTCTTTATTTTCACACATTGAGTATAAATTAATTATCAACTTCTTTCTATCTTTTGTTTTTAAATATATTTTAAATTCTATAATTATATTATTATCAAAACCATGATATTGGTTGTTTCTCCAATATCTATTTTCATCCAAATAAAAACATGAATTATTTATCCATTTATATTAAATTTTCTTATTGATAATACGCTTTATACTATTTATTTTATGTTATTTAAAAATATAATAATTGTACATTTGAGATGGATTATAATATAAGAATCATACATCACAGTTTTTGGTAAATTTTCAACATAGTTACTAATGGATTCATCGTCCGTCCTATTTTTCTCAACGAATTACTTATCTATTTTCATTCAAAGAATATGTGGAAAGTATGTGTTCATAAATAATATCATAAACTCACCCCATTATACGGATTAAATTTCATTCATATCATTTCATGTTATATATTATATTACAAATTTGATCTTCTTTATATTCTAGATGATAAAAATTCAAAATAAAATTTCATTTTCAGTCAAAATATAAAATGGAAAAAATATTTTCACTAATACTAATCCATTACTCAAAAACTAATGGATCGAAAGACTGTCCAAATTATGGTGCATGTTGGCTCAGAATGGACTCATCAGAACATTGTTATCTCATTTTCACATTTTTAATCACAACATGATTTATCAATTAATAATTTTTTGTAATCATTGAGAGAATATTTTGAATTTAATATCCCAAAAAACATGGTTTCTCCTGAGGAAAATCATTCCATCAATTTTTTCATTAATAATTAACACGGTTTTTTGGTCTTAATGAATTTAATAAAATACGAAAATCATAGTATGAACATCAATAATCATTATATGGAAAAACCAACAAAATCACTAAAACTCATTTATATGATTTTTAAATAAAGACACTTTCAGTTTGATCCATGAAACCATTGGATTAAACTTGTTCATCCATGACCATTACCAAACATTAGAATGATATCTTATATATATAATTATCCCAAGGGTTTTTAATAATGTTTCTTCATCCAAGTTTACAAATATTACTAAACATTACAATAAAACTAACTACATGGACCCATACTTTTAATACACAAATGTTAACTATTATTATAATAATATTTATCACATACCATTGTGATGTATTTAGAATTGTAAAGGGTTTATTATAGTCCGAAAGATATATATATTAAATAAATTTATAATAGGTACTCATAATATCCCACTGTGTTATTCATCACTATAACCTGTATAGATCATATCATTATAAATCCTTTTATTCATAACTATGGGAATGTAAACATAATAATGGCTGATCTCATATGACCTATAAGATAAAATAAGGGAGATTATGATGACCACTTAAAAATAATTTTTTAATAATTGTATGAGAACCTAGGAATAATATTTCAGAAAATTACACTTCATATAAATTTCATAATATTGAGTCCATCATAATGTGTGTAAATTTATAATAATTGAATCATAAAAAAATCATATAAAATTACCCATAAGGGAATAAAATTGCAATATTATATAATTTTAAAAATTACATATATGAATATAATATCATTTCCTTAGTCAATTATCGATGAAAATAATACAATAGTGGATTGTTTTCACTCCTAATTCCATATAAATATTTTTCAAGGTTCATTATTAAGTTTATTATAGTCAATATAGTCCCTTACAAAACCAGTTTCACTCCCCATTCGTGTTTTTATTATCTCATGACATATATGTATTTACCCAATTATTTTTAAGTCTACATAATTCATATAACACAAGTAAAATAATCATAATATCTTCATATGTGTTCTTCCAGATCATAAAAAAATCCATACATCATAACCAGTGAAATTAAATAGGTTTCATAAGCATTTCAAAATTTCATCAGAGTACAACCCATGAAAATTAAACATGCTTCAAAAACATCTCATCATCATGTTATAAAACCATATATATAATTAATAATGATTATATATTTGAATAATAACCCCATTAATGATTAAAAAACTCAACTGATGTTATCATATATTAAACATGATATTAATAGAATACTATATTTTTTTTGAGAAAAACACCTTTTTAAAATTTAAGCGATTTTAGAAAAAATAATGAAATGAAAAAAAATCAATGATAAATGGAAATAGGTAATTGAATATTTAAATCATTGATCTATCATGTTGATATGAAATATTATTCCTGATGCGTATGTCGAAGAAAAAAATTCAACATTTTTTGGTGAAAATTAAAAAGTACCACATTGGGAAAATTAAATCATGATTTTTACTAAACCATTTTTAGAAAATTAAATAATGGTTATCAACTAATTTAATCAATCATATTATAAAATAAAAAAAATCTTCAAAACATTTTTTTAAAATATCGATATGGACGACAAAGGATTATTCACTAAAAAGAGAAATAATGCAAATTTCCTAAAAAAATATTATTTATGTGTAATCAGTACAAAAATAGAAATTAATGAATTAAAAATATTTAATATATATAAATAGATTGTGGAGAATAAAATTCATGATATTCCAGGGAGGAATATTATGAAATTTTATCATCGGAATCATTATTATGAGATATTATGGAATATAATAAGATTGTATCATAAAACAGTTCCCTCTTTCTTCCACATTCATAAAAATAACTCTATCATCCTCTATAATAATAGAAAAAATATAATAAGTCTCAACTATAATTATGTACATAACTATAAAAACATATATGATATACTTATATCATTTCAAACCTTGTTGATTAAAAGTTCAATATTAAAGTCATCATTTATTAATGTCAAATATTTTACTTTTCATAGATGTTTTAGTTATAATATTTTGGTTCTCATATGTGGATCATTGTTAAATTATACCACCAAATTTAAAAATTAAATTAATATAATTTATATACATTATATAAATATTTAGAATTATTTTTAAAAGTCTGTGGTAGAAAAATGAAATGCATCTATCCTGGAAAAGGTATGTTGTAAGTACGATTGAATGATGCTTCTATTTTTTGAAGGATGAAACTAATGAAATAAAATAATAATTCACATGTGAAGAATAATTTTTAAATCATATATATATTATATCTTAATTAAATAATCATTATTCAAATACTGTTATATCATATATTAATAATGAATCACATCAATTCATAGAGGTGGTAGTGCAGACATACGCACGAGCGGCGTTATAAATATCCAATGAATTTGATGGAAGTGCATAAAGGTTATTTAAAAATCATAATAAAAAATTAGTATATTGAATATGTGTAAGTCATTATTTTAAAATGGAAATAATTTATTTATTGTATTTAATAAATATATTAAATTTAGAATGATTGGTTAAGATTTGTACCTCATAATTGATAAATCTCTTTTATTTTACAACGTAATCCATGAAAGAATTGTTAGATTTGATGAACAAATCTTCTCAGATATAGGGAAGAGGGATTGGAATGTATTATGGTGGGCCATTTATGATATGAAAGATGAAATAATACTGATTAATTAAGGTCTGTATGTTTTCTTTTATATGTGAGGGAATGTGAATTATTGGAATTACTCACATTATTAATTTATTTATAATTTATTTTTCTGGAAAAATAAATTAATTTCAATAAAATTAAAACTTAATATGATTATGAGTCGAAATAATATCAAAAAGATTACATTTTTACATTTTATTGTTATATTTTCACCTTTGTTACTTTGTTTTATTCCATGATAAACCTTTTTGTAAATTACAAGATGAGAAATGGTTTATACACATTAAGGGTTATGAATTATATAATAAAAAATATTAAACTCATAAATGGGAAAAAATTATTCTAAACCATATAAAAATAATTTTTCTAATGATATGTTTATTAATTAAATAAATTAATAAAATATTGTGTATTTAATAAAATCATTAATGTCATTTTTGAACTGTTTAATTCCACTGACATTGTATGAAACATGATAGAAAAGGAATTAAAATATTTCAATTTAAAACATAAATTATATGTCATATTTTTCTATTAAATTGATCAATCATAATTATCCCCGAATATTTTAACCATGTTTTACATATTTTACTATTACTAAGGTGAAAAAAAATTATGATGGTTAATATTAAAAATGACCAAAAATATAAGAAAACTATTTTCCAAATTTGAACCTATTGATTAAAATTATGGGGTCTATTTTTCATGATTAAATTCCTATAACTGCTAATTCATTATAAAATATGTGCGTAAAATGAAACGAAAATCATTTTTTTATAAAAATAAATTTTCAAGAATAAATTTAATTTATTATCATCCCATTCATATAAAAATATTATATGTAAGTTAAATAATTTTAATTAATATATAAAATATTTATTTCATTATGATAATTCCCCAGTAGTGGTTAATTTACTTTATTATGGTAAAAATAAATTTCACCTATAAAAATGGGTTTTTTAAGATCTCTTTTACATTAAAATGGTTCTTATTTTTATTTATAATCATTTGATAACTGATGAATTAATTTATTCGCTTTTAAACCATAAATGTTCCATATTTTAGTTAGTCCTATTCATAATCACTCATCAAAAAATATAAAAATTATTATCCAATTTAATATTAGTATTTGAGAATTATCTTGTGGTTTGTTTAATCAATGTGTTTTATTTTAAAAAATATATAAATGTGGTAAATTTTAATTATAGACATATTTATCATAAAATCATGTAATGATATATATTAATTTATGTTACTCACTACATTTATTTATCGGGATTACTTATTCATTAATGATTGATGACAGGATGATCTTATCTTTCCTCTTATATAAAACTTCATATATTTACGGAAATACTCTTGATTTGTATTGTTTATATTCCCTCCTTGAGGTTCACCAACTTTTTTCCTTTTTTATGCATTCTTCCAAGTTCATCTATATATTCACTCTTATGTGATGATATTAACTAGTTGTTGGGGGATATGATTGAGTGGCATAAAGTCTTATGGAAGAGAGATATGATAATGAAAGGATAATGGAACTAGAGATGATTTAATGGGATTGTAAAAAAATAAAATTTCCATGACCTAACACATGATGTAATAAATTGGAATTATCAAGGATATGTGATTTTAGATCCCCCTATAATATGATGAAAGTACATTTGGTTACTAGACATTTTTTATGAATTGGTATTTCTTCAATTGTAGAGATTAATGTAAGGACCATTCGTCATGATTTACTACACCATATATTGAATTATCTATTTAGTTGGAATAATATGGAACCATAATTATTTTACCATAACATATTCATTTTATAGGCTCATAAATCATTAATGTTTTAAATTTATATGTATTTCTCCATGACAATGTACTAATTAAGTTCACATGAAATATTATTAGCATGATGTTATAATAGATTTATTCACAGTTCAAAAATATGGAAATTCATGGATGGATATGTTACAAATTAGATAATTTTTACTTGGTCAGAGGATGTGGGTATTTCTTTTATAAAAATTTATTCCTAAAGGGAAAACTATGTTTTTTGTTGAGACTATAATTCATGGTGCATGAAAAATTCATTGGATATTATTCCTGATGTATCACGGTGAGATGATTAATTTATTAGAGTTTTTTATTAATTAGTTTCAATCCAATATTCTTTCATAGACCATGACAGAGTATTATTAGATGTATATCCTTACTCTATTGGATGGGAACAGAAATGTGATATTATTTAGGTTTAGGTATCATAATCAATTGTGTTACAAATAAAAGCTTCCTTGACATCAGAAAACAGGGAGAGGTATTTTCAAGAGTTTTTTTATATAGATATATAAATCATTTTCACCATGGTTTTCAATATGTCTATATATTTATAATAATGAAAATATTTTTAGGCGGTGATATATATGATTGGATCCTCACACATGGAGAGTCTCTATGAATATATGAAGAGCATATATGTGTCGTGAATATCATAGTTTTTTTGTTAGGATATGATTAAAAATTAGGATTTTTTAGGGTTCCTATATATTGTTTCACTGGGGATATTAGTTCTCATACCCATAATAGTGGATCATTTTTTTTCTTTATATGTGGGTTTAATGAACTTCTAAAACCTAAATTCATGGCCTTCCTTAGTGGTTAGTATCTATCTATGTGACCTCTGCTAGCTTATTTATTGTATTAGTATCCTATATGGTATAAGTATTACTCTGTTCTATTAGATATAGATTATAATAGAGGAGATGGTGGGACAATGTAAACCCATGTGATTTCCAGTATAGTTTTGTACAATGAACGTAGTGTTTTGATTAATGTATTAACTATTAGGGATATAAAGTTTGTTGTGGAAAATTTGATTAGATGTGTTCCGTATAATTTCTAATTCTAGGTGATATTGAAATTTTGAATCATATTTTGTACTTATATTCTACAAGGGTTTAGTCCTATTTTTATTTGGGATCCATTTACTCATTTATTTCAACCAAATTATATAGGTTATATTAATTTACATAGAGAGGCTTCCAGTGATCTTGGTTTTGACTAAACTAGTTAGAGGTTGATCATGCTTGTATAATGTCTGTAGATATTATGAGTCAATTTTATATAAGCATAGCTATAATGATAAATTCATATGTTTATTCATATATTCATATGAATTCACACTCATAATGGGCTATCTATATTCATTGGAGAATGTTTTTTATTTCTATAAGTGGATAATTATATTATATAGTTAGTATGGAGTGATGGTTGTGTTTGTTGGTGATTAAGAATCATATATGTATTAAAGTCATGTTGTGAATTTATATTCACGGATTTAGAAAACAAATTTATATTTTAGTGGAGGATCAACTAGTGGGGTTTCCTAGGATTTTCAACGAGTATAATAATGTCTTTTTTTGAAGAGGTTATTATGTCATCCCCATGACAATAGATTGATTTTGAAAGAGATATTATAGATTTTTCTATTTCATCATTTTGGGTAGTCATGATATGTGCCCCGACAGACGGGTCGTGAAATATTGGTATCAAAGCAGTCGGTTCTACCGCAGAACATAGAACTCTGATCTTACTTTTCTATGAAGAAATCGTGTTAAGGGTACTTAGTGTGGTTTTCAATTCAGGGATTCCAGTGTTGGTGTGGGCGGCCGACGTATCCACACACGAGGACTCTGACTTCTGATTTCAGACTCAGTGCATGAAAACACAAATTGTGTGTATGTTTTCAAAAAATTTCTTTATGTCAGCTCAACAAGGTCACCTCACCAGGTATAATCTTTTGATTGAGTTGCATCTGTTTCTTTCAGGATGCCTCCCCACGAATGACCAGTTAGAGCTCCAAGAATCATATGTACTGACAGACCACCAAGCGATGGGGCCTTGGTGCAGGGCTCTTTACCAGCGGAGGCACCGCTGGTACTACTCCTAGTTGGTCCACCGATGCCACCATCCCCAGAGGAAAACGATGCAGGCCGCTTGAGTGTGTTGCAGGAGTTCCAGTGCCAGAGCCCACCCTAGATTAGGGGAGAGACGCACCCACATGCGGTTGAGGATTGGATGGAGGCTATGGTGAGAGTCTTCAGATTGGTAGGGACACCAACTGACTTCTTGGTGATCCTTGCTGCCAGCCTCCATCAGGCAGCAGCAGGCAGATGGTGGAGCCTGACGCTCCAAGTGCATGTGGAGGCAACACTACTCTAGGAAAACTTCGATAGTCTATTCCGAGTGGATTTTTTCCCAGTCCCCCTTTGAGCGGTGCAGATATAGGAGCTACTGCATCTACAGTATTGTAGTATGACAGTAGCACAATACTCAGCAAGGTTCACCGACCTCTCATGCTAATCCACTGATATGGTATGATACCCATTCATCAGGGCCCAGACCTTCATGAAGGGACTCAATGTAACACCCTGGGATTTTATGAAAATTAATCTTTTTAATTTCATTAATGTCTTGTGTTGTACTCTAAACCAAAATGAGCTTGCACAACACGCTTCCTTTACATTCCTTTCATTACATGCAATCGCGACCTTCCTCGATAGAGTGTGTTGTACGCAATACCGAGTTTCACTAAACAACGATATGCTATTAAAATATTATTAAAAGCAACCATTATGAATAGTAATAACCACATTTTTGAAATTTTGTAAATTTCATTTTTCAAAATGGACTTCATTTTTGGATTAGGATTATCTAAATTAGCTTAGGGTAAAATTTTGGACGTTTTCGGATAACTTTCATTTTCCGATGAATAGTGAAAATTACTAAATTTTAATTAAAAAAACCTTTTTAATCGAAATAATTAATTGTGATAAATTATTAATTTTAGTGGTTTTAAATTATATTTAGAATATATTTTTACAATTTAATACAATGTTGGTCATTTGTTGTAATTTCACATTTATACCAAACATAAACATGTGCCAATATTTTGATAGTTATTATCTCTTAAGAACACGCTATTTGTTTTTATGACGAGAATTAATTTTTAAATTAATTAATGCAACTGATTTGTTTTGAATTTGGTAAAATATACATCATTTTTGAGTTCATAATATCAAATATAGCTTAGGCATAATTTTTGGTATTTTTCTGGAAACATTCATTTTTTGATGAATAGTGAAACCACTAAGTGGTAGTTAAAAAATGAATTTTTCATAAAACAGAATTTTACCGCTTCTGTGAGTGGAATATCAAATATGAGAGAGACACAGTTGATGTCAGTAAGTTAAATGTGGTTCAATGAGGTGAATATAATTTTTGATGAATTGTAACATTGTTCTTTTATTTATCACGGTTAAAAGTAAATAGGGTAATTAAGGGTAATAATGATATTATTATTACCCTAAAACATGTCTTAATTATATTTTATAAGTGTAATTCGACCAAAAAAAACCTTATAAATAAAATATGACCATTTAGGCCCACTTGGATTAGATTAGGACATTTATTATTAATTTATTTAAAGATGGGTTAAAATAGTTAAAATCAAATTTTAATAAGTATATCATTTTTAATATAGGGTTATACATAAGAAAAATTCTACTATAAATATTAATTAGAAAGAAACAAAAATTTCATACATAATGATATTTTGTTTGTAATTTTTAGACTTTAAATAAATTAATTTATTTATGACACAAAGATGATTCAATAATTATCTTATTAATGAAATATTGTCATAATTGATGTTATAAATACCCAAATAAATGTAATTTGAGACTTTTTATGAATTTAACTAATTTTATATGTTAATATGACATGTTATTATTTATTTAAATAACTTTTTTTGAATTATCATTATGTTATGATTTTCACAAAAATCAATTACAAAATAGTGTCAAAATTTGCATAAAATAGTTTTTAAAACAAATATTATATTATTAATTGTTATTTCATTCCTAAAAATATAAGGTTCGGAAAAATGACTTATATAAGGTTATATATATTAATATTAAACAACTTGGGGTTCGTTTGTCTTGTTATAGTATGTTTATTAACCATATAGTGTAAGAACACAAAAAAGACACGGTAAAAGTAAAATTATCTAACTTCAAGTTAAATATAAATTATAAGGATAAAATAGGAACCTAAACTTGTATAAATTCTGTTATATGAGATTATTTCAACCCATACCCACCTTATCTTAGAAATAAATAAATTTGGAGCTCTTTATAACCGAATTTGGCTTTATAATAAAATTATATTTTTAGTTTTTCCAAAAGAGCCCCTCTCTCCCTTATAAAACGGAACCTCCTCTCCATCTTCCTCACACCACTTTGAGCATTAATTCTCGACCAAACCCTGAAAAATTATCTTATCCACATCCCTAGAAACATCTTAGAGGTACTATTCTTCTTCAAAGACCAATTTCAGTGCCCTAAAAGGAGGTCTCAAAGAAGCACTTCAAAGAAGAGGTAATGTCTGTTACCGATTCTTTCATCTTTATTTCCTCTTCCACTTCTTCTTATTTAGTTGTTTCATTATGAAGTAATAACATCATTATCACTCATATACTGATATTTTATTATATGTGTGAAACTACCCTATTAACCATCTATCCATCCTACGGAAAATGAAATCACCGCGCGTGCGTACGTATGGAATACCGTCACCACGCCGTGGTGTAATCTATTTTCCACCACCACCTTACTTGGATGGGAATAATGGTGTAAATAATTACTATATATGATTATTGTAAATTGATATTGATTCTGAAATTGTATACATATACTCCAATACAATTCCACGATCATGAGAATGATATCATCGCTCGGGCGTACGTACGGAGTACCGTCTCCACGACACGATGAGATTTATTCTCCATGTTAACCATTCATGAATGATTATAAAGTATATATAATAATTAATCATGAAATATATGACATAATAATACAACTGTATTTATGTATATATATATTTATGTCATCTACTTAATTCCACTCAATTCAATAAGGAACCGAAAATAGCGTTCATGCGTACTTACGGCCTACCGTCTCCATGAATGGTGTATTTCTTTCCATTTATCTATCCATTATATATAGTTATATTATGAATATTTATTATATGTAAATCATTTTTTACATTATGGATTTAAGTAATCATGATCTAAGTGATCATATGAATAATTACAAGTTAAAACACGAACGACAAATGAGACGATTTTACCCAAAACGCTACTTTAACATGAATTTACAAAAGAACGGGCTAATATAAAGTCATAAGTGAACCATATATGATATAATAACAATTAATATGATTCTCTAATAAGTAAATGACATTATATAAATCATTATACAGGAGGTTCAGACACTTATGAAGCAAATCGGACCTAAGTTAAGGGAAAATATCACAATCTCATTTTTATCCGAGATTGTTTATACTTTGGTGTTTACTGAGGTCTATTTTATCATCCACATCCATGTTTACTCAATATGTAATTTTATTTCCATACACCTACAATTTTTTAAATAAAATTTTACCCTTCGGTGAGTTTTTAGTAAAATATATGAAAGGAATCTGTTGTCATTTTTCGTACGAGGTACTTTTTGTCTTTTCCGACAAAAGTAAGAGAAGAATGTTTTTTTAACTTATACGGCATGAATGGATTTTTAAAACATTATTTCCAAGAATCATCCTTTACAAGTTTCAAGTTTATTTTTAATCAACTTCTTTTTGTTTAGAATTGTATGACATGTTAAGAATGGAAAAGTGTTTTTGAAGTAGAAATGATATTTTCCTCAAGAATGGAGTTCAAGTGTGTTATCAAAATTATTTTCCATCTAAGATAACAAATGGTTCTTTTTTAACCCTATTATTACATTGATTTGATTATGTTGTTATGGAATCATTTTTATGAATTCCTTTATCTTATATGAATTGTTTTATGATGTCACAATGTTTAAGAATCCCATTTTTATTACATGGGCTATGCAATAATGTATGATTTATAATTTTGTGGCACACGAAAGAATGATTTCATTATGAGATGGGTGGGACCTATATCTACCTTCAATGCATTGGGTAATGATTTATATATCATGATATAGACATGGCTGAAACGAAAAGTTAAACCGGTTCAGTAATACAGGACTGGAACGAGGAGTGAACTCGATTCAGAAAGGGACTTTGTCCACTACAATGGTCTTGGCAGCAATTCCTTGGCTACTATGGAAATCATATCATGTGCTTAATGGTTGAAATAATTACAAGTTTTACTTCCAAGCAATTTTATCCTGATTAATGTTCTTTTATGATCTATGCTTTATGTATTTCCATTATTTATGTCTTTGCTAAAAAATTTGATGTTTAGATTTTATGTTCATGTTTTTGCATTCAAATGTTTATGGATTGTTTTATGTTCTCTATGTTTACCCTTAATGAGAATTTGATCTCACCCCTTTATTGTATTCTTTTACCCATGATATAATGAAAGGTTTTAGGTAAGAAAAAAAAGGGAAGATCTTTATTGTGAGATGTTGAAGATCTTTCACCACGATTAGAAGATTTTATTTCGAGTTTCCAAAGACACTAAAGTATTACGGTCCTTCTGTCTCTGTTTTTCTTATGTATTAAGTACTTCGAAAAAGTAATGTAATGTCCATGTATGTCAAGCTTCGGGTCTCTACAGTTGGTATTAGAGGAAAGGTTTAGTTAACCATTGGAAACTAGGATGTGAAAATGTTAGTGAGATCCCTAGAGATATGTCTAAGGTATGTCTAGGGATGTCTCTAAGGTTAAGTATACGTATATGTTATAGTTCTAGAATTGCGATAACGATCTTAGAATTTCACCTAAGATGTTAGATATTGGGGGTACTCCCTCTTTACTATGTTGTTTTCTCTATTATGATTTTTTCCTCTCACAGAAATATTTTTCTATTTTAGTTAATGGAGGGAACCAGAAGGAATTCGGTTAACATTGAATCCAATGGACAAATTGGTGACTATGAGAAACAAAATTGTGTAATGCCTAGAGAGAAAGATATTGTGATTATGCTGAATCAGTCATCGCGATATATGATTTACAATGTGAAATTTAGTTGTATGCCTAATTCATAAAAGAAGAGGAAGATAGACTATTATGAATGTTCGCATGTTGAGGAGCATAAAGAAAGGAAGATTGAGATTTATAAATAAGGGAAGGAGAACCTTGAGGAATACCTCAAATGGAGGGACCGATGTTATCTGTGTGGAGAAACGGGTCATAGAGTGACATACTGTTATGGAGTTCAATGTATTATTTGTGGAGAACATGGGCATTACCCAACTTAATGCCCTGCCATAAAAAGTTACTTCTAAATCAAGGAAGGACTTCTTCCAAGAAAATAATTGAAGAAGATGGATTGAAGTGTTTATGTATTGGTATTCAAGAATAATGTTGTTGAGGTACATTTATTGTGTATTAGAATATTTTTGTATTATTCTATTGTTGTTTTCAATAATTATAAGGTACCAGTAACCATGAAAAGTGATTAAAATATTTTGGAAAGAAGATGATATGTGCATAATGAAGGGATAAAGAGAAAATGAAATGTTTGACAGTATTCATGAGCTCATGATTGATATAAGGACTAAGTGATGTCATGGTTTGATTATATAGAAATTTTGGATCTTGGAATGTTGAAAGAGTTAACTTTTGACAGCATTCATGTTTTCACTAATGTTTAATGGGTATTCATTTTTCAAGAGAATACATGATTAAGGTATTCACATGATTGGAATTTGACCAACAAGATATATGGGAGATAAATGATGGTATTCACATGCTTGGTTGATGACATTTCAAGTAATCGTTTTCTTTATACTATGAGATTGGACCGAAGTATTTTAGATAAGCCTAAAGATTGGAATGGATTAAGTTGGACATAAGTTAGTATTGTTTAAGAATATAAATTCTTTTGATATTATTTAGGGGATGTTATAGTAATTTAGTTTTAGAAAAAGGACTACCTGCAGGACGGACGACAACCCATCGCATCGGACAAGGCTGTGGGAATCGAACCCACAACCGTAGTGCGACTGGCCTTTATCGCCTACCACTGGCCTACATGAAGTCCCTATTTAGTAGAAACTAGTTTTATTATATTATGCAGTATAATATAGGAAGTATAAGTCCATTTTAGGAACCATATATGATTAATCTCACTATAGATGGACTTAAGTATTTTTTGATAACTTTTCTAACCTTTTGTTTGAGACAGATGGAATGAACCATCATTCTATCTCATGATATTCTAACACATCACAAATGACAAATTCAACTTCATTTCATTAAGAGATGAAGTGGAAATTGTCCAAAGAATGACCAACGGTGAGACTATACCAAAATCACGGAAGTATTTCTTCTAATTCCAATTTCATCATCTTTAGGGAAATGATCTTGAAAACCAAAAATGTTTTCCTATCGCTCATATATCTGATGAATCATATGGTACCTTAGATCGTCACAAATTTATGGCTTTTTGATTGCTGGATTTTCCATAGCCATGTTCTCTACAACTCTTCATCAGAACATGATGATTAGATTTCTCTTCCATATCCATATTGTCACCTATGTGGAAACCGAGTGATTAGTTTATTTGGGTAACCGTTATGTTTCATACTTTTGTTTTTAAAGATTGGTATTGGTATTACTTTTTATGATGTGGATTTCTATTAAAGAATCTTTCGAGTTGTAAACCATTTATAACCCCGACGAATTTCGAGGGTGAAATTCATTTTAATGGGGGTCGAATGTAACACCCTGAGATTTTATGAAAAATAATATTTTTAATTTAATTAATGTCTTGTGTTGTACTATACACAAAAAGGAGCTTGCAAAACATGCATACTTGACTTGCCTTTCATTACACGCAATCCCGACCTTCCTCGATAGAGTGTGTTGTACCCAATACTGACTTTCACTAAACAACGATATGCTATTAAAATATTATTAAAACAAGCCGTTATGAATATTAATAACCACTTTTTGAAATTTTTTAAAATAAAATTTTCAAAATGGACTTCATTTTTGTATTCAGAATATCGAAATTATCTTAGGGTAATATTTTTGTACTTTTCGGATAACTTTCATTTTCTGATGAATAGGGAAAATTACTAAATTTTAATTAAAAACAACATTTTTAATCGAAATAATTAATAGTGATAAATTATTAATTTGAGTGGTTTTAAAGTATATATAGAATATATATTTACAATTTAATACAATGCTGGTCATTGGATGTAATTTCACATTTAAACCAAACATAAACATGTGTCAATCTTTTGATAATTATTATCTCATAAGAACACGCTATTTGTTTTGATGACGGGAATTTATTTTCAAATAAATTAAAGCAACTGATATGTTTTGAATTTGGTAAAATAGACATCATTCATGAGTTCATAATATCAAATATAGCTTAGTCCTAATTTTTGTTATTTTTCTAGAATCTTTCAATGTTTGATGAATAGTGAAACCACTAAGTGGTAGTAAAAAAATTGTTTTTTTCATAAAAATTATTTTTACCGCTTCTGTGAGTGGAATCTCAAATATCCGAGAGACACGGATGATGTCAGTAAGTAAAATTTGGTTCAATGAGATGAAAATAATTTTTGGTGAATAGTAACTTTTTACTTTTATTTACCATGGTTAAAATTAAATAGGGTAATTATGGGTAAAAATGATATTAATATTACCCTAAAACATGTCTTAATTCTATTGTATAAGTTTAATTCTTCCAAAAACAACCATAGGAATAAAATATGACCATTTAGGCCCACTTGGATAATATTAGGTCATTTATTATTAATTTATTTAAAGAAGGGTTAAAATAGTTAAAATCAATGTTTAATAATTATATAATTTTTAATATAGGGTTATACATAAGATAAATTCAACTATAAATATTAATTAGAAAGATAAAAATATTTCCTACGTAATGATATTTTATTTTTAATTTTTAGACTTTAAATAATATAATTTATTTATGAAACAATGACGATGCAGTAATTATCTTATTAATGAAATATTGACATAATTGATGTTATAAATTCCCAAATAAATTTAATTTCAGACTTTTTATGAATTAAAAAAAAAATTATAGGTTAATATGACATGTTATTATTTATTTAATTAAATGTTTTCAAACTAATCATTCTGTTATGATTTTCACAAAATTCAATTACAAAATTGTGTCAAAATTGTCATAAAATAGTTTTTAAAACAAATATTATATTATTAATTGTTAATTTATTCCTAAAAATCTAAGGTTCGAAAAAATGACTTAGATAAGGTTATATATATTAATAATAAACAACTTGGGGTTCGTTTGGCTTGTTATAGTATTTTTATTAACCTTATAGTGTAAGAACACAAAAAGACACAGTAATAGTAAAATTATCTAACTTAAAGTTAAATATAAATGATAAGGTTAAAATAGGAACCTAAACTTGTCTAAATTATATTGTATTAGAGGATTTCGACCCATACCCACCTTAGCTTCGAAATAAATCAATTAGGAGCTATTTAAAACCGAATTTGTCTTTATAAAACAAATATTTTTAGTTTTTCCAAAAGAGCCCCTCTCCTCCCTTATAAAAGGGCACCTCCTCCCTATCTTCCTCACACCACTTTGAGCCTTCATTCTCTGCCAAAACCTGACAAATTCTTTTCTCCACTTCCCTTGAAACATCTTAGAGGTCTTGGTCTTCTTCAAAGACCAATTTTAGTGCCTTAAAAGGAGGTCTCAAAAAAGCACTTCAAAGAACAGGTAATGTATGTTACCCATTCTTTCATATTTATTTTTTCTTCCACTTCTACTTCTTTAGTTGTTTCATTATGAAGTAATAACATCATTATCACTCATATACTGATATGTTATTATAATTATGAAACAACCTTATTTAACCATCTATCCATCATACGGAAAATGAAATCACCGCGCGTGCGTATTTACAGAATACCGTCTCCACGTCGTGGTGTAATCTATTTTCCACCACCACATTACTTGGATGAGTATAATGGTGTAAATAATAACTATATATGATTATTGTAAATTGATATTGATTCTGAAATAGTATACATAAACTCAAATACAATTCCACGATCATGAGAACGATATCATCGCTCGTGCGTACGTACGGACTACAGTCTCCACGACGCGATGAGATTCATTCTCCATGTTAACCATTCATGATTGATTATAATGTATATATAATAAGTAGTCATGAAATATATAAAATAATAATACTACTGGATTTATGTATATATATATTTATGTCATCTACTTAATTCCACTCAATTCAATAATGAACCGAAAACAACATTCATTCGTACGTACGGCCTACCGTCTCCATGAATGGTGTATTTATTTCCAATTATCGATCCATTATATATATGTATATTGTGAATATTTATTATATATAAATAATGTTTTACATTCTGTATTTAAGTAATCATATGAATAATTATAATTTAAAACACGAACGACAAAAGAGATGATTTTACCCAAAACGCTACTTTAACATGAATTTACAAAAAAAATGGGGTAATATAAAGTCATAAGTGAACCATATATGATATAATAACAATGAATATGATTCTGTAATAAGTCAATGACATTATTTAAGTCATTATATTGGAGGTTCAAACACTTACAAAGAAAATCAGACCTAAGGTAAGGGAAAATATCACAATCTCATTTTTATATGAGATTGTTTATAATTTGGTGTTTACATGGGTTTATTTTATCATCCACATCCATGTTTTCTGAATATGTAATTTTATTTCCATACACCTACAAATTTTTAAATCCAATTTTACACTTCGGTGAGTTTTTAGTAAAATATATGAATGGAATCTTTAGTCGTTTTTCGTATGAGGTACTTTTTGTCTTTTCCAACAAAAGTACGAGAAGAATGTTTTTTAACTTATAAGACATGAATGGATTTTTAAAACATTATTTCCAAGAAGCATCCTTTACATGTTTTCATGTCTATTTTTAATCAACTTCTTTTAGTTTAGAATTGTATGACATGTTAAGAAAGGAAAAGTGTTTTTGAAGTAGAAAGGTTATTTTTCTCAATAATGGAGTTCAAGTGTGTTATCAAAATTATTTTCCATCAATGATAATATAGGGTTCTGTTTTTATCCCTATTATTACATTGATTTCATTATGTTGTGATGGAATCATTTTTATGAATTCATTTATCTTATATGAATTGTTTAATGATGTCACGATGTTTATGAATCCCATTTTTATTACATGGGTTATGCAATAATGTATGATTTATTATTTTTTGGCACACGAAAGAATGATTTCATTATGAGATGGGTGGGACCTATATCTCCCTCCAATTCATTGGGTAAATATTTATATCTCATGAGATAGACATGTCTGGAACATCATGTTAAACCGGTTCAGTAATACAGGACTGGAACGAGGAGTGAACTCGATTCAGAAAGGGACTTTGTCCACTAAGATGGTCTTGACAGCAATGCCTTGGCTACTATGGAAATCATATCATGTGCTTAATGGTTTCCACAATTACAAGTTTTACTTATAAGATATTTTATCATGATTAATGTTCTTTTATGATATATGCTTTATGTACATCCAAGATTTATGTCTTTGCTCAAGAATTTGATGTTTAGATTTTATGTTCATTTTTTTGCATTAAAATGTTTTTGGATTGTTTTATGTTATCTATTTTTACCTTTACTAGGAATTTGAGCTCACCCCTTTTATGTTTTCCTTTCTACAGGATATAAATAATGGTTTTATGTAAGAAAAAAAGGGAAGATCTTTATTGGGAGATGTTGAAGATCTTTCACCACGATTAAAAGATTTTATTCCGAGTTTCCAAAGACACTAAACTATTACGGTCCTTGTGTCTCTGTTTTTCTTATGTATTAAGTATTCCACAAAATTAATGTAATGTCCATGTATGTCAAGCTTCGGGTCTCTACACTCAGGTGAGAGATCAAAGCTCTGATGATCCCTCTTAGCATCCCGATGTAGACGGGGGTTCTAGAGAGATCCCTCTTAGTGAAGAGTTTCCATGCTGATCAGTCTCCAATAGCGAGACCCACCACTATCCGACACATAGCGGAGTATTCTGCAGCTGGCAGTTGACATATGTCGCGGAGGTCCAAGAGGAACAGACCTACAGGTGGTCAACCGCATGACTAATAATCATTTGTGCAGGGAACTCAGAGTGGAGACATAGCCATTCATGCCAGGAGCAGTAAGTGTTACTCATGCGGCTTGTATAGTCACATGGATCGTGACTGTCAGACCTATTGTTATGATGATTATAAGATAGTCGAGGGACCTCCCAGGAAGAGGAATAGGTTCGAATGAGGTAGTCTTCATGGAGGAGGCGGACGTTGTAGAGGAGCTAGATGTGCAGCTGGAGGTTGATGACGTTTCAAGGTCTTACGACCACCACCACCAAGATGTCCACCCTAATCGCAGGGAGTAGGTGGATAGGGGAGAGCTCAGATCCTGGCAGCTGAGGATTATGATCACAGTGCTCTATAGATGATATGAGGTACTATCTGTGTCTATTCCACCTTAGCTGTAGTTCTTATAGACACAGGTGCCAGTCACTCTTTAATAGACACATCCCTCGTTTGATGCTCAGAGATTCCAAATGTGTCGTTAGTTCTATCCTTACGGCAAGATACTACTATGTGAGCTTATTTTACCATTACACACTAGTGTCGGCAGTGAGAGAATACTATATGAGGTGAGAGATTTGGTAGGGATCTCTTAGTATCGGTGTCGAGGCCCTATGATGTCATCTTGGGTATGGACTGGTTATCTACAGTCCATGCTTAGATAGACTGTATTATGAAAAATGTGAAATGTTTCCACAATGATGGGGCCAGTTTTACCTTCCCCGGTGATAAGGGAACCTTTGCAGCATTGGAAAGACTTACTCGGAGGAGGGTTCAGCCGATCACTCACCAGTTGGCTTGCCTTACCCTTGGAGCAGTTTATGTGGAGAGTTCGACTTATCCTGTAGTGATGAACCTGTATGCAGATGTTTTCTATAATAATGTTCCTGTACTACCTCCTCATAGAGATGTGGACTTCTACATTTACCTATACATTGAGACGACACCTATATCTACTCTAGCATGTGATATGGCTCCTGCTAAGCATCGTGAGCTACAGGTACAGCTGGAGGACTTGTAGGGGAAGGAATTCATCTGGCCTAGTGTTTCCCACAAGGCAGCCCTTATTTTGTTCGCCAAGAAGGTTGATGGGTGCTCAAGGCTCTGTGTTGAATACTGTCGCTAGAACTAGGTGATTGTAAAGAACACGTACCTACTCTTAAGGATTGAAAACCTATTTGATCAGCTGAAGAGAGCATGGTGGTTCTCAAAAATAGACCTCAGATCAGGATATCACCATCTCAGAGTTTGAGATGAGGATGTGCAGAAGACGGCATTCATGTGTCATTACGGCCACTACAAGTTCAGGGTTATTCCCTTTAGTGTAACCAATGATCCAGTAGTGTTCATGATTCTCATTAACAGGATCTTAAAGCCATAACTTGATTGGTTTTTCGTAGTCTCCATCGACGGCATTCTGATCTACTCAAATACTGAGGTGGAACATTCCTACCATTTGTAGGTAGTACTTAACACACTCTGAGAGAACCAGATTTATCGTAAACTCCTAAAGTTCAAGTTTCGGATTCTAGAGGTTCAATTCTTAGGACACGTCATCTATTAGGCTGGTGTTGTAGTAGATCTAGTGAAGATTGAAGCATACTTTCTTGTGAGCCACCCAGGAGTGTGACGAAGGTACGGAGTTTTTTGGGTTTGGCTGGGTACTATCAGAGGTTTGTTCTAGACTTCTATGGAGTTGCAGCACCACTCTCAGCATTGATGAAGAAGGTGTAACCCTTCGTGTGGTTTGAGAGATGCCAAGAGAGATTGTAGGAGCTGAGGCAGAGGCTGAATAGTGCCCCATTCATGAGGCTTCTAGAGGAGGGCGTAGAGTATGCAGTTTACTGCGACACATCAGGGACCAGACATGGGTGTGTCCTCATTCAAGAGCAAGTAGTGATCTCATATGTTTCTCGACAGCTAAGATAGCATAAGCAAAACTATGCTACCCTTGACCTGGAGTTTGCAGAAGTGGTCTTCGCCTTGAAGATGTGGCGACAATATTTGATGGGTGAACGTTTTACCATGTACCCTGATCAAAATAGTCTCAGGTATATCTTCTCTCAGAAGAACCTGAAACTGAGTGAGAAATGATGGATCATGTTCCTCCAGGACTATGACTTCGATATATTCCATACTCCTAAGACGGGGAACATTATAGCAGATGCTCTCAGCAGAAGATCTTGTATATAGCTGCTAGGAGAGGTGACAGAGAAGCTTGTGGCTTTATAGATATCCTTCATGGATAGAGATGGGGAAGCCTTTCTTCAGTCTCTTATAGTCACTCCCCAACTTATTCAATGAGTAAGGGAGGCACAACATGGGGATGCTGACTGTGAGACATGACATGCTTAGATATCCATAGGGCAGGAACCTGATGGATTTTTTTGAACGTGGGGAGCATGTCATCCTCTTCAAAGGATGTACCTTAGTACCAGTGTAACTTTAGGAAGATGTTTTAAGGGAGATTCACACGACCCCTCTAGCGGTACATCTAGGAGTGGAAAAGATGTATCAGGATCTTCAAAAATAGCACTGGTGTCCAGGTATGATGAAGGTATTAGTAGAGTTTTCCCCACATTGTCTCACATGTCAGCAAGTGAACACATAGAAAAAGGTACCAGTAGGCTTGGTCCAGCCTTTAGAGGTCCCAGAGTGGAAGTGGGATGGGATATCCATGGACTTTGTGATAATTCTACTACGTACATATAGGGGTCATGACTCGATTTGGGTGATCATTGATCAACTCACCAAGTCGGCTGACTTCATACTGATCAGAGATAAGGGTTCAGTAAAGAGATTGGGACACCTCTATGTGCATAAGATTGTGCGATTACATGGATTACCTACTTCTATTGTCTTCGACCGTGATAGATGGTTTACTTCCAAGCTATGGAATGAGTTCCGGAAAGGTTTCGGGATGCAGCAATGTCTGAGCACCACCTTCCATCATCAGACAGATGGTTAGACTGAGCATACCATTCCGAGCCTCGAGGACATGGTACGTGCATGTGTCCTTGACTTTTGTCGTATCTAGGAGGATCACATTCATATGGTGGAGTTTTCTTATAACAATATATATCACTCCATCATAGGGATAACACCTTTTGAGGCATTTTACGAGTGACCTTTCAGATCACACTTTTGCTGGACTGACCGTGGGGAGTCAGCACTAGTGGGACCAGAGATGGTGCGAGTTACCACAGAGAAGGTGCACATTATCTAGGAGAAGATGAAGACTGCACGAATAAGACATAAGTCGTATGCTGACAGTAGATGGAGACCTCTAGAGTTCAAGTATGGCCACCATGTATTTCTACGGGTCTCACCTTGACGATATCTACAAAGATATAGCCGAGGTGGTAAGTTATCTCTATGGTTCATCAGACCTTTCCAGGTCCTCAGTACAGTAGGCGAGGTGGCTTACTGCTTAGCTCATCCACCTCAGTTTCACCGGGTGCATGACGCCTTCCACATATCTCAGCTGAGGAGATACGTGCATGACCCTTCCCACATAATCGACCATAGTGAGCTAGACGTCAATGATGGGGAGACCGTCATTGAGTTTCTAATGGAGATTGAGGATCAACAGGAGAAATTACTATATGGACGGTCGATACCTCTGGTGCATGTTAGCTGGCTGCACAGAAACCTCCAAGAGAGCACATGGGAGCGGGAGGCTCAAATGCATGTTCAGTACCCCTATTTGTTCCCATAGATCGAGTTGTAGCATACGGGGATATAAAGACCTATGTTGGGAGAATGTAAAGACAAGGAAATTCCGTGGAAATATATTCTATTAAATACATTCGAATTTTAAGAGCCTGTGAAAACTGACAGTGCATCATTCCGTGGCCCGGTGTTCCCAGAATCAATTTATGATGTTTTGTTCGGGTGCATTAAGTAGACATACGAGTGGGTTTTTATAACTATTGAACCGGTGCTCGGAACTGAAATTTGAGGGCACCGTTGATCTCGCAGTGCCGGTATTCTCTTAAGGAGACATTCACCTCAACCGCAGTTGGTCGATAATAAAAGATAATTTTTGTATTTTTATAAAAAAAATTAATAAAAAATTAATGTGTACAACACTTTATTTTATTTTAAGCATCTGTGTGAGTGTGTTGGTTAAAACCTCCACTTGTGAGTGGGAGGTCAGACCTCCACACATTAACCTCACATGAGAGGTTATGGTGGTGGGCCCCACCAGAGCATAACCTCCAGTGAGAGGTTATGACGTGGGGATCACAGGAGGCTTAACCCCCAATTAATGGAGGAGGATAAAACATCCTCAAATCCCCATTAAATGGGGACCAACTCCTTGACCTTCCCCTTTAATTAAAAAGAGCCAACCCCCTTTAATTAACACGCCAACCTCTGATGGATTAATTAATGGAGCCTAAGTTATTAATTCACCTTTTTGAAATTTGTGCCAACGGTTAATATAATAGACAAACTATTATTTTGTGAACTTCCTTTTGGTGGAGCTTGGGAGAAAAAAGTAATCTCCCCAACAAAGAATTCTCTCCAATGATGAATGCTCTCCAACAAAAGACACTCTTCAGGTAATGAACACACTCCCAACGAAGAACGCCGATGAGGGACGCCTTCCACTGTGAAGAATGACCCCCTCAAACCTTCCTCATACTCCTTAGAAATGGGAAATGTTCATCTACCTCAGATCGATGACCATAATTTTGCGACGTCAATGAATGATGACCGGTGAATCAATAGTAGGGGTATAGTTTATTTTAAGCATCATGTTCTTCCTTTCTATTAAAATGAAGAACGATGTTGTTTATCTTTTTCGGGTGGAATGTTTTGCTTCGTTCATGAGAACCAATTGCTATCACCATAATCACGGAGGGTGCGGGCCAACATAACCTGGCCTGACATCCTCTGTCGATCTCTCTTCTTGGGATGTTCTACGAAATGGCGTTAAGGAGACTGTGATGAAGCCCGCAATGACGAAGGCCGCACGACCTGCGGCCTCCACAAATCACGCAACCCCCGCCGCACACTAATGCACCCGGTTGAATGCCGCAGGCCCAAGCAGCGCATGCCCCACCTACCCACGACATCCTGGCGCCCTGCTAGATCATGCCTCGCCACCCAGCGGCCTCCCGAAGTCCTGCCGATGCGTGGCCCACCTGCCCTCGGCCTCTGGGAGCCCCTCCGGCATGCGGCCCTCTTGCCCGCTGCATGCTTGGCCGCTGCCGTACCCTTCCCGACGCACCGTCGGCACCCTGCAGCCTTCCAGGCTACTGTCACGCCCTTCCCAGCTCTCCCGCGGCCTCTCAGTGCCCTTTAGCGCCCTGCCAGGCGCCCCAGTGCCCTAACCGGGTTATAGTCGGTGCCTCGCGGCCTGCCCGACCACTTCCACACCCTACCCGGTGCCCCCGCAGCCTACCTGGGGCCCTGACGGTGCCCCTGTGGCCTGACTGGCGCCATGGAGGGCCCTACTTGTCACCCCCCAAGGTGGCCTCTATGTGTGCCACCCCGAAACTACCGCCCCCGAGCTGCCCTCCGCCCAACCCGCACGCTCCTGGCCGAGCTAGATTCCCGGATACCTCGTGCCCTCTAGGCCACACCCTCGTGGCGCTGGCTGAACCGAACCTGGGCCTGTGGATGAGTAACCTATGTGGCGTCCTCTGGACCGGGCCCAGCTGACCGGGCCTAACCTAGCAGGCTGACTACGATGACCCAGTCCTGGTCGGCCTAGTCTGGGTTGGGCCATGACGGTCCGACTGGGTCGGACCGGGCCCATGCCCATTACCGACCCCTTTTCTTTCTGTTTGCCATATCTTTGGCACCAAATGTCCGTTTGATGAACCGTAGGTGGTGCTGGTATTCTTTAAATGAATTCAACCCTTTTAGAATACCCCGCTACTGTTTGAGGGATTTTTGAGTTACGGTCAGGTTGGATCGTACACAAATCCAACTGGTCCCCCAGAACTAAAAGGATAATAATTAATAGACTAGGCGTCTGATTAACGTGACGCTTATTGAGTTGAGACGCCTATGATGTGGCAGACCATTGAGATACTTATTAGTGGGACATTGCGACAGTTGGATTGTTTTCCTGTAGCTTGTAGAGAAGATCCTTTCAGTGACGAGAAAATGGAGAGCAGAGACCTAGTAGCTGGAAGTCCTGACAACTGCTAGACCGATTCGACTCAGAGTGATTCGACTAACCCAATAGGGAGTTCCTTGTTGTTGGAGGAAGACCCATGAAAGAGGAGCGCCTGGTAGTTGGAGGAAGAACTGTGGTACTCGAAAGGAGGAGTAACTCTATAGGCTATTAGGGGGAGTTCCTGATAGATTGTGGCAGACCCACAATAGAGGAGCGACTAGTAGTTGGTAGCAGACCAATGGTACTCGACAGGAGGAGTAACTCAGCAGTCCAAGGTTAGTGAGAAATGCCTTGGTGTTGTGATAGGCCCACTATACTCGATAGAGGATGAGTTCTCTAGAAGGTGTGGTTTCGATAATGAAAATCCAAGTTTGAGCATAGTCAATGAATTTTGTGTTTCCCTCATTATTGAGAGGGGTCACTAGATAACTTATGTATATTAATGGGCATATACCAATATAATTGTTATCCGTTGATTTCATACTTTTTGGTTTGTCCTTGTAGGATTTTTTGAGACCATGAGGGTCTTGGGGTCCCTACTGAGTATCGTTATACTCACCCATACACGGGCTATGCCCGTACCACGTTGTGATGGTTGCAGATGGCGGACATCGCTGACTGAGGCAGAGAGTAGCAGGACTAGATGGTACCCAGAGGTAGACCACTCAGCGTAACGATAGATGGAGTAGATAGATAGATGGGAGTGCTGAGGAGGCCATCTATACATACCCTTTAGGTAGGAACCCCAGAGGATGACCCAGAATCTATTTTACTTTTCTTCAGTAGTACGTGCTTTTCATTTGTACTTGTAATTTACGGTTGGGCTTGTATTTCCATCACCTTTTAATTTCTATCACTTATTTTGTATAAAGTTTTACTTAGTGTTTTCTTAGAGTTGTTTACTCTATTCTGTTTGGTTATAGTTATAAAGGCAATGCCTTCCCAGTTTAGGGATTTAAGCCTTTCGTGCTAGTTGCCTGCCCCTGGACTATGGAAGGCGGGCTTGACGTAGTCACGATACGGGCCCTGGGGGACGGGTCGTGAAATCAAGGAGGCTATAATATTATATTGGTGATCATGTATTACATGATGAATGAAATTCACTAAACATTGGTTTATTAGTTCATGTGAATATCTATTTTTATAGGATGTTTCTTTTGATATTAGTGTGGATTCATTTTATTTGAATGATTATAATACTGTATTATGATTCCAATTTTATTTCTACGGTTTGGAGAGGTCTCTATTGATCATTGGTCTCTATGTTATTCAATATCACCACTTATAATTTGTATTCATATGGTCTATCATAGAATAAAATTGATACTCAATAATATGTATTGAGAAAATAAAAACTATATTACAAAGGTTTTGTCTGAGGGACCAAACCTTGGTGGAATGTGACTATAATTAGGTTTTTCTCTCTACTATTGGTATATAACCATTATACTTGTTTTATATTCATCCTTACATATCATTATTTTGTTGAAACGAGGTTAGAGAGTCATTAATTCGTATATTGGAAATGAAATAGAGCATAGATGGGAAGGAATAGGTGGTTCACAAATAAATTAACGCAGTGAATGATTAATAAAACTCCAATATCAATAATAGAATGATTGATTTTGACATTGACATTAGATATTATGTGTAATTAAAGTACCTCAATTTTTTGGGTATTGGATGTTCATTTTTTGGAATGGAAATTCTTCTATAGTTTTTGGATATATCAAGGAGTTGCAACATGTTTTAATTGTTTCATATCAATTGTCAGTCCATGATAGAGGATATAGATTCATCAATGCATTAATGTTTTGGGCATCACTAGTATCATAATGCGGATTCACAAGTCACAAACTACGGTATGGTGGATGTTAATGTTTATGAAACATCAATGAGTGGCCTACTCATATCTATTTTTTTCAAAACATTGTATTACACAATTGTGAAAATCCATTAGTTCTTTTCCAATGGTGAAATAATGTCTTGGGTTAATTTGATTTAGAGTGTATGTTATATATGAGATCTCAATAAAATAATTTGGTTTTTGATTTATTTTTTGAATAAAATGAATGAAATTCAATTGTTTATTAGATAGATGATCTTGTAGTGTTTTTTTTCACCTTGTTCCGCAAATGTTTCTGGTTTTTCCTAGTATAATGAGATCCATTAGAGGTATCTCGTAGGGAAGTTATTTAAGTTCCATATCCTTTCTTAATATGTATCTGACTAGATGATAAAAATATGATAATATTTTGAGAGTTATATAATGTAAGTACCTATTTATTTATTCACCTATACATGGAATTTTTTGGTGTTTATTAAGTGGAAGGAATATGGAATAATGGATGTTTTTCAGATATCATATTTCGGAAGGTGTAATATTTTTTCCCCAGAGATGGTATCATTCTATATAGTGTGGTTTTGGAGATGAAGCATTCATTAAAGTGGTGGTATTAGTTGAATAGAGGCTTATGATGATGTTTTTTGTGATTATTTTTTTATAGTTATCTAGATCATCAAATTACTATTGTGATATTGGGATTAGGTAGATCTATTTTTGTATTATTTCATTATTTGGGGTCACATCAGTAATGATGTATGTTGATCATTGGATACATGGGTAATGGTTTTCAAGTCTCTTGAATTTTGGGTACCATTGTGGTATAATATATACCATGCGTCATATCCTTAAAA
The DNA here is from genome assembly GCA_963277665.1 of Viscum album. Lineage (NCBI taxonomy): Eukaryota > Viridiplantae > Streptophyta > Magnoliopsida > Santalales > Viscaceae > Viscum > Viscum album. Next base: position 471,024,435 of record OY728156.1, on the reverse strand, counting down.
TCAAAATGTAATATTTTGGGATGAGATATATGATGATTTATCATTGAAAACTATAGATATTTTTATTGGTACCCGTTGTGGTTTAGCCTCTCTTATTGTACAATAGTTTTAGATTATTCTATTCATATTGAATTACGGTCATGGGGGTAGTCAAATGGCACTACGAATATATTTATTGTATAAATTCAGTATCTACATTGAAATTTAATGAATTCCCCATTTCACTATTGAACCCTAGGACACCCAAGTATCCTTTTCATGTATTCTCATTCCCTTACAAGGATTTTTCCATTTTAAATCATTATATAATTTGTTAGTAATATGAGGCAATTTTTCCAACATCTAGGTTGGGTTATTTTCTCTCCAGTTACATTATACAATAGTATATCTATTAGTTTTCATAAATTTTTTTGTTTAATATTAGTGATTCATGGATGATTCCATGTGGGATGAAATTATTAGAAATCAAGGATTCCATGTGAGAGTGGTGTTCATATAACTACATTTTTCTTTTTTGTTCATTCTTACAGAACATTGAATGTTTTATTTAGATTTAGAGTATTCTTGTATTCGGTATATTCTATATGCATATGTCGTATTATGAAAAATTATTTTTATTTCGTACATATATAATTATCTAAAAAATCACTTTTTTTGGAGGGCCTCAGAGGGGCTTATACTTTCTCTCCCACGGCATATAGGGTTTCACCTCCGTACTCATCTCCTCCCCTCTCTGGCCATGTCACCCTGGTTCTACACTCTTTGAAACGTCTTCTCTCCATGGATGGGTTGGCTCGGCGTGATGATTTCATCATGTGTAGGGATCCATTTTTGCGGAGGAGATTTCTTTTCATTGATGTTGACTACGGGTCTGGAGTGGCCTTGGGAGGGGGGGGGGGGTTATTCCTTGTTTTCCTTGCATTATTTTTTGTGTTGATGATTTTCTCTTAGCGGTATCCACTTCAAGCTGGAAATGCTATGGTTTATCTCATCGTCACGTCATCCTTCTGGTGGAACTTCTTCGGATTCCTTTGGTGTTCTCCGCTACGATCTTGGGATTTACCCTCCCTTTTGTAGGGGACCTCTTCATGATTCTACAACTCTGCTGGTCTGATCCGTGGACATAAGACTAGTTTGTTCAACGACATACTCTATATAGTGTTCAAGGTTTTTCTCTCGGTTCTGAGTTGTTTTCCTGCGGTGGTCTCTCAGCATGTGGGCCTGTGAGGGTTTTCATCGGTCGTTAGGGTGCCTACAATTGGGTTCTACTTTGATGATTTTCAATGTTCTGTTTGATTCTTGTTGTGAAATAGTGATTCCGACCAGTTTCTGGGATGGTAGTTTTTAATGGCGGCAACAGCGTGGAATGCCAGTGAATGTGGTGTGTGTTTGACGTTTCGACGCTGATGGTGGTGACAGGGAAGCGACGTGAGGAAGGTTGGCCGGGTTCCTGTGTTCTTTGTGAAGATGGTGGTCTGATCTCACTGGCGGCATGATGTTGGATTTCATATTGAATGGTGGTGCGTGGTGATGATTCTCGAATAGAGGTGTAGCCAGTTGGTATGTGTGTGGTAAGATGAGCGGACAGTTGGGTGGTATGGTGGATGGTGCGCGGCTCGAGGCCATGCTTTGATTTTTGAAATTTGATTTTTGAATGTTTTTGAAGCTTGGTTGTGGTGTTTTGGATGTTGTGTTGATCTGTTTCGGGTACCAAAAACCCTTAAAACAGCCATTAGAAATTAAAAAAAATGATTTCATACTATCTAAAAGAACTATTGTAACTATAATTAAAAATTAATTTGAAGGTTATTATGATTACATGTGTTGATGCTATGTTGATGATTCCTCTTTCAAATTTCAAAATAGTGTTATATATATTTTTTATGGTTTTTATTGGTCCTCGTTAGGATTATTATTCCTAAATTTTGTTAATTGACATAATTATGGTATATATTAAGGGAATAATGAATATGGATCACAATATGATTTATTATTCTGCCTAAAATTGTAATTTGAATATATCTCAAAATTTCAATTTGTTGTTGATTATAATCTATTCACATATCCTGATGTAAATTTGTATATTAAAAAAAATTATTCATAATGAATCATTTTATTCAAGAAGATAATGTTAGTGGAGGTTTTATAAGATAATTTTTTTGGGGGTAGTAAGGTATTCATCCATGATGTAATGGGATTCTTTCTAGGTGAGTATGCTTAATTTTGTGGAATTGGATTCCTATTGAGTTTAAAATACTAAAACAATTCAATGATATGTACTCTAGTATGGTAGATCAATATTTTGATATGATGTTTTGTGTATGGTTTGGTCTATATTGATGACATATTTTTAGAGTATACCGTGTTGATTTTATATTCCTTAAGAGATAAAAAGGATTTTTGGATATATGGTTCCTAAAAATTGATAATCATTTCCATTTTCGTATTTTGGTCTCAAGGTAGAGTTTTAGTTTTTTTTATGGATTAGGTGATTATATTTTCTTTCACTTGTTATTTCTCCTTTTGATGTTTGGTTTATTTGGTGGTTATTTATATTGATTTCAAACTGCTGTTTATAGTTCATCTATGCCCAATATGTGCATATACCTTTTTTTATTTTAATTCAAGTCCTATAATACATATATTATGGAATTGTATTTAAAGTATAAATGATACTATTAGACACAATGTCGGTTACGGTGTTTATGATATATGATATACAAATTGTGAACCAAGGAATGGTCAGGTTAGTTTCTTATAGAAACGTGATGGGAGTATTTAAATAAAAATATAAAATATAAAAGTATGTTAGATTATGATTAATTGGAATTTCAGAACATACGTATTTTAATGTAATTAATGAATGGATAGTAATTCCTATTTCAAAAATAATAGCAAATAATTATTATTTTTAATAATGATTATTCTATTATCATATGAGATCTCGTATTCTAGACAATTATGGTGGGAGTTGGATGTCATGTGTGATGATAGGTATTGTTGATTCAATGACTATGTTGTTTCATTAATTTTTATGATATTCAATTCATTATATTATATTATTTAATACTGTACACCACTATAGTCACGTGTTCAACTGCTATCTAAATGTTTTGGTATTTGTGTGTTTACCTAGTCTATATTTGTGAGGGAATATATGGATGATCTCTCCATCATCCCAAATCTGTCTCCAGTAGTAGATTAATTCATAGTTTTTATCTGGGATGTAATGGATGACGGTATATTGTTGATTGCCACATGGGTTATGATGGATCTCTATTTAAAAGTACATGTCAGTGGCAACTATAACAGTTAAATGATATATCACATATGTGTATTCATAATGTGTTAACTCTAGTTACTATAATTTTAATTCATTGGGTTTTTATGTATTGATGTACAATTAATTATACCTGAGTTGTTTTGGATTCTAAACATACTCTTGGTTATGGATGTGATGAGTTGTTACTGGGATATGTTTTCATGGACTGCAGGATGTAATGTGGATTATGTAAGTGTACAGGGGTGAATGATGCCTTATGGAATGAATTTTATAACATGATGTTTCACATTGGGGACTGAGAGTGACAAACCAATTGGTATATAGATGTGGGATACCTTTATTATATATATGTTTTATATAGGAAATCTTAAAAATATTAATTACTTTACTAGTGAGCTATGTTGGGGTTATCATATTGATTTAAATGAATATTGATGGTGTTGGATTTATATTTTTTCCTTTAATAGGATTTAGAATTTATTTTTAAATTTTACATTGAGTTTCTAGGAAATAACATACACATGATACATTTTTTCTCACCCCATTTATATATAAACTATTTTTTTCTCTAGCGATGGTTTTTGATCAAGATATGTAATATCTTCTTACCTTCTTTTTAGTGTTACTTGTCCCTAGTTTTATCGTCTTTTATTTATCGTATTTTCTTATTGTGAAGATGAGCCTGTAAAAGGATTAGAAAGTCGCTATGGTTTCCCCCATGCTGCATTCTACTCCAACGATGTAGGTTGGCTTTGATTCCATCCTCGGTGCTTCTATTCCACACAGTCTTAGTGTGTGGTATCTTCTTGAGACGACATCGTGTTGGCTCATTTACCTTGGAAACTATCATCGTTTCCTGGCCTCTTATCGCCCTTTACTTCAAGCTAGCTTGGGTTCCCATGGAGGTGTGGTTTTGGTACAGTGTCTGTGTTCCAGATGCTGCTGTCATGGGGTCACTATGGAGTTTGGTGTATTCTTTTGTTGTACTGGGAGGATCTAGCCTCCATGTCCTGTTTTGAAGGTGGTGTTAGGTTCTGTGGTTGGCTTGCAGTGGGTTTTTGAGGATCTGGTCTTTGATAGATTATCTCATCGTTGATATTTTTTTCTTTTTAGATCTTTTGACTATGGTTATAGGTATTGGATGTGTGGATTTTTTTACTGTGGCTTGCTGTTTCGACAGCGATGGGTGTCCCTTCTCTATATCTTGATGGGTACCCTATAGAATGTTAGATTGAGGGTTCAGTGAGGTGAGGCTACGACCAGTGTGGGCTTAAACATGTGGGTTCTATAATGTTCTTGAGGTTATATGGAGTTTGGATTTATTACCTACATTTTATGGTTGTAGATTTGCTGCTCACAATGGGTTTTGGTGTTGTTTCAATTGATTTTGGTCTGCGGAGTGTCGATTGGTTTGTGGTTGCTCTGCGGTGTCTATGAAGTAGGGTGCGGTGTCCATACCACCCGGTCTTCCTCATTCATGTTTCATTGTTTCCCATTTTTGTGTGTGTTATTTTGTTCATCTCACGTTGCTGGAGGGCTTGGGTTAACTCTGAATGGAGTCCAATGAAGGGTTTTTGGATTTGAGTTTGTGTCGATTGTCACATCGGCGGGCACTCGAGGAGACCACTTATATGGTTTGTCCAGCCTTTCTAATGTTTGTGTTCCATGGTTCGTGGTACATTTCCTTCTCTTGAAGATTTCATCTCTAACAATGATCGTCTGTCAATTTGATAGCTTGAATAGATTATTCATCCATTGTGTTTGAATGTTGTTTTTTGTGAAGCCAACTATAGTTTTAATTGGAGAAGTGGAGAAGTGTTGAAGTGGTAATGTGTTGAAGTGGATAAGTGGTGAAGTCTCAATGTGGTAAAGTCGTTTTTTGTTTCTCATTTTTTCATCAAATGTATTTCCATAATAATAAAAGAAACTTTTGTCAGTATTTATGGTCTTTTTTGGGGTTGTTTTGGTAGATATTGGAATTTTTTTGGAGTCCTTTATGGTTGTCCACATCTAGCACACAGTATGATAATCCCCACAACAATTACGATCTATGAACTTCCTATATAGTTGGGACTGCATGGTTATTCCCAAATTAAACACCACTTATAGTAAACTATGTTCCACAAATAGTGTGGAATGCGTTTGGTACAATATTTCCCCTAATCATGCACCCCCTATAACTAACCACACATGTAGTATTTTTTTCATTCCAAAAAATATATTTAAAAACACAACCCCGCCAACTCCACCACTTTAAGATTACTAACAATCCAATTTTACCCTTAAACAAATTCATTGGCTATTAGGACTCTCTGGAAGTAGTTTTGGATCCTCTAAACCAATGTCATGGTGTATATAACGGGTGTCAATTTCATTCAATTTCACCAGTGTAAATGTATCTTCTCTAATATATATTTTTTTCATATCTCTTTCTCTCCTAATTATAGCTTTATAGATCATCATTTAATTGACAGTTCTATACTAATTTTCATTCTATGTTGATCATAGGTTTCATTCCTAGATCTTCCACACCATTATTATTCTATGGAGTGTCACATTGCGAGTGTTGATTTCTTGATCTTATATTTAATGTTAGGTGGTAAAATAATTATTTTCCCAATAATTTTACCCTTTGATATTTTTAGTTATGTTTGATTTATTCATAAATGTTTTTAAAACATGTATTTGATATAATTCTATTTTTGTTTTTAAATTTTTATGGAAATTGAAGAAAATATCAATTGTAATTGAATTTAAATAGTTGGGTTAATTAATGAACCATTATGGATTAATTTAGAAATAATTTTTGAGAAATTATTTGGTTATTGATCTTGAAAAAATGCTTTCAATTTTTGTGTGATTTGAAATGGAATTAATTGAGAAAAATAAATGATATTTTATTGAAATGGAAAATGCCAGTGAAAACTAAACTTTGGAAATTGTACTTTTAGGTCATTGGAAATGATTTATGGTCTCTTTGATAGATTTTTTTAAGACAATGTTTTTTGGAGTAGTTAGTGTTAATTAATAAAATAACGATAGGCCCTTGACTCCCTATAAATCGATTGATAATGAAAACGTTTTCTACAAAAACTCTTTCCTAACTTCCCATTATGGATTCCCTTATTGGACTGCAGATTTTCTATGATGGGTTACCCTATTGGGGTTTATTTATGTGTTCAGTCTAAAATATATCCCTATACATTATAATATTTTTTGAGGATAATATTATATGATAAAATAAATAACCATGGTTTTCTATTAGAAGGTTATTTCCTTTGAGTGTCTTTTTTATATACATGTCATTGATTATTTAATTGTTTAAATCATTCCAATTAATTTATTTATGATTTTTTATATAAAACATTTAAATTAAGTTTATATGAGTTTATATGATATATATGCCATGATTTTTCTACTGAATGCATATTTTGGTTTAAAATATGCTAATGCAATTAAATGCCTTTTTAAACTAAATTTAAAAAAATAATGGAAAATTGTTAAGAAAATGAATATATAAACCATGGTGAGACCCTACATGGATTTATAGATCACACCCAATATTTTCCTTCAGTTTTTTGTATAATTTATTATGATAGGTCTGATATATGGGAGATTACCCCTTGTATGTGGTTTATGATATAGATCCTTTAGACCATGGTGTGCTGATGGGGGTCACAAGTGATGATGTTGTCCATTTATTTCATGGTATTTATGTGTTTTAATATTTTAAGATACTAGGTACATTGAGGATATAAAACTTTCGGTTTTCTTATACCTATTTTTTCTGGTACATTCTCTATTCGAAGTGTTAAGAAAACTGATATGAAATACATTTACCTCTATTATTTTATATAATATTTTTTTCACTATTTTCACTTATCTGATGTTATATTCTAATCTACAACCCTTAGGGATTAGGAATTTCCATCAATCCATATCAGTTCCTACTAGGGTATCATGGAACCATGGTATCATGGATGGATCCTGACAAAATGTTATCAAACGTAATGTTTAATCATAATTACTTTATTTTTATATATATATTGGGTTGTCTTGGTAGATATAATGTAGGAGTTTTAGGACATATGATTTATTTACAAGTGATATTCGAGCCAACCCTCATTTTAATGATCCTGAAGTCACCATTAGTTTTTTGGGAAGGTAATATTGAGGATTGATTTTATTTGATTATATTCTTCTTCATTTTTTTAATATTTTAATGATGAAAGACCAATGATGGTATCATATCTGATAAGATAGATATTCTCATTGATCATGTTTGAGTTTTTTATCTGAGTAATATTATTAAATATTATGTGTTTTCTTTTGATGTTGGGTAGCATCATGCCTCTAAGAATATACTCGGATAGGCTCCTATCAAAAGTTAATGGTGAAATATAGTGATTTAATCCAACCATTTACTATAATCATGTTTGGATTATTTTGTTATCTATCCAATATCAGGGATAGAAAGCATCACCCATTCCAATTTAAGCTCCAAATATTGAATCCCAAAGAGACAAATCTAAGAATAATTCTCAATAGTTTCTTTAATAGAAGAAACCTACATTCCATGAAACTAGTGATCCTCAAGAGGTGTAGGATTGGATGAACAATATAGATAACCTTTTTAATTACAAGAATCACTTAAGGCTATTAATGAGAAATCTGATAATAACATTTATGGAAGGCCTAGAATGAGATGGTGGGAACTGATAGTAATGGTTAAAACCCACAATTTTCTGGATTGTAAACACTTTAGAGTTCCATTTTCTGATCTGATCTATCTAGAATATATGGAACTATCTAATACATTGTATTTTTCTCAACCTGTAGAAGCATAGCAGGTTACTGAAACAATATGTGAACATTTTTATTAAGATTGCATATTTTTTTTAAAAATATTATATCAATTGATAAAATAAATGATCAAATATTTGATATGCATTAACAATATTATATCTAAAAATAGGTTTTCAATCTAAAGCTCACTCATTTTCCTCAAATACTATATATGTAATTCATTGTTGAGGCATACCTGTCTGAAAATTTAGGGTTCGAGGGAGTTCCGTTTTTCTCATAGTGGTAGTTATATAAGTTACTTTTATGTAATGTAGATGGTTAAGGAGTTTCTTGGTGGTTCTCGATTTTATGTGTACTTTATTACTCTATATTTGTATAGATGATATCGTTTTATGTGCCTCTAGTGTGGAAGGATTGAGTATTCGACATGTGTTTGTGTTGAGGGACCAAATATATATAGTTCTTCTGGTCACCCAAAACATATATTGAAATTTTCTCTAATCTATTCTACTTCTCAATGTAATACAAGATGATCACCACTTATAAGTAGTACATTGCAATCAGATGCTTCATGAACATAGGGGATGATTCCTTTGTCATCATGGAAGAATCTTTTCCACACGATGGTAGGGTCTCTGGAGGATGATTATACATACCCAATGACGATGAGAGGTGCCATAATTATATCATTAAGTTTAATGACAATTTTATTTGATACCAGTGAATCTCACTAATTTATATCAACTCAAATTTCCATCCATTTAAATCATTAAACGGAGATTTATTATTATGTGATGGATATCACTACTCCCATCATAATGGTGATAGAGCAAAGTCTCCCTTCCCTTGATTGTGTTTTCTCTTTATCAGAGGTTAAACATGTCTGAATGTTTTTGTTTCATGACATAAGACAACTTTATTTCATTATATATATGTATTGTATCATTGATAACGTGTTTTTAATTTTAAATTATCTCTTATGAGTCTACATTACATAACTCTATTGGGTGTGTCTTGTCTTTCGGGAAGAATTGTATCCAATTTTGAATTGAACGAGACATTCATATCTACAGTTAGGGAAATTAAAAAAAAATTATATTGATATGGTGTGATAATATTTGAGTTATAATATACCTCCAATTTTCATCAAGTTCCCGGGTATGTTTCCATAATACATCAATAGTTTTCCACCATTAAGAGAGGTAGGTTTTTTTGTTGATCCTAGTACATAACTACTATTTATTCACTATTTCAACCACTCAATAGAGAAACTAAAAGTGATGATGACTCAGACGGGTGATTTTTTACAGAAAGGATTTATAATCTTGATTTTTTCACCTTCGATTGGGACTATTCTATTTAAATAGAAATATGATAGAACAATTTCCCTCTATATTGATTACTAAAAACTCAATCGGGTTATGGTAAAGAAAAAATATATGTTACAACATATTGATAATATTTTTGACTAGTAGAAGGGGAGAAATGGTTTTTAGGAAACATGGTCCTTGAAAATAGTATATTAGTTTATTATGAAAAGTTAATGGTTGTTATAACATGGGAGAGACCACTGAATTGTTTTTGAGATTTGTAGTTTCTTGTCTTTAGGGGAGAGTTTGCATCGGTTTGTAACGTATTTCTTGAAGATAGAATCAATCATGAACTCTCTCACCCTAAAGGTGTAATGTTGTCTTAGAATGTTAAATTTTATAAATATTTTCATGAGTTGAAATATATTTTCACTTCGACATTGGTGTTGAGTCTTTTTGAGGCTAGAAATGGTAATGTGGTCTTTTATGATGCATCAGGTTCTTTTTTTGGTTTATTTCTTAAACAAATAGATCACATAATATATTATGGTTCGTGAATGCATAGGCTACATGAGTAAAATGACTTGAATCAGGACATTGAACTTACAACCATGATGAATATGATGAATTATTATAAGCATTGATTTTTTTTAAAATGTATTATTATGTTTTCTGAACAAAATATCTTGAGTAATAACTACACTAATTAAAGTTTTATCCTTCATCAGAGTCATTGAGTGGAATATATATTGTCATTTTATTTGAACATTTCATTTATTATAAATAAGTGAAATATCATTGTTGATGTTTCAAATATAAAAACTATGACTGAGGACATGAATGAATCTTCATAATAGTGGAATATCATGGATCCATTTAAATAGTTTCACATAGGAGTCGGGGAGGAAGAAACCATGGTTGTTGTGAAAAAGTGTTCATTTGACCTCCTTTATTCTTCAAATGATTTTCTGGTAGAATCATATTCATCATGAATTTGGTTGAATTAGGGACACTCTATATCATGGGGAGACCATTGGTGAGAGAAATTTAACTTCTGATGGAATCCTACATTTCCAAAATGGGTACATTGAACCTCTGATAGTGTGAAACGTTTTTATGGGGAACCTCCATAATTCCTCATGGGAGTTATGCCCATGTAACAAAAATTTGTTCTATGACATGCGGTGATGATTCCAGTGCTCATGTATGTGAAAATATATTTCAATCTTTTTCTCATTATTATACATTTTAGTAGGCTATGGTCGAGCACTAAAGACCTTCAACATTACTTAAGACAATTTCAATGCCTTCATGGAAGTATTATGATATATTTACGAAATTTATGTATGGGTTTCCACATATTACTTCTTTTTCTAGAGAGGCATTTAAGAGGAGAGGGATCTCAAATTTTTATGAGAATCAAATAGAATATGCATAAGGATATACAAATATAGAGGGATATATAAATTTCTAGGGATATGATTTATACTTATATCCTTGATTTGGGTGGAGTTTGGGATTTCCATTTGAGACTAGATTACTTCTATTATCAAAAAAATCAATATTCCATAATTTGGATTGATACTTTTGGGGAATTTTATGGTTGGGCTAGAAAATATCTATTGTGTTGGTCATATATTAGTTTATTTTATTTGGTTTTACCATGACTGGTGAAAGAGAGTAAAGTAATTATTTAGTTGACTTATCATATAATGTTAACATAATGAAACATGTACAAATCTTACGATGGCTGCCATAGGTGATCGTTGGGGTTTTTAGTTAGTGAACAAGTGTTTTAGAATGATCGACTATTATTGGGTAATCAATGCCTTGGGTTGAAAGTGAATATTTATCATTTTTTTGAGGGAGCATTTTAGGTTTTTGAGTAGGTGGGGAAAGTGGATTACCATTTATCACATCCACCATAGTTGATGAATATTCATAATGTGTTCCATGTGTCACAGTTTTTCAAGTATCATTCTGACCCATCTCATGTTAGGATTTGATAGGATCTTGATATTGAGCCTAATTTATCTATGAATAAGCACAAAATTAGTATTGTTGATTCTAAGACAATGTAACATTATAGTAGGATGATACCTTTGTTCCATGATAAATTTAACTGTTCTAATTCTCATGAGATGTGGGAGTGTGAGGCACTAATGAGAGAGAAACGTCGTCATCTGGTTGATATGGGATCATTTAAACAAGATTCATAGGTATAATAAGTATTTATGGTGGGGCGTTTGTAACATTTTATTACCTTCATTCAAGTATTCCTTAACACTTATTTTTACCTCCATTTGGTTGGGTATTGTTTTTTGGTCATTCTGGATGATTTTACAAAGTTTAGGAGAATTTCTGGGTTTGTACGGTTGGCGAACGGTTTCAAAAAGGCTTCCCCAAGACAATGGGGAATTTATGTTTGGTTCATGGTTTCCAAAACTATGTTCCCACAATGGCAAAATCATGCCCCCAATAGTAGGCTACCTAGACTAGCGTGCATTTTCTTCAAAATGTGCCCCACCCCCTATAACTATCAATGGGAATATTATTTTTTTATTTCTGGGAATTTATTTTAAAAGGCCTAACCCCACATTTAAGATTTATTAAACCACATTCAACCCTTACGTGACATCCATGGTTGTGAAGTCAATATAAATGTGGTTTTGGCTTCAAAAACCTTGTCTTAGAAACTCAAAGTGGCATTAATCATGTTCGATCTCTTTTGGATAAGTGGATATTCTCTTATACAGTTTCTTCTTATCTATTTTTCATTCATCCTTTTATTTTTATTGATCATCACATAGATGATGGATCTAAACTAATTTAAATTAAAGTTTTATTCATGGTTTCATTCATATATCTTGTCAACCTTCATTATTCATTGGTGAGTCTCGTTGCATGGGTTTATTCCTATATCATTAATTTAATGGTAGGTGCTTCTATTATTATTTTCCCTATTATCAAAAAATTTAATTTCAACAATGATTTTATATGATATTTAAAATGATTTAAACTCATGGATTTTATATAATTTGTTCATTTATTTGAAATGGGTGTATAAATTTTTAAAAACCCAATTTCTATATAATTAAAAAGGTGTAGTAGATTTATGAAAAAATATATCTTGAATTGGATGTCATTTTTATGAAAAAAATATGATTGATCTTCAGAATTTTTCATAAATAAAAAAGTTATTTTAAGTGCCCTGAATTGATGAAAATCTACGATTAATTGTAGAGTTGTAAAATTCATATAAAATTTGAAATTGGGAATTATAATTTAGAAATGTTTTGAAATAATTGATTTCAAATTTTATGGATTGATAGTCTGTAGAACATGCTAACCAGGGTAGTTTTTGTTAACAATGAAAACCATGTTATGACCATGACTCCCTAGTAATGGATTGACGATAACAGTTGTTACTAAAACCATTACTGCCGGATTTCCTTTTATATATTCCTCTATTATTACGTAGATTTTTTTTGTTGGGTTCCCCTGACGGGGTGTGTTTCTGAGTGCACACCTTACTATAGCGATAATCATTATGAGATGTGTAAGGATCTTACTACGTGTAAACTAAGTTACAAAAGTGGATTTCTTGCATGGGACTTTTCAATTAGTTTTTTGATTTGATATACATTTCTTTTATTACAGAACTATATAAATCATTCCAATAGATTTATATAAAGATTTTATATAAAATATTCATTTAAGAAATTATAAATTTTTATTTGATATATCTACAATCTATTTGAAATGATATAATTTTTTAGTTTTCATAACTTATTTTACATAAATTTGAATATTTAATAGAAAATTATTTTGTTACTGATTATGGAACACATATTGAGATACTAATAGGATTTATATCTCACACCCTACCCTTGACATTGGGTGTTTATGGACTTTATTATACTAAGTCTGACTAAATGGATATCACCACTTGGAGATGGTTGATGTTCATGGACCATTGGAATGTGGAGTGATGGTGGAGGTAATAGGAAGATATTTTGTCCACTTTTTTGAATGGGATGTATGTTTCCTCATATTATTAGTTACCTGGTACTTTCATGATGAACATACTTGTTTTTTTATAACTATTGTTTTTTTACATTCTACATTCCGAGTGTTGAGAAAATTGACTTCTAATATTTTGTCATCGAATTTTTTATGTAAATTAATTAACTTGATAATAGTGTATGATTTCATGATCTAGTATATAACCCTTGAGTATCTAGAATTCCCCTTGATCGATGTTAGTGTTGGCTCATGTATTAGGGGACCAGGTTTTTTGGGATTGTTCATAATAAGCTATATGTTACTATCTTGGTGAGGTTCTTTAGGGGTTGTTAGAGTACAAGTTCATAGGAATGGATTTTTTCTTATAATTTCAATTTTTTCATTATATATTATAATATATTTCTATATTGGGGTTATTAATTTGTTTATATATTGAATTTTATTGGTGGATCACATTGTATCTCTTATCCTAAAATTTATATATTTGGAGTAACACCTCCCAATGGTATTTTTTTAATCCATCTATAACGATCACCAGCCCATTCCCCATTAGATGTTTGATTCATGGAATATCCGAATAAAAAATATAATGTAATTGGTGTATTAGTGGATGTGATCAGTACAATGTGGTATCAGATCTATTAGTGGATTGATGGGATGGTGTTTAGAGATAGATGTATGTGAGGATTCCATGGGATGGTTAGGAAATATTATCTATTAGAATTAGACCAAGATATAAGAATGAGAGATCATCTGGGACATAATATTACAGGAGATTAAAATATTATATGTAAATACCGTAATATTAATGAACATGCTAAACAATTTTATGATGCATGTGGGGTAAAGGCTACAATCTTGATCATGTTCAGTGATTGTCTGTGCCTATGTTTAAATTTTATAGGAATTATGAGTTAATTGATAAATATTTAAATACCTTTAGATTAAGAATATTATAAGATTAGGAAAACGTAATATGTAATATTATTTATAGGTATAGATTTAGGTTGATGTCTCCATTGGGTTCATGCTAATCATTTCTAACAAGTTATACAATATGATTACAATATATTTGAGAAATAATTTATTTCATGGAAGAATAATCTAAAAGAATTTTTAAACATGTGTCTATAAAAGTATTATCTGTTTTCTGTTGATCAAGGGACCATATATTGGATATGAGAGGTGGATATTTCATTCTATTCGATTTGGGCTCCAAAAAAATAATGTGATACATTGAATGTAACTATGATTCAAAGGAATCATATTATTATTGGTTCTTATTTATACTAGATCAAAGGATCTACCCATTTCATGATGTAATTTCTAGGATTTTATTCATTCATTATTTCATTCATCAACCATGTGGGTGGATTTTCTGTGGCTGAAACATACTCTCAACAAGTAGTATTCCAATGTTTGAGTGTTTATAATCGTGTAGAAGTACCTATTATGTTATAGATTAGACAATATACTAGATGAAAAATATTGGTTGGGACATTTCATAGAGGATTTGAATATAGAGATCCATGGGATTCTCACACTTTTCATGTGGTAGAAAACTCTTGAGGAGCTCAAAATTTTAGATCCCATTGAAATTGTTTTTGGATACCACAATTTGTGGTCACAAGACTCAATAATATTTTCATTCTTGAGAAAAGATATTATAATAATGATTAAAATAATGTGAAATCCCTTATCTCCTCCATTATTAATACCACTCTCATTCCCATTTTCCTCAAACACCTCTCAATACATGATCATTGTATAAGTTATTAAAAATACCCTTCTCAAGTCTCTTCCCCATTCCCATGAAAATCTGGTCTCACCAAAAGTCCATATCCAAATGCCTTAAGGAGTATCACAAGTTAAAGAGATCAAGATGTAAGAATCATCTTCCCTTTTCTTGCGTTTTATTTCCAATTCATTTCTTTTATGATACTATATTTTCCACCACGTATCCAGGTGGTATGGAATATCAATAATATTATATATTCTTTTTTTTATCATGTTCATTTAAAATTTTATTCATCTCTCTTCCTCTCCTCTCCCACTTATTCTAAAAATAAAAACATTGTTTCTGATGTGCCGATTTACCAAAACTGTGGGCCATGAGTTTCAAATTTATATTACATTCATAAAATAATATCATAAAACACATTTAATTTTCGAATAAAATTTGAATTTTATTTTTCAACCTTTTTTATATTGTGGAATTAACTTCTATCTGTTACATTAAATTATATAATGAAACAAGTCCATGATTATCAAGGAACCGCAAAAAAATGATCTAAACAAACATCATTAATTTTTTATATTATGATCCATAATCATAAATGATAAAAAATTATATATGGTATGATTATATATTCAGGAAAAATATGAATAACATTTCATTCTACTTCTATAATTTCATTTCTATAAGAAAATAAAATCAAATAAAAACTGGCCATGGAAATCATGTAATGATGGCAACCAAAACAATTGAAGAAACAAAATACTAATAATTAATGCGTGAAAATATGTTTTTAAATTATCATATAACATGTTATAAATATGAATATGATTATTTAAAATATTAATAACACTCTTTTAACAATTATACAAGAGTTTTAGAATATTTTTAAGTTAGACAAAGATGAGGTAACAGAATTCTTAACCCGATTTACATTCTTTGGGTTAACCTTATACTTCATAATTTATGTTGTGTTAAAAATTATTGTGTGATTAGTTTTGTTTATATTATGTTGAATTATATATGTTTATAGTTTATAAACATATCCATACACTATTTTATGTTTCACATAAATTATATGATATTTGTACGAGACTTTTCTTTTAAAATCCTCTTTTAGCCATCTAGTTTTACAAAATTAAAACACAATGATTTTAGGCAATTAATCATGTTTTATGATTATGTTTTGGTTCTTTTGAATTTATTACGATTAAGGGTAGAACCTATATCTCCCTCCAATTCATTGGGTATGTTTATGTTTGAGGTCGGTCATATGGTTACTCCAAGTGTAACAGTGATGGTTACACAATAAGGTAGTTGTGAGGGTAACATTATAAGGTAGTCGTGAGGGTTAAAAATTATAAATATGAGGATATGGTTACATGATTATATATATAATTCCCCATTATACCATTTGGGTTCTATTTATATTCTATATTTGATTTTTAAATCTCATGGAAATCTCAAGTTTCACAAAGCATGCTTATATGGAAAACATGTTTGACTTTTTTTTAAAATATTTTCATCCGATACAAGTATTCAGGGACTAATGTTTCCTTTCCTTATTTGTATATCCCTTACTGAGCTAATTGTTCACATCCAATTTTATAAATGATTTTCACAGTTTATAAGGATGTGTATGAAAAATAAGGAATCCATGTTAAATGTTATGATGATTTGTCAATGAAAACATGTTTTATTTAAAAAGTTATATATTTATTAGGAAATTGATACTATTTTTTAGGTATCTTCTCAACATGATGTGGAATGTTATGTGTGTATTATATCCAATTTCTCTAAAACTGTAAATTTTAAAAGATCCCCAATATTAATGGAAGTTATTTCTTGACTAAAATTCAAGGATATGTAATGTAAAAAATCTTGATTCTTATAGCTGGTATCAGAGGATGGTTTATATGACTTAAGGGTTAGGATGATATTAATAGAATACCATAAATGATTTTTTCTCTATGGTTAATTTTAAATGATATAGTATTTAATGATTAAAATATTTATTCAGCTAAGATAATTTTGTTCTGAATGTTTTTCTATAGAAGATACTGAGAACCTGAAGAGGAGAGGCAATAATTTACTGATATCATTTCAAATATGCATCCCGGAAAGGTAGGTATTCTAACAAAGTAATTTTTTATTGTAATGGATCAGCTGAAGAATGAAATAAATGGTGGTTCCATCCATGCAATAGAAAAACCAGATGTACAACAATGGTACATGATTATAGTGAAATATTTTATTAGAAACACCCTCCTACATTTAGTGGATCTTAATACCCAGTAATGGCTGAAGGATCGATTAATTACCTTAAAAAGATATTTGATGTTATGGGATGTTCATATAATCAAAATTTAAATCCTTCAATTTATCATTTTGATGCTTAATCTGATAAATGGTGGTCAATTGTAAAAAAAATCATGGATATTGATGAGATTGATGTATAATAGTGGGACAAATTTAAAATTCTCATCCATAAAAAATATTTTCCTAAGATGGTCTTACTTAGGATGAAGAATAAATTCATTGAATTGAAGTAAAAAGAGGAATATTCAATGTCTTTGTATAAATAAAACATCACCTTACTGGAGGTTTATTCGCCAAATCATTTTATGGGTCATGATAGAAAAATAATCCTCATTTACTCAGGATTAAAGCCAAGGTATCGATGGGAATTAACCTCCCATGAATTCAAAAGATATAATAAACTTTTACGATTTGCTGAGATGGTAGAAATAGAGTTCTTTGGTGATTAGTTGAACATTAAAAACAATGAGAAGAAGATGTCTAAATGGAAGTCAATTGGTATGAAACAACAAAACAAATCTGATGGTATGAGATTCCAGTTTCCAGTTTGTGAAAAGTGTGGAAAAAAGAACCATGGGGAATGCCCTACCAAAACGGGGAACTGTTTTAGATGTGGTATGTTTCAACTTATGGCCCAAGATGGAAATTAAATTGATATTAAGACTAATCCAGATAAGAAAACTATTACGTTTTTTAAATGTGGAGAGATGGGCCATTATGCAAATGTCTACTCAAAGATAGATTTTAATGATGAAATAAGATATATTATAACAAGAAAGGAGTAGTGAGATCCATTAAGACTATGTAAGTAGACATTGGGCCATCCAATGAAGTTGTATCAGGTACCTCGTTTGTTTACATATATTTTTCTAAGGTTTTGTTTGATATGGGGTATACAGATTCCTTTATTTCTAAAGAATGTATTGGTAAATTGAAAATATCACCTCAACAAATGAGACCAGAACATGTTGTTAAAACGACAATGGAAAATATTATAGAAAAGTGTAATTATAACAATATTTATATTATGTTCTATGGAATTATTTTACCTACAATCATTATTTTTTTCCATACTAGAGTTTGATGTCATTCTGGGAATGGATTTGCTTTCTATTTATCATGCCAAGACTAACTGTGGAGCTAAAGAAGTTGTTTTTCATAAAGTGATTCATTTTTATACCAAATCGAATACATAAAATTGATAACATATCCTGAAGACAAAAAACAATTGAAATGTAGAAATGGATGTTATCTTGCTCATGTTTTTGAAAACTATTGAACTATTATGATTAATGATATGTCATTGGTAAATGAGTACCTTTATGTTTTTCATGATGTGTTATTTGTTTTCATACATGATCGGGAAGTAAATTTCAAAACTAACATAGTTCGTGATGCAATGAAAATTTAAAAACCCCTATATCGAATGGCTGAAATGGAACATATTGAATTGAAATATTTGTTGTAGGATATTCTTTTTAAAGGCTTCATTAATCCTTTCTCTTCACCATTTGTGCTCTCATTTAGTTCGTTAAAAAGAAAGATGGATCCATGAGACATTGCATTGGTTATAGTGTCTTTAATTACATCACTGTTAAAAACAAGTATCCTCCTCCTCCTATCGATTACTTGTTTCATCATCTCCAGGGATCTGAGTAATTATACAATATTTACGTGAGATCTATAAACCATCAATTGAAGGGGAAAGAGGATTACATAAAAAGAATCTTTTCAAAATAGATTAGGCTACTATAAATCTGCTGTTATGTTTTTTGGGTTAAATAATTCACTTGGTGTATTCATGGATCATATGAATAGATTATTGCATGAGTTCTTGTATAAGTTTTTGGTTGTGTTTATTAATGTCATTCTGATATTTTGTAACAATAAATATAATCAAGAAAAACATATAAGGGTTGTTTTAAATACCTTAAATGAAAAGAAACACTATAATAAATTTTGAAGTGTGCTTTTTGGTTGCAACAGATTTCTTTTAATGGGAACATTGAAAATAGGGATGGAATAATAGTTGATCCTGCAACAAAAAAAGTTATTGATGAATTGAAAAGAACTAAAAATTTTACAGATATTCATAGTTTTATTGGCCTAGCTAGTTATTATCAATGTGTTTTTAAAAACATTGAACAGATATCTATCCTCCTAACTATGTTAAGATGAAAAGGGGATAAATTTATTGGGATAGAAGAATGTGATGTTTGTTATCTCAAACTGAAGAAGAGATTGGAGAATTATCCACTTTTAGCCTTGACATCTTGAAATAGTGAGTTTGTCATCTTTAATGATGATTCATTGAAGGGACATGGTTGTGTTATTATTTAGAATGAATCAGTAATTGTTTATTCTTCCAGACAACCATATATTCAAGAGTTAAATTATCCAACAATGGATTTCCAATTGTTAGGTATTTGTTTTTCTTTGAAAATTTAGAGGCACCATTTATACAGATCCAAATGTAAAATATATGATGAACATAAATGTATGATGTATATATTAACTTAGATGGAATTGACCTTGAACCAGATAAGATGAATGGAACTGAAAAATGATTATGATTGTGCAATCAATTACCCTCTATGAAGAGTAGCAAAGTGGCAGATGCCTTGAGTAGAAAACATCAAGAATCATTAACCATGCTATTTGTGAAACATGATCCCTTGATTAATGGTTGAATGAATTTTTCTTTTTATATTAATTGTGTTGGAAATAGCTCTATTTTTTTTAGGTTACATCATGTTCATTCTTATCAGACAGAATTTAGAAAGCACAGTTGGAAGACTGTGAGCTACAAAAAAGGTATAATTGGTTAAAATGTGTATGTTTCAATAATTTTACATTGATAATGATTGTGTTTTAAGATATATTAAAAGGTTTCATGTTCCTTTTGATTCCCAGTTGAAGAAATAATTATTGTGTGAAGTTAATAGTTATCCATTTTTAGTTCATCCTCATCGTACTAAGATATACAGAGACATTTAGGTGTATTACTAGTGGGGTGGAAATAAAAGGGATATTGTAGAACTTACTGTGAAATGTTTGATATGTCAATATGTTATAGAATATTGGTGGTTAACGACGGGTATTTTTTAGAGTATTTAGTTTTATAGTGGAAATGGGAGAATTTATCTATTGACATCATTGTGGGAATATGAACTACATCTAATGGTAACAATGAAATATGGGTTATTGTTGACCGACAGACAAAATATGTACATTTTATCTATATTTGAGACACAATGTCATTGGATCATATTTCCCAATTTTACCTCAATGATATTTTCAGGTTATATATAGTTCCTCTTTCCATAGCATCTGACCATGATCCCATGTGCACTTATAACTTTAGCGAGGGTTTTTAGATGTTATTATGGAAAAAATTAAATTTTAGTACATCTTTTCATCGTCAATTATAAGGGAAATCAGAATGAATGATTCATACATTGGAATATATGATTTTAAATTATTCAATGGACTACCAGGAATGTGTGATAAATATCTTTTAGTAGTTTAGTTTTCCAATAATAATTGATTTCATTCTAATATAAAGATCACACCTTTCGAGGTATTGTATGGGAAGCAGTGTACAACTCCATCTTTTTGGGATAAAGTCTGGTAGAAAATGTTTTTGGGAAAATAAATAGTTGAAAAAGTGGGTGAGAAAGTGAAAATGATCCAACAAAACATGATGATAGCTTTGAGTAGGAAAAAACATTATGCATCCCACAGGATGAAAGACTTTTCATTTGTGGTAGGAGGTCATGTTTTTCTTAGAATATCACAAGGGAAATGTGTTATGAATTTTGGTAAGAAAATAATAATAAGTCCAAGATTAAATGTACCTTATATGATTATGAATAATTGTGGACTATTCAACTTCAGAGTAGATTTTACTCTATGATTATCTCATGTACAAAATGTTTTTCATGTTTCGATGTTCAGAAAGTATGTGCCAGATTTATCTCATGTCTTGAGTCTAGAGTAATTCAGCTGGAGGAGAACCTTTCTTATGAAGAGAAAATAGTTTATATTCTTGATTGATGGAAACATGTAATTTGGTATAAGTTAATCCAATAGGTAATTGTTTGGTGGAGAAACCACATGGTTGAAGAAGTATCTTGGGAATCTTAAAATGTCATATAAGAAAGGTACCCTCACTTGTTTAATAAGAAAATAAAATTACGAGTGTGAAATTTCTAGAAGGTGGGGATAATGTACCACCCCAAGGTTTTTAAAAAATAAATTTAAATCCATGAAACTTTATTTTATGTTGATAGGTATTACTATACTTTAAAAATAATTTTCCACTTCTATTATTTGAATTTCAATAAACGGTCATCTATGGTTGTGATTTGTAAATTATTTGTATTCTGGTAGAACCAAATTTTCTTTTATGAATAGTAACATACTCTTATGAATAGTAAAATAACCTCAATGAATAATAAATCATATTATTATTTTATTTTCATAATATTATAATATAATGATATGTTGATTAATTTTTCGAAGTGTTAAAAATGAGTTATAGATTTAAAATTGTTATTTTTGAATAAATTATTATTTTTCTAAAAATTAAATTAATAATATTTATGAAAATTATTTCAAAAATAAACATGAGTTCATTTTTGAGTTCTAAAAATCGAAAAATGGTTAGGGTTATGTCTTGGGGGTTTTATGAACTTCTTGAATTTTTGATGAATAGTAAAATATGACAAATTATGATAAATGATAAATACTTGTTTTACTGCATCATTGGTGGTGAAAGGATGATGTAAGCCCAATTGGTTTGAATTAACATGAATTTATTACTATTTGGGATCATATGAATCCATAATATTCACAGTCTTGAGAAAAAATATTATAATAATGACAAAAATAATGTAAAATCTCTTCTCTCCTCCACTATAAATACAAACATTATTCCAATATTCCTCACACACCTCTATAGCATTGAGAATTATTAAATTTATTCCAAATCCCCTCATCAAGGATATCCCCCATGTCTGAGACCTTTTTTTATCACCAAATGTCCAAAATCAAAGGCCCTAACTTGGATCCCAAGAAGAATAGATCAAGAGGTAAGAATCATCTTCTTTTTTCATGAGTTTTCCTTCCAATTACTTTATTTTGTTATAATCATTTTACCTCCACTTATCCAGGAGTTATGAAATATATAGAATGTTATATATTATATATTTTCTCATGTTCATGTAAAATATTCATCATCGTTTTTCCTCTCCTCTCTCTCTTATTCTAAAAAGAAGAACATCGTCTATGACTACCGATTTACTAAAATAGTAGATGCTGTGTTTCAAATTGACATTAAATCCTTAAAATATGATCATAAAACCCATTTAATGGTTCAATAAACATGTAAATTTTATGTTTTAAACTATTTTATGTTCTATAATGAAATTCCCTTCCTAGAATTTAATTATATAATGAACTATGTTCATGATTATCGAGGAACCGTGAAAAAGATTCTAAACAAACATCATTAATGTTTTATCTAATGACCCATCATCATATATGATAAAAAATAATTTATGGTATAATTATATATTATGGAAACATATCAATAAAATTTCATTCCAATTCTATTTTTTCATTTTAATATGACAAGAAAATCCAATACAAACTGGACATATTAATCACTTAAAGAACGCACCCAAGCCAATGGATAGGATCATAATACTAATAATTAAAGGGAAAATAATGTTATGAAATGATCATATAAGGTGTTATAAACATGAATATGTTTTTTTAAGACATTAATCACACTATTTTAGCAATTATAAAATTGTTTTAAATAGGTTTTAAGTAAGACAAACCCAAGGTAAAAAAAATCTTAACCTGATTTCTATTCTTTGGGTTAACATTCTACTTCATTATTTATGTAGTATTAAAATTTTTTCTGTGATGAATTGTTTGTATATTATGTTTAATTATGTATATTTACATCTTATATTCATATTTCATATTCATTATTATTAATTACATCAATTATATGCTAATTTAAAATGGATTTTCATTTAAAGTCATCATTTAAACTTTATGTTTTTTCAAAATTTAGAAGAAATATTTTTATGAAACTATTAATGTTTTATGATTATGTTTTGATTCATGGGAACTGTTTATGATGAAGTTTGGTACCTATATCTCCCACTAATTCATTGGGTATGTGTATGTTGGAGGTCATTTGTAGGGTTGTTCTATGGGTAACTGTGATGGTTACACAATAAATTAGTCGTGGGGATTACATTATACGGTTACCATGAAGGTTAAAAATTTTATGGTATCTTGGATGGTTACAATATTATATATGTAATGACCCGATATACCATTATGGTTCTATTTATGTTCAATATATTTTGTGTAAATCTCATGGAAATATATAGTATTACAAAGTCTGTTTTCATAGGTAACAAGATTGTCATTCTTGAAAATTATTTCATATATTACAAGTATTCAATCAAAAATATTTTATTTACTTATTTTTATATCCAATAAATTGATTATTATTCTCATCTCAAGATTATAAAATATTGTCATAATTTATAAGGATGTGTAAGATAAATAATTTATTCAAGATAAATGTTTTGATGATTTTTCAATGAAAATTTTTTATTTAAAATATCTATATTTTGGAAGAAATAGATATTGTTTTTGTGGAATATTCTCTATATGAATATGGAATGTTATGCATGTATTACATCCCAATTCTTTAAAAATATAAATGTAATGTCCTAGATTTTTCTAAGGTGTGATTTTTTATGTTTTGGTTTGGGCACTTCTTTGCGGCCTATGTAAGGGTTTACAAATTTCATGTGAAGGCTTGAGGGTGTCTCGAGGGCTTAGGACATGAAAGAGGTAGAAATGGGGAGTTCTTGGTCACGTTTCCCAGTTTGCGTGTGGTTAGTGCAAACCGTGTGGAGCATCCTAAGTAACCGTGAAGCCATGTATAGATTCTTATGCACGGTTTGCACATGGTTTGGAAATTAGTGTGGAATTCATAGGAAACCATGTTAATGTGTGTGGTTTCAGGTATTATCTTTTGCATGGTTAGTGCATAGTTTGGTAAATCGTGCATGGAAACCATAAAGCCCAGAAAAGTTGGAGAAATTATAAAATTTCCTCTCCGAGTTTTTGAACCCAAACTCAAGTCTTTCCTCTATTCCTCCCCTCTAAACTCTAGTGATGAACATGGATGACCTAATATTCCAAGAGGTGTTCCTCCTTATATTCTTTGTTGTTTTGGATGATTTTGGTTGTAGATAGAAGCTCTGGGTAATTATAATCCTCTCCTTCATTCTTTTTTTTTGGATTATGTCATGTGGTTTACCACATCTTATTTTGAAGCTCAAAACACCATTTTTTCTGGTAGAAAATAGATTGGGGATTCAAAGGATGTTTTAATCAAGATCAATAACAATGATTAAGAGTTATTTCAATGTCGTATTTGAGGTAGTTGTTCACAAATTATTTTACCATAGTTTTATGTTAGGTTTGTGGATGGAATTTGTATTCTTGATTTTCAATTTTTGGTGTTCTGGGTTGTGTTGAGGAGTTTGATAAAAGTAGGCATCCAAGTGACCAATTGCAACCCTCTAAATCCCAATGTGATGCGTAGAGGATGGATTGAACATTTATGTTCAACCCATATGGTGCACAAGCTTTTCTGGACTTAGAAAATTGTTGGGTTAAATGAAGGACTATAGAGTGATAATATGGAATCCATGTAGAACATGTGTTAGTGGTTGATATTTTGTAAATGTAAGGATAGTATATATGAATAGGGTTATATGGCATAAGTGGTTGGTTATCATGACATGGAAATATGAAATTTTTGTCGAATGAGATTATGCCAATTGTTTAAAAATCGTGGTTAGAAATTCCTAAGGGGGTTTAGTGCATATTAAATTGTAAACATGTAATTGTACAATGGAATTATGGGAAGATATGTTAATGAGATGTAGTAAGGGAATAGATGAATTTGTGGAAAGGGTTAATAAAATCTGATTAGGTGGTACAACTAAACGGTTGAATGAAATAAACGGTTTTTGTTATGTGATATGGGAATTGTACTTGAAATGCATAAGTGGGTAAATGATTGTGAAATGATAAATAGGCTGAAAGGGTTAATGAATATTAAATGATGAATTTGGTTATTTCATAGGGTTTGTTGAATACACATAACTGGTTAAGACATGGGAATGTGAATTTAGCTAAAGGGATATGAATTATAATAGGAAGATGTGTGTACCGACCCAAAATTTTGAATAAATATTGTTTCCTAATTTTGTGTGTTATTTTATTTTACACTCAACAAAACTATTTCATTTGATAACATTAGTATAATTAAAATGATACCATTAGGTTTCGGCTGTTATATGACCAGTGGTGAATATGACCATTGGAATCTAAATGTTGCGATTATTGTATCTAAATACAAGTGATCTTGTTTAATTAATAAAGAAAGAAGATTCGATGGCCTCATCCAGTAGTCTCGGGCCAATGGAAGCCCATCTAACAGAACATCGGAAGGAGGTCGCCCCACTGGGCTTTGCTCTAGACTAAACCCAAGCCAAAATTCATCGTTTTAAGCTAGAACAGAATTGCCATCGTGAGAAGTTCAAACTGATAGAAATTACTACTTGTGCAATGTTGGACAAGCCATCCTTGGATTCTATCACCATAGCACACCTTACACTTAGGTCCTATGCTAGGTTTATAAGGGGATATGTAAGGAGACCGTAACTTCGTTGGGCAATCCATTGAGATAAATAAAATTGTGTTTTCTTCTTATGGTGAAGTCTGTAACTTTTACAATGTCCGGATAAATGTAGGATGTATATTATTAATGAATTTGAAAAAATGGACATTTTAAAATATTTTTGTAAACCATAAATAATTAATTAGGTGTAATGATTTTCAAAAAAATGTCTTATGCACATTTTTTCAGTAAGAAATTTGGATTCTAATAAGATCAACTTAATTTTTTGTGAATAATCAGTTATGAATAGAGATTTTACGCTTAGGAATATTAATGTGACTAAATGGATTATAAATCTCACTTAAGATAAGTTTTAATATAATATAGGCACATTTATTAAGTAATGTGATTCAATAAAATAGGTAAATAACTGTTTCAAAAATTAGTAGTCAAGTATTAGTTTTTTAAGGTGAAGTTTTTTTTTAAAAAAAAATTAAATAAAAATTATTTAGAAAATTATTTTTATAAAATGGTCTTTATTTTTGAATTCAAAACATCGATAATATGTTAAGGTATTTTGGGGATTTTTCTGAAAAAAATGAATTTTCAGTAAATACTATTTTTATTTAAAAATTAAATTAAAAATATTTAGAAAATTATTTTAACAAAATGGAATTTATTTTTGATTTTAGATTGTTGATATTTTGTTATGGTATATTTTTGGGAGTTTTCTGAAAAATCTGTATTTTCAGTGATTAGAAAAATTTAGTTTTGGGATTTCGGTATGTTTAATGACATCATAATTGCATCATGATGATGTCATGATATATTTTAAGGGATGGTCGACTTGTTAATTGTAAGATAAGGTATGAGGTGTCCCAAGTGTCCAAAACCATTAGGAAATACCACTTGTTTTGCCGATACCACCAATGAGGTGTTCATTGGCCATTAATGCCTTATCCCCTCACTTTCCCCATAAATACCAAGCCATTATTTCATTCTTTCCATTAAAAAATCCTCATCTACAATGTTATGGTCTTATTACCTCCCAAGGAGTCCTCCCAAGGTTCCTTCAAGCCTCCCAAGGTCCCAAACTTCAAGATTTCAAAGTTACTCTTCAATGTAAGGGATCCAACCTCTCTCTTTCTTTCCAAGTACTCTCTTTTATGTAATTTCTTTTATGCTCCATGTTCTTATCCTAGATTATGTTCTTTTAACTTCATCCTACTGTCCTTTTCATGTTCATATGATGATAGACCCCCTATTTATCTTATCATTTCATTTTAGGATTGTTTAAGTGGCGTCGTTAGGCTGCCGAATTTTTAAGGGATTCATTCACCCTTCTAAATATTCAAAGTTCTACTTTCATGTCAAGTCTTTTATGTTACTTTTTAGTATGTTGGGGTATGATATCTGTATCTATCATACTTATCTTTTATATTAATATTATTAGAGACCCTATTTGATCTCGTCAATTCATTTTTTGATGTTTTATGTGACGCTGTTAGGCTACCGAATTTTCATAAGAGAAATATTATTTTTGTCTTCCTTCCATGTTTTTTCATTTCATATGGTATGTCATTAAAATTTCATTTCCATGTTATTATATCCATTATATTTCCACAATATACTGTTTTTTTGATAATTTATTAGTGAGTGACCCATGTCCCCTCTATTTTCAATGTTTTCTAAAACCCTGTAACATAGCTGTTATGCTGCAGAATTTTCGTCTCAAAATGTCTCTCTCTTTTTATCAAATAATTTTATTTTATTAATTGAATACTAAAATATCTTTATCATAAATGAGTATTCACATATATATCAAGATGTTCTATTTTAAATTCTATGATTGACAGACATGAGACCCAGTTTCCTTGTCATGGGTTTAAAGTGACATAAATATCACGTCTTTAAAGCAGTTTTTAAAATGTTATGATTATTAAATGTAACCCATTTATTTTATGCTATATGGGTAATTTATGAAATGTTTGATGATGATATATGTGTCTCAAATGATAATGATGAAAAATTTAAGGGTTCTCCCTAATAGCGCTCCAATTAATTGGGTAATGATATTATCACTAGAGATTACAATTTTAACGATACCTTGGTGAATAAACGTGGTAATTTCAAATGACACCTTGGGGATAGACCTTGGTGATATGTTCATGATTGTATATGTTAAATGTTGTATCCACATCTTCATGTTATGAAACACGTTATATTTATTATGATATGACTCATGATCTCTTTCTCATGCATTAAAGTTATTTTTCATGACTTTTGATGTATCTCAAGTTCACATGTAAACTGTTTCGCTTATTTCCCTTACCGGGCCTTCTGCACACACTTTCCTTTGATATATGCTCCCAGGTTATGAGATGATGTAATGAACTTAGTATGAACAAATGAAGGAGCCATTCAAGTGTTTAATAAGAATGTTTTATGTTGTCATGTATTAATTTCCTGGTTTCCAAGACACCAAACCTTAAAGATCCTCAGTTTTATATAATGTAATGATAGATAATGTGATAAAAGGGAGGGATGATATAGTTGGTATCAATGGGATGGATTAGTTATTTGTATAAATTAGGATATTAAAACTTTAGGAATAAATATAATGAAAAGTTCAAATATAGTAAATCTTCCTGGTATTTTGGTGAGTATTGAGTAAGTGGGTTCTAAACAAATAAATCCATGTCTGGATACGAACAAGTATAGGTGGCTCTAGCACAGATGTTCCTAGGATTGAAAAATCTGACAAGGTGTTTCGGGCTTGACCTGGGGTAACCTGGTGCATGACAATGGTCCTTGCTGTACTCTTGGTTTGACACTCCCAAGTGACATTATTTGGTAAATTCAAAAGCATTGTATGAACCATTATTAATGGGACAAATAAAAAATAAAATAAAGATTCAAATAAGAATATTTGATCATGGATAACCTAGATTGGAACCTAGGAGATCACATGTAAGGGTATAATCTCATTCTATAAGTTTATCCTAATATGCTTTAAGTTTCCTTTTCATGATTATTGGATATGTATTTAAGCCCCCAATTATACTTTCTTTTCTTAGTTAATGGTGGGAAATAGAAGAACATGTCCCAACAACCAATGTGATAGGAAATGTGGCGATTTCCCTATTAATATGATAGAGATGACAAGGGATCAAGTTGAACATATTATGATTATGGCAAACCAGCTATCAAAAATCACAATTACTAATTGGTACGTAGTTGAATGCCCAAATTCATCAAGGAAGATGAAGATGAAGTCTCAAGGATGCTAATATGATAAATTTTATAAGGGAAAGAAGACCCAATATCCTTTCTTAAAAAATTGTGGAAACATGCACCAATGAGAATGTCACAAAGGAACCAGGATATGTTTTAAGTGTGGGGTGATAGGACATAAAGTATCCATTTGATTTAAAAAATGGATAATGTGATGAATAGAGATAAGGTTCGATCGAATGCACCTTATTCTTTTCAATGTCATAATTGTAGAGAATTTGGAAATTATCCAAGGAAATAATCTCTCGGAAGGGATGAGAATCATGATGAGCATAAACAATCTTCATGGACAAAAGAACAATGCATGTCCTATGCTGAGATGGATCATGATGACTAAATTACATGTAACTTCTTTGCAATAATGGTCTATGTCATGTTTTATTTTATTTCATTCCCAATGAGCATATAATTAATGTTTTCTAAGAACATAAATTCACTACCTAAGATAGTTTTATATCATTAAGGAAAACATATATTGTTATGTACCACATGTTGATGTTGTGAAGCAGTTCTTCTTGAAAAAAAAGATTATTAGAGGATTAAAAGATTATTATTATTTTGGAAGACGTTCACTATTTTGGGAACCCTATATGATCGATGTAAATAGATTACTATGGTATTTTCTTTGAGGTGTAAAGGTTGAATTATATTTTGAATAATCGATGAATTTAAGGTGA
Organism: Viscum album; assembly: GCA_963277665.1. Classification (NCBI taxonomy): domain Eukaryota; kingdom Viridiplantae; phylum Streptophyta; class Magnoliopsida; order Santalales; family Viscaceae; genus Viscum; species Viscum album. The sequence continues at coordinate 470,994,257 of OY728156.1, read as the reverse complement.
ACTTATAGTAATTTAGGTTACTTATGGAAATGATTAACATATCTTGGAGAAAATATGTTTAGGTTTGTTACTTTTCTTAAAAGATGTTAGAAGTGGTTGATTTTGTTTGGAGATGAATGGCATAGATTATCTAGGGAGACTATGTTATCCAATACTTATTATATTTGGGTTTCAATCTTAGTTTGGTTTGATTTGAGGAATTTTATGGACAATTATTTATAGAATGGTCTATGATGATCATTGGGTAGTACCGTGGAATTTCAAAGATTTAAAAGTAGTTTCCCTTCCGATGGGGTTATTTCTTTTTGAAGAGTTGTTTTCACCGTTTCTGTTTTGGGATAATGTTTAGTGATAGAAGAAATAGATAGTTAATCCTTTGTGGATTATGTGATTCTCTATAATATGATTCTTGTGCTTTTAATGAGACCAAGTGTTTTTGAATACTCATCGTTTGGAGAAAATATTTGTTTTGGTAGAAACTTATTAAAGGATGAAAATCTACATGAAGGTAGGTATATTTCCTTATATTTTTATTCTATGTAGTAAATGAATTCCTCAAAATTATGAAAAGGAACATAAAACAAAAACATTGTAGGATTACGTTTCCTACTGGGTAATCAAAGTCCGTTTACACACATCATAAGTTTGTGATTTTATTGTGGTTAACTTTATCCTAATCATGTTTTCAATCACACTCCATCAGAAAATAACCTTTTTATTTCACTTCCAGATCCATGTTTCCCTAAAAGGAATTGTAGTATGGGTTACCTTGGGTGACCCTTGTACTTCCCTTTATTTCTTTTAAAATAATAATTTTACTTACTCATTTTCCAATGTGGGACATTCAATGAAATTCCCAATCCCAATTTTATAAATTGTGAGGATGCAATTTCTTAAGGGGGGAAGAATGTAACAACCCGAAATTTTGAATAAATCTTGTTTCTTAATTTTGTGTGTTATTTTATTTTATACTCAACAAAACTATTTCATTTGATAACTTGAGTATAATTAAAATGATACCATTGGGTTTCAACTGTTATATGACCACTGGTCAATATGACCATTGGAAACTGAATGTTACGATTATTGTCTCTAAATAAAAGTGATCTTGGTTAACTAATATGGAAAGAAGATTTGATGGCCTCATCCAGTAGTCTCAGGCCAATCGAAGCCCATCTAACAGAACATGGGAAGGAGGTAGCACCACTGGGCTTTGCTTTGGACCAAACCCAAGACGAACGACATCATGTCAATCTAGATCAAAATCGCCTTCGCGAGAAGTTCAAAATGATAGAAATTACTACTCGTGCAATGTTGGCTGAGCCGCCCTCGAATTCTCTCACCATAGCACACCTTACCCTTAGGTCCTATGGTGGGGTTATAAGGGGATATGTAAGGAGACCGTAACTACTTTGGGTAATCCTTTGAGATAAATAAAATTTTATTTTCTTCTTATGGTTATGTTTTTACATTTACAAATGTCCAGATAAATGTGGGATGTATATTATTAATGAATTTGAAAAAATGGATATTTTAAAATATTTTTATAAACCTTAAATAATTAATGATGTGTAATGATTTTCCAAAACAGGTCTTCTGCAAATGTGTTCTCTATGTCATTTGGAGTCTAATAAGATCAACATAATTTTTGGTGAATAATAATTTATGAATAGTGATTTTACGCTTAGGATTAGAAATGTGAACAAATGAATTAGTAATCTCTCTTAAAATAAGTATTAATATAATATAGGTACCTTGATTAAGTAATGTGATTCAATAAAATAGGTAAATAACTGTTTCAAAAATTATTAGTCAAGTATTAGTTTTTTGGGTGAATAGTAATTTTTAATTAATAAATAAATTAAAATTACTTAGAAAATTATTTTTATAAAATGGGCTTTATTTTCGAATTCAGAACATCGATATGTTGATAAGGTAATTTTTAGGGATTTTCCTGAAAAAAAAATGAATTTTTGGTGAATAGTGTTTTTATATAACTATTAAATTAAAAATATTTAGAAAATTATTTTTATAAAATGGAGTTTATTTTTGTATTCAGAGCATTTATATTATGTTAAGGTAAATTTTTGGGAGGTTTTTGAAAAAGTTGGATTTTCAGTGAATAGTAAAACTACAGTTTTGGGGTTTCAGTATGTTTAATGACATCATAACTACATCATGATGATTTCATGAGATATTTTAAGGGATGATAGACTTTTGAATAGTAATATAAGGTATGAGGTGTCCCAAGTGTCCAAAACCAGGAGGAAATACCACTTGCTTTTCCAATACCACCAATGAGGTGTCCCTTGGCCATTAATGCCTTATCCCCTCACTTTCCCTATAAATAACAAGCCATTATCTCATCCTTTCCATTACAAAATCCTCTTCAACTAATTTTTGGTATCCATAACCCCAAGTAGTCCTCCCAATGTGCCGTCAAGCCTACCAATTTCCCAAACATCAAGATTTCAAAGCTACTTTTAAAGGTAAGGGATCCTACATCTCTCTTTCATTCCAAGTACTCTCTTTTATGTCATTTTTTATGCTCCATGTTCATATGTTGTAAGATTTTCTTTTATATTAATACTACTATCCATTTTATGTTCATATGATTAGAGACCCCCTCTTCATCTCATCATTTCATTTTAGGAATGTTTATGTGGTGTCCTTATGCTGCCGAATTTTTAAGTGATTCTTTCACCCTTCTCATTTTTCAATGTTCTACATTCATGTAATGTCTTTAAAGTTCATTTTTATTATGTTGGGGTGTGATCTCTATATCTATCATACTGATATTTTATTTTAATATGATAAGAGACCCTATTTTATCTCGTTAATTCATTTTTTGATGTTTTAAGTTATGTCGTTAGGCTGCCGAATTTTAATAAGAGCAATCTTATTTTTGTCTTCCTTCCATGTTTTTTCATTTCATATGTTATGTCATTAAAATTTCATTACCATGTTCTTATATCCATTATATTCTTCCCATATACTATTCTTTGGATCATTTATGAGTGGGTGACCCATTTCCCCTCTCTTTTCAATGTTTTTTAAAACCCTGTAACATAGCCGTTATGCTGCAGAAGTTTCGTCTCAAAATGTCTCTCTCTTTTTCTCAAATTATTTTATTTTATTAACTGAATACTCAAAGATCATTATTATACAGGGTTATTCACATATATATCAATATTTTCTATTTTAAATTCTGGGATTTACATACATGAGACCCTCTTTCCTTCCCGTGGTTTTAAAGTGACATAAAGATCACATCTATAAAGAATTTTTTAAAATGTTATGATTATGAAATGAACCCCATTTATTTTATGCACTATGGGTTATTTATGAAGTTTTTGATGATGATATATGTGGATTAGATGATAATAAAGTAAAATTTATGGTTGCGCCCTGATAGAGCTCCAATTCATTGGGTAATGATCTAACCACTAGAGATTACAATTTTAACGATACCTTGGCGAATAACCTTGGTAATTTCAACTGAAACATGGGGGATGTACCATGGTCATATGTTCATGATTGTCTAAGTTAAATGTTTTATCTACATCTTCAAGTTATGAACCACATTATTTTTATTATGATAGGCCTTATGATCTCTTTCTCATGCCTTGATATTATTTTTCACGACTTTGATGTATCTCAAGTTCACATGTAAAATGTTTCCCTTATTTACCTTATTGGGCCTTCTGCTCACCCTTTCCATTGATGTATACTACCAGGTTTGGAGATGCTATAATGAACTTAGGATGAACAAATGAAGGAGTCTTTCAAGTGTTTAAGAAGAATGATTAATGTTGTCATGTATTAAGTTCATGGTTTCCAATACAATAAACCTCAAAGATCCTCGGTTTCGTATAATGTAATGAAATTTTATGTGATAAAAAGGTGGGATGCTATAATGTGTTAATGGTTTATGGAATAGTATTAATACCCATGATATTTTCTATTCACTGTGAATGATGATGTCCAACAGCGTTGGTTATGTTGCGTTGTGTTATGATATGGTTGTGGTGATTGATAAATAAGCATGTGAACATGGATTGGTAGTGTGGGGTATTGAATTAAGGTTCTATGCCCACGGGTCGAGTTATAGATTGAGGCTCTAAAATCCACCCTAAAATGCATGGGTTATATAAGAGTATAGAGGTTCTATTCCCCTAACAGTTTATTTCCACCCCGGACTAAGGCTTCGATGTGAAGATAATGATTTGATGGGATATGTTTGTCCCTATTGAGATAGAGACAATATTGATTTTCCCTATGCATTGTGATTTATTTCCTTAGACTAATGTATATATGATATATATTCCTAACCCAACGAGAATAAATTCAAATTTATTATTGGTGAAAATGGTATAAGAAATGAAATTGAGATGAAATCCAGTCATGAACTAAAAGAACCTTTTTAACTAATGGAACATGAAGTCTCCCTTTTTTACATACCTTTTATTTTTTATATTCATTCACTATCTATTAGAGTGGATATTTTATAGACATCATTCGTGGTGGCCTACTGAGTTTTGTGATCACACCATACTCGAGAAAACCATAGGTAGCCGAGAAAACTTCATGGTTGCAGGTCAAGAAAAGGGAAATGGTCCTACTCTAAGATGTTTAGTTGGGATCAGGATGTTCATGGAGAAACATCTGGACATAGAGTCGGGACCCATTGAGATTTTATCGCCATAATTTTATTTTAGGTTCTTTCACTTGCACTGTAGCATGAAATGACATATTTACTATTGTATATGATTGTACCATGTTTTGGGAGTGGGTAAATTATTCCTACTATAGATTGATTTCTATTGTCACGATTGATTAAATTGTGATATGTGGTGGCTTACTCTGGAAAAGAGGTTATAGTATCCGCATGTGACTCATTAGACCATCGCCACTAGTCGGAAACCTTTGGCGTATAGGGTGGTGCGCTTGAGGTCATGTGAAGACCTAGCATGGTGCACTGGTATAGGAGTTTTTGGGTCGAGGACATTACAATGTTATATTAGAGGAGTTATTTAATCTTTCATACTATTTGGGGACGGTAGACAGGATAGTAGTATGTTTCAAGCCATGGAAATGAGGGCGTTCTTGGGAGTAGCTAACTGATGTACAAGGGTAAACACATGACACCCTGGGGGGGGAATATTGTTCTTGATGTGTGTTATTACAGTTTAATGTTCTTTCACTATCTGGTGATGTCCATGTTATAAGATTTAATAGATTTATGATATTTTCTAATTGTCATAATGGCATTAGGTTGTACATTCATGTATCCTTTTTGGCACCTAAGGATATAGGTTGAATGTATCATTATAGAAACTCACATGGGATCAAAGTGTGAGGTGTAGATAGTAGAATATATTTTACATTCTTGATAAATATAATGAAAATGGTGCTTAATAATGTTAATTAATGTTGGTGTATGAAAAGAACGCAAATGAGTAGTTATTGAATATCATGTAAAAATAAATGATGTGATTAGGTTAGAATTGTGGGTTGTGAAAAATTGAAAAGGATGATTTGCTGTCTAAAAAAAGGGGTTTGCATAATGATGGTAAAATTGTCAACGAATTTTTTCCAATAAAAGGTGTAAATGAGTTAAAATGATTATTTTAAGAAGTTTTGAAATGGGAAATGTGTCTAAAAGGAAAATATTGTCTTGTATAAGAATAATGTTTTTAAGGGGTGTTAATGAAATACATGTTATTAAGTAAATTTATTACCCCTATGTTGATCATGGACCATGATATATTTGGTAGAGGGTGGGGTTCTATGTGTGATGATGACTATTGGGATAGAGTTTGAAGGATGAGTTTCATAAGGTTTTTATCGTGGGACCTTTTCATTATGTGGTTATGTCATGTTGGTCCTTCTTGAAAGTGTTGGGTGATTGATAATTTTAAAATTAAAATGATTGAGTTCAATAGTGGGTATCCATTGAGTGGTCGGATTGACTGTTGTATGTGTAAGTGGGGTAGTGAGAGAGACCTCGTGGAGACTTTGGATTTGAGTTGTGAGGCCTTACCAGACATGATGGGGCATATTTGGTAAGTTTAGGGAACCCTCACAGGGTTTTGGTCTTTGGGTTGTGAGGAGTTTTTCGGTAATGTGAATGATAGAACACTCGTGGTTTGTGTCCGTACAAAGTACATTTTCGACCATAAGGATGGTGCTTGAGTCTTGGTGACCTTGTGAGTAGATACCTTGAGAGTTGGGTCTTGAAACATGGATATGATGTTTTTCTATTAATTAAGATGAATGTGTACACCGTTGGAAGGTAACCTAGAATATATTATTGTTGGTGTGCTATGAATATTGTTAATTGGAAAGGGAGTGAGAGTTCCATTCATGACCAATGCTTTGTTTGTGTCATGATAATAATTGTTTTGATAAAGGACCAACGGCTTCTCGTAGTTGTGACTATAGTTTAGGGAGTTGGTATCGTTCAACCATCAAGGTGACCAATGAGAGAGGTCGTGCATGGCATTTATTTCTTTTGGGTGTGTGTCACGTATGTAGATGTTTTGGACCTGGGCAGTGGGGCTCTGAGTGCCCCATAGTGCAGGTATGGCCTTGAGGGATACGTGGGATGGTTGATGGTATAGTTATACCCAATTCATTTGTAAGGGCACCTGTGTGCTCATTATAGGATCTAAGGTTTGATTTAATGTTTTGTATTGTATGTAATCCTGAATAACCTCTCGTATATTGACTAATATAGGTATGGATGTTGGGTTCAAGAAGAAAAAACAAGGGGGGTAAGAAGTGAGGTTATATGCTCTCTCTTGATAGTGACACCTGATGGAGGGTTGTCACGTGGACGAACTTGTTAGTGTAAATGGTTGGGTTTTTGTGTGAGTTGCATAGTCCGCCTCAGGGCAGATGAGTCTTACTAACCAATAGACATTGTTAGGTAATAAGGTGGAAATGAGATTCACACAAGTTAAGGTTGTTTTGGTGAGAGACTGATAGTTTGGATGGTATCGTATGCCGTGTGATTTGGTTTTTGGCTATCAAGCCCATGCCAGAAGAACATGGGTGGTATGGCAGAATTAGTGGCATATGAAACATTTGTTCACAACTTCATGGTGGTTTGGCTGTCGTGTGATGGTTGATCCTGGTTAGACATTACACCGAAGTGGTGGTTGTCAAGTGTGAAAAGATGTGTTTTGTAGGGGTGCCTGAGATCCTTTCCTAGCAATTATGTCCCATGGTTTGACATCAGAAATGGATAAGTTGGTGGTGGTGTTCATTCAGAATATCTTAGCATACCTCAACTAGTGATGAGAATTCCCGATATCTTTACATTGTTTCAGGTACGTTGAGAAACTCTTGATCATGCCAAGAGACATTAATGTGTTTGGTTGGATAAGGGACATCATGGATTTTATGCGCAAGGGAGTGGTATATGTGGAGCTTTATTATTGAATTCACACCCTCTAGGGTTTAGGGTGAGGACCTCGGGATAAACTGAATGTCGACAAACAACATCGGTGTCCTTCACAAAAGCTGGGAATGAGCACTGCATGACATTTGTTTCAATGTTTTAGAAAAAAGATGGATGGACATGTCTATCTTTGGGGTTACGTTTTTCATCAGGTATAAGATTTTTCGGTTGGAATCCTTCATGAGTGGGGTGGTAAAAACACTCCTATGGTGGGGAGGGATGAGTCGGTCCTAGATGTGTAGAGGGGAACATCGAGCTGATATGGTGGCACCATGATTCCAATTATGAACATGTAAGGATTATTTTAGTTCCCAGAGAGAGGCAATATGGGTCTTTAATGTGGTGACATTCAAAGGGTAAAGGTCGGTGAAGGTCTAGGGGTGGTAGTGTCGTGATTAAGGAGTTATACTAGAATTTAAGGAATGACCTCAGATGCGTGCATGAGATGATAATAATAGGCTTCTAGTTAGTAGGTACCTATGGAAGCTGATAAGGAGGAAGTGTGCCATCAATGGAGAGTGGGATCTCGAGGGAAAGCTAGTTGGTTGTGGACCGACTTGATATGATAAACTTGAATGTGTGTGGTAGGAGTTAACCACCTCTAGGTTAATGTTTGGCGGATAAAGCCTTTTTGGATATGAAGTTTCACCTGAGTGAGGTCTTGTTGGTATTAGTCCTCAAAGGGATGGTATATGAATGTCCTTCTTAATGGTTTTGATGATGCAGTTGGATGCCAATGTAGGATAACGACCAATGGATTCATGGGCGCGATGAGTTGGTAGATGTTAGGCGATGGGAATGTTGGGTTGAGTTTTGAGGGTCCATCGTCAATGTAGAAGGTTCCAAGTAACCTGAAATGGTGGAGAGAACCATACCGAATAAATTTTTGGTGGATAAAATTATCGTAGTTTCATGTTAGAAGGACTTGAGCGGTCACTATTTGGGTGAGTTGGCCCTAGTAGAGAGTTTTGGAACAATTTAACTAGTCGAGTAGATAAGAGTCTTGAGTTGTGTCTTGATGTATAGTTGTTAAATAAATCTTTAGGAAATGTGGTTGGAAGGATCATCTGTTTTCCTTCGGGTGATATCGAGTTTGTGTAACTGTTAATGTTTTTAAAATAAAAACAGAAGAATGTGACACCATGTGATTCGGTTCATGAGAGGTACAGAGGATCTGGCAGATGATGTGTCGATTGGTGCCTCTATGATGATGTGATGATGTTTGTTATGTTGAGATGTGTTGTAATCTAGGTGTTTTCAACAATGTTTTCAACAAGATATTCTCGTGGTGAGAATGGTTGAAGTTGATTAATCATTGTGGAGTCTCGGCTTCTATGTGGTTGTAGTGAGGAATGCTTGAGGGGAAAGTCTGTGCCCATGTTTTTTGAATGATGGTCTTAGTGATGCTTGGAAGAGTTTCTCAAGGACTATCTGTTATATGGTGGGTTGGTTGTTAGGTCCCAGATTTTCCAAAGGTATGATTTTCTTTATGTTCAAGTTTGGCCTCTTTTTTCAGTCTATGTAAGTGTTTCCCATGTTCATATGAAGGCTCAAGAGCGTCTCAGGGGTTCATTACAAGAAGGTGGAATGAAAGTGGATTTCCTGGGTATGTCACATGGTTTTTGAATGGTTAGGGAAAACTGTGTGGAGCATCTCGGGTAACTATGCATCCATGGATAAAGAATTATGGACAGTTTGCGAACAATTTGGAAAACTCTGCATAATTATCAGAAAACAGTTCAAAAGGGGGTGATTTTGGGAAATATCTTCCACATGGTTTGTTCATGGTTTGGTAAACTATGGTAGTCAACACTGCAGCCTAGAAAAGTTGGAAAATTTTAAAAAATTCTACTACATGTTTTTAAACCCCATCTTGGGATTTTATTCTATTTCTCCCCTATCACCCCTATTGACAAACATGGATGAACCAAGCTTCCAATAGGTGTTCCTATTCTGATTCATGGCTGTTTTTGATTCCCTTGGTTGTGGATCAAATCTTAGGTTATGTCTAATCCTCTCATCCCTTATCTTTTTAGGATTAGGGCTTGTGGTTTCTCCCATCTTCTTCTGAATCTCCAAACCCCATTGTTTTCTGGTCGAACCGAGGTTAGGGATTCAATGGGAGTTTGAATCTAGATTTATGTCTATGATTATGAGTTCATTTATCATCATATTCGAGGTAGGTGGTCTACAATTATTGACCCATAGTTTTATGTTATGTTTGTTCTTTGAAGTTTGTGTTCATGTTTCCCCTTTTTGGTGTTCCTAGTTCTGTTGATGAGATTGTAAAAAATGGGTGTCTAAGTGACCAATTGCAACCCTCATGATTCTGGTGGGATGCGTAGAGGATGTCTTGACCATTTAAGGGCCACCAATGGGGTGAACCAACTTTTCCAAACATTGAAAATGATAATGTTAAATGAAGGGTTATTGAGTGGTAATGTGGAACTCATGTAGAACACATATTAATGGATGATTAAGTGTAAATGGATTGATTATAGGGATGCCCGTGGTGGTAAGGAAAAATGGGTTTTTTGGAATGACATGGAAATGGGTCATTTGGGTAAAATGGGATTATGTCAATTGTTTAACGAATAATGGTTAGAAATTCCTACATGGGGTTAGTGTAAATAAAATGGTAAAATTATAATTGGATAATGGAATAAAGGGAAGATATGTTAATGATATGTAATAAAATAATGGATAAATCTGTGGAATATGTCAATACATGAATATTAGGTGGTTCACCTAAATGGTTGAATGAAATAAAGGGATTGTGTTATGAGATATGAGAATTTTACATGAAATGCATAAGTGGGTATAATCTTGAGAAATGAAAAATGGGATAAATGGGTTATTGAACTGTAAATTATGAATTTGGATAAGTAATAGGGATTTTTGAGTACACATAATGGGTTATGGAACAAGAATGGGAATTTGGATAAATGGATATGAATTGTAATTGGAAAATGTGTTAATGGGTTATGACATAATATTAATTTCCATGTTTTCATCTATGAATTTCCAATGAGGATTTCCGATGGAATTGGTTTTTTTATGTTCTGTTATGGTATGGTTGTGGTCATTGATAAATTAACATGTGCCCATGGATTGGTAGTGTGGGGTATTGACATGATGTTCTATGCCCACGGGTCGAGTTATAAACTAAGGCTCTAAACTCCACCCCAAAATGCACGAGTAAGAGAATGGGATGTAGGTTCTATTCCCCTGACGATTTAATTCCACATGGACTGAGGCATTGAGGTGGGTATAATGGTTTGATTTGATATGTATGTCCCTAGTGAGATATGGACTAGATAAACTTCCCCTATGCATTGTGATTTATTTCCATACACCCATGTATAAATGATATATATTCCTAACCCAAAGAGAATAAATTGAAATGGATTATGTGTGGAAATGGTATTAGAACTGAAATTGGGATGTACACTAGTCACAAAATAAATAAAATATGTTATCTAATCGAACTCGAACTATACCTTGTTTAATTACCTTTAATTTTGTACTTGAATGCACAATCTATTAGAATGGATATTTTGTAGACACTGTTGGTGGTGGCCTACTCAATTTTTTTCTCACAGCCTGCTCGGGCCACCATTGGGTACCCGAGTAGACTTCATGGTTGTATGATAGAACAATGGAAAGGGCCCTACACTAAGATGTTGGGTTGGGCTCGAGATTTTCATACTGAAGGATCCATAGATAGAGTCGGAATCTATATGGAGTTTTTGGCCATTGTTATATTTTGGGAATTTTCACTTGAATTTTAGCATGATATGACATATTTTCTATTGTATATGAGCATACCCAGTTTTGGGAGTGGGCCATTTATGCATATTTTTTACTGCTGTCTATTGTTACCATTGTTTAAATGTGTATCTACTATGGCATACTCTAGTTATGAGGGTATAGTCTCCCCACATGACTCATTAGGCCCTCGATGGAAGTCATCAACCTCTGGCATATGGGGAGGTGTGCATGAGGTCATGTGATGACCCATCACAAAGCACCAATTTAGAGGCAATTGGGTTGGGGACATCACACAAAACATGAAAAAATCCTCAATATAAATGGAATTATGTTCTTAACTAAAATTCAAGATTATGTAATGTAATATGGTTAGGTTCATATTGGTAGGTCAGAGTATATCCATATAATTACTCTTTTATTTTTGGGTAAAATGTATATTTTTTCCATATATGTTGTATCCATCATTGAAGTAGATTCGGTAGAGTCATATATGTTCATATCTGTTCAATATAGTTTCAAAACACAATATATATAAACAAATAATGTGGTATTGTATTCTTATAATCTTCAGCCATGATTTACACGTTTGATTATGAAGAAACATGCTCATTAATTACACCCACCCTAGTTCAGGATCAAGGAACTTTAGTGGATAAGATTCCAGTTCATATTTTGTTGGATACACTAGTTGGAGGTCTAGCAATCTTGTATGATGTGTTAAGAGGCTGTGATTCGGTTATAGGGAAGCATCACCATTGGTGAGATTTATTTTTTAATGAAAATAACATATTTACATCATCATCTATATATTTTATATGTATTTAATAAAGGATTATATCAATGTATATAGTGTTTACATTGTATTTTATTTTTTTAATGGAAATTATGAGGTTTTTTATACTGGACTCTCATATGGTTTCGAGGCTTCATGGCCCATTTTCCTCCATGTTGGTAGAGCTTATGTATATTTTAGTGTACTATTAAACATTTTTGTTTCCAAATGATGTAGAAGTTTACCCTAATGTATTTTATTAAAGAGTTTTTATTTTTATATCTTGACGTGAGATCAGGTTTTTTGTATTGTTTCAACCATGATGTATCTCTGATATTAATGTATCCATATAAGATAAAATATTTTTAGTTGAAAGAGCTGAATATTTATGTTAAAATTTATCTATAATGAGTCTTATGTCTGCCCAATTATCACATTGGGGTTCCCTTTTTGTATTCATGTAGAATAATTATTGAATCCTATAGACTTTTAAATGTATTATATGATGTTACATGAAATTGATATTCAATTATCTAATATAGGAACTCGTATTGAAATTCTATATATAATATATTTTCGTTCCTTGTGAATATATAATTATATGATAATTTTTATTATATTATGGAAAATATTTTTAGTTCTTCGGTTAATCATTTTTCAAGGGCAAGAATTGTGTTTGATGCGTATTTTGATTCTAAATGTCTAGTCTTGGGTAGCATACTGATACAAAATATAGTAGTTATCTCTTATAAGTCTCAATTTTATGATTTCCTAATTGTAACTATTCAACCAATGATCATATTATTTCATCTGTTGTGTTTTCTCCCAATATATGGGTGAATTACACCATAGTTGAGCTTCATGTTGAATTCATAGATCTCAAGATTTTGAGGTATATCATGTCTGTGAAAATTTTGAATTTTTGGTAGCACCAATGGATATATTTCCTATAATATTATGAATTTAATATTTATTTTGTTTTATGGGTAATTAATTTTTCTTATTTAATCATTGACTAGGAATTCATGTATAGATTATCTGCATCATTTTAGATGATTTTGGGGTGAATGAGGATATTTTCACAATAAAAAATGATACACGACTAGTTTATGGTAGTCGGTTTCTTTGTTAAATAATTATGTTCTCATCTTTAGTGGAACATGGGGTAGTCCTCGCTAAGGGATACCATCGTGGTGGTTCAGGGATATTTATTTTCGGTCATGAATATTTTGAGTGATGTATAAGGGTGATCAAAACGGTGTCTAATTTTAGAGGAGACTTTTCTTTCCTTTGGTGATGTATAACATGGTTCTATAAGAGTTTCTCATTTTAAATTTTTTTTATATCATTGATTATTATAATATTTATCACACTATTAAAAGTATTATTCGGCGGTCTGAAATTAAAATGAAAATAGCAAATCTTGTTAATGAACGTATTGTTCTATGGAAGATAAATGATGGGTACCATGATATTACTTTGTTTAATCAGCCACATTATCATCCCTAGTTTATATGGGATGACATATCTGGAAACTTTTTATTCTATTTTCCTCATGTTAAGATATAAATGATTATATATTTTTTATTTTGGATATTATGAAGAGGAAATAACACTCCTTAGGGATTAATAAATCGTGATTAAAAAATGTTTTATTGAGAATGTATTTATAGATTGTGGTGAGGTTTCATATGGTACTAAATATGTTCATGTCTTATCGAGGAACCAAGATTGACTACAGGGTTTGTAGTGGTATCAATCATACTTTTCACTATCATATATTCCTAATCACTACATTCCTTATGTTGAGTAATGGTAAAAAAGTATGTACTATAAATGGTCAAGAGGGTATTATGCACAAATACATTCAATATTTTATTGTTTTATAATTGAGAAGAATAACCATGCTAGAGTTATCGTATAATAGTACTTATCACTCTGCCTATGGTATGGCCTTTTTTGATGCATTGAATGGCCATGATTTTTATATTCATTTTTATGTATTGTAGTTAGAGTCTCACCCATTCTTAAACAAAAATTGAGTAAGATATTGACATTGAATGTGTTTGTGGTCCTCAAGATAATTAAGGGGGTGTAGGGTTTCTAAATTTTATATTCCAGTTATTGGGGTTGACCATTATAACATCACATTAATGTTCAAGTGTAAATGAATGTATATTCACATTATTGTCACCAAAGGATTGGTAAGGGGTGTAATATTTATCCTTTATTTCTAAGACCATTTAATATTTTATTTTTATCAGAGTTGTTTTTTATCAATTTGTTTTTTCCTTGGAAATAAGGTTGATTGCATACTAATATTTAAATTCATTATTATCAAAAAAATAAATGGGGAACTGAGAAACCACAATAATTAACTAGAACACACACTAAAAGAAACCTAAAAACATTGAATAAATTTTTATCCCATTGGAAGTGTTGTAGAATTATAAGTTACAAGAGATATAGGATAACTAAGTGTTGGAATCATCCTTTAATTTGTCTTCAATGTGGCACACAAAATATACCCTATTTTAATTTATTCCTCATTGTTGATTTTACCCTCATTGATAACTCTTCTCCATAAATTGTCTTGTCTTTTAATACAATAAAATTAATCACTATTAGTTCCCATTTATAGAAATATTCCCATAATCTTCTCAAGATCCTCTTCTGTGGAATTAGACACAAATAAATCCTCCATCATTTCTTCTTTTGAATGCAAAATAAACTTCGATGTATGGTCAAGAACAATGCCATCCTCTGGTTGTTGTCTACTTGGAATCCCCTTTTGTGGAACTGCTCCATGGATTGCAGCCTCTACCTAATCAGGATATCCGGAAACCTTGATATCATCTTTCATCACCTTGTCTATCAATGGTTTTATGTATTCATTATGTGTTATATATGTCACATTTTCATGGTATGATCATAATTTTTTTATGTCCTTGAATTTGGGACAGATAGATGTTAAATATTACAAAACCCTTGAGAACCATCTTATTCAGATTCAATAATGTCTAGGTATTCTTTTCCTTAACATTTTTAATAATTTTTTTCTATAATTTTGTAGGATTTTTGTCTTAGAGGAGTTAACTTGTGATTGAGAGTCGCAGATATGTACTAGGTATCATGAGATGTTAAATGATTTATTTTTCATAAATGTATTTTTTAAATTGTTCTATGGGATGTTGGATTATGTTTCATTGTATTCTACCTACTTCCTCTAAATAATTATTTATATTATTTATATATCAAGATTCATGGGAGGTATCTCATGAGGGTGGTTGTTTGGATTCCCCTTTTATTACAACCCTAGTTTGGATCAAATTATCAAGGATGAGAGCTATTTTAGTGGTATATGATGTAATGACTTAGTTCATTCAAAAAAATACTTTTTAAATTTTGGGTTTTGGAGGTGTCTTTATGTAAGATGAAAAAGTGTATGTGGTGTTGAACAGATATATTATCTAGAGTATGATTTATTGTTACATATAGTAGGTGGTGATGTACTATTTTTCAAAAAATCTATAATGTGGTGTATTCGTGGTTATACTATTAAAAAATGTCAAATAAAATATTTTAGTGGTTCTATGATTCTAGAAAAATAATTTATATGGTATTAGGGATATGGAGTAGTTCATGGATGATCTTGTTTTGTATCTTATCATTTCTTAGTGTTTTTATGGAATGGTTGTATGTTTCATCAGGGATCCATGGAGTTTAGGTTTTCTTATATCCATCATTTTCTGGACATCTATGGCATAATGAAAATGTTTTTTCATAGTGTTATGTCATTTTGTATGAACGGGTGATGGGTGTATTGGAATTTAACATTTGATATAGTTTTTTAGGGGTGTATTGGGGGACCTTGTGTTGTAGTCTTCCTTTCTATGTCTTACCTTTATTTAATTTACTTTATATTCTGGCATGGAAAAGGGGTCCTTCCATTATCCATAAAAATATATCTAGATAATTATTTTTTATCCCTATAAAAATATCTAATTTTATAATTTCCCATTTGAACATTACGTGACCCATAGATCATTTTTGGAGGCCCTCAGTCCCTCTTACTAGGCTTCAACCCCAATGATTTTAGAGATCATTCATTTCTAATCCAAGGTGAGTTTCCCCGATTCATTATTATTTCATCTATCTCTCACATCATATCATTCCATGATATGAAAATTCATTTTATTTTTTATTCTTGTGGTTTATATGTGATCAATGTATTATTCCTTTTGGTATGTTATTATTGGAATCTTGGATTTTCTAGCAGATTATTGGGTAAATATTGATGCGTATCATTCCATTCATGGTTATTGTACATATAAATTCTAATATTTATGTAGTGGATATGTGATGTTTCTATATTTAATATAAATATTTGGGAGTATAAATGTTTAGATACATCTCATAGTGTTTAAATAGATGAAAATACTCATGAGGATGATAATTAAAAATATATTAGATGTCCATTGTGATCAGATTTTGGGATTCTAGGTTGGTGATGCCTCTTTTTATTTGTGAGATACTAGGATATATATTCCCACTTCGGTTGTTGTTCCATTATATTATTGGTATTCTTATAATTATCTAAATAATTTAATGAATATAAATATGTTGTGAATGATAAATGAGACTTATAATATGATATCTTATCCATCCAAAAATTTGAAAACTAGTGTATTTCATGAAGTATTTGAATGGATTATTCATAGTTATTAATATTAGTTGATGTGGGTATTAGTTTCCTTAAAATCTGGGAATTTTTAATAAGTTAATTTATGACATTGATTAAAATAGTTTTTATTGATATTAATTTTCATAGAGAATCTATGAACAAATTTTAGTGTAATTTCATGTTTTCTAGGATTGTGTTCTTGATGTTATGTCCTTTGATTCCCCTTGAATAGGTTTTTCATAGAATAATGTTTTTTTAACATATATATATACTCTAATATGGAAGCTCCTTGATATAATTTGTTATTTGGGATTTGGTATGGTTGGGATAGGTGGTATATATTGGGTATGTGGCTCTCTTGAAAGCTATTTATTTATATATATGGTAGATGTGGGGATTGATTATCAAGATTGAACATTGGTCTGGTATATTATCCATAATGTGGTATAAGGGCTTTTTTATTTGTTGGTTGGTCTAGGATGCTCATAGTTATTTTCCATTTTTTAAAAATATTTTTTATTGAGGGTTTCTTTTCATGATTGTTTTTATTATAATTTCTAAATTCCTGCTAAAATTTATATATGTGTTTCAAGGGAATATTCCTATTATTATTATAGTAAAAGTAGTACATTAGATAAATAATGTAATGTTAAATTACTTAGAAATGAACACATGGGATTTTAAATTTATTCGGTGGTTATAATATATGTTATACTAATTAATAACTATTGGATAATTTAATTGTAATTCTATGAAAAACTAATTGGAATTTGGATATAAAAATATTATTTGTAAATGAATGTTGTCTTATGATGAATAGGATTTATTAAGCCAATATATTTAAATATATTAATGAATTTGGGGAATTTAATAATTGCTAAATAAATATTATTAATGATATATAATCATGATTCTTCTGTTATCATATGAGATCTTGTTTCCTTGACATTGGTGGGGGTTGTTACGTACAATGTAGGATGATTGTAGAAGATGACTAAAAGAAAAAGTTTTTCCAACAAGTTAGTTTTGTGATATAAACTCGATAGTATTTTTCGATTTAATACTCTCCATCAAAAATTAAACTTGTGGGTTGAAAACCTTGAAATGTCTTGGGTTCTGGGTGATTTCCCTAACATTTTATTTGACGAGGGAATATATAGATGTATTCTCCAAATTACCATCTCTCATATCTAGAATAATATTATGTATAGTTTTATTAAATATTTAATTGTGTATTGTATACACTACATGTCTATATGGGCTATGATGGCTCTATTGTTTACCATTCATTTGTGTGTATGATGTAGTGGCTTGAGGTTGTAAAACATAAACTGATTCGTATTATAGGCATTGTGGTAATTAAGGGTTTAACACAATGGGATGTGATGAATTGATGTACAATTAAATATATATGTGTGTCTGTGTCTGTGTCTGTGTCTGTGTGTGTGTGATTTAGTTGCTTATAGACATGTTATATGTTATAGTTGTGGTGATATATTCTCAAATATGTGTGCATGGGGTTGAGGATGAGATATGGTTGAGGTACATCTATATGAGGTGAGGGGTGAATCCTTGGGGAAGTGGATGTATTTCTAATATGTTATGTATATTATTTTATACGGATATTAGTACCTCCATTTTTTACATGGTGTGTGATCCATGGTGAGGATTATTTATAGTATTAAAAAATTTGTTGATGAGATTATTTTAATTTTTTTATTGGAAATGAATATGCTTATTTAATATTTTTATAAGAGGTTATGAGGTAGATCATATTATGTTATCCTATTTCTTACCACATATGTATATAAAAACAATTGTTTTGGTTTTTGTGAGCTATTCGGTGATTTGTCCAAATTTTTATAGCATAGAGTGGTTGTTCAGGAGCTCTGAGAGTTCCTGGAGACTACGTAGGCTTTATTCAGGATATTTAAATTTTCTTCCATTATGAATGAAAATAATTTTATGTTTTGATATTGATTATTTATTTATTATTTGTCTTTATTGGTTTATTTTTTCTTGTCTATTATATTAGAATTTATATTTTTATGGTAATGCCTCCTATTTATATACAATTATGACATCATATTTAGTATCTAATAAGTGGACTATTAGTGGTAGTCTTTGAGGGTCACCCACGTATTCACTATCACACCATGGGGGATATTGAAAGTGGGGGGGGGGAAGAAATGTTAATAGTTTGTAGTATATTTATTGATTCAGCTCAAAACTCAAATAATGCTATCAAATATTAATAAACAATAAGAAACAAAAATTTTTGTCAAAGAAAACACAGAAAGGTTCTTTCCCCATAGAAGGTTCATGAAATTTACTCAATTAAGTCTAATATCGAAAAACATGTTCATATGATTATTAAATATTGAAACATCTTGCTAGGTATCAGATGTGTATTACTAGGTGGATTTACATATATATTCTTTTGGATGATTATAACTTATTCTAAGAGAACATCTTAATAACTCGCAAAAACGATTTCATTCTCATCTCTTTCATAGTGAAGAGATTATAGGGTCATACTTTTGTAATATATAGTAAACTAATGGTAAAAAAACTAATTACAGAAAAATGTCCCACATCATTGTAAACGAATATTAGATGATATAAATAACAGTAGGTAGTTTTAATGATAATATTGGGCACAATTATTTTTTTATTTTATTTCATCTATTTAGGTTTCAATTTGGATTACTATTTTTGTATTCTATAATTTTTTTTGTTTTAAAAATTGTATCATATCTATTATATCTTTGTCTTCCTTTTGTATCCAAATATTTTTAGGTCAAGTTCATCTTATTCAATTTCTTGTCATTTTTTTTCTACGTCCACCAAAAATTGATAAATTTTATATTCAACAAACCTATATAGTTTCATTATAATGTAGGAATTATTTTTTTAGATATCAAACTCTATGTTTTACTGTATAATTTTTATAAAACACTTCTATTACGGGACAGCATATTTCTCATGAATTCCATTAAAATATCTTTTTGTTACCTTATAAAGATCATTATTTAGAAGATGATAAGTTAATGATTTTATATCTTTGAATTCACTAAATATATATTATTAAATAATCAATGCCTCTATTTTGTATGTGTAATCATTGATCACTGATGATGTATCATTCTATTCAAACAATATAAAAGTTTCTTTTTTGAAAAACTTACAAACAAAAATGATTAGTAAATTTTGGTTTTTTTGGATTTAACTCACATAACATAATAAAAAACAATAAGAAATATATAATATAATATATAATCCATTATAAATATTTCCATATATCTCATGAACCATACATATCCTATTTCACAAAATTACATTGGACTTTGTGGTGTTTTAGTTTTTTAGATATTATACATTAATTGGAATTGAAAATACTTTTTAAAAAATTCATGGGATTAATTTGAAGGTGTTGGGTAGTAAAATTGATATCCTAAATTATCCAAAGAGGTTAAATGGGGTCCAAAATTTCCTCCATAAGTTTACGTGTTTAAAAATGAGATGTATATATTGTAAGAACCTATCTAACAATTTTTTATTACCTATTATCTATAGTTAAAAGTCAGGATATAAATAAAACATTTCTTCATCATTTATTCTTTTAATTTGTTCTCAACAGTGTTGTATGTAGTTTGGAGTGGTAATAAAAAAATTAGATGTTACTATACCATGAAACATCACCATCAGTCAAAAACACATTATCACCTAGAATGGATTCATTAATGAGGTCATAGTGTAAAAATCATACATTCGAAAATAAGGGTATATATATTTATTTATTTTTTACATGGTATTTATCACAAGTTTGATCATTGATCTTAACATTAAATTCTTTCAAAAACAGTGTCTAGATCTATAGCCTCAACATAGATACTTGTTTCATCAATATATACAAATAGTTACATAATAAAAAATTATTTACATTGGTTTTAATTTGATATGAAATAAATGTATAAAATGAATAAAAAGGAAGATAACTCCTTTTTGTTGGGGTGTTGTTTTTTCAAGATTATTATAATGACATATATTAATAAGTTTTCCCAATTTTTATCAATTTAATCATTTATGTAAGGACTACCCATAAAGTACACTTTCAATCATAAAATTGGAGATTAAAATTTTCCATTAAATTTTGTGGATATAACCTAGGCGGTGGAGTTAATTTTCTCATTAGCACATGAAATGATATCATACCTGAATCAAAAAAGTGAAATAAATCAGTTTTCTAATTAGATTATAAAATAAAATTTAAATATTAATGAAATATTTTTAAAAACAATTTAATTCAAGAAGACCTTAAAATGTATTGAACAAGTTTAACATAACCAAGATAAGAAAAAACATAGATGATTTCAGTAATTGATTGGTAAATAACAATTCCACTCATTGAATCCACTTTTACCAAAAAAATTCCTTATAAACCATGAAATGATGTATTTAAAATTTAAAAACAATATCATTTTAATGAATATTTTCATGTCTATGTCCATTGATATTAGAATTTATAAAATTACTTATACAAAAATAATGAAATCATTAAGAAACACATCAATGTATTTGTAAATTCTAATATATGAAATTATTTATCATAAAAATTATAAATGTACAATGGGAATTTTATAATATTAATTTCATTATATTATAATAAAATTTCCAATTATTATTCATGGAAATTATTTTCTCCCACTAATTAAATAAATTGGGCACTTAGAAATAATGTAAAAATCCATTTAGGAAGAAATTTGATTCTATTCCTAATATTGCTTTTAATTTTTTTATATGAATTTTTTGGGAAGTTGTGTTTTATATTTTCTTGATTTAGTATCATAAGGTCAATGTAATCCTCTCAAGTATTTTTTAATATCATATGTATGGGATCACACTTTTCATTGTCAATAATTATTCGGTATAACATCAATGGTAAAATGTTAATGGGAAAAATCAACTATGAGTCAAATATATTTTAGACAATTTTTTCTTTTGATAATATTTCTTTTGGTTTGTTAACTAAAACCATCATGGTGAGGTTTAGTCATCATTGAGTATGTGTGAAATTCATAGAATCATTTTTTAGAAAAAAAATTCTTAATGTGTATAGTACATTGTCTTGGGTGACCAACTAGAATCTATCATATGGACATTAAACTTCTTGTTAGAAAATTATTGAGCATGATCTCTTTTTTAGATGAAAAATTCCTCAAAATTATATATCAAAATATTTTGATAAAAATTGTTTAAAAATATATATATTCTGGTGTAGCTTTTTTAAATTCATATTTAAGAGGCTGAATTTGAGATATAAATATCATTGGATAAATTAACTCATCCATGTGAATTATTCAATACAAGTCATCAAATTAGTTTCATCAATGATAAATAAATATTTTAATCATAAAATGAAATTAGAACATACATCTTCGTCTAGTTCCAGTATAATGATCTATGTTTTCTATTGATTACTGTTTAGTGTGTTGTATAAAAAACATTTCTAAACAAAATATATTCATTCATTTAAAATATAACTTTAATTTTAAGAAATTGGTTCTTCTAACATTATGTGTGAGAAAATTGTGTATTCCAATTTAGTAAAGGGCATGGAATAAAAATTTAGGAAATATTTTATGTTCCCTTATGGATATATTATTAATGAACTTTTATGATAATTGAATGCAGTGTTATCCATCATAATGGTGTTAATGCCTCTACTGATTTCAGATTTCAAAGATTGTATTTATTTTTTAATTTTGAGGACACATATGTATTCAAGAAGAAGTAATGTTTTGAAACATAAATTTTAGTCATAAAAAACCCCATAAGGAATTGTTGTGGCTCTATTATGTAGTTGGGATTCAACTCTTGTGGTCCAGAACCCTCTATTGTGCATGATATAAAATATGATATTGGGATTATGATTAATAGATCATAAAATGTCATATAATCAGTTAATTAATGAAATAGATCGAATTAACTTGTGAGTGGATATGGTCTCTGGATCATATAACATTCATATAATAGGGGTTTGATTAGGGATAACACATTCCATTCAAATATATCTCATTATGTTTCATATTACCACATATTTTAGGTTCAAATTTAAATACAGATCATATAATATTTATAAATCTATTTTATGGTTTATTTTAGTAATAATATTTGTCTCGTACATTTTTAATATATCCTGGATCAATTTTTAAACATATTATTTATTAATTATCATTAAATAAATCATCTATTATAAAAAAAATTAATTGTATGTTTTTATTATGATTCTAAATATTCTAATATTTAATTCCTGATACGTTCCCTTCCTTTTAAAAATTTTCTTCCTCTTTTTCATTAGTTTCCACGAGGTATTATTGTTCGGATGTCGTTGGAGATTAAATTTTTTTCCAACAATATTGTGTAAATAAATAAAAAAATTCATGATTGTGTTTTTTCAATTAGTTTTATAATGTTTAAAATTGTTAGATCAACATGAATACCATAATCATTATTTAATTCATTCATTTTTTCCTTAAAATATTAATTTTTTGGTCCAGGTTGTTAATGAAGTCGTGGTTTAAAATAAGATAAAACATTTTATGTGGTTTATTCCATTGAAGTTGAAATGGTTTTCTATTTTTATATATCATTAATTTATTTTTATTAATGCTGAATATTAATGAAAAATTTGATGAAAAGGTTGTCTAAACGGGTGTGTTCATTTCCAAATTAACATTGTACAAGAAAATTGTATATATATACTTTATTTATCCATTGAAAATGTCAATATCTAATAGATTTATAACAAAATTTAGATCCCAATAATTCAATATATTGATCAATGAAATTGATATGTGATTAAAAAGGGATACATATCTTAATAGGTCTGGGTTTATTAGTATAATAATTATGTGAAATTTTATATTATAGAGTTTGGTGTTCTTTAAAATTATATTCCTAAATGTCACATTATTTTGTCTACCTTAATGTATTCTATAATAAAAATCAATTTTTTTTATTTTTTTAAAGTAATGAAATATAATATTTTTCAATACCATGTATTCATATAGAGATATTTAATTTAGTGATTCTCTATAACATGCGTCAAATAAAATTATTTCCAAGTCTAAAATTCTGTTGTAGATGAAGAATTGAAGTTCATGATTTTCATTGGATTATTTTAGAAAATATTCATCTAGAATAAAAACATTATACATTTATTCACAAATTATCTCTATTATATCTTCCCTAATATAAAATATTTTCATCCTTAAGGAAGTTATAAATGATGTATGGATGAAATTTTCATATAATTTTCCCCAATTTTTATCTCAATTATGAAATTCATGATAAAGTAATTTTAAAATCCAATAAATGGATACTTATTTATATTAATAACATAATAATATCTAATTCAATTATTCTTTATCTAATCCCCTCTATTACAATATGGAAAACACCTTCTAAAACTACATGATATGTGTGTTTCAATAGTCATATAAATTATATATATATATATATTCATATTGTTGGGAAAGTAATGTTTTAAATTGAAATTCATCTACCAAAGAATGATATATAACCTATTGATATTTATTAACAATTTGGGGTTCACAACGATATTTTATTTCATTTTTTATATTTCATTACAAGGATTTATGATTCATACTTAACATTTTATGTATCAATATAATCACTTAATAAAGTGATATGAAATTTTGTTTTTAGAATATCTTGTTATATTTCTTATGTAATAGTATATATAAAGGTATTCCTAATCATTTAAGAAGGATTAAAAAATTAGTAAATAAGAGATCATATAATGAAATGTTATATAAGTAGTTTTCAGAATGGAAATACCTCCTTGGAAATAAAAAAAGGAATTTTGAAATGAATTTACTCCAGAGATTTACACTGGGAAGTCATAGTAGATATAATTATAGTTAAATAATGTTTTTTGGAAACTCATATTGTCTCTATTGGATGATTTTATTTAATTTTCATTACTTTAGGAAGTAGCATGTGCTTTGTGTATGGATTTTTATCATGTTTCATGAAATTAAATATATGATTTATTAAAATAATCATGATCTAGGAGTTATGATTAAATGTTTTAACAATTATAAATGATTACAACAAGTAAAAAAATTGTTTATTGAATGGCCAGGATCATATGCATCCCACAATTGGTTACTTGAAATGGTATCACTACTAATAAGATTATCACTTCAGATTTTATCTCATTCATATATCAAAGGGAGGGTTCTAATAAATCAGCTAATAATTTATTAACTAAGGACCACATCTATTGCATAGGTAAATTCATGTATGAATATAATTTTCCCAATTAATTCAAATTCATGTTTAATCATTCCAATAAAATTTCAATGATCTCAATCAAAAATCACATTTTTTAATAGAATTCCATTATATATAGTGAATATTGTTTTTGGGGATATAATGAATTAAAAATAGGTTAATAATAAAATTAATTAAATTTCTAATGTTTATAATCATAATCAACATGAATAAATCAATCAATAAAAAATATAAATTAGTATATGATTATAAAAGGATTTGGTATATTAAAAACATCAATTAAATCCCCCCCCCAACTATTGGGTCAATATTTTATAGTGGTATACTCATTCCTGATGAAAAATTAAAGCCACACACATCAATAAAAATAAATTTAACAAGTAATTGATGTTAAAATCTATAATCTATTTTAGTAATCTATGAAATAGTGTCCCTAATATATACAGGTCACTTAAAATATATAGTTTTATACTTTCTCTTGGATCTTACCTTCTGTATTAATGTATATATATATATATATATATATTAGCTCTATTTAGGATGTATGATTCTGAGTTGATTTACAAAGTTTTGTCTACACACCCATGATCTTAATAATATTTGTATATACTAATGATCAATTTACACTTTTCCCGTTCATTCATCACTATATAATATTGATATACAAGATTATTAAAATATATGAATGGTGAAAAAATGTCATGCATGATCTTTATTTTTCAAAAATCATGATCTATTAGTGTCTAATGATTGAATCCTTTTTCTTTAATTATTTAAGACCCCTTATGGAGTGTTTTGGATTCATAAAAAACATTCCAAAAACAAATTTTTGTTCTCAATAGTGAATGTTGGTACAATATATTTAACATTATCAAATGATTAATAGTTGGGGTTTAGCATCCCCTTATGGAAATTCAATACATGTGTTGTCATGTCTTATTATAAGTCCTTTGTTGATGCATGGGAAGGATAATTTTTAATGTATAATAGGTGTGTTATCATTTCCCTATCAAGAGGAAATTTCATGATAGGGGGTATCTAATATGAATATTAAGTCATGTGTCTTGGATGATAATGAAAAAAAATCATGAAATTTGGAGATTTTAGAGATGTAACCCACCATAAAAATGGAATCATATTGAAAATCCTATATCAAGCCCTTAGAGAATGCACTGAGATGATGATTCTTCAGAACATAATATATTATTGACCAAATTATTTCTATGGGGGGTATAATAGATCTATCATGGATGTACTAGTGATGTTTCATGATACTAGATAATGAGTCCCAAATTAGTAGATGGGGTGGTTACTATTCACTGGGTAATAAAGATGGGATTCGTTCTCAATCATAGGACATTTTTCATATACTATATTCACCCATTGAAAGAATAAAATTTCAATAGGAGTTTCAGATAATAAAATAATATTATAATAAGTAATTTCATCAAATAAATGAATTTTGGAATACTTAATTACAAAATCTATTCTCCATTTAATTATTAAATTCAATATATCATATAATTATGAAAGAATAATTGTATTTTGTTTAAAAAATGAATCAAGATCATTATAAATTATAGGGAGTGATATCAATATATTAAAAATGTTATTTAGGTGTTTTTAAGAAATTTAACCTTGCATGGATCAATTGTAGTAGATTTGGGAATCTGGAAGATAATAGTAGAAGTTTATGAGTTATATTCTTGGGGGGAATTGGAAAAATATTCTATACATAAAAATTTTCAAGATCATTTATAAGATCAGTAAAATTATCATTGAAATAATGAAAGTTTCGTAATAGTTAATAGATATGTATATGAAATAAAAGAAATATTTATGGGTTCTACGGATTATAATGATTAGAAATTATCAATGTACTAAGTCATTGTATAATAATCTCTAATATATTTAATTATAGGTAAGGCTTATAAAATATTTAAAAGGGACTAATAAATGTACTAATAATGTAGTGAGATTTTATAATGTTAAATAATTGTGTTATGAAGGCTATAAGTGTCTTCGTATTTCTATTTCATTTGGCAGAGTTTTAAGGGAGGTACATAAGGGGGACCAAATTGTTTTTTAAGGATACTAATATTCATTCATGTTGACCGAAAATGGTAAATTGGACATCCTATGAGAAATGTAATAAAATAAAAAAACTCATGTACAGTTAATATGGAGTTTTATATTTATAAAAAATGCATCGATAAATTGGTTTAGGATATATATATTTAAAATGAACCCTCATGTAGAGGATTCTAGTTCATAAGTAATGTTATAGAATATCATTGAATACATTGAATGAATTTAGATACTGATAATATAGAATTTAAAGAGAACGAATATTGTAAAATATAAAAGAATTATTATAGGTAATTAATGGATTATATTTATGATATAAATATCATGTACAAAAGATCTAGACTTGATTTATTTCGAATCAGTGGTTCTATTTTAGAAATCATTTTAGGATATGACAACTCAATTATTGGTATATTCCCAATGATAAGGACTTAAAACACATTAATTATCATTTTTGATTGATAAATTAAAAAAAATATCCCCTCAGCCATTTTAAATGAAGAAGAGAAATAATTTTTTATAATTATGTTAAGGACTGTGTGGAGAACACTAATTTTATTAGTTAAGGGGGAGAATATCATGGGGGATAATCTTGAGAGATAAAATTGGGGGAATATTCAAGATTTATTTTAGTATATGTTTTTCTAGAAAATTAGATATGTATGATTTTTTGATTAATTCACTATGTATATTGAAAAAAATAAATAGAAAAATATATGTTAATATTTTTGTGAAAATTATTTCATGTTCTGATATAGAAAATAATAAATAATATCATAATGATCGAGTAAAAAATTTGTGATATTATTTTTCATGTTTAACAGACTAGGCATATTAAAATTAAATAATTTGAATAATGTATGTTTTTTAATATTATAATGGATTAATTGATGTATTTAGTTTATGTTGGAGTATCTTGGTGATTGATGGTAATATTTGTAGTATTTTTCATGTTATTTAAATAAAATGGTGTTAAATAAATTAATGAAACATTCAAGAGACTATATAATATCCAAGATAATGTGGAATCATATGATAGATACTTTAAAAACTCTTCATATATTTTGAAAAGTATTGGCCTTGAAATATACTCAAATAATTCAAAGAATTGTAAACAGAATTTGTCATAAATAATAAAAAATCCAATTATGCCTCGAATTTTAAAATTTTAGATTTATATAATAGGGTTATTAAGTTAATTTTTTTGTAATAATTCATTAATAATTGACATTGTATAAATTAAAACAATAAATTTAACAAAATTTATCATAGAATCATCCCTCCTTCTTAGTGATTCACACTCCATTTTCAAATATTATCAGAGTAAAATAAGGTTCTCTTTGAGTAATCATATGCTGTTTGATATTAGTGATCCATAAATTTATTTTAAAAAAATTTTATGGTTTAAATATATTTTTTAATTAACTATCATGGTTAAAAAAAATTATGAATCACATTGTTCTCTTAAAAATCATGGATGTTGTGCATTAATCTATAGTGGGTCTTACACCAGTTATGGAAGATTATCTAATAGAATTTGGGGATAAAAGTAATTTAGAGGTTGATAAACAATAATATAATGTAATCCAAATTTCATTACCTAATAGAGATCATTTCATGACATGTCCCCACTATTACACCTGTTGGTAAGCAGTAATTATTTCATTGACACCTAGATCCTTCTTTCAATGTTCCATATCTTAGAGACTTCCTATGGGGTTATAAAATGAAAAATCGGGTAGGAATTAACCTCAACACATAATGAATTATAATTAAACAAAAAAATTATATAATTATAATGATCATAATATCAAACATGAAATGTTATACAAATCTAGTGAAAATGTAAAATATTCCTAAAAAACACCTATAGTCTTGACCATGAATTTGATAAACTAAAACATGATGTCTATGAGCTAGTAACACTCATTAAAATCACCAAATCACAACCATAGACCTGAGAAAATAATTTACTTTAGTGGGGGACCTTACATGTATTGTTAATTGAATAATCCTAAAAATATCTAGTGTTTGTACTAAAGAATCATATTAAATTCAATGTGATTTAAAAAATATATTAAATTAATACCTAAACATTTAAAATGCAATTCCACTCTCATTGAAGGTCTCTCCGAAAATTATTTATTGTAGTATGTTATATAAAAACCAACGAAAAATATATGATAATGTGAACTTAATTCCACTTTCCCATTAAATTATACACCTTAAGCCACACAAAACAATTATGTGTAGTCCCACCTCCCCCATATGTCAAATTTCAAATCTATTGAAAAACACCACAATTACATACCCATAATCAATGTTTCATCATCATCATATCCCAATAATAATATAATATAACTTAGATCTATCAAAATCCATTTAAATATAAATGTTATATTATGAAAATACAACCGATGTACAACAACATATATATTAACCGAAATCAACTTCACTCTATATATAAGTTTACATTACATATTTATACCACAACAACTATTATATACATGTATGTATAAATTGAGGGCCAATATATCCCTTACGAGCACATATCCAATCAACAAAAGAAACCATAAATTGGATATGATTAAATAAATATTAAATGTATAAGTGGGAGTGGTGTATAGTTATAGGACGATAATCCAACACCATAACCACCAAGATGTTGGGATTTACCCACAATCCAAGGCCAAAGGGGGAACAATCTACTTAGATGACTCAAGTAGAAGTGTAAAAATATAATAGTGAATAATGAATAATATATAACGTAATATTATATTGAGAGACATACATATCCTATAATTGTTCAATCACTAACATCCTATATGGAAACATTTTATCCATTGCTACCTACTTTGACATTAAAAAATTTTAATCACCCAAGAATAAATACTTATTACTATCAATAGTAATTTTTTTCAGTTACCAACTATTATATAATAACCCATATTAAAAAATGGATTATATATTAAATAATTGTCTAATTACAAAATGGGTTTAATCAACATAACAATTAGATGTTTCATATTTACCAAATATTATTAATTTACACTAACCAATTCATCATTTCCAGTAATTATCATATATTAATGATCAACATAAGCATAATGACCCAACCAATCATTAATTAAATCATAATTACTGACAATCTATAATTTTAGGTATTAAGACTAAACTCGACCATAAAAAGAAAGTATATACTCGAATTTGAAACAACCATATAATATCAATATATAAGGATATAGAAATAAATCACAACCATCAACCCAGGACACTAGTTCTAATATCATATCCAATAAATTCCCACACTATTCATGCTATCCCACTAGAAATTAAATCAATAAAAAAGTCAATAACATGTTCATCCCACCCCGTAACAACCTATTGAACAATATTTTCATATTATAAAATCCTAAGGTATAAATTTATTTAAATCATATACGAAATAAAATTATATTCATTTCAAATAAAATAATCAATGAGTAATAAATAGTTATTCAATATTGAATAATCAAATATTAAAAAAAATATAAATTATTAGTCCATAATTAGTAATTCCAAAAAACATCACTCCCCCTTACGATCTAAATTGTTTCATTTCCTCATATTTAGGTTTCAAAATTTATGAAACATATAATAATTGAATTATAGTAAGGAATAAAAATAAAAATAATATATTTACACCATACTCAATTAATTATTAAATTCCTACAATGAATATTAATTCCATGGAATACCTCATTTTTAAATATTCAGTCGTTAACATCTTTAAGATGATTCAATTAATTTCATTAATGTTAATTATTCAGGAGACCATTAATAAAAAAATGATTCAATAAAATATCAAGAAAAAATGAGTAGACAATGTCTTTAAGGGTAATACAATGAATATAAAATATTAAAGAATCACATGTGATGTCATGAAACCATCCCTTTAATCGTCAATATTTTATACTTATCAACATTCAGATTACCATAATAAATTAATTTTTTAATGATAAAGCAGTATTATCCTACACATAGACAAAATCAAAATAAACATTTTTGATTCCCTAATATTCATATAATGATTAATCAAACACCGCATAGTAATAGAACATATGGGGATAAACCCCCAAAAAACGTGTTTGAAACCAATTATATACCTAATCAAAATGAATATATATCAAACCAGACATGAATATCAAATAAACAAACAAATTATCTTTTTAATACCCTTATATATGAGAAATATTAAAATTAAATAGATAGAGGGAGAGGGGAGGGTCACATTTTATTTAGAGATATGAATCAAAAAAATTCAAGATATTCAAGCCCACAATGTGACAACATGAAGGTACTATATAAGGTATTGAGTTGTCTTGGATTTTATGGGTTAATATAATAATTATGAAAATGGAATACAAACCCCATACCTAAAGATTAAATATGTTGGTCCTCCACCATTGAATGTTTACTTCATCAAATATTGTCTATTTTCTAGTCAAATAAAATTTTGAAACTCAAGGATTTAAAATTACTATACACCGAACATCTTAGATCTCATTTATATTATTTGAGAAATGTCCAAAATAATATATCGGTTTTTTGATACCTAAGATAGTCTTGACATCCTTGACCAAGGATTTTGTAAAGAACCATTATTTTATAAATGATACTCTTAAATTATTTATATCATTATTGAAGAAAAGGGAAATAAAAAAGAGTGATTACAACCCTAAAATGACAAATCCACACACACTAGAGTGGCATTTAACCATTCACCATTTCATATTGGTTAATCATGATTCCACCATGCTCACCAAATGTAAATAACCATATCCTGGGGGCCTCTACACATCGTAATAGAAAAATATCAAAAGAAACATGTGATTGTACTAATTATATAAGTAAGGGTCAAAATATCATATTCATGGGTTTAAAATTTCTCAAACTCATCACACCATAGTTTAATTCCTCCATGATCACTGACACACGTGTGAAATAATTTCATATTTTACAATAGTGTTTTCTAAAATCACTATAACAGTATTCCCATCAATACCAAAATTACACACCCTAGTGTTTTATATCAAGAAAATAACCATCTCCCATGATCATTTTCTGAATAAGACTAGAGAATGAAATTTCTCATGTATTCCACCAAAGCTGTTTGAAATGATGGACTACTTAAACCCATCATTATACCTGTTGGACTCCTCAAAAATATCTCCCAATTCACCCTAAATATTGGGAATCATATATGAATGGTTTTCAAAAAAATAACCTTACACCATATACCTATAAAATGATTCTCATACCAATGAATCAAAAGAAAATAAATGATGGAATTAAAAGGGTAAAAATACTAAAATACACAATATTCCTATTAGTTATCCTATCATAATAAAAACTAATATACTTTCACATATGTGAGAATGTAATAAAATGTTTCTGATTATAAAAAACATAATTAATCTAAAATTTATCATAATTATAAGATCATAAAAAATTAATCATCTCTCAACTAAATTTAGTGGGAACACATTAAAAGATCATACTTTTAAGTACACCCTTTCAATACACGGTGTCACCATGAAACATAATCAAAATGTATAGAATGATCGCACCACACATACCATGATAGTCCTTTATAACAAAATATAATTCCATGAACCTCAAAAAAAGATTAACATCCAACTCAATATAGCGATGGAAATTCAATAATAATTATGATTCTGATGCTAATGATACATAAGGATAGCATCATGGATTCAATCCTTCAATGGGTTAAGCACTATTCAATACATCATAACAATATGAAAATCTATCACTATGAAATTTCGAACAAATCTTGGAGAACTATTTATCCCATGGTAAAACATCCACATATAATGATGAGGTGATACCCTCAATAATAATATATCTCAAATGTAAAACCTTATTGGCCTCCTCTTATTATTATCATGGAACTTATGCAGATCCTAAGAATACTTCATCTAATCATTAATTAGAAGCACCTTCTTTGTCCGCATCTACACCAAATTTTATAAAAACATCATTTCATCTCCATCATCGATAGAAATAAATAGATATGTGTTATGTATAATATGTATATTTATAAAATATATACACTAAGGAAACCATAATTCATATTATTTTATAATAATGATCACCTAGTGATTCACTATGTAATTTCGCACTTACACAATTATTTTAAAAATATTTTTGTGTTGATAATTAAAATTATTATAAAAAAATGAAATATATTTTTGGTAACATAATTTATGGTTTATCACTATTAAAAATGTTAATTTCACTTTTTCATTTATATAATTGTCGGTGGTGGTGATTTGGAGTCAACATGATGGAATTCAAGAAAAATTATCCAAAATTTCACAAAACCAATTCTATATATGGAATTAAGGATTTTATGTAGACAATATATGAATTAAATTTGGATAATACATGGTGAAAAAATGTAAATATATTTAGGATAAATTTCTATATAAGTCAATCGATCCAAATTCTCCATTTTGTAGTCCCAAACGTGTCCAATAATATGAATCAATTCTAGGAAAGATAGATTTGACCATGATTCAAAATCTACGCCATAACATTGGACTCGGCCCTCCAATTAGTATAACTAAACAACCATTGGATAGATAACTCAATGATGCACATATAAGCCTAATTTGATGACAATTAAATGTGTTTGGTCCAGTCAAACCACCCATAAACATCATGTAAAATTATTTATGAATAGACCACATACACTCATAAACTATTGACATTCCTTAGTTTCATCCTACCAAATAACTCTTTATAATCAGTCCATGTATAATAATCAAGGTTATAAGGACCATGGGTTATGGTGATCTTTATTTTAGATCATTCTTAATTCATGTTTTCCCCTCCTAAATCATGTACTTCAAAAATTCATACTGATCAATTTGGTGGTTCTCTTTTTTGTAACACATAAATCCATGATTTTAATATTTGGAATGTAATTTAATTTAATTTTTCTTGTATATTTATATAAATTTTTACCTTTTGCTTTTAATTTTATTCTCATATGATATAATAAAAATCAATTTAACAATAATCCTCAGGGTTCCATGCATGAATCATATCCTAGGATGATTCTAATCATTTGTCTCTTTCTTTACCTCTCCCCTTTCATGTGTACGCTTATGGATGAAGGTGTTTAATAAAATCAAGATGGTATAACACCTGAATATTTTTTTATTTTTCTTGAGAAAAAATTTATATATACCCAAACTTGATTATCTCAAAACAGTTTTTATGTGATTCTGTGACTGACTTTGGTTCATATATCGATGCAATTTTTTCTCTTTTGAGAGTTCGTTGATAATTAATATCATTGATTGATCAAATAAAATGTATTAAGCTGTTAATAAATCACAAACTATACTAGTTCCACTGTCTATAAATCTAGGAATTTTTTATCTTTACCACATCCCATGAGAGTGATATTAGATGAGTTTCAATTGATACTCTCCCGAGTTGATCATGATTTCTTGAACATATTCCTCTAACATAGTAATATAGTTTAAAATATATATATTAAAATCATAAAACTAGAAAAAAATAATTCATTTATAAATTTTAGATAAATGTATTCAATTTGATTTAATGAACAAAGGCTCTTCTAGGAGACAAACTATGATTCTAGTTATACTATTTAAATTATAGTGAAAACAATTACTAATTCAATTTGCATGACAATGCGATAAAATTTTTGCATTGTTTTCAGTCTGCAATGATTATTTTTCTGTTTTATTTATTTATTTTACTTATTATTTATTTCTCCTTAAATATACCTTACACCCTTAATTTTTTGTTAAATTTATTTGTTTTTGTGAGTTTCATTTATCTGTATCTCTCTATTTATCTCATCTTCTTTCTCTCTAGTTTGATAATCTACCATTCTCCTTTTCATTTATCCTTTAATTTTTATTTGATTTTTTTTCCAATTATTTTAAAAAAAAATTATGAAAAAAACCTCACACTTTTTTAATTAAAATATCTATAAAAGATATATTACCTGCAATTCACCCAAAAATTTGAAAGACATATTACTCACAAATAAGGTGATCTATATTCGATTAATCATGAAAGATTTATGAATCCTTTGCCTGAACTGATTCATTCTTATACTATTCTAATAGTGAACAAAATCAGACCACTAAAAACATCAATATAAATAACTGATCCTTAAAAAGTTGATTGTCCCTGAAGTGGAGTAACAACACATGTACATACAATATATTGAGGAAGCATCTAACTGTGAACCAAGATATTTCAACATCCACCTCTTTCCTAAATTACATCATCTTCCTAATCAGGCCCCACCCAAATATCTTAAAGAGATTCAAATTTTTGGATCTATAATGAAACCCCAATATGTGATGGAGGAACTCGTAATATTTAAAAATATTACATTATCCCTTGATAGTATAGACAAAGACTAACTATATTACCTTCCTACAACCAATTGGAGCTAGAATGAAAGAAAATGACTATGTCAATAGAATTTTTCCATAACTCCAGAACTGCGTCAATTATATATGAAACTTGTGTAATTATAAAATCCCATGTAGATGCCCTCCAGGAATATTGGGAAAGATTACAATGACTTTGTTCGAGTATCCCACACAGCCAAATTAGTTAAAAATTATAAATTCAGTACTTCTATAGGGGGGATTTTATCAAATTTGAAGGAATGATATATGTTGTAGCTGGTGGTTCCCCATTGGATAAAAAAGCTTACTAATATTTATGAATTAATATGCAAAATGGCTTAAAATGTTAAAAAAATTATTACACATGAAATTTTAACCACTCAAGGAGATCATGAGGTAAGTCATTAATCTAATAAACAATATGTGGATAATAAAATTGAGGAGACTCAAACCCTTATATGACACATATCTCTAGATCAATGTAATTCACACTCTCCTCTAATTCACCAAAAATTTTGTATTCGTTATCATAATACACATTTTTATGTCTAGTTCCTCCAACAACAAGATTCATCTGAGTATGACTTAGTATAATTTCAAAGGTGACCATTTTAACATCCACCAAACTTAAAGAATGAACCATTCATGCTAAATACAAACCTTGGGTCAAATCATTGTCATAATAATGAGAAAAAGGAAAATCAAGATACCCTAAACAAAATTATTATCAACAAGGAAAATATATGTCTCTATATTTTCCACAACTCTCTTGAGAAAAACACAATCCTCCAAAATCTGAACCATACCTCAAGGAAATCATTATGTAAATTGAACCACATAACCATATGTTCAAATAGAACATTAAATTGGTTACTGAAGACAAACATAATCAAGTGGGAAAATTGAAAAAACTAGTTACTGAGATAAATATGCATGTTAATAGAAAACTAACATCCCAGACTTTTTCTAACACAATGAAAAAAATGAAACATATATTCAATCATGCGTTGTATTGGTTAATAATTTTCTTCCCTGGTTGATTATAAACAATAGGTAATCCCCCCACATGAAAACACTATTTCTCTAGCCTCTAAATTTTCATTTGTGGAGAAATGAGACAAAAGGGTCAAAAAATTATCATTATGGATTACTTTTATCAATCCATTCATCTTTATTTCCCCCAAAGTCTCACTAAAACAAATGGAAATATTGATAATGATTTTGAAAATTAAATAATGGATATATTTAAAAAGGTAAAACATAACATTCCTTTATTGTATTAAGTTAAATAAATTCCTCGAAATTCCAAATTTTGTAAAGAAAATTTCACACATAAATGATGGTTGAAGTGGAATGTGATATTCAAGCTTTGAAGTAATTTTAAAAACGTTATACAACCATTTAATCCAAACAAATATAAGGATCCACAATAAAATTACTATACCTTGAACTATATAGGAGACCATATTTTTTATAGAATGATATATTTAGGTGAACTAAATAAAATAATGTCTCACTCCGTGTATACTTTTCTATAGGTTGGAGTTATTCATCCAACAAGAATCATTGTCAAATACTCTAATTAGAGCATAACACACCCATATAGTGTGACTGAGGATGTCCTTGTTATTATGAGGAATCACATATTCCTAGTAAACATATAAATTTTTTGAGATGGGATATACCAAACGCCAAGGACAATCTCCCCTCATACTCATAATTCCATTCATTAAATCATAAAATGAGATCAAGAATTTTTATATTGGTATATTTTCCATTAATATTTTTTATAGAAACGGTAAGTTTTAATATCCTTGATTTCTCTAAAACACCCCATTGAAGATAAATCCACTCTTCCTGTTTATTCTATGTATGTTATCTTTAACAATACAAACACACATAAAATTATATCATATACACATACTATAGTTCATTTACAACTTCTTATCTCTTAGATGAATTTAATTTTAATTCATTTTTTTCGTGTTGTGTGGGTTAGGGAAAATGATTTTTTTGAATTACTTGATGATTGTGTAAATTTTTAGGTATTTATATTGGTGGATTATTCAGTGCATCTGATTTTCATTGATTATCATTCCTTAGAGAATAAAGATAAGTGTATTGATGATTCCTTAAACCTCACTCCCCATAAATACCTTCCATTAAACTAAAAACTACCATTGATGGAATTAAAATAACTTCTATCAAATTTCAAACATTCCTCTGCTAAGGGTATTGACTAATTTCCATTCACTATTTCCAAAAACCTCTATAAATAACCAGAATCAATACTCCTTGTACATTTTTGAGATTATAAATTTTATATAGGATGAAAATTGTACGATATTCCAATAATTATCAAATCTATTATTATACATATTATAGTTTTGTATGAAGAGGATAAATCCACAAGGAAATCCCAATACCAGTTGAATCCCAACATTCATTAAGTTATAAAAATGGATGTTAGAAAAATTCGTTCGTGGGATCATTTATCCTTCATGTGATACTAAATGGGATAGACCTGTTAAAATTGTTCCTAAAAATTGTATAACTGTAGTGTAAAATTAGAGGTATGAATTTGTTTCCAACACATGCACAAAATAAATGGTGAGATTGTATTTACTACCATCAAAAGATTCAATATGTTCAAATGGACCAATTTATTATATCATTCAATGACCAAATGATAGAAATAGTCTATGGTAACTACTATTATTGTTTCCTTCATGGATATTCAGGCTATTTATAAATCCCTACAGCCCAAGAGTATCAAGAAAAGATAGCATTTACCTAACCATTTGACACTTTCTCATACATAAAGATGAGTTTTGGTCTCATTAATTCTCTTATTACATTTCATCAAGGTATATTGAGGATATTATTTCAGAACATTAAGAATTCTATATATGTTTGTTGGACGATTTAATAGTTTAGTAATCTTCTTTTGATGACTGTTTGGTATACCATTGTTATTTCCTCCACTTCATCATTGAAAAACATATCATATTACATTTAGAGAAATTTATATTCATAGTTGATCGGGGATAGTTCATGGTAATTTTATTTAAAGTATGTGAACTCAAGTATATTGATAAAAATTATAATTAGTTTTAAATCCAGGCGGTTGCTAATTTTTGGGTACTGTAGTAGGTAATGTAGCAGGAACTGGGCAAAAATGTAGCAGATAATATAGCAGGCACTATTTGGCACTATAGTATCTAGGGATATTCCCCCGTATGGGACTTTGGGCCACCAATTTGGTCCATGGGACCTTTAAGGATTTCAGGCCACCTTAAGTGCATATGCAAACCAGAAAACCTATGAGGAACATGTTTCAGAAGGAGGATCTGCAATGAGCATTCACTATAGTAGATGCTAAACGGATTACAAGAATGAGAGGGTATAACACTTTCCATTGGTAAAATCATGTGCATGCATGATAAAGCCTATCCAAATAGTCATGCGAATGTCGTGACCTGATTTCACGATGAAGATGGTGGGGAAGAGCAGTTCCATGTAACTAGTCTTGGTTGTATTTAATGTTTGAAGCCTACGAGAAATTAATTCATCTAATGCATATGGTACATGTAATACTTTTTCCTATGGGCCCTATAAGGGTTCCACCTCACCCCTTGAAATGTGGTCTATCTAAATCAATAAAAAATTGAAGACCCTCGGGCAATTAGAGGAAACTAATTCATTAATGAATTTAGTAAGATCGCACTACCCTTATTTCATTTATTATAAAATTATTTAATATTTGATTTTTCTAAAAATTATCAATATTAATTAAATTAAATAAAAATTATTCATAATTTAACACCAATAATCCGACCACCAAGGTGGGATATCACTTTATAACATATATGTGATGCCACTGACATTGCATTTGGGGCAGTTTTATCAAAAATGGTTGAGAAGGATCCTCATGTCCTTCTGTAGGTCTCATGTACCCTTGAAAATGCACATGAAATGTATATGAACATTAATAAATAACTAATTTCTATTTGTTTCAATTAGAATAATTCAATCCATATCGTATTAGATAAAAAATCATTGTGTTTTTTATCATGTTTCCCTTCATTTTTTCTTAATGAAAAATCACAATAAGTCATATCTCTTTCGATGGATACTCTTACACCAGGAGATTGACCATGATATTTGCGATAAGAGAGGAGTGAAAAATGTGGTAACTAACCAAATTAGTAGTATTTACCAACCATTGGATGGCCATGTTGACTCGTCCCTCCCCATTATAGACTTCATTACTCATGCTAACCATTGTGATGTTTTCAATTCTACCATTTGGTATGTAGAAATTTTAAATTGTTTAGTAGTATCTTAGTTCCCAAATAATTTCATCTTATCACAATAAAAAATTATTAAGAATAATTCATCATTACACATTTGGTATGAACAATATTTTCACAGACTTTTTAGTGACCATGTTGTTCCTCATTATGTCAATAACTATTAGTTCACCACTATTTTGAGTTTCTTCAATAGGTTGTCATATAGGGTCCAAATTGGCTCTCAAATTATAGATCTAATGTTTCAATACTTTGTATTTTATTGTCCACATTTTCATATAAATTCGGATCAATTTTTTATATGATGCACATGATGACAATTCTCATAAAAAATATCATGGAGGATTGAAATACCCCAACTATCTGTGTTATTTTTTGATACATTCATTACATGCGGAATTGAAATCATGTTTCCTTTTCCTAATTCCATTGGATTCAATTATATATTACTAGATGATGAATATTTCTCTAATGGGTGGAATAAAAGTAAACAGGACTGATTACTCTAGAGTGGTTGTTTGTTTTCCATGGTATAGATTTTTAATTGGTTTGATTTGCAAAGAGTCATCAATGGTGATCCGGTTTTATGATTTTTCAATTTAAACACAATAAACTTTTCCATAATTATTGGTTTTCTAATAAATTCTCCACTACATATCACCCCCATACTTATGGACATGAAGATTTCTCAAATTAGGATGTTGAGCTAATATTGGGAAAATTGTAACACCAAATGGGAATGATTTGAATTTTTCCTTAAATGATACAATTTAGGTGTACCATACATATTTTGAAACCCAAATTAGAATATATCCAAAAATAATCTATATAAAAATTATTTTAACCTCTTGGGGGAGGTATAACACTATGAATATTTGAATTTTTGACAATTTAATTTGAGTCTTTAATATTTCAGCGAGCATAAGAAGTATAAAATTTGTGAGTTGGAATAAATTTAGCATGATACATATAAGAACTCCTGAATCTATAAAAGAATAAAAAGGCTATCCATGACTAGATAGTTCTCTTACGGATGTTTCATATTGGTGGCAATTTCATCATGCACAGTTACATTCTAAATCCTCAAATATGTAATATTATTTTCCTAATGGCTTGGTCCGTACATTATTACTAATTTTTACCCTTTTGGTAAAATATGGGTTATTAAATATTATTGTATACCAAGTATTACCTTCAATGGGAAGATAAATAAAGACTTTTGTGAGTAATTTACAAGGGATCTGGTAGAGGAAATACAACTCCAAGAATATCATACTAGTGTAACCAACTAGTGTTTATACTTAATTCACACGTTCCCTATTATCAAAGTGAGGAAACTATAAACTCTATGTGTGGGGGAGTGGGAAAATTCCTTATTTTTTTAGGATTCTCATTGTAATAATTCTTTCATTACTTTTTCAATTTCTACATAGAATTTTTACTTTTCTCCCACCTTCTTGAGTTCATCATTATTTTTATCATTTTTATTCATTATTTTATTATTCACTTGTGTCATTGTATTTTTACCTCCCCCCTCTTATACTCAACATAATAAAGAAAATAATGGAAATGAATGTCAAAATTATTGATTCCTTTTTTCAACATTTAATGAAATGTTATACAAATTATGCAATGTGACATATTTCATGAACATTCCATTGGGTTATTTTTGGTAAATTGTTTGTTTTTAGATTATATAAAAGATTGTATCTCTATGAAAACATTCTGATGATTGACATCCATTTTGTGAGTAATTTATGGGAAAATTGTTCTACGTAATATCTCCATGCATCTCATCAAAAAAATCATGATTTGTAAATATTTGTTACTTAATATAAGGTAAATATATGTTAGGATAATTTTTATAATCTATATAAAATGATTTTTTATACAGAAAATCCTTATCAAATAAATTTCATTGATATAACATATTTTCCAATGCATGTGTACAAGTCATCTAATTATAACGCACCCTCAAAAATCCAAAAAAAAAATCAAATTAAAAATAACAATAACAATAATAATAATTAATGAGTGGAGTTATGAAATGTAAAGATCTGGGTAAATCTAGGTCATGATATTAAGGTTTGAATTAATAGAATTATAAGGTGAGCAGGTCTTCAAATTTGATTGTAAATTATTTCATGAGGATTCGGTAGAAAGAGTAAAATAAGCATTAAAATTTTAAAATAACCTATATTTAACGAAATAAATCCAAAATAATAGCATGAAACGGGTTTCACACATACACATGAACTGTTAGTGGCACGATTTACATTTGAATTCTATTCTGAGATTGGTATTATGTGTCTCCTTGGATTTTTTCTGATACAATTTATGATACATCCTTTTCCATGATCACAATGAATAACTCATCAGTGTGGTTTTTTTATTTAATCACATTTCTATAATGAATACAAATTTCATTGAATGTTAAATATTTATGATATTTGAAATATCTCCATGCATATTATTTTTATGATATGAGAATTTTCACAACAGTGAAAATGTTTCGGTGTGGGGTTGTGATCATGTAGTAATTCACTTTTTATTTCGACTCGTACACCACTATTTAAAACTGGATTAATATCAATAATGAAACATATAATAATAAATTAAAAATCATTTTATATTCAATAATTTAATTTTTTTCACTATTAAAAAGGTTACTGAATTTTTTTGATGATTTAATTGTTGGTGGAGATGATTTGGAGAGCCTGTGATGTAATAAAAACAAAAAAGACCCAAACTGTGTAAGATAACAAGCATACATCTAGAATGGAATATTTATTGGTGGTAATCCATCGATCAAATTGGGATAAAACATGATAGAAAAATGAACATTTGAGTTTTAAATATTATTATAGAAAACCATGGACCCAAATTAACCCATTTAGAGGCCCAAAAAGGCCCATAATGTGAATCCATTCTATGCGATGATGATTGGACGACCACTAGGTATTTTTGCTGTAACTAGGTCCTCTAAACATGGATTTTGGTATGATTCTACATCTATTTGGTATTTAATGAGATGTTACACCTCTTAACCATGTTTTTTACAATTAAATGTGTCTTTCTCAGTCCACAAGTCAAATCAACTTGTTGTAAAATTTTGTCCTGAAGAGATCACCTACACTCATAAACCATTGATTATTCATGGATCCAACATACCACATTTCTCGTTAAAATAACTTAATGGATCACTTCAAAGGATGGAAATATCATAAAAATATGTTAGTTGAATTTGAAATCATTCTTCATCCATTTTATTCTTCTCCGGCATCATGTAAATATAAACGAATTAGTGGTCACTTCGATGGTGTTCATTATTATAATCTCGAGGTCCAATCTTGTAATATTTGGAAGAAAATTAATTTACATATTTTTTTTAATAATTATTAATTTAAATATTTTAAACTTTTTCTATTCTGCTATGATATAATAAAAATAAATAAATCAAGAATTATCCCACTTCTATGTATATATTTGATCATGTGATGATTTGAGTGCATTCGCTTGTTTCATCGCCACATAGAAATCTTGACTATGCTTATGAATTCTTTAAATTGATGAAATATAGAAAGTATGACCCATTAATATTTATTTTCATTCTTGAAATCAATTTTTAGATAAACCCAAATCTATACATCTCATCACATTGTCGATGTGATGCCTTGATGG
The DNA here is from genome assembly GCA_963277665.1 of Viscum album. Lineage (NCBI taxonomy): Eukaryota > Viridiplantae > Streptophyta > Magnoliopsida > Santalales > Viscaceae > Viscum > Viscum album. The sequence continues at coordinate 470,950,696 of OY728156.1, read as the reverse complement.
AGTTCAGATCTTATATAGACACAATTTTGTTGATTTTGAGCGATCATCGGTGATCAAAAATAGTGATCATATATTAATTTTTTTTGAATTGATGATCTTAGTTTTGATTGAGATTTGAGAAATGGTTATAGCTATACTGATGAAATTTCTGAAAAAACCCATTTATAATTCGATGTGCTTGACAACACCATCTGCAAACTGAACACTGCATTGTTGTCTCACCCTAAAACTATATAAATATTGATCACATTCAGGAAACATGTATTCTATAATATGGATAATATACTTTATTTTACCTACCATCATTGGATGAAAATTATTTATAAGGCCTCACTATGAGACAAAATCATTTTAAAAGCCTTTTAACACTCATATCAATAAATTAGCATAACAATCAAAGAAGATTTTCTTAGGAATCCCATGGACCACCCAATTCTTTTTCAATAACCGACATGATAATAAATCCACTGATATCAACTCTATATCCCCATATGAAGATATGAATCCCATAATTATTCATCATTCACTAAGATAGTATCATATATAGGAGGCCAAACTAACTAGTTTAAAACAATCCTCAAGATTATTTCATTCTTATTTAAGTGGAATTAAAGTTATTAAAGAACCCCATGAGAAACCACATTAAAAACAATAAAATTTTTGAAAACTAGAAGAAATGAATCATATAACATATATAATTATCCCAAACCTTTAAAATGATTTCCCAAGGCATGAAATATAGTATCTACACTTTTATTAACCAGCAATGGTGATTTGTTGAACTCATATGGAACTACCTCATGCATCACATAGGGAATAAAGATCCTACCTAGGAACAAAAATTGATTCCGGAATAATTACTTATTCATATCTCTATGATCTATCTGATAACTCTTATAAAATATTTAATTACATATATTCATGACCCATGTCCTCTAGTCCCCTCCTAGTCTAGTGGTGAAGAACCCATTGACCCCTGAATACATCCTTTATTATGAAACACATTGGTTAGTACCATCAACATCATAAAGTGAAAAATTAGGTGAGGTGTTACCCTCAATATCCATAAAAGGGAAATGAGACCCCATTTAACTCCTTATTAATAAATAGAAAAAAAAATATATGAAATGTCAAATAATGAAAGACCAAAATAGGAATATTCTAGGGAAGAATATATGATAGAGACCATAATGTTTCATAACTCATTAATGATATCCAATAGATAGTATCACCTGATTTGATGACAAAAATCTATATTAAGTAAAATAGAAACATACTTATTTACATTAGTTAGTATAAATATATACTCAATAGGATCCTACGCTAAACATTTTGTGGAAATTTAGAATTGCACTAAATTCTCATTGAATAAATATAAAAATAATTTTTTTTACATAATTAGATATACTATATTTCCACAACCACTAATGATGTTTCACCAGGTAACACATAGAAGTTTGTTACATAATTTCCAAGGAATATATAAGAGAAATTTAGCATGAATTCTATTTCCCTCAAGTCTAGTAACCCTATATTATGATGTCTAACAACAAGGGGATCCCTTCTTGTAATACATAGAGATTTTAGAAATATGTTTTTCTTTAAAATAAATAGATATTAAAAATAATTCCATGCTTAATATGATCATATTTCAAAAATTTAACATTAAAAAATCAAATGATATTTTTTAAGATATTTCTTAAAAAATTATCAATAAAATATAATTATTTAACAATTTTTGATAAATAATATTATTAATAATTGTTAATAATAAATTATAATTTACTGTGAGATATCAACTTTATATTAACTAAAATAAAATATGTATGATTATAATAAATGGACCAAAATTTATTGAAATATTATAATTTAAAAGTTATAGTTTATAAATATTAACATGAACCATTTATATATTTATATATGTTATAAAGGTGTAGAATCATAATATGTTTACTAGAAGTTAATAAAGAATTATAATATTTATTATATCATAAACAATATAAATTAGTAATGGATATATGTATGATAATGATATTAATATGTGAACTGTATTAATAATTGAGTAATTATATAACCGGATAGGAATATTATTCTGGAATTAATGATAATGGTAATTAAATTTTTATTAATATGATGATAATTTTAATTAGAAGTGAATTATAATAATTTGAATAGAATATTTTAATTGATAATTATAAAATTCTAACAATGAAATTGTATTCATAGTGAATGAAATATTAATATAATAAATAAATTATTATGTTTAATTGAATATAGATGATATTTTTACAAATAAATATGTTGTAAATTGTCATTAATATAAGTACTTAAAAATTTTATAATAACTGAAATGAATAAAGTTATTTAAAAATTGAAAAATATAAATTATATATAGGTATATTGAATACAATGTTTATAATTGAGTTTTAATTTCAATAATTACAATTAGACGATTGATTGATAATGTATATCATCTTATTTAATAATTAGGATGGTAATTTTAACATCTCACCCCTCCTCATTGGTTTGAAAAGTTGGAAGTGAATTAAATAGACTTAAGTGACATCCCCAAGGTGATAAATAATACCAATAAATCCAAAGTGGTTCATTAATAGATACAAGATGATTTTCACTTTGAGAATTAAAAAAGCCAATCCAAAAAGTCATAACCAAAAACTATTACATGGTTCCTGACGAAAATGTATAAAACTTAATGAAATATCATTAATATAAAACCTAAAATAATATAGAGTACCATGGTGGAAGACTAAAAATAGAATAGTATACATCAGAAGACAAAACCAATAATGCTCAAAGACACCAAGTCATAACTCTAACTCCATGCCTAAGTATCATGAATCACTACTAAAGAGGTGTGATGCTTTACATTTACCTATGCCCTGACCATCATTCCAAAGCAGGGTGAGTAATGAAACATAGAATATATTTCCAAAATGAATTCCTTACTCATTCTACTATGATAGAACAAGTTTTCACATTAACATAAAAATTATTATATATAAATAATTAAAAAGTGTTCAACAATTTATAACAAATCCAATAAATTCCATATGAAAACATTTTATAAAAATAACAAAATCCATGGAAATCTCCTAAAAAAGCCATTTAACACTTTATCAATTTCCATGTTTAAATAACCCATTCAACCTCTCATAACCACAAATACACACTTTCAACCACACAACCATACAATATTGGTGTTACCATTGATGGTGGAAATTTCACATCCATAACATGTTCATTTGATGTTGGTACGTTCACATTGATTATCCATCCCATTCCATCCATTCATTACCATTTAATTTAACCATATTTTAATATGACCTTTATAAATCAAATTAAATAATTTCAATAAATTGAACCTTTATTGAAATCCATTACTACAAACAATTTATATAAAACTAACCTTTTATTGAAAACACTTCTCAGAAAAACCATTTCAATAAAATCATCCATTTTATTAATAAACTATTTTTCAATCATCACAAAAAAATAACCGTTTTAAAATCATAATTTAAAATCATGTTACCATTAACACTTACTACAAAACTACCAATTTTTAATAATTTCATTAACCATCACAAAAAGGATTTCCACTAATCATTGAACTGCAATTTCACAATCAGTTTCACACAAAATGGTCAATTTTAAATTCATCCATATAGTTAAATCAATAGGGGTAAATAGTGAAGCCATGTCCCTCAATATTTATTGTGAAAATGAATAATCCCACTAAAACACCAATAAAACCTGGTTTAATCTCCAAAAACCTTCATTAGATATCTACCCCTTTTATCAAAAAGTCCAAATGAAAACATTATTAACATATAAATACAATATATATATCTATAATAGAATTTATCTATGAAACTAAATGATATAGAGAAGAATATCTTTGAAATCCCATGAACAACTATAATAAATGAGGACTTTCCATGAGAATCCATCTTCTATGAACCAATAAATGCCTTTGGATCAGCTCCAGATTGATGGTAAAATATTCATTAGCATTACGTTGGATAAATCATGAGTTAGGGTCAAAATGTGGTAAGATATAGGTGTTCGAGACTATTCACAACCTATATCATCTTTTTTGGATCTTGTTTTTAATCTATGCACAGTTAGTCACACAATTAAACAATCCATGTGCTAACTATCTTCCAGCCTATACCTTATGGAGGACCCCATAAGCTTGGTCAGCATGGTTATACAAACCATGCACTAACTATGAAAAATGACATTGTCCCACTTTTCATGGGTTCTCCTAGGTGTAAACAGGGTTTTGAAAACCTTTTTTCCTTCCAATTAACATCTGCCTCATTTTGGATGATTTTCAATATGAATTTCATAGTTTCCCCAAATCATTATCAAATTATTCACTTATAAAAAATATCCAAAAACACTCTAAAACACTTATAAACCCTACCAAACAACACTCAACCACTTTTTATATAAAATGTATATAAAAAAGTGGTTACGTACTTCAAACTTGGTGTACAATATTTTCCCCAACTTTGGAATTTTTGCCCATGGAACGTAGAAATCCACTGTTGTCCTGAAATATTTTGACCCATTTATCTTTAATTTATTTCTCTTCGTCCCATTTATCTTGTCTAATCCTATCACATTCCCACAAAACTGACACTAGACTAGTGCTTTTCCCAAGAAATACTTTATCTTCCCAATCCACAATCTGCACTGGAATTTCCACTAATAAAGCATCTGACTATATATCAATGTGATCCCATCGAATCAAATAGTATGGATCATGGATATAGTTTTTTAAATAAGATACATGAAACAATTCTTGCACCGCACTAAACCATGGTGGAAAATCAAACCAATATACCAGCTCACCAATCTGTTCATGTATCTCAAAGGGGTCTATGTATCTAGAATATAAAATTATGTACTTCTAGAAATGAGGATGTTTATGCCTTGGAGATATAATCAAGAACAAATGATCACTCACCAAATATGATAATGGAATTAGATGATGATCTATATATGATTTCTTATAATGCTGAGCTATATTTCTCTTTTCACTAATCATCTGAATCTTTTCTATTGTTTCTTGTACAAGGCTCAGCCCTACTTGGTAAATATCAATAGTTTACACCAAACAAAGTAGATAATGAAAATTAATCCCATATAATTATTCAAAATTATTAATTTCTATTAAGGATTTATAATTTTAGTAATAAAATAAATCTACTAACGGTTTGGGATCTTCCCATGAGCCACTAAAATCTACTATGCATTCACATATCTTGTCTCCAAACCATTGTATAACCCTTTAATATTTCTCATCCATTAGAGGATGATAGGTCATACTCATAATCAACTGGGATCCATGAAAATTCTTTAAGGATATCCAAGAACAATACATCACTCTAAAATATATGTCTAACATTATCAAGGCTAATTTTTTATTCCACTATATGATTTCTCATATTTAGAATTTTGATGAGCCATCTACTAGATAAGATTCACAAATGTGGGATTAAATGAGATGACATTGTGAGAATATCAAATGTCTAGAATATTTAATCATATTTCCAAACTATTCATGGGATAATTTTTACATAATCAATAGATATCTTCTTCCACTTCCAAAAAGGGATTGATAATGTCTAAAACATACCTACTAGTTGGTGATTCTCTTCCTTAATCTGCTGACAAGTTATGCATCTTGAATCAAACTCTGCCTTGTTTTTTTTATGCTGACACACCAGTAAAGGGCTTTTAATTCCCTATATATATCTTTATTCTAGGATTATGAACCCATACTGAATAGTGTTAATCATGAAGAAGTTATTCCAGAAATGGTATAGGTACAAGCATCTAAACAAGATACCAAAAAACTGAACTTCTATTCAGTTTACATCCCTTAATGTTTTCCCAACCCTTTAGAATTGTCCCCATAGAAACACATTGTGAATCATATGTCTATTCCTCATTAACTGTCTCAAGCAAACTAGGACGGAATGAAACTGTAATGAAAACCAATACATCCCCTCAATCATTAAACTTTGTTCTCATGTTAGCTATCACTGATATCAACTTCCACTAACATGAATATTTTTTCCAATGGATCATATGAATCTATTCTTAATGAATCATCCACAATATTTACTTTACCCATTGTATAAATCATATTAAATTAAAACAAATGAAGATACTACACCAATATTATTTGTCTCGGATTTAAATCTCTATTTCATAAAATATGTTTCAAAATCTTATGGTTTGTAAACACAAAAAATTTCCAACTAATGAGTTAATAACCCCAAGTATTCAAATCATTGACTACAGATGAAAACTTCAAATCATTTTTTTGGTAGTTCTTCTCATCAAACCCCATCATTCTTGACCCATAAGCATCCACATGGTTCCCTTGTATAAGAAAAAAATCCAAAATATGATCCTAAAGTATCACAATACACTATGTACCCCCATCATGATTCAAGAAAAGTCAATTTTGATGTTGATATAAGGAGAACATTAAGATATATAAATTACTTCTAAAAGTAATCATATCATTATAATGTAACATTATTCATTGTAAAATATGTCACTATAGGATAATGTTTTGAGAAATCACGAACTAAACATTGCTAATAACCAACATTTCTAAGGAAACAGTGTATCTCGAATACATTATTTGGTGGTTTACAAGAGAAAAAAACATATATGTTTTTTGGATCAATAGAAACACATTTTTAGAGATTATGTGGACAATGAAATGTGTATGTTGTCTCCAAAAATCACACATTGATATTTTTTTTTAAAACTGAAAATCCCTAAAGATCACAATCACATTCATCAAGTGTCCCTTATGATCCTCCATTGTCCTTGAATAAACCAATATGTAATCCATAAATACCATATTAAATTAATCTATATATCTCCAAAATTTTTGATTCATAAATTTCATAAAATCCTTTAGTTAATTTGTTCAACCAAAAGTCATAAACACATATTCTTAATGTCTTTATCTACTCAAAAATGTATTTTCTGGAATATTATATTTATGAACCCACAATTGGTGATATCATGATAGTATGTCAATTTTAGAGGACCATTGATATCACTTCAATTGATCAAAAATATTATCCATGCATTAATGTGGATAATGGTTCTATATGATCATGATAATCCACACATATTTGAATATTTTTGTCTATCATTTTTAAATATTTGACTACTGATGCCCATAGAGGTGTGCCCTACTGAATAAACCCTTTTCATTCCATATCTTCTAATTTAACAATCAATTACCATAATTATTTGTTTCTATCTGATATGATGGAAGATTAATATAAATATTTCTTGGAAGGAGATCAATGGTAAACTCCACTTCTATCATGGGTGGAAACCAAAAGAAATTTTCAATAAATACATAATCAAACTGATTAACAACTACTAGAAACATGTTAACCTAGATCTCTTCTATTAATTCCAAAGTCCAATCCGTAAACATGTATGAGTTCATTCAGACTTTTGGTTGAAATAATCCTATTGCACCTACCTTTATATTACTTTCTCCTATAAAAAGATTCTTAAAGTTGTCCTTATTTTTGAAACTAATCCTTATGGTAATACAATAGATGTGAACCATGAATGTTTTCAATCAATCCATACCCCATATTATATCATTGAAATTAATCTCAAAAATAGAGTATTCCTATATTTTCTCATCTTCATCAACCATTATATAACATGATTTTCACCTAATGGCTCAATATTCCCATTGGACATGAAGAGTTAGATCTTTCAACATAAAAGGCATCATCTAAAAACACAAAAAGAACCAATAATTACCACAGGAATCAATAAAATAATGTGATGCTCCCAGGAAAAATAAATATTTTTTAAGGGAAACATTTAATAGAATCATATATCTCACCATCGATGGGATAGATTGATCAAACACAATTACCTTGTGAGATTTATATAATTTCTTACTCACATAACTTTTTTCTTTATCACCATAATGAGATTTCCCATATTTAGGAGTAATAGTGTTCCTAGAACCACCATAGATAGATCTAATATTTTTATGGGAGGTGTTTTACTTCCCTAATCACATCAATGAATATGATATATGAGACACATTATAATTATCCCCAATGTTGGACCTTGGTGAACTATGACAATAGAATAATGATTTCCCATCTAATTGAAATTGTGACACTCTCTGTGTGGTTTTGTACACACTCACTTCATGCGACTAAGATAACTATATTAGAAACCTCTGAGATTTATCATGTGTCTTGGTCTAAGATTCACCAATCTAGCCATCTGATTCTGATTCATGTTCCCACCATGAAAATATGTGTCTCTCTATCCCTTTTCCAAATATTATTGTTCCCATTATTTATGATAAGAATAAATATACGCCCTCCACCCATAGCTCATAATTTGTCTCATTCTTAACCAATCACACTATTGATAATCTCTCTATAATACATTACACAGAGCACCGTAATCATTGTGAAAATCTCCCACATCCACCATAACTCAAAGATGTGTTCCTTTTGGGATTAAATTGCTAACCAAACTTTTATGTCCACCATTGTGCCATAGAAATTGATGATTTCAATAATCCGGCTCCACCACACTTCTTAATTATTTTGTTCCGAATCACCAAGAAGGATGTGACGATTCAATTTCTAGTAATTAATGGAATAATCCAATTATCATGGTTCATCTATTTGTTCCATATTTACATACCCAGAAAGTCTTTGAATATACTTTGAAACAATTGTTGGTTCACCTGTGGCTTAGGTGAAACAACATTCTCATCAACATCATCTGGTTGGTTTCTATTATGCCTACCATGTTCCATTTACTATATAGACTAAAAACACTGTAACCCTCAATTTATATCAACTTAAGGCTTAAAAATATCAAATTTACCACATCATACTATCACACAATTTATTTCCCAAAACTCAATATTTCAATGTTAATCTATTTTTGAAAATTATTCCATTATTTTGATAATAAAATAACTTTAAAAATATCCATTTCATTCCATTTCAAAATATCACATTTAAAAACAACATAACAATTTAAAAAATCAACACTTTTACACCGCATCATAAATTAATACTCAGAATAAAATGTGCAGCCCTTCTGGGAATCCATTTTTATAATTCATTGAATTCTCATATCATTGACTAAACCCATAAAATAGAGAATTAAAATCCTATAGTTTTTTCCAAAACACTATTTTACCAAAGTTCATGGTAACGTGAAGTCCATCATATAATGTTTGGCTATGCCTTTTTATGTTATATATTTAATGTCTTACAAATCCCACTCCTTTCTACCAACCCAACTCAAGGAAAAAATGATTTAAATTCAACTCCATGATAGAAAGAACTGATTAAAACATTTTTTCAAGGAACAAAAACTAATGCCACATATTTCTCAAATTTAATTGGAAGGACCAAGACTAATTTTACTTTTAACAACCGACCCCTTATCATAGGCTTGAGAATGAATAATGAAATTACATGGCCTTAAGTGATATCCCTAGAGAGAAAAGGCTATAAATAAATACCAATGGATTCATTAATAGATGGATGAATATTTTCTTGTTTAGAATAAAACATCCCAACCAAACATGTTGTTACCAAAAACCACTATATGATATATTATAACAATGTAAAAAAACTCAATTCAATATCATTAATTTCAAAAATAAACTACAATATAGTACTATAGTGGAATATTGTTATACAAAAAATGTACACAGTAAAAGGAAAAACCAACATAGTTAAAATACTATAAGATATAAATCCAACCACCAACTCCAACATCATGCTCGAGTGTCACGAACCATCACTAATGAAGTGAGATTCTTTACCTTTACAAGTGTCATGGTAAAAAAACATTGCAGAAGCACCAATGTTTAATGACTGGGTGAGTAATGAAACTCCATATATTTTTCCCAAATGACTTCATACTCATTCCACAATTATTGAAAAGTTATCACATTTATATAAAAAAATTATATAATAACCATTTTAAAAAATGAACCATTTATAACAAATCAAAACAATTCCATATCAAATCATTTTTTACAAATAAACCAATTTCCAAATAAATCACTCATACTAGTTATCTAAAAAATTCTCAATTTAAATTTTGGAATAAACCATTCAATTTCACATAACCACACATGAAAACTTTTAACCACACGACCACAAAATTTTAGTGTTTCCATTGACAGTGGAACATTCATGTCCATAACATGTCCCTTTGATGGTGGTACCTTCATGACCACTATCCATCACATGAATTCAATGATTAAAAATTTACTTCGACCACATCATGATACATCTTTTACGAGCCCAATTCAATCACTTCAATAAAGAACAAATTTATTGAAAACAATAACTGAAAACCATTTCTATTAAAACAACCATTTATTGAAAATAATTTCGATCCATCCCTTCTGATAAATCCAAATATTTTATTTAAAAACATTTATCAATGCATCACAACCAAATAACCATTTTAAAATAATCATTTAAAATCATTTTTCCATTTTTAATTTCCACCAAAACACCCAACTGAAAAATTTCATAAATCATGAAAATGTGGGTTTCCACCCATAATTTTACAAAATATTCACAATCGGTTTCACAATAAATAGTAAATTTGAAATTAATCCTTATAGTAATGGAAAGGGGATATTTTATTAGAGACACATTATTTGAGATTTATTGAAAAAATTAATAACATCACCGAAATTTTAGTGAAACCGTGTTGAAAAACCAAAAACACACCTTAGATCTCTTATACTATCATAGAAAAGGACAAATCAAAATATTATTTTAATAAAATAACATAGATATTTCTCGAGCCAAATATATCTATGAAACTATGAGAGAGAGAGATAGAAAAGAACATATAGCTAAGAAAACCCATCAAAATATCCATAAAAATACATATAGTTAGAATCTAGCTTCACTTCACCATAAAATGCCTTCATGAGAGATCTTGATCAACAAGGAATGTTTTGTCAACCTTTGGGAGGGATAAATCCTGAGTTAGGGTTGAAATGGTGAATGAAATAGGGTTAGATGGCTAATCTATACCTAGATCCACATTTCGTGGATCTTGCTTTCAAATTGTGCATAGTTAGTTGCATGGTTAGGAAAACCATGCTCTAAGAATTCACCACCATATGCCTCAAGGATGACCCCACATGGTTGTCTCACATAGTTAGACAAACAATGTGTCAAACATGAAATATGAAACTATCCCACAATGCAAGGTCTCTTCTATGAATCCACACATTTTTTTAAACTATTCATGTGCTTGTGTGCCTTCCCCTTAGCCACTTCGTTATTTTTCATAGTTTCCTATATAATTTTCATGGTTTCCCTAAACCATACTCAAACAATGAACCTATAAAAAATCCAAAAAAACATTCCAAAAGTCATCCATCCCTCCCAAACACCACCTCAACACAATATATACATAAAATATGTAAAATAGAGGTTACTACCATGAAAATAGGGATTCTATTGAAATTATAATTATAATTTATTAAAAAAAATTAATATTCTTAGATACTATATATATAATATATTTATAATTGAAAACATTTATTTTATGTATGTAATTTATATATATTCTATTGTAGAAAAAATGATCATTCAATACCTACACATATGGGGACAAATATTATGGAATGGTACATAAGTAGGAATTCATTGCAATTGGATACCTAATTGAGAGAGCACATGTGGTTTGGTATAGGGGGTAGAGACATAGAATACGTTTGTATATGGTTTGGATGGAGACTATAAGGGGCCTCCATGTCAAGTATGATTTTAATAGATAGTGAACCCATTCCATGTAATATTAATGAGTGTGAGTTTTACAATGACATTGATTAGGAATTTCATATTATTATTATAGTTCAACATTTAAAATTTTATTCAGGTTTCCTTGATGAAAAACCCACTTCACCATCTTCTTCCTAATCCATACTCTAAACCATATGTTTTCCATTACCGTATTCTTCTATCCAACACGTATAGTTATATCATTAAATAAGTTATATATTTATATATATACATATTATGCATCATGAAATCATTTTATGAAACTATGGAAGGGATAAAAATAAAAAAAATAAACCATAAAATGTTTCATGATTTTGTTACAAGAACTCAATCAAAACCCACACTGTAACAAACCAAAAATTAAAAAGTGAAAATACCATTCTATATAAATAAATTCCTTACTACCTAATTAATTTATAGAAAATAGAATCCATAATTTGGTTCTTTTAGAAAATTAAAAAATATAGTATGTTGTATTTAAAAGAATATTAAGAATAATATCAATTAATAATATTGTTTTCATACAATGACCATTAATATTTTTATTTATTAAGGTTTATGGTATTATCTAAATTATATATATGGAAATATTTATGGGCACAACCAGTAGGATCTTACCCTATAAATCTCATTCAATGGATGTTCTGAGGGATTTAGAATCAATAGGATTTTAGATTTACCAAGACGAAGTCATGTTTCAGCAACAAAAACCAGAGTGAAATCATTTATCTAAGATGTTTAATATTTTCATGATCATGTCCTCATCCATGTTCCGAAAACGACGTCATGAAAACACCTCTATCGAAAACATTACCCATAGGGAGTATACTAGTGTAATATCATATTTTTTATTTAGACTTTAGTTAAAAAAAATTTATATTTCCTTGTGATAAAATAATGATATTATATATCCCTTTTTGTAATTAAATTATATGTGATAATATAATGAGTTTGATAAAACAAATATTTTTCTATAAAGAAATATATATTGTATTTTTGGGAACTACATGGTTTTAATTTTGTCACCCATATTGATAAATTCAATAACATTTTAAACAAATGTTTTTTTATTTCAATAGTAATATAAAAAATTATTTATTTAAGTAGAAATGAAAATATAATTTAATTAAGTTAAATGTGGTTTTCGTAATGGTTAAAAGTGATTAAGATTATAAAATCTGGTATTTTATTTTAAATATGGATTTTTTTGAAAAAAAATTAGTTAATCATATGTTTAGATCATTTTTCTTAAAAATAAATATTAATCATAATTTCAACAACACTGTATTATCAAATGGTTACTTTTTCAAAATTCAATGATTCAGTTGATTTTTTTGGTAAAAATTAAATTCACTATAAATATCAGGTCTATATATTATGATATCATCATTTTATAGAGACTTGTATATGTTTATTTCATGTATTATTTTTCCATTATAGGATTATATCTTATTTAGGATTAACAATGGGGAGTCTTTTGGGGAAAATTATAGGATTTCGTATGAAATAATGGATCTACATGGTTAGATCATGGTTTAATGGATATTTTTATTGTGGAATTGAATTAATTAATTGGTTGATTAATTAATGAATTGTGTTATTGGTTAATTAATTTTTCTAATAATTGATTTAGAATGAAAATTATGAGATGCTGGGATAAGGCACCCTACAAAACTACCACCATTCAGACATTACTCCTAGGGAGTATGCATGAGTAATGAATAACTATTTTTAGAGGTGATATTTATATAATGTTTCATTCTATTATAAAAATTTTATTATTATTCTATCATATTCATTTGAAAAATTGTTTTTTCTTAATAAAATTGACATGGAATATGATAAATTGATTTTTTATATAGAGATTGCGCTTTTCAGAAAGATGATAATTTTTATATTAATCTACGGCAGTTTTAATAATGATTACCTTAATCAAATATTATTATTATAAATTCTTACTTAAAAATAAATGATAATTGTTTTTCAGGTGTTATAAATTTTACAACGCATTTTCAATTCAAAATTATTTTTAATAAATAAGAATTTTTATATAGAAAAGTTAAGAGTTTCATGTTTAGAAAATAATTAGGAAGAAATAAATATTATTTCTAAAGTCATCAAGTTCAAATTAGGTTAGGATGGATTTGTGAAAATTTTATAAAAAATGTTATTTTTTTGTGAATAGTAAAAATACAAATTTAGTTTTTCGTAATGTTAATGACATCATAATTTATAAATAATGATATAATAACAAATTTACCACAATACATGACATAAAATAAGTTATTTTATTAATATAAATTATTTTATTATATTTTATTCAATTTTTCTATATATGATATACTTTCCAAATACTTAATTGGAAATATTAACTATTAAAATATTATTCTCTGAAAAAAATAACTTCCCATGCCAAAATAAGTAATATTAAATTATAGTAGAATATTATGTATTAAAATAACAAAATATTGTTCCTAGGTTTCCAATACCATAGGAGAATATCATAAGAAAGCACATGGTTTCACATTTACCACTATATAGGTTTTGAAGGCCTATATTTGGAAATTAATAAACAAATCTTCCACCATTGATATAAATACTCAAAAATATCTCTATGTCCATTCACTCCCAATTAATTATCCAAGAATATCTAATATTTTCACCACTCAAATATTCCTCTCAATGTTTTTTAAATCACCCATGGTCCCAAAACTGTTTTTTAGGTGTTACTCTTCATGGTAAGGGATATATCTTATTTTCCCATCATCTGAATAATATCTTTTTGTATAATTCTTTTGAATGTGATGTTCACTCTGTCTTATTTTCCTTTTATTAATTTGATTATTGTGAAATTATGTTTTATCAACTTGGGACTCATGTCCCCTCTCTTTTTAACCTTTTCAAAAACCATGTTGTATACTCGTTATGCTACTGATTTTACTTTCCAAAATTTTGCTCTACACCTCAATAAATACCATTTTATTTTATTTTTATGAATACCAAATAATATTTTATTTACATGGTTATTCACCAAGATGATTTTTTCTTAATTTTTTAGTATTTATATACAAAACCCTCATTCCCTTTTTCAGGGTTAAAAAGACATAAAGATTATGTTTTTAAAGTACTTTTATGACGTCATGATTTTGGTATGAAACTCGTTTTGTTTTATTCTCTAAGCATTGTTTATGAGATGATTTATTCTGATCAATCGGTGTTAAACGAAAATTAAGATATATTATGGGTGCGACTTGATATCCCTTCAATGCATAGGGTAAAGAATATAATCTATATAGATGAAATATTTTATGATTCCATTGTGAGAAACCATAGAAATTTTTATCACACCTCAATGAAAAAACATTCAAATATGCTTATGAATGTCTCATTTAAATGTTGTAGAATAATTTCCAACTTATTATTTTTGTTATTTTTAATATGATATACCTCATGTTATAATGGTATTCATCATATTCATATTGATATTCTTCTATATCACTTGTAAAGTATTTCAATTTATAATTCCCTTACTATTTCTTATTATCACCCTTTACTTTGATATATGTAATCATGTTTTGAGATGTAGAAAAATTACATATGATGAACCAATGAAGATGTATTTTACATTTTTTTAGATTAATTTTCTATGAGTTTATGTATTTTGTATCTTATTACCAAGAAAAAAATAATTAAAAGATGCTATATTTTTTACAATATAAGGAAAAGTTTATCTAATAAAAAGGCAGGATTCCATAGTTATTATTAAATGAAGGTTTTGTTATTTTAGGAAATTAGGATTTTAGAACGTTAAGAATAACCTTAGGTACAAGTTAAAATACAGGATAAAATATTGTAATTTTGGTGAAATATTAATTATGTTGTTTCTGAGAAAATAATTACATGTCTGGATAAAAAATGTTGGTGTGGCTCTTGAATAGATGTATCTTTGGGTAAAACCCAAAAACACTACATTGAATTATACTTTAATAGGAACTATTTCTTGATAATTTCCCTTACTGCGCTAATATTTTGGCACACTTGGAGGAAATGTTTGGTTAATGAAAATATTTTGATGGACCATTTTAAAAGATTTAAATAGAATTTAACTGATGTTAAGGAATAACATATTATATAATGATGTTTTAAGACATAAAATTCATTTATAATTATAATATTAATAAAAGAATAATGTTTAACACTATGTTTTCTTCTTTTATAAAATGAATTGAAATTGGAGGAACCACGTAAATTGTGATTGTGATGAGCCATGAACTAAGGACCCTTCAATGGATGTGGAAATGGAAAACATCATGAGAATAATGAATCAAGTGTCATGATTTGTTATAAATAACATTAATTCAACTGAGAGACCAGATTCACCTGAAATGGGAAATCATTCCATTGCTTCCATTATTCACCAATGATCACCTTCTATTAGTGGATCTACAGACCCAATGATTTTTTAAAAATAGATAAGATCAATAGGAATGATCTTTTCTATAATCCCATGATCAGAGTATGATAAAGTCAACCTTGTTGTGTACCACTTGGAGTGAGAATCTAATCAGTGGTGTTCACTAGTAAAAAATATGAATCTAAGATGGGATATTTATTCTTTAGAGTGGGGAGAGATCAGGGGGACATTTTTCAAAATATATATTTCCCCTAATTGATGAGAACTAAAATAGTGATAAAATTACTAGAGCTGAATTAGAATGAAAATTAATAAATGTGATGCTATGAGATGAATGATAGAAGGATTTATGTCTATACATATAAATTTTTCATTGATCTTAATGGAATGGTTGAAAGATTATTTAGTATACTAAGACCCCATCTATGGGAGAATCTATCCAATCAAAATTATTATAGCTATTCAGAGATAGTGAGAAGTGATCTCAAGGATGAAATGGAGTTAAGAGGGATGTAGTGGTCCCCTACATAAATTGAAAATAAGTGATATGTGGAGAAAAACACGAGGAGAAACATTGATCTTAGAAGAGGAGGAATGAAAGTGAAACATCCAACATGCAGCAACAATGGGATAAATCATTTGGGGAACTTCTTTAATGGGATTGGGAAATGATACTAGTTTGGAAGAGATGACAATATTTCTCTGAACTATCATAGTGAGGTAAATTTTTAGCTTAACAGCACTAAAGAAAAATTAATGATGGGGAAACCCTAGCTAGAAGTACAATATTTCAAATTTTGATACCTTTTTCACATTCCAAATCAATTTACAAAAACCAAATATAAGGGATGGGAGTCACCTTCAACCCCAAAAAAGGCCAATGGTGCATGGTCAGGAGAATTCAATCAGAATGAATTAATTTCAAGCTTAAAATGATGTGGTCGTAGGTACTCTTGTAGTTCTCTCATTGTAACAAAGTATATTTTTTTATTTTAGTTGTACAAATTCCTTTATATCTTCCATGTTTTAAAATAATATATAATCAATCCTTAAACTACTACAATTAGAGTTATCATTCCTGACTTTTATAGGTATTATCAATGCATCAGAAGTGTATATTAACTCTATTATTGGAATTTGAAAGAAAAATTTCATCATAATTCTAGTAGTCATTCCCATTATTGAATTCAATATTATACTATGGATGGACTATCTCTTAAGGTATAATGTTATGATAAACTGCATAAGTAATGAAATATCAGTAGTTATGAATGGAAAACCTATAGTTTTTTTCAAAGGAAAGATATCTAGATTAGATCTTTGCCGAGTAGAAAATCATGTTGCCTTATTTATGAGAATGTCTGGGTTAGATGATGAAGTAAATGTAAGTATATATATTAAAAACGTCCCCATTGTTTAGGAATACATTGAAATATTTCTTAAGGAGTTACCTGGACCTTCCCTGGAAAGAGAGGTAGAGCCCTCTTTTGCACTCATGTTTGGATCCAAGAAAATATCAATGACCCTGTATAGAATGAAAAATCTAGAGCATAAGTAATTAAAGAAATGTCTTAAAAATAATTTTGAAAATGGTTTAATCCAACCCAGTGTGCCTCCTTGGGGTAAAAACGTTCTCTTTTTGATGAAAAAGCATTGATTAATGTGGATATGGATTTTTTATAAAGAACATAATGAGGTCATAATGATGAAAAAGTATCATTTATTAGGTATTGATGGTTTATTGGAGCAGATTCATTGGGATCAATTTTTCACCATGTTTTGTCTTTGATCTAGTTATCATCAATTAAGGGTAATGAAATAAGATATTCCCATGATTTCCTTCTGATCTAGAAATGAAAATTATATGTTTTTTGTTTTTCCCTTATTATTGACTAATTCTCCTAATATATTTAATGATTTAATGAATAATGTATTTAATGGATAACTTGATAAATATGTGGTAGTTTTTATTGATGATATTATGATATATTAAAAAATATACATAGATCATGAGGGTTATATATGTTTTATATTGTAAACTATAATGAAGGAGAGGCTATTAGGATTATTTAGAAATTGTAAATTTTGGTTACAACAAGTTTCTTTCTCGGGGAACCATACAACCAATAAAGGAATCTCAATTCACCCTATAAACACAAAGGTTATGGAGGAGTGGACTTATCCTACAATATTAACTCATATTCCTAGTTTCCATAGATTATTACGATATTATAGGAGTTTTGTGAAAAAAACATGACTTTCTAACCTGCTAACCATGTTAACTCCAAAAGGTGGCATGTTAATATAGAAAACTTTGTGTGAAGAAATCGTACTAGGGCTGAAGAAGAGATTTTCTACTGCACATATTTTAAATATACCCTCTATTAGAGAATGTTTTTTTATTTTTAGTGATGCACTTTTAAGGGGGAATGGGTGAATCCTCATGAAAAATGAAAAGGATATTGCTTATGAATATCTAAAATTTAAGACTCATGAGATGAATTGTCTAACACATGGCATGGACCTGGATGCTATTTTTTCTATGGAGATATGGAGACACTAAATTTATGCGGTTAAATGTGATATACAAACAAACCACCAAATTATTAAGTATGTTTTACCACAAAATGAATTGAACATGAGATATGGGAGATGGTTGGAACTTCATAAAGACTATGATTGTTCGATTAATTATCATCTAGTAAGAGAAACCAATTTTTTTGATGCAATAGGTAGGAAAGACCCAATTTTTTGAAAATGGAAAGGATTCATGTAGATCCTTGATCAATGAACTAATAAATTGGACATGAGAATCAAAAGAGAAGGTACATCATCAACACAATCCCATAAAATTTCTCTGACACCATTACTGTAGAAGATAAATATACCTCCAAGAGAATATACATTGTTATAGAAGAAGATATATTATGTGAAGTGGACAGATTATTAAGGTCAATATTGATCAAGAATGTGTAATTAAAAACTGTACAGGGCTATGTATTCCATATATTCCAAAAATGAATGAGGAACTAATTTATGAATCTCACATCTCTACATTATCAATATATCTTGGAAGCACTAAAATGTATAAGGAATTTCGTGGTTTTTATTTGAGGGATAACATGAAAAGGGGTATTGTTGACTACACTATAGGGTTCTTGGGGTGTAATATTTTTAAGGATGATATATAACTTTCTGAATGGGTATTACAACCATTACACATACCAACTTAAATGTTAGAAAATATCAATATGTATTTTTTCATTGTTCTCCTAAAAACATAAAATGGAAAAAAAATAATTGGATTATTGTGGATTGTCTCACCAAGACATCTCATTCCATCGCTATTTGAGAAGATATCTCTTTTGAGAATGATTCGAAGATATCCATGATGGATGTGTTAAGGCTTCATAGGGTACCACTCTCTATCATATCTGATTATGATCAAAGGGTCTTGTCAAAATTATATACATTTCTTCAACAAGCTCTATGTACCTATTTAAATTCCAGTATGCCCTATCACCCCCAAACTAAAATCTATTCTAATATTACTATTCCAAAACTCAAGGAGATGTTGATAATATGCTCAATGGAATTTAATGGTGGATGGGATCAATATCTCTCATTATACGAGCTCTCATGCAACAACAACTTCCATTCGAGTATTCAAATTCCCCCATAGGAAGATCTATATGGTAAGTGATATAGACCTATAACTTTTTGGGGTGAAGTTTTCAATAGAAATTATATTGGGCCTTACCTTATGCAAGATATGATAAAAAAGTTTCATTAATTCCACCAAAACCAAATAGATTATTAGAGTTTGTTGAAGATCATTGATGTCAATCGTGTAAGGAACCTGTAGTTTGGTGTAGGAGACAACATTTTCCTTTGAATAGGGTCATGTATTTTTGGAAAAAATGGAAAAATTTCCCATTATACATTATCCACAATGAAATCCTAGATCACATAGGAGTAGTGGCCTTTTGGATATAACATCCCCCAAATCTATTTTAATTTCATGATGAATTCCACGTGTCTCTCTTGAGAAGGTATATACATTAACCTCTATATGTATTGAATCTTGTGGTAGTGAAACTGGAACCTGAATTATCTAATGAGGAGTATCCAGTGGAGATGTTGGACAATAGATACAAGGTTCTATGAAAAAAAAACTGCTCACCTCATATAATTCTTTTATAGGAACAATAAATATGATGAAAAAATGTTGGAACCAAGGGAAAAATTGAGTAATAAGTACCCTCACTTTTTTCAACCGAGAAAACAAGTAAAATTTTTGGGGATGAAGTTTCTTATGTTGTGAAGAATGTAACGACCTAATTTTTTTTTATGATTTCTATTTCTGAAAAATGTTTGATATTTTATTCACAAAAAAACATAATATTTTAAATGAAGTGAATATATGGGGAAACATAATGATATGGATTGAAAATTTCTTTGATAGTTGGTCAATTATGATCATTGTTCAATATGACCATGGGGAACGACACTCATGATAATAATTTTAATGTTATCATTTGAGTTTAGTAGAAATTTTAAAAAAAAACAAATTTTATATGGAATGAGGATTCATTGGCCTCAACCAGTTGAGTCATTCTATTTGAATCCCATATTTTATTACAAGGGAAGGAGGTACCATCACTTGGGTTATCACTTAACCAAGTCCAAGCAGTTCATTAATAAATTAATCTTAAATTGAATTTTCTATGGTAGAAATTTATGTTAGTTGAGATTAATACTCGATCGATGATAGCTATGGAACCCCCTGAAACTACTATTATTGCACACCTAACACATATGTATTATGTGGCTGTAATAAGGGATTATTTTTTTCCATAGATACATGATTTTTAATTCTATTTAATAAAAAAATTGTTATTCCACAATTTCAATTTTAAGAATAGTTTTTTATAAAAAAAATTTGATGGAATTTTATAAATTTATTTTTTGAAAAAATATTATTCCTTTAATAAAATATATAATTATTATAATAAACTATTTTATTATGAATAATATTAATTTTAATTAAATACTATTATTAAAAACATTTAATTCAAAAAAAAATGATTAAATAATATATTTTTTTCAAGGGTCAGATATTTTACTATGCATTAACAATCCGCTGTTATTTTTGATAAATACGGATTCTTATATTTAAAATTTAAAATTATCATATTTAGACAATTATTATGCTTTAATAAATTCCATTTTTTATATTATAATGTCCACCTTAGGTTATTATTTATGTATGATAATTTTATAAAATACATTATTTTTTCATGGATAGTAAAAGTACAGTTTCAGTTTTTCATTATGTTAATGAGGTCATAATTATGTCATAATGATGTAATTTATAATTAACCATAATACAAGACATAAAATATTTTATTTTATTACTTTCAGTTATTTTGATACATATTAACCAATTTCCTAAAATATAAATTACATTCCAGATATAGAAATTGAATCTTTTAGATTAAAAATTTTATATTCTGAAAACATTAATTTTCATTTCCAAAATAAGAAACAAAAATTTTAGTTTACTCTTGTGAATTAAAATAACATAAAACATTTCGCATGTGTCCAACTCCAGAAAAAATACAATTGTAAAGTCCATGGTTTTTCATTTACCACTAACTTGATTTTCAAGTACTATATTAAGAAATTAAAAAACTAATCCTACACTATTTCTATAAATACCCAATAATTTATCTCTTTTCATTATCTAAAAACTATTCCTCCATGAAAATTTGATAGTGTTGGCTCTCAAGTAGTTCTTTAAATGAATTCTCAATCAACCAAGGACTTAATTCTCATGTTGTAGGAGTTACACTTCAAGGAAAGGGAAATATAATTCATTTCACTTCATCTCCACAATCGCTTTTTATTTAGGTATTCTGAATTATAATGTAACTATATATTATTTTATTTGTATTCATTCCAATAATTCAAAATTATGTTTTATCAATGAGAGTCCATTTTACCCTCTCTTTTTACCTATTTTTAAAAAACTTTTTCTACCCATTATATTGCTGATATTACATCTCAAATTCTATATTTCCTTTTAAATAAATTCCATTTTATGTTATTTTTATGAATACCCACCCCTATTAATTTTATATGGGTATTAACCAATATTTGAGAATAATTTATTTTATTTTGGTATATACATACATAAAATCCACATTTCCATTCTCTAGGTTAAAATTTATATAATGACCTAGTTTTTATTTCACTATTGAAACATCGTGATTTTGATATGAAGCCCATTTTATTTTATCTCCACTATTTTTTTCAAATGATTTTTTATGATATATGTTAATCACATTCACATTAATTCATATTATGCGTGTGACCTGATAGAACTCAAATTCATTGGGTGAAAATTGAATCTCTAGATATAGCATATTTCATGATACCAGGGAAAACAACCTTGTTAATTTTTGTGACACCTTGGTGAAAAACCATTGTGATATGATTTTGTATATATCATTTAAAAGTTGGGGCAACATTTAGAAGTTATTATTTATGTTATTTTTATTATGATATTTCCCATGATATAATTAGATGCCTCATGTTCTTATTGATATTCTTCAAGATAACTAGTAAATTGTTTCCCATGCTTATTCCCTTACTAGGACTTATGATCACCCATTCCCTTGATTCATGTCCCCATGTTATTAGATTCTAGAAAATTATATTGGATGAACTAGTGAAAAAAAACATTCAAATTTTTAGATGAAAATTGTATGTTATCATTTATTATTTTCCTTGTTTTTGAGAAACTAAAATTTAAAAGTTCCTCTATTTTGTATAATGTAATGAAAATTTTATGTAATAAAAAGGTAGGATTTTATTTAGGGAAATTTAGAACCCATGTTTCTTGGGTCATTTTTGTTTTTGGAGAGTATCAATATAGTGGCATACCAATTGGATTTACCACAAAGTTATATTTATGTGAATGACATTTTTCATAAGTCACAATGTCAGTGGTATTACCCGGAACCTTGAAATGTGATTGATATGGATGATTTCAAGCTTGAGATATAGGTGATTCTACGAAAAATTTGATATGTGTGTTAGATTCAAATGAGAATGTGTTATGGGAAATATCATTTTTATAGTTCAATTATTTTGGAATGATGTCTTTGTTTTAGAGGAAATATGGGAGAGATAATCAGATATGCAGGCTCACTAGCCCAATATTTTTTACTCAAAATCTTAGAGATTATTAGGAGTACAACATGAGGATGATATATTATTTGGTGGGGAGATTATAAGATCCTAACCACTTCTATATAATCCTCATGATTTTTTTACGTATGATTTAACTTTTTTTGAGTATATCTTTTTGGGTTACACCATGGAGATTATTTGAATGAAATTCAATAATTATGGAAGAAAGATGGGTTTTTCATGGTTGGTGTATAGTTTTTCCAAACCGTGTCCCTATTCTAGCAACCCATGTGAACACAAAAACTGGTTATTCACATGGTTGGAAGAAATTTTTTCAAACAATGATTCCTCTGAAGAGTAATCCCCCCACATAGAATATTCCCATGGTTATGGCACACGGTTTGGAAAACATTTCACCCCATCCTAGAAAACCATGTATGTTATTTTAATTAGATGAAAATTATGATTTTAAAATACCAATACCCTTGGAATTCACACTTATCTAACACAAATCATACTTAACCAATTTATCTCATTTTTTGAAGGCTTTCAGATGAATTCATTGGGCTTTAGGCCTTTATTATTCAGGATTCAATGCTTGAATCGAAGTACTCAACCTCACCCTATCAGATATTCATATCTCATATGGTTTCCTCCCAATACAACATTATTCTCCCATCCATTGAAGAGATGTTTTCACCTTTTTGTTTTAGATCATGATCTTGGTTAAATGGATCAAGATCACTTTGATCTTGTTCACATGATTTTATTCAAGGTCCCATTATTCATCATGGTTTTAACCTATCCATTTAAATTTGGGAAATTTCCATTAATAGATTGCTCATTATTTATTTGATCTATGTGGTATAAATTAAAATCTTATAGCTTTGGTTTAACTACATGTATGTAATTTTGAGAAATGAAATTTCCATGATTGGGAAATTTATTTAAATATTTAACTAATTTTTCAATTTCAAAATGTTTACTATTTGGGTTAAAATTGGGAAATTTAATGGTTGAATTAAATTAACTAATTGTTGAATTAATTAATGAGACATTCAGATTTAAAATTTTCATATAATTGGAATAATTCATTTTTTAATGAATTATTGAATTTTTTTGTGATTATGAAATTGGAATTGAAATAATTAATTGTGGAATTAATTAATGGATTTTTATGATGGTGGGATGGAATTAATTAATTGTTGAATTAATTAATGGATTTTCTTGATTTTGTAATTGAATTAATTTGTTGTTGAATTAATTAATGGATTGTTGTGATAATGGAATATAGTTAATTAATTATGTGATTTTTTAGTTAATGTCTTTAAGAATTAATTGAAATTTGAAATTATGATATGGTTAGATAAACCTTGATGTTTATAAAAATGTGAATAGAGGGTTAATGTTGATTAACCAAAATTGATGTGTTCTATGTGATATCAGAATCTGTGTTGTATTTGGAATGTTTTGATACACATTTGTGGGACATGGTATGCTACATCAAAATCATATAGTGGTGAATTGATTAATAAATGTTTGTGGCACATGGTTTGCTACATCAAAATCCAATATTCATAACATGGTGTGGGACACAAACCACTATATCCAAATCCCACTTGGGTAATATTTTTATAAATGAGTTTGGGAAAGAGAATCTTGCCTCAAAATCCTACTTTTATTATTGTTTGATAAATTATTATTAGGTCATAATCTATTACATCAAATACCCACAAGGTCCCAGCCATGACATTCAGGGCCCAAAAAGTGGGCATTGAATTTTGGTTCAAATTTTAAATTAAATGATTTGAAATGAAATGATTAATGAAATACTATGTGTAATAATGAAATTTTAATATAATTTGTGAAATGGTTTAGATTAAGGAATGAGATGATGTAGGTATTGAGATTTGGGTTTCCTCAGGAACCCGAGGGGTTTATATGATTTAATTAAAGAATAATTGAAATTTGATGACTGTATACTTATACACTGTAATTTATTCTTTATAAAATTTCATACCCAATTATTGACTCGATTTTATTTCATATGCAATTGGAGGTGGATTACAAAGTTATACTCACACCCTATTTGGGATTCATGATCAATGCCCATATAGATTTCATGCAAGATAGACATGATAATGGAAAATGACTTATGTTTGAAGGGTGATTCATGATAGAGAATGGATAATGGAACACGACATGGTTTTGGTTCTTTATTAGAAGTTTTTAGTGTCATTATTTATTTTTGGTTTTTCATATTGACACATGGCATTTAGTTGGCATGAAATATTTCCAGCTTTAGTTTTTGATATTGTATTTCATGTTTTGGCCATCATGTGATACTTGTTTTGTTTTGTCATTCATTATATTATTTCATTATTCATATTTATTTTCGTTTTTTATGATTTGATAAAGAGTGTATAGTATCTCCATGGTCTATATTAGACCCTCACTTCTAGTCAGTGACATATAGCATACTGGGAAGAACGGTTGAAGTCATGTGATTGATTGGATCAAGGCACAAAAGTGTGGCACCTAGTATATGACATTGGATGTATTATGACATCACAATATATCAAACATGATTTAATATATCATATTAAATGAATCTATGATCAAATATATATTTTATCCTCGTAATAATGTTTTCTTGATGTTCTCCAATTACAATTATAAATTATTAATTAGTACTCCAAAACATAGATTTTATTTTTTGGGTTTTAGGAAGAGTTCATTTTTGAAATGACTTACTTATACATAAATAGTTGTATTATAGTAATATAATCTATTTTGAGATTTATAAAATATTGAAACCATTATTTTTTTGAAACCATAGAACAAAAACACGGGAAGGATGGTGGGTTTATTTTTTGACATATATAGTTTGCAACCTATATTAAGATACTAATAGTGAACTCCCCACTATTTCTTTGTAAATACCCAACCATTTTACCACTACTCTTTAATAAAAACCCACTGAAAATTATGTTATTCACTACAACCCTTTCTAATTACCTCCCAAGGAGGTCACAATATTTCATGATGAACCTCTCAATATTTGACAAGCATGAACTCAATGTAAGGAATCTATCTCTCTCCCTCTTTCTTTTTTTCCATTCAAGAACCTCATTTGTATTTAGCATTTCAAATGTCAAATATTAAATTTTAATTACCATATAAATAACCCTTTACCATCAAATTTATGTTTTAATAATGATATTTCATTTATCACCACTCGTTATAACCTATAATAAATCTGTTATTATGTCTAACAACATGATTTTCATTCTCGTAAACATTATTCTCGTAAAATATTTTTATTATTCTTTAGGATATCCAATTTTAATTATTAGAATATATTTTTTAAAAAATATTTACTATCATTATGACACATAAGGAGTGAAGGACCAGCTTTATCTCTCACTAAAATATACCTTGAACCATTATCTATATCTATTATCCTATTGATATAATCTCATTATTTTCCTGGAAAACTATTGTATTGTGTATAATGATATCTATTTAAACTAAATTATATTCACATATAGGTAAATATCATTCATTTACTAGATAAGTAATTATATATAACCCACAAACCTTAATGTTGGGTTTAAAAGTATTGAAATAAATTCATATGACATATGATTTAAGTGACGAAAAATGCTTGTAAGAAATAAAAATGTGATGGGTAGTCCTAGAATTATATATATTTCTAATATATTGTCTATTTTTTATCACATGAGATTCCATGTATAGTGAATTATTAGTTATCCAAATCACACTATGTTATGAGGTCATAGTAGTTAGCCTTGACGTATTATTATAATGTAATTTATTTTGTTGTTTCAATATTATTATGTTTCCTTGATGTTATCATCATATATAATGTTTCTAATTTCAATATATTGATTCTCACTATTTTTTCAACTTCATATTCTTTTTTAAAAGCGCATATTATATTCACAGTGTTATTATTTAATTATTCCATTATGGTTATTTATAGCTCACCCATTTTATAT
Source organism: Viscum album (assembly GCA_963277665.1). Taxonomy (NCBI): domain Eukaryota; kingdom Viridiplantae; phylum Streptophyta; class Magnoliopsida; order Santalales; family Viscaceae; genus Viscum; species Viscum album. The sequence goes on along the minus strand of OY728156.1, from coordinate 470,923,172 downwards.
ATACATCCCCATGTTATCCCATACAGTATTTAAAAATATAGTGAAATTAAGGGCATACTATATTTTAATTAGAATAAATTTTTAATCGCTATTTAATCATATTTTTATATATATCTAATCACCCAATGAAACTCATCATTTTGATCTTATGGGATTATATAAGTATGTATTTATACTGTAAATCATGAAATAATGTGTATAAAAGATCTTGGTTTTCATAGTTTGTATTAAAGAATGAACTAGTTCTTCTGGGATTTCTATTAGAAAAAATTATTTAAATCTTTTAGATAACATAGAATATAGTATATCATCAATTAAATTTTGTCGAGTAATGAGTAAGTTGTTTCCAATCAATAAAATCCTTGTATGGATATTATATGTGCATACAGATCTCGCATAGTTTTACCTATGTAAAATTACCTCGAAATTGGTGTGTTGGGTATTATCATGATCTTCACCTAGTTCATGATAAAGAGGACTTATTCTACCCCTCGTCTAAGTCTCTCAAGGGATATGATTTCGTAAATTCACTATATCTTAACAACAGATTTTGAATAGAATAAAAATAGACACAGAAATATTATAATAGTAAATTGTCAATGGATTTCACAAATAAATACCTAAAAGTTAAAAGGATGAGGAAATATACAATTTATAATCAATCCACTTAATGTTAATTATTTCAATTTTATTTTTTTAATTGCTTAAAAATAATCATATCTAATTTTCCGTTAATTTTATATATTGGAATGTAATCAGAGTAACTCAGTCAACAACCAATGTGATGGAATATATGATGACCGCCCAAAGGACATGTCCCTCCTAATGAGATTAGGAGTCAATAATATCATGAATATAGTTACTCAATTATCAAATTTTATGAATAGTAACATGAATCAGGTGGAACCTTATATCCACATAATAAACAGAATGATTAATCTGACAACATTAAGTAACAAAGGCCTCTGAGATTCATTGGACATTCTTATCCTTTAATCAAGGAATAATGGTTCATCCCAATTGAAAATATCATCTATATCTATCAATTTTGTGATTAAGTGAATTTAATGCTGGCTATTTATCATATGGAGGGAGCTTATGATCAATGGTGGGCATTGATAAAACAAATATGTAACTTGAGGGGGAGATTGAAGTAATGGATTGGAATGAATTTTAAAAAAATTAGTAACTATTAATCTAGTACTCTTTAACTAAAAATGAATATGGGGTTCTATATCCTCAATAAAATGGAAAATAAAATCATCTAGTAATATATGTAAAACTTCAGAAGAAAATTTTAATACACCATAAACTGGGTTGTTAACCCCAAAAGTAAATTTAACATCATTTTTAGTCAGATAAATTTGAATCTATGAATATATTTGGTGATTCAAGGGTTTCACAACTATGAAAATTTTTTATTATACGACCTCAAAGTCGACAGGGAGGACGATAAATCACAAGGGTCAGGAGACAAAAAGTGGATAATGGATTTAATTCTTTCAGAGTTATGGGTAACTCACACAATAGAAAGAGTATATTCTAAAGACAAATTTTCATACATGTAATGCACTAAAATTTTAATGTAAAAACTTTATTTATGATAAAATGTATGAAATGGAATACCAATAATGTAAAAGAATATAATATATAAATAATATATAATATATTTTCAATTATAAATAAATTAAATATATTTCGTATCTTTCAATTAACATCAAAATTAGTTAGCATATGTCTTATGCCACAATGAGTTTCATCAATGGCTTGCGTTACAAGCAATATAATGTTATAACGAAAAATAATATCTTATTAAAATAAAATTATATAATATAATAAAATATAACCTAGCTCTTAAATTATCATTTATGGATAGGATTAACTAAATAAAGAAAATATATGTTTTTAAAAATTATTTATTGCATTAATTGGTTACAAGTTAATTTGAAATGAATATAAAACTATTTTTATTCTCAAAAAACTATATTATCATAAAAAAATTAATAAATTACAATTATTTTGGAATCCTAATGTAATATATATATTTTTTTTTCATTAAAATATTATTTATATTCATCGAATAAATTTTAATGTCTAGAATAAAGAAAAAATCCAAAATTACCAAATAAAAACAAATGTTTTTATAAATGAACTTTTACTGACTTTGAATAGAGAACCTATATTAAATCCATTTTTTGGAACTTTTATAAAAAATATATATCAAAATAAATATCATATTTGAAATATGAACCTAAAAATTATCTTGGGGATATATATTTTTTATTTTTCTGTGAAGTTTCATTTTTTTAATAAATAGTGAAAATAATGAATTTTAATTCAATAAATCTATTTTCATAATTTATTTATAATGCTAAAATATAATAACAAAAAAAATTATGTTTAAATAGAATAATTTTTTATCATTTAATATAATTTAGTTCATTATAATCAATTTCACATTAAAATTGTATATAAAAACAAATCAAGATTTCGATCATTTTTTACATTAGAAACATGCATTATCATCCCATATATAGGGATTACATTTAAATTAATTTATTACATTTCCATGATTGGAATTCGAAAAAATAGATTCCATATTTTAAATATTAATAACATATAATATCTAAAAATTTCAACTTTGTTTTTAACCAAAAATATTAGTGAAGTTAATAAAAATTAATTACAATAATTAAGGTAAAATTAAACATAGCAAAGGACTAAACCATAAATTTAATGCCAACATGACCTTTAAAATTTCCAAAATACATTTTATGGACATATTTTGACCATATAATTCTTTTATATAATTATTTATATTATTTTATCCCTTTTCAATATTAGAACTTATGTTGAATTCAATTTTCCAAAATTTACAAGAGTTTCCCTCCTCCTCCACTATAAAAAGGAACTCAAGCATCCCAATTCCTCACACAAATCAGGTCACAATGAATTGAGAATTATTATACCAAATGGATCCAAAATAGATCTTCCCTAAACCTAGAAGCCTCACCTTGGTTATAAAGCCATATAAGGAAGCCCTTTGGTTCAAACCAAAAGGAAATACCTAATTAATTTGTAACGTCTTTCCTCAAGATCTTTTGATTTATTTCCATTATCCACCTATAAAATCTCTTTATTCCATGATTATATAATAGATCTAATATCCCCTATATTCTGATATTTTTAGTTTTAATGGGTATGCCTACAATTACACACACATCCATCTAATGAATAATAAACATACCATTTACATGTAAGGAAAACGACCAACTCACGAAATGATGTTCTTAATTTTTCCATTACCGCCAATCATTGATGAGAATTTTGATGAAAATTATTCTCATATATTACATAGAATATTTATAATTTCTTTGTTATTCTATAATTCTTTCAGAACACTCAACTTTATGCTTTCTATTTTTGTGTCAATATGATAACATTGTTTATGTAATTGTTGGAAACCGCCCCCACAAAAATATGTGACTCATTCAGACTATTAATTGAACATATAAGTATGATTTTACTAAAAATATGTAATATATATTACATATATATGATACTATAATGTTTATATAAATATAGATATATAAAATTTATTTTTCATTCATTTAATAAGTTTATGAAATGAATGTATCTTTCATGCATATGTACGGTCATCCCTCTACATGAATGGTACTTTTAATTTCATGTCACAAAATATTATGGATTATTATAAATACATATTTAATGAATATATATGTTACCTAAATCATTTATTACATTTTTTGGAAGATGAAATAATTATCTAATTAATATGAACAACTAGTAAAAATAAAAAACATACTCGAAAAAAAGGAAATTAGAACCTAAAATAGTGAAAATTAATAGGATTGTTAACAAAATATGAATAATATATTATAAAACGTTAATATATGTAACATCCTATTACCACTTCTTCTGGTATTCACTTACCCACATCCTGGTTTTCCCCCCTTTTTATATTGTTAGGATGCTTATATTGGTGAAGTCCAAGATTTGTTGGATTTTCACTAGGGAACGGTCATATTTTTAGGATATAGAATGGTTTAATGTAGTGTAACTAGGTTAAATTCTATGTAATAAGTACTATATGTATGTAGAGAAAAGGAAATAATGTGCTATGAACTCTCACACATCTTGAATGGTGATTACACATAATTCACGAATTAAATGGTGGATTTTTAATATAAGAATATAGGTTTTTTAGCGTATGTGGGATATGGCAGTCACACTTCATGAACCTGGGTTACATGTCCTGTAATGTCCCATGTCTAGTTTTTAAAGATAATGTGCGGTTATTTCATTTCAATTCCTCCACTGGTTCTTCAAGGATATTTTCCTAAGTCAGTTCTACCGTGTTTTTGAGAGACTCATCCCATTCCAAATTGATCCTTTCAACATAAAATCTATATTGTGATCGTGGTGTGCCTCTTTAGGTAAGTTGTCCTTCCATTTTGTTGTTTCATCTAATCGTTTTACTGCCTTATAGTCGATTTACCAGATCCTTTGGTTTAATTTTAAAAATTATTCTTTTTTTCTTCATGATATGTTGTGTGATCTCATTCTAGAGGCCTTTTCTTCCCTTGGTCAAGGTGCAATGGGAAATTATCAGTAAGGACCTTCATGGATTTTGTTGGGTTTCATGGATTTTGTATTATATTGTGGGTGTGTGTGACCAGAGTTTTAAGGAAGGTAGTTTTATCTCTACCCTATGATAACGAACTTTCTTGTTTTTCATTAAAAGTTGATTCAAAATGAAATATTGGAATGATTTTTTTAGGAATTATCAAAATGTGTTTTCAATTAAAAATGGTTTATCCCTAGTTATAGTTAAATGAAATATATTATAAAAATATTTTGAATGTTTTACCAAAACATTAAAAAGGGATTGTGAAAAAGAGAACATGGGTTACCTAGGGGACTTCGGTGGAAGGTTTATCTTGGGAAATCGCCCATTGTTTTGTGATTATCAAGTAGGGTTATCTAGGGGTATTCTTATATTTCCTAGGCTTGTTGTTCTAGGGGACTAATATAATAATTTCAGGGTGATTTAATCAGGGGGTATTTATCTTCTTCTTATTCTTGTTGTTCTAGGATTGAATTTGTGGACTTGATTATTGTGGTATGAGTAGTCAATGTCCTGGACCTGAAGTATTCCTTGGTGTTGTGATGACTATGCTTATATTTTATATTCCTCTTCTTTCTGATTTAGAATTGATATTCATGTTTATGCGTGTGGAAAATGATATGGAACATGTTCTTTAAAGTTGATATACCAGCTTTTGTTTTAGAGATGTAAAAAAAGTAAATGTTTACCATGTTTCCTATAAAACTTATCTACTACTTATCATGTCATGTTTTTATTAAAATGAGAATATTGGTATATTTATATTGAGACCTGTTATGTACTACTTGGGCGGGATCATTATAATTCTATTAGCTCACACCATACACACCTCGTTAGTGGTTCATATAACGTTTTTTTCTTCCAGTGTAATGAGATGGAAAGTCACCACAGTGAGGCAGTGAGGTTGGTGTCATCTAGTTTGGTATCTAGTGGTGAGATGTAGGGAGTCTGTCCCTATCATCATTTAGAGTAGCTATTTGGTTTTTATTCTAGTGTAGTTGAACTTATCTTAGAGTTTTTAGATTCTATTTCTATTGTATGTTTCAAATGTCTCCATACAGTTATGGAATATATATTATTTAGTATTTTATTGTTTATTTCATTCATTGTATATGTATTCCATGTGGTTATTAAGGTTGTGAAAATTTTCTCCCTCTGTTGGGATGTTTGATGCCCAGGTGCCTGCCACAAGATCATGGGTATCAGGAATTCCCTTTTGGGTACGTAATGAAATGAGTCAGGTGCAGAGTTTGAGGGAAACCAAGCTCAGTTGTTCATAGCATGATATCAGATGAGGCATGTCCTCAATAGTCGATATATTATGACATCATTGAGATAGGATATAGGATTTTTGGGACCTAAGAGGTATGTTTTGATAATTTTATGGACAACTCTTGTCATTACAAGACACAAGATTCCATAAGGCGTTGGGATGTCTGTCACTAGTATTGGTTTTTTTATTAAAAATATGTTTTTTTCATATGGGTTTTCTAGTCTGAACTACGATTTGTTCTATTCTTTAATCATTCTTATCCTTCCTTGTTCAGCATTATTCCTCTAAGATGACTTCCATGACTTCCTCTGGAAGGTGTAGTTGATGTTCCTTAATTGAACACGCCTATAGATGAAAAAACATCAAGACTATCTTATGGGTAGTCCACGCTATCAATCAGGATGTTTCATGAGTTCCAAACGTAGTGGATTAGTTATAGCCTAGAGCTCGAGGAGAAAGAGATCATCTGTGGTACTTATTATGTGAGAAGCCATCTTCCTTTAATGAAATGAAATAATCTCAAGAGTTAGAAGATTGTCTAGACAGGTTCAATCAAATATTCAAAATCCAGGATACTCTGGAGAATATTATGGTGAAGTGTGTAGAATTCACACTCAAGGAATCCAAAAATAAATTGTGGGATTCTATGGTCCAAGAAGACAAACACATAGACTTGGAATGGAAGGGTTTCAAAAACCTATTCTTCGAAATGTTTTTTCTAGTGTCACAGATATTGGAAAAGTCGATAGATTTCCAGTCATTGTAGTAGGGAGAGAATTTGGTGTCTGTGTACACCATTAATTTTCTTAATCCTGACCGTTTTTCTCCAAATGTGATAAAGAATGAAAATTTTATGGCATAGAATTACCTTAATGTTTTTGGACTAAATTTCAAATTGAAGGAGGTTATGATGAAAATTTCTACCAATGTGAATTCTGTATATAGAGATTTGATTGAATAAATTAATTTTTCAGGCATGGATATATTCTTCCACCTCTTATCTTCCATAGAGTGGAAGCTTATGTGCAAAACATTTGAATAAGAGGAAGTGGTAATATCATCGCTGGAGTAGTGGAGGTGGGTCATAGCATAGAGAATCCTCTACACCATCTATTACAGTGGGTAATGTGCCTCTAACTTCTAATCTGTTACAACGATAGGACACACCAGAAATTATTTTCTTATGACAAAAAGTATATACAATATATATGGATGTGTTGGTCATCTATAGATCTTCTGTTAAACAATGTCTAATCCTCCTTATGGTTAGGGTTTTTTCAGCTCCAAAGGCTACTATAGTGTAGTCAGAAGATTCAATGACTACATAGCCCCATCCATAGGCTTTAGGGGTAAATAATTTTTACTATAAATATGATTGTCCACTAGAAGTTGATCCAGGTCCAAATTAGTGAGAGGTACTTCTTTATTGAACCTTTAGAATAAATTTCTTTATTTTATATTTTTTCCTCCCACTCATTAATATCTTCACATGTTTCGATGTTTTTAAACCTCCAATGAATCTTGTGTAATTTAAGATGGAGATATAATAACCACTTGATATGAGCCAAGATCAGGGGTTTAAATGTCCTTCTTGGTCATTAACCATATCTGATATAGAGTTGGTCTCAGATTTTATTGTTCTTGATCTAGATCTGTTTGATGTCAACTGGATTTGTTTTACATCATCATTTTTATATATTTTCTTATCACTCATCGAGCTGAGGTTGTTTTTTATCATTTGTGTGTCTCAATTCTTACTATCAATGGGAGATCTTGTATGTTTCAGGGGGTGTGGGACTGGATGTCTAGTCATATAGGGCCTTCCCTCCCAGATCTCAAGAGTTTTTTTTTCTACTCTCGTGTTTGAGCCCAATGGAGTCTCTCATGTCATTGATTTTCTTATTTTTGTTAGAGACATTCCTAACATCTTCTTAGAATATTTCTCAGATCTTCCTCCATAGAGAGAAATTGAGTTTAGGATTGATTTGGTTCTAGGTACGCATCAAATATCGATAAATTCTTATCAAATGGAACCAAAGAAGCAGAAATTGCTCAATATTTTGTTGGATGGCTTGTTAGGAAAATGTTTCCTTATAATTACTATTTCACAATGGGAAACCCATGCTATTTTCTATGAAAATGGATATTTCAATTTCATTGTGTGTGGACTATCATAATTAGGACTAGGTAATAGTTAAGAAAAAATATCATTTGCCTCATTTGGATGATCTATTTGATTAGTAAAATGGGGAATAGTGATTTTCAAAGATCAATCTTTTTCAGGTTATCATCAACTCTTGGTTATATAGTTTGATATTTTAAAAATGGCCTTAAGGATTAGGTATAGAGATTATGAATATCGTGTAATGTCTTTTTGGTCTCAATAACTCCCCTATAATTTTTAAAAATTTCATGAATCAGATATTCCACCAACATCTGAAAATGTTTTTTGTAGTTTTCATGGATGATATTAAAGTTTATTCAAAATATGAGCATGAGAATGAACACCATCTGATTTTGGTTCAAGAAATTTTAATAAGTATCCATTCTTATGGAAAGATTCCAAAATGTAGTTTTTTGATTCTAGAACTGGTGTTCTTGGGGAATAGAATTTTTGAGCATGGATTATTAGTTGATCGACAGATAGAAAAAACAATTTTATCTTGGAATAATCCGCATAGCATCTTTGAAATCAGGAACATTATTTTTCCTATTGGATACTACCAAAGGGTTGTTAAGGATTTCTCTAAGATGCCATCACCTTCAAATGTCATTACTACTAAATCAGTGAAATTCACCTTGGAAGGGGAGTGTTAGACTTCTTTTGATGAATTAAAAAGGATTCTGACATTAGCTCATGTTCCAATATTACTAGATCCTCATAGGGGATATGAGGTGTTTTCATTGCTTTTGGTGCTGGTTTATGAGTGTGATTATATAGGATGACCATGTGGCGGCTTTTGACTCTTGTCAACATTGAATGTTTGAAAAACAATATCCCCAATCATGATTTATAGATTTTTTTTACATTCATACGCACAAGTGTTGGTGACATTATCTTTTATTATAAACATTCACTATATTCTCTAATAATAAGAGTTTAGGTTATGGTTATATGATTTCTGAAAAATAATTGTATCTCAAGAAGAGGTGATTGGTAGAATACCTCCAGACGTTTGACTTCAATATCTATTACACCCCAAGTATAGGGAATGTTGTTGCATATGCTCTTAGTAGAAAAGTAAAATCCCATGATATCTTGGAATTGAAATAGGAGTGCAACCTTATAGGGATCCATGTACCACAATATTATGGATCTTCAATCAGTATATTATCATGTAAATGCAAATAATGATGATATTCTAAAGAATACATTTCATACAGGTAACACACTAAATTTTTAATGAAAAAACATTATATCTGATAGTATGTATGAAATGGAACCCCAAGCATGTAGCGAAACATATTATTCAAATAATTTAGAATATATTTACTATTTTAAATAAATTAAATTTATTTTTTATCTTGAAATTCACCTAAAACTGAGTTAGTTTATGTCGCATGCAACAATGTGTTTCTTTAATGGCTTGTGTTACATGCAAGATAATTTTTTTGTGAATAATAATATCAAATTAAATTATTATTATTTATTATTATAAGATAAAACAACCCTATTAATTTATTATTTATGGATATTATTTACTAAATGAATAAAATATATAGTTTTAGAATGTATTATTTGGATTCATTGGTTAAAAGTTAATTACAATTATTTAACAATACTAATGTAATATATGTATTATATATTCAATAAAATATTATTTATATTCATCCAATAGAATTTAATGTCACGACATAAAAAAACCCATCATTACACATAAAAACAATTATTTTTATAAAGGAACTTTTACGACCATTTAATCTAGAACCTATATTAAATCCATTTTTTGGAACTTTTATAAAAATTATATATCAAAATAAATTTCATATTTGAAATATGTGCATAAAAATAATCTTGTGGATATTTTTGTTAATTTTTGATGATGTTTAATTTACTCATAAATAGTGAAAAATAATGAATTTTAATTCAAAACGTCTTTTAGTATAATTTATTTATAAGGTTAAAATATAATTTTTATATGTTTTTATGTTTAATTAGAATAATTTAATATCATTTAATATAATTTAGTTCCTTATAATCAGTTTCATATTGAAATTTGAAATAAAAACATATCATGATTTTGATCATTTTTTACATTACAAACATGCATTATCGTCCCATCAATTTGGATTAAATTTAATTTAGTTTTTTTCAATTCCATGAATTGAATTTGTAAAAATAAATTCCATATTAGTAATATTAATAATTTATAATATATAAAAAGTCTAACGTATTGTTTTTCCAAATATATTACCGCAGGTAATTAAAATTAATTACAAAAATTAAGGTGAAATTAAACATAACAGGGGACTGATCTATTAACATAAGAGCCAAAATTACCTATAAAATTTTACCAAATATATTTTATGGACATATTTTGACCATATAAACCCTTTTTTTAATTACTTATGTTACTTGATCCACTTTAAATAGTAAAAACCAAGGTGGAATTCTATTTTCCCAAATTTACAAGTGTTACTCCTCCTCCACTATAAAAAGGAACTCAAGCCTCTAAATTCCTCACACCAATCAAATCATCGTGGATCAACTATGATTAGACCAAACAGATCCATAAAATATCTACCCTAAACCTAGAAGCCTCACCTATTTCATAATGCCATCCATAGAAGCCCATTGGTTCAAACCAAAAAGAGTTACCTGATTAAGTGGTAACGTCGTTCCTCAAGATCATTAGATTTATTTCCATTATCAACCTATGAACTCTTTTTATTCCATGCTTATATAATAGATCCAGTATCCAAAATAATCTTATATTTTGTTTTTTTAATGGTTACACCTACAATTACACACACTTCCATCTAATGGATAATGAACAAACCATTCACGTGTACGACGAACGACCGCCTCACGAAATGATGTTCTTCATTTTTCCCTTACCACTTATCATGGATGCTAATTTTGATGGAATATATTTTCATGTATTATATATAGAATATTTATAAATTCTTTATTATTCTATAATTATTTTATAACACTCAACTTTATTCATTCTATTTTTGGTGTAAATATGATAACATCGTTTATGGAAATTTGGGTAACCAGCCCCTTAAAAACATGTCACTCATTCACACTATAAAAGGAAAATATAGTAATGGTTTAAGTTAAAATATGTATTAAATATTATATAGATATGATAATATAATTTTTATATAAATATACATATATTCAGTTTACTTTCCTTCATTTAATACAATAAATAATTGAATGTAGCATTCATGTGTACGTACTGTCTTCCCTCTCTATGAATGATACATTTTATTTCTTATCTCCAAATATTATTGATTTTTATAAATACATATTTAATGAATATCTATGATATATAAATAATGGTTTAAATTTTAGAGAAGATGGAATAATTATCTAATTAATATGAACAACTAGTAAAAAGACAAAACATACTCAAAAAACAAGGCAATTAGCACCCAAAATAGTGAAAATAATATATGATTGTTAACAAACATGGAATAAGATATTATAGGATGTTAATATATGTTACATCCTATTAACATCTTTCAAGTATTCCCTTAACCTTATCATGATTTTCCCCTCTTTTGAGATTTGTAGGATGCATATAATTGGGAAGTCAATGGTTTGTCGAACTTTCACTAAGAATCTAGCTCTTTTTTAGGATGTAGAAGGATTTAATGTAGTGTAACTAGGTTATATTCTATGTAATACGTTCTAGATGAATTTCGTGAAAATAAAGAACAAACTGTGAACTATTACAAATCTTGAATGGTGATTACACATAATTAATGGATAAAATGATGGATTTTTAATATAAGGACACATGTTTTTCAGGGTATGTGTGATGTGGTTGTCACACATAATGAAAATGGGTTACATGTCAGGTAACACCACATGTCTAGTTTCTAAAGATAGTGTGCTATTATTTTGTTTCAATTCCTCAACTAGTTCGTTATGTATCCATTTTTAAGGAAGTTATAGCATGTTTTTACGAGACTCACCCCCTTCTAAATTGATCCTCTCAACATCTAATCTCTATTGCGATCATGGTGTGCCTTTTTGGGTAAGATGTCCTTCCATTTTATTGTTTATTTTGACCATTTTAGTGCCTTATAGTTGAGTTATAAGATCCTTCGGTTTAATTTTGGAAATTCATATTTGTTTCTTCAATATATGTTGTGTGATCTCATTCTAGAGGCCTTTTCATCCATTGGTCAGGGTGCAGAAGGCGTTTATCATTAAGGTATTTCATTGATTTTTTTGGGTTTCATGGATTTTATATTCTTTTGTAGGTGTGGGTGAACCGAGTTTTGAGGAAGGTGGTTTTATCTCAACCCTATGATAATAAAATTTCTTGTTTTTGTTTACAAACAGATACAAAATGAAATATTGGAATGTTTTTTGGGTATGATAAAAAAGTGTTTTCAATGAAAAATGTGTTATCCGTGGTAATTTTTAAATAAAATATATTCTTAAATCCTTTGGATTGTTTTCCCAAATCATTAAAAATGGATTTTGAAAAAAGATAACATGGGTTACCATGGGTACTTAGGTTGAAGGTTTATCTTTGTCCATCACCCATTGTTTTGTGATTCTCAAGGGTATTTGTCTGGTGGTATTCCTCTATTTCCAATGATTATTGGTCTAGGGGAATAATTTTTCATTTAATGGTGATTTAATCATGGTTTATTACTCTTATTATTATGACTGTTGTTCTAGGATTTTATTTGTGCAATTGATTATTGGGGTACGAGTAGTCTATTTCCAAGACCTGTAGTATTCCTTGGTGTTGTGATTCCTATGTTTCTATTATATATTCCTCAGATTTCTAATTTAGAATTGATATTGATGTTTATGTTTCTAGAAAATGATATGGAAAATGTTCTCTGAAGTTGATATACTTTCCTTTTTTAGAGCTGTGAAAAAAGGAAATGTTTACAATGGTTTCTATAAAACTTCTCTACAACTTATCATGTCATATTTTTTCTTAAAAATGATAATATATGATTATTTATATAGACACCGGTTATGTAGCCCATGGTTGGGATCATACTAATTCTATTAGATCACACACTACACACCAATTTGGTGGTTCATAGAACTTTGTTTGTATTCTTGTGTAAGGAGAAAGAAAGTCACCAACTGTAGTGGTAAGATTTGTGTCATAAGGTTGGGTAGTTCGTGGTGAGATATATGGTGTCTGTCCTTATCATCATCTGGAGTAGTGATTTTTTTATTTCGGTGTATTTAGACTTGTCATGGAGTTTGCAGATACTGTTTTTGTTGTCTGTTTTACCTATTTCCTTACAGTTATGGAATATATATTCTTTACTCTATTTTTGTTTTTTCTTTATAAATGTATTCCATGTAGTTTTTTTGGTTGATAAAAATTGTTCCCTCTGTTGTGATGTTCGATGGCTGGGTTCTTCTCACTAGCCCGTGGGGATTGAGAATTCTCTATTGGGTCGGTGATGAAACAGGTCAGGTGTGGGATTTGAGGGAATCCTAGGATATTTTTTCATAGATTGATATCAGATAAGGTCTTCCCTCAAGAGTCAATATCTTGTGACATCTTTGAGATAAGAGATAGTATTTTCGGGTCCTAAGACGTATGTTGTGATAAGTTCATGGACATCCCTTGTCATAACAAGACACAAGATTCCATATGATGTAGAGATGTGTGTCTCTAGTATTGGTTTTTGTTTTAAAAATATTATTTTTTCATATGGATTTGCTAGGGTGAACTGAGATTTGTTCTATTACTAGGTCATTCTGGTCTTTTCATGTGCATCTTTATTCCTTTGAGATGTCTCCCATTTTTTCCTCGGGAATGCACAGTTGATGTTCCTTAATGGAACACACCTATCGATCAAAACCTCATCGACAATATCATATGGGTAGTCCATGCTAACAATCAGGATGTTCTGTGAGTTCATAATGCAGTGGATTAGGTACATCCTAGTACTCTAGGAGAAAGAGATTAATCGTGGTAGTTCTTATATCAGAACCCACCATCCTTTAATGAAACGACATAACCTCAAGAGGTTGAGGATTGTATGGATAAGTTCAGTCAAATCTTCTACTTTATAGAGACACCTAAGAATACTAGGGTGAAGTGTGTAGAACCCACACTCAATGGATGCAAAAGGCGATGTTTGGATTCTATGGTCCAAGAATACAGAAACATAGACTAGGAATGTAAGGGTTTAAAACCCTATTCTTTAAACATTTTTTTCTAGATTCATTGATGTTGGTAAAGTCTTTCGATTTTTAATCATTGTAGTAGTGCGACCATTCGGTTTTAGCGTAGACCAATAATTTTGTTGAGCCTGTCTGTTTTGCTCCAAATGTGGTAAAGAATGACAATATTATGATATAGAATTACCTTCAGGTTTTGAGACCAGATTTCAAATAAAAGGTTATTATAATGAAAAATTTACTACTGCGAATTCGGTAGAAAGATATTTGAATGAATAATTTAATATGGAAAGAGAGGTTTTATTTTTCCACATCTTCTCTTCCATCAAGTGGAATCTTCAGTGTAAAAAATTTTATTATGAAGAAGTGCTAAGAACTTTGTAGGAGTAGTGGAGGTGGGTCTTAGTAGAGAGCCTCATATACACCCTAAATTATAGTGGGTAATGTGACACTTATTTTCCATCTGTTACAATTAAAAGACACAACATAAATTTGTTTCCTTTGACCAAAAAGATGTACAATATATGTGGATGTGTTTGTCATCTATATCTCTTCTGTTAGACTATAACTATGCCTCATTATGGTTTTATTTTTTTCATCACAAAAGGCTATAGTGGTGTACTCAGAAACTTCAAATACTATAGGGCTCTAGCCATAGGCCTTCGGGGTGAATCATTTTCACGCTATATATGATTGTCCACGTGGAGTTGATCCAGGTCCAAAAATAGTGAGAGGTACTTCCTTATTTCATATTTAGTAAAAATTTCATTATTTGATACAGGTGCCTCCCACTCATTAATATCTTCACATTTTGATGATATATTTAAACATAAACGGAACTTATGTCCTTTAAGATGGAGTTAGCAACACATATTGTTATAAGAAAAGAGTAGGGGTTAAGGTGTCCTTTATCATTAACTATATCTGATACTGAGTTAGTCTGAGATTTTCTTGTTCTTGATCTGAATTTTTTTGATGTCAGCATTTGTGTGGATTGTCTTGTCACTCATATAGCTGAGGTTGATTGTTATCATTGTGTATCTTATTTATTACTATGAATGGTATCTATTGTAAATTTTATAGGGTTTGGGAACCCATATACGGTCATGTAGGGCCTTCCCACCTAGATCACAATATTTTTTTTTCTACTGTTGATTTCTAGACCAATGAATTCTCTCCTATCATTGATTTCTTGTTGTTGTTAAATACTTTACAAACATTTTCCCTGAAGATTTATTGGATCTTCCTCCAGAGAGATATGTAGAGTTTATGATTGATCTGGTGCTAGGTACACATCCAATATCTATACATTCTTATCATATGGCACCAGAGAAGCTGAAAGTACTCAATATTTTGTTGGATGACCTATTAGAAAAAGGTTACCTTCTCTTTACTGTTTTACATTGGGAAGACCCAATGCTCTTTTCTAAAAAAGTAGATGGTTCAATTTGGTTGTGTATGGAATATCATAATTTGAACCAAGGAATAGATAAGAACAAATATATATTTCCTCATGTGGATGATGAATTTTATCTATTAAAGGGAGAATAGTGATTTTCAACAATCGATCTTTGGCCGGGTTATCATCATCTCATGGTTCTAGAGTTTGATATTCCAAAGATGGACATAAGTATTATGTATAGTGATTATGAATATAATGTAATGTATTTTTTGTTCTAAATATATCTCCTATAGTTTTTATGTCTTTGGTGAATTGGATATTACACCATCATCTCTAAACTCTTTTGGTTGTTTTCCTGGATGATATTCTAGTTTATACAAAATATGATCATGAGAATAAACACAATCTAATTTTGGTTCAGGAAATTTTTAGAAGTCCCCATTTTTATGGAAGGCATCCAAAATCAAGTTTATGTATTCAAGAAAGAAGTTATGGGGGCATATAATTTCACATCATGTATTTTTAGTTGATCAATAGAAGGAAACCCTATTTTCCCATGGAATAAACCACATAATATCATTGAAATTAGGAGCATCGTTTGTCCTTTTAGATACTACCAAAGGGTTGTTAAGGATTTCTCTAATATTTCATCACCTTCAATTGCTCTTACTATGATATCCGTGAAATTTACTTGGGATGTGTAGTGTCAGACTTCATTTGATGAAATGGAAAGGCTTCTCACATCATCTCATATTCCAATCTTACTTGATCCCAATAAGGGATATGTGGTTTTTTGTGTTTCTTTTGGTGTTATTTTAGGAAGCGTGCATATAAAGGATGACCTTGTGGAAGCTTTTGACAATCTTCAACTTTGCATGTGTGAAAAAATAACGTTACTCATGATTTAGAGCTTGTTGTTATCATGAATATGTTGAAGTGTTGGGGTTATTATCTTTTTTGGGAATCATTCACAGTCTTATCTAATAATATGAGTTTAAGGTATATTATTTCTCAAAAATACACGAGTCTCATGTAGATACATTGAGTAAAATACATCCAGATGTTTGACTTTGATATCACTTACACTCTAGGATAAGAGAATGTTGTTGCATATGCTTTTAGTAGAAAAGTACAATCACATCCTATATTGGAATCAAAATAAGCGTGGAACCCTATAGGGATTTTCTCTTAGCCACATCTCGATGCTCAATATTATGTTTCAAGAATGGTTCATTCATCTTTTAATTTTTCATCATCTCTACCAAAGGCCATCTTGTAGAGTCAACAATAGAATGATGAGATTTATAAGACTCAAGAAATCCTCTATAGTCGGGAATCCATTTCGGGTTGGTTTGTTTCTTTAGATGGTATGCTTCACTTCGGGAAATGGATTTTCATCCCATAATCTAGGAGTATTTTAGTCGTGTTTGATTGTCACATATCACTTTGGGAAATACATCTAAGAACTAGAAATATATATTGTGACCTGAGGTGATGATTTTAGTGGTAGGTTGTGAGTGTGACATTGTAGAGTTTGTGTTTCACTGTTACACCTACCAATAGATAAAGGCAGATAACTTGAAACCCATGAGTTTTCTTTAGTCTCTTCAAGTGTTGGTTTGGAAATGGGATTAAATATCCATGAATTATATATTGGATTTATATGGAGACACCAAGAGAATAATTCTATTTGGTAAGTTATTGATCGGTTAATGATATATGTATATTTTATTTTGATCAAGGATACCACTAATATTGAAGATCTTATTAAGATGTTTGTGTAAGAGATTTTGTGGTTACATGTGATTCCTTCTTCACTTATTTTATATAAGGATAATATTTTTAAATCATGATTCTAGAGGAGTATTCAAAAGGAAATGGGAAATCAGGTTAAGTTGAGAACATATTACCTTCCATAGAAAAATTTTCAAACAGGGCATGTAATTTAGATCCTGGAGGATATTCTTTGCACATGCATCTTAGATTTTGTAGGATGTTATCATAACCGTCTATGATTTTTTGAGTATTTTTTCAAAAATAGTTTTCATTCATCAATCATAATGAACTCATAGGGAATTCTTTGGTCACTTATGCAGATCAGCACTTGGTTGGACTAATGTGGGTAATGTACCTTTAGTTGAACCATGTTTAGTTTAAGAAACATTACTGAAGATTCAAGATATATATCATCATATGGTTATATCCCATAGTTTACATAAATCATATGTAGATCAGCGGTTTAGACCCTTGGAGTTTTCCTTTGGTGAATAGTTTTTTCAGATGTTTTCCACTCTTTTGGGTCATAGTTGGCTTGGAAAATAGAAAAAGATGGCTCTGAGATATATTTGACCATTTTAGATCATTGAACATCTTGGAAAATTCTCTTATCAGCTAGCAATGTTGATTTGAAAGATAATGATTTTTTCCACATATATCATCTCATGAAGTATCACCCTAATCCCACTCACATTCTATGTTGGGAGAAAATTGAGTTTAACCCATATTCTTATGTTTTGGAGGAACCAGTTGAGATCTTGAAATCTCAGACAAAAGTCATGCATGGAAAGTCAATTCTGTTGTTCAATATTCTATGGAATCAATAATTGGACTCTCATGAGACTTGGGAATGTGAGTTTCAGATGAGGCAACACTGACTTCATCTCATTCTGAGAATTACATCATCCACAAGAATTCCCAGGGATGAAAATTCTTTATGTTGGGGAGTTTGTAACATCTCATCATCATTTTTTCAGGTACTCCCTTGACAAAATCATTGATTTATCATCTATTGATATTTTAAGGATACCTATAATTGTAATTTAAAATATTTATTGGACATTCACTAAGAACGGGACGTTTTTGGAGGCTGCAGAATGATTTCGTGTTGTTTAATTGGGTTATACGTCGTGTAATAAATGCTTGATGTAAGTCATAAAAGGAAATATAACGTTGTGAACAGGTACATTTCATGAATGGTGAGTAAAAAAATTTTATGGTTTAAATGATCATTATTTAATCATATATGATCAGTTTTTTGGTGTTTTTGGGACGTGGTAGTTACACATCGTTAACCTGGGATACATGTCACGTAACGGCTCGTGCTCAGTTTGTAACGATAGTGTGTGGTTGTTTTGTTTCAATTCTTCCAATAGTTCATCATAGAACTCAACCTAAGGTATTTTTTCCTTATTTTGGGAGACTCAAACCCTTCTATATTGATCGATTTTATTTTTTATATCAGTTGAAATCCCAGTGCATCTCTCCAGGTCAGTTGTTCTTCTGTTTCTTTAATTATTTGGATCATAGAATCTCCTTAGGGTTTTATTATCGGATTAATTTGTTTAATATTGGTAGTTATTCTTAGTGTCTTATAGATCCATCATGTGATCTCCTTCCTAAGGCCGTTTCATTCATTGTTCATGTTGAAGTGGGCATATTAATTAGAGGGCCTTCGTTGACATTGTTGGGTTTTATTTATTTTGGACACTATTGTGGGAGTGTGTGTCCCATTTTTGATGTAGGAGTTTCTATCTCTTGACAATGATAAGAAACCTGTTTATTCTTCTCTAAAAACAACATCAAAATAAAAGATTTTCATGATTGTTTCGCATGTGATGAAAAAGTTTTTTCAATGAAAACTAGTTTTCCATGGTTATTAGTAAATAAAATGGGTTGTAAAAACCATTTGAATGGTTTTCCAAATCATTAAAAATGTATTTTGGAAAAGAAAACATATGTTACCATGGGAACATAGGTGGAAGGTTTAGCATGGGCCATTTTCCATTTTTTTGTGATTATCAAGGATGTTTGTCTTGGGGTATTACTATGTTTATTAGGTTCGTTGTTCTTGGGGTTTGATATTGAAATTTCTTGGGGTTTACTCATGGGGTATTAATTTACTTCCTAGGCCTATTTTTCAAGGATCTGATTTGTGCACTCTATTATTGTGGTACAAGTACTCTATGCCCTAGACCTGATGTATTCCTTGGTGTTTTGATTCTTATATTTAGTTTTATATTTCTTTGATTTCTGATTAACCCTTTATATACATGTTTATGGTTTCGGGAATGATAAGGAAAATTATCTGTCAAATTAATATACTTATATTTGTTTCAGTTCTGTGAAAAATGCAACTTTTTACCATGTTTTTTATAAAATTGTTTTAATTATTTTCATACCAATTCTTTTTAAAATGTTCTTACAAGGATTATTATATAGAGACCAGTTTTGGAACACTTGGTTAGGATCATACAGGTCCTATTATCTCATTCCATGCACACCGATTCAATGATTTTTCGACGTTTGTTTGACTTCTAGTTTGGGAAAATGCAAGGTAAATAGTGAGGTGGCAAGGTTTGTGTGAGCTCGTTGGGTAGTTGGTGGTGATATGGTGGTATTACTTCTCAACCATCATTTGGAGTAGCTATTTGGTTTCTGGAACTTTTTAGGTAAACATTTCTTTGAGTTCTTAATAACATTTTTTGTTTTTTGTTTTCACTGTTTCTCTTATAGTTATGGAATATATATTTGTTAGTCTTCCATAATTTCTTTCATTCATTATAAATCTATTCCATTTGGTTTTTTAGGTTGGTATAAATCATTCCCTCTTTTAGGTTGTTCGATTCCTGGGTGATTATCGCCATATTGTGGGAATTGGGAATTCTCTTAGGGTATTTGATGGAATGGGTCAGGTGTCAGGTTTGAGGGAAACCATGGTTGTTTTGTCACAATATATGATATTATAAATATAATTATGGTTTTATTTTATGTTATTAACATTTTTAAACACCTTATACATGTTTTTAATGGACGTTCATCCAAAAGGTAATGCAAGGTAAGGGATTTTTATCTCACTTCTTACATATGTAAGACAAATTTCATATTCACCACATATTTCATTTGTGTAGTGTATATACTATATCTTTTTATATATTATATCATTAACCATTTGATATTCATTATATTTAAAAAATTAGTTCTATTATGAGGATTATGATTTAAAATTTTTAAAAATGGAATGGGGCAGTGTAGAATGTTTAAAGATTATATTCCCCAATAATATTTTTAATGCTCTTTCATTTCTGTTCAAGGAAATTATATGTCCATTGTTCAGTAAAACTGCTAATTATTTCCTTCTATTTTTACTTAAAATCATTTCAAATATTAGTTCAATTTTTCCACTACTTGGTATTGAAAATATTTATATGAAAACCTGACATCATTTCTCTCTTCAGTCGGAGAACTTGTTTTCTTCTAAAAAATATTTTTTTCGAAAATTATATTTAAAAAATTTTCTTAAAAATTATAAATTAATATCCTAAAGATATTTTTTCCATTCATCTATTTTCCAATGTTTTCATATGAATATTATTGTCTCTTTGTAAACAAGGCATTTTATTAACATTTTTATCCTGAAAATTGAATGTTATTTTTATCCCATACAAAATGTATGGTATTTACCTATCATCATTTCATTAAAGAATTATTTTCATGTTTAAATGGAATAATTTTGAAAAAAAAATTATTCAAAAGATATTTTATAAGAAAAGTTTTTTCAAAAAAAAAATCAAAACAAATGGATATTTTCTTCAGGTATGTTTTTAAAAGAACTTTTAATTGTATTTATATTCATCATCAACACCAGAACATTATTTTTCTCCACATAGGATATCTTGAATAATGTTTAATATTACACTTGATGGTTTATGATTGATTTTTCCAGTATTTTATTCATATTCACTTCCTTGATATATTTTATTCCCCTTGAAATATTCAGATTCCTATGACTACTTGACATTGATTTTTTTTTTAAATTTCCATATCATTTTTCATGGATATTATAATTTCATAAATCAGATATCATATTTCATTTACTGTTCACCTTAAAAAAATTAATTTGAGAAATATTGAAAAATATACATCCTTAATTCAATATGGATATTTTATAAGAAACTTTTTATATTTAAATTCTTTAGACATGCACTATATGCGTGAGGACTGGTTAATGTAAAACCTATATGTTGGGGACTGGGTAATGAAATTCCTATAATCTGGAAACTGATTAAAGTTATCCCAATGATGGATTGATAGTATCATCATATGAAATTATATAACGACCAACCCATAGAGTTTATTTCCAATTGGAATAGAGGGATTTCTACCCATTGATTTAAACTGTCTTCGGAATGGATTAGGACGATAAAGGTATCATGTGCATGGGAAACATAAATTCCAATAATTAATCATTTATTTTATTGACAATGAATGTATTATTATCCAGGTGGTTTTCAATTTATAAAATCTATGTATTCATTACATTATCATTTTATCGATTAAATGGAATGTGTTTTCAGTTTCATACCCTATAATATTTATTATTTCTTATCTAGATAATTAAATGTAATGTGTTTCCATCTATTTACATTTCTATATTGATTTATTCTTATTTATTCATTATTTCTTCTATTTTAGTTTATCCTTACTGATCATTGGAGTTATTTTGATTCATTTTGCAAAGAATCCAAGAATTTTACTACGAATGATATGAAGGTATATACTAGATGGAATAAATTTATCCTCAAAATAAAAAAAATCATGTTCTAATTAGTTTATTAATTTGATATACTGGCATCGTTTATGAATCTTGTTTACAAAGACTACTAAACTCTTCCATCCTTGAATATTTGATTCCTTTTTATCATTCCAATATAAAGATAGTACATACCAACGCTATGATTTCTATGGTTATGTCTCTACCGTTGGTATCAAAGGAAGTTTAATAACGACATTTTTAAATATATTTAACAAAACATATATTATTGATCATATCCCTAAGGTGTAATTTGTGGACAAGTATTTAATAACATCATATAATTTTGGTACGGTAGAGATTATGTTTGTATTCGGAGAAATAAATCCATATCTATATAATAAAAATGGATATGGTTCAAGCATATATATACCTTAGAATAACAACTCTGGAAATGTGTGTCAAGCCTGACTCAGCGTAACCTAGTACATGATAATAGGACTTACTATGGACCTCATTTGATGGTCTCAGGGGATATTCTTAGTGTTATTAAATTTTTATTTACAAAAAATCATGAATTATTTGAAAAGATAATGAAAATGAATTACCTATGTTAAACCTTAGACCAAGGAATGATTTATATGAAAGTAAAATTGATGAAGTATTTTTTTATTGATGTTGTAATGAACACCATAATTAAAAGAACATTTTGTGATTCACCTTATTTAATGTAATTTCATCATATTTATTTTATAAATTATATTAATATTGTTTTTCAAAAGGAAAACATGTATGTCGGGTGAAAACAAATAAATTTCAGCATGGAAATGTGTCTTAAAACCATGACCGATGGATGATAAGTATTTCAAACCAAACAATGCTCTATGAAAATTCTTGATTAAAATTCCCCAATTTTTTGTTAAAAAATTTGTTGAATAAATTTTAATGATGAACCAATAGTGTGATGTTTAAGGTTTAGATAATAATATCTTAACCATAATGGATTTTTAGAATAATTAGTGACAAATTTAAATACATTTCATTCTTTTATAGGCCTTAGGATCTGTTAAAATTGTATTTTAGTGCTTTAGGAAACAATGTTATTTTCTGGATGAATTGGAAATTTTTCAAACAAAAACCAATGGATGAAATTTCATTTATGTAATTATATTAAGCAAGTTAATTTTGTTATATTCTTGTTCGATAAAATAATTCCTCGTCATTAGGAAACGTATCTTAAAAAATGTTTTCCAAATACATCAATTTTTGTTGAAAAGATGGTCCTCTAAATCAACAATGATTTATTTCTTTGAGGCCCTCAACTTTACATGGATCATTCAGTTGTTCTTGATTTATGACCTCAATAACTCCCTATAAATAATTTTTTTTTTCCTCCAAGTACATATCTCTATATTCCAATAATGTTCTCTTACGTACAGACTTTGTTATATGTTAGTTTATTTGACCATTACATCTCTCTTTCTATCTTATTGAGAGGTTATTTTATTAATTATTCACATTATTTGGGATTTAAAATATTAAATATAAAAGATAAATTACCAATATCATGTTTAAATTGTGGGATTCAATTTAATTAATGTGTATAGAATGTAATGCCCTAAAATTCTAAAGTAAAAATATTATATCTAACATCTTGTATGACATGAATCACCTAAAACATAAGGGAATATAATATCATGAGAATTTATAATATATTTAATTTTTTAAATAAATTAAATATATTTTATTTCATTCAATTAACAATTCACTATGTTATCATACGTCACATGAAATTATGAATTTCTTCAACCGCTTGTGTTATACACAAGACCGATTTTTACATAATAATAATATAGTATTAAAATATTTTTATTTAATATAATAATATATAAACTAGAATTTAAATAATGGGTTGTGAATAGTATAAAATAAATTTTGAAAATTTATTTTTTACAAAAAACATGAAATGAAATCATTGGTTATAAATTAATTACAAATAAATATAAGAACCAATTGAATAAAAATGGAATGTTTTTATAGAAAACTATATCACCACTCACACTCCTGTTTTATGATTATAAAGTAAATAAATTAATATAATGGAGTCATAATAAAGTAATATATACATTATATATTCATTAAAATATTTTATATATTCATCCAATATATTTTATCGGTACAAGATAAGAACAATCCCAATATTATACATAAAAAACTATATATTAATTAAGGCACTTTTACATCCTTTTAATGAAGAGCCTATTATAAACCCACTTTATGAAACATCTATAAATATTTTATTTAAAAATAAGCTTCATATTTGAATTTGTAATATAAAAATCATCCAAGGTTATTTTTTTGGTATTTCCTTGTTCAGTTCCTTTTTTAATGAATAGTGAAATTTAATGAATTTTAATTCCAAAACAACTTTTTTATCTACGTTATTTGAAAGGTAAAATTAAAATTCTACTGAGTTTTAAAGTTTAATGTGAATAAATTTATATCATTTAGTAAAATTTTTGTCATTGGAATCAATATCACATTGAAATTCAATATAAAAATCTTATAAAACCTTTGAACATTTTTACTTAAAAACATTGCATTTTCATCCCATCTAAAAGTTTAATTTTAATTTAAATTTTTCCACCTCTATGTTTAGAATTAGGTAAAATTTATTAAATATTTGGAATCAAAATTTTTTGTATTATCTAATATGGTAAACATTGTTTTTGACCATAAATATTTTTTGAATGAAATTAAAATTATTTTCAGTGATTAATGTGATGTTAAGAATAACAAGTGACTAACCAAAAATATTACGGGTTAAAATGACCAATAAACTAGTCTAAAATACATTTTATGGCCATATTTACACCCTATACTATCTTTTATCAGATTTGGCCTATTATTGGAGTCACATTCTATATAAAAAATTCGGATGGATTTCTCTTTTCCAAAATTTAGAAGATTTTCACTCCTCCTCCACTATAAAAAGGCAATCAAGACTCCCACGTCATCACACCACAAAAGTCAATTTTTCTAGACCATTATCTAACCATATAATTCATAACCACCCATACCCTAATCCTAGAATCCTAAACTTGGTCTTAAATCTATCTAGGAAATCCATTTGGTTCAAAACAAAAAGAGTTACACGATCAATAGGTACTATTTTTCTCAAGATATTTAGTTTTATTTCAATTATACACCTCCTAAAATATTATTATGACATGATTATATAACAGAAACATAATCCTAAATATACATATATCTAGTTATGTTATTTTTTAGTCTATCATTTAAAGAAAACTCCATTTAATTAATAACAAACATACCATTTAAGTGTATGGCGAACTACCACCTTAGGAAACAATGTTTGTAACGCCCCAACCACAGTTATCCAGAGTCGGTGCATTAATTACATAACATTGGCATGATCACAAGAAAGATCAAATCTCGAAAGACCGATTGGTTTAGTAGCCTTGGAAACACTAGATATATTCATAAGTTTTACATTACATCATCAAAATAAAAAATAACTACTACAACAACATATTGTCTCCATAGTCAACGCTATTAACCCCTCATAATATCCTTGTAAGTCATTCATAATTTACTTCTTCACATCCTGGGAAAATAAAACATAGAAAAGGGGTGAGCTCAAATGCCCAGTAAGGATAACAATATAGCGGAAACTTTCATAAATAAGAATAAACATTTAAGGCAATGTATAACTAAAACAAAAGCCTTTTAAACTTTAACATCAACATAGTATGGCATAAATAAAATGAAATAATGCCATTTACTTATTCACATGGATATTCTACTAATCGAATAATCACATGAAATAATCAATAACCACTTTCATAATGTTGGAATGCATAATGCCAGACTATCATAACCACATAGTCAAGGCCTCGTGCCAAGACTACAAATAAGATTTTGTCAAGGCCTTGTGCCAAGACACTAGTTTGTCTCATGAGACCTACCGATGCATTGAGGAGCTATAGCGGGCTCCACCCGTCACTTACTAAGTCCAATGCATTCCCATATGAAAAGGTTTAAACATAACATAAACATTCGTATTAAAACTAGCATAAGAAATGTAAATAATATCACTATAAACTATGAATGGTATAAAAATAGCACATCCACAGTCAAACATATCACAAAACCTTCAATACAATATAGAAGTTTTGTATCATAATAAATCAACTTCAAATAATCTTAAAATCCATCAAAGGATGTTGACATAGATGAAATCAATATTCTTTTTAAAGAAATATCTCCTTTTATTTTGAAATCATTTAAGATCCATATAAAATAAAACATTTTCTTTGAAAATATTCTTATAAGCTTGTAAGGGAAGCTTTGAAGATTTTATAACGGCGGAAAATAGCCGCACCCGCCGTATAAGTTAAAAAAACATTCTTACCATAATTCTGTCGAAAAGGTTAAAAAGGACCTTGTTTTGAAAACGACCGAAATATTCCTTTATAAACCACTTATAAAAGTCAAAAAGGGTATAAATGACTTTAACTCATATTCTAGTAAATAGTAAAAATGTTTTGAAATACATTTTTAAGAAACATGGATGTGGATGATAAAGAGAACCTAGTAGATTATTACGTATAAACAACCTCGGATAATGAAGAGATTGTGAAATAACCCTTAAGTTGTACTTTTCCTTGGTTGGGGTAGGTTAACCTCCTGTATAATGGTGAAATAATTGTTATTAAATTTTAAAAGAATCATATACATTAATATGATATCATATATGATCTTTTAATATTGATTTGATAATAATATCTTAGTATTATCGTTGTTTCGGGTGTTAACTTACTTGTTTTATTTTATATGTTTTGTAAGCCATGTTTGTAATGGATAGGTTGTATATTATTCATATCCAGAATGATATCAAGTCTTTAAAAATCATTTTTAAATCATCAAATGATAATTATACTTGAATGGATATGATGGAGAATGAATCTCATCGCATTCGTGGAGACGGTAGTCCGTACGTACGCACGAGCGACAATATCATTCTTTTGATATTAAAATAATATATAAATGGATGTTATATCATATATAAAGAATAACTAACATGTTATATTTATTATTTACATGAGTTTCACATCTTTATTATACCCATCCAAAAGAATAATATATTGAATAACAATTACACCACGATGTGGAGACGGTAAACCGTACGTACGCACGTATGGTGACATGTTATTCAAAGGGTGGATAGAATACTGAATATGGTTGTACCATATTTATAATAACATCACAGTATATGTGAGATACTGGAGTTATTATTTTAGAATGGTAAGAACAATGAAATAAGAAGTGGAAGAAGAAAGGAACTTGAAAAGGGGTGGTGAAAACATTACCTCTTCTTCGGGTTCTTCCTTTTGATTTGATCAAAAGGGCTCCTTAGGTTGTCTTTCTGATCAAAATAAGGCCCCTAGGTTGTAGTGAGGGAAGTTGGGAGAGTATTTGGGACGATTTTGGCCGAACCAAAAGGCTTTGAAGGTGTGAATAAATGAGGAGGAGTTCCCTTTTATAAGAGGGGTGAGAGGCACCTTTGGAAAAGCTAGAAATATTAATTTATAATAAATTCATATTCGGTTTCTAATGGATCCAAAGTTGATTATTCAAAGGTTAAGGTGGGGCTGGGTCGAAAACAACTCAACCAATAGAATTTAGACAGGTTTGGGTACTTATATTAACCTTATCTTTAAGTATTAACTTTAAGTTAATTAGTTTCACTTTTACAATGTCTCTTTGTATTTTTATATAATATGGTTAATAAACATACTACATACATCCAAGAGACCCCCAGTTGGTCCATTAATGATGAACCTATCATGATATAAGTCTCTTGGCCGAACCATAGATTTTTAGGAATTTAATATCAATTAATAATATAATATTTGTTTTAAGAACTCTTTTATGTCAATTTTTACACTATTCAATAGTTGATTTTTGTGAAACTCATAACAGATTGATTACTTCGAAAAAAGTCAATTAAATCAATCCTAATATATCATATTATCCTAGAAAATTAGTTTAATTCATTAAAAGTTTCATATTTTATTTATTTGGGTTTTTGTAATATCAATTATTTTAATTTTTCACTATTATAGTAATTACTGCATAATCATTGTGTCATAAATAAAATAAATTATTTAATGTCTAAAAATTATAAATAAAATATAATTATGTATGAAATCATTTTATATTTCTATTGAATATTTATAATTGAAAATCAAACATGTATAACCCTATGTAAAAATTGTTCTTCTCAAAGATGTAAGCTTACGTCATTTTTATTTTTATTTTAACTTTATTAATATAATGTGTCCCTACCACATACAAGTGGCTCTAAGGGGTCCCCAAATCGACCCAAGGATGCCCATGGTCGGGTATGTGTCCACCAATAAGGTTAGGACACTTTTTAGGTTAATTTTGTATTATTATAATATTATTTTTTAACCCTTATTTACCGGATTTACCCTTTAACCATGGTAAATAAAATATTTACCGCAGTAATTATTCAAAATGTGTAAAAATAAAAGTTACCTATTTACATAATTTGAACATCCTGATTCAAAATATTTAATCCATTTTTCCAAATTCAAAACATAGAAGTGGCAGAAATTAATTTAAAATTAATTCCTGTTGTTAAAATAAAAAGCGTGTTTTTAAGAGATAATAACTATCAAAAGATTGACACTTGTTTATGTCTGGTTTAATTGTGAAATTATGTCCAATGAAAAACATTAAATTAAATGGTAAAAATATATTCTAAATATACTTTAAAACCACTCAAATCCATAATTTATCAATATTAATTATTTTGATTAAAAAAGTTGATTTTAATTAAAATTTAGTAATTTTCACTATTCATCAAAATATAAAAGTTATCCGAAAAGTACCAAAATTTCACCCTAGGCTAATTTCAATATTCCGAATCCAAAAATGAAGTCCATTTTGAAATATAAAATATATATTATTTCAAAAAGTAGGTATTATTATTCACAACGGCTAGTTTAATTAGTTATGGTGTGTGTTAGAACTCGAGGTTGCGTACAACACACGCTATCGCATTATTCGAAGGGAAACGTACCGTGGAAGTTTGGGGTGTTACATTCTCCCCTCCTTCAAATAATTGCGTCCTCGCAATTTCTAGGGTATTACTGCATAAAAAGACTCGGGTGGTTCTTCATCATAAGTTCCTCGGGTTCCCACGTTGCCTCTTCCATTTTATGATTTCTCCACATAACTTTTACCAGACGCGTCGTCCGGTTTCTCAGTACTTGTTTTCTTGTATCAAGAATCCTGACAGGCTCTTCACAATAAGACATATCGGGTTCCAGTTCTAATTCCTCATATGTGAGTACATGTGTTTGGTCAGGCATGTATTTTCTCAACAGAGATACGTGGAACACATCGTGAACTTTGGAGAGACTTGGCGACATTGCCAATCTGTAAGCCACAACCCCAATTCGTTCTAGAATTTCGAAAGGTCCGATGTACCTGGGACTCAATTTACCTTTCTTACCAAAACGTATGAATCCCTTCCATGGAAATACCTTCAGGAAAACATGATCACCGACTTGAAATTCCAAACCCTTCCTTCGATTATCGGCATAGCTCTTCTACCTACTTTGAGCTGCTTTGATGTGATTTTGGATTTCCTTCACCTTTTCCACTGTTTCCTCCACCAGTTCTGGGCCTACAAGTTTTCTTTCACCAACATCATCCCAACAGGTTGGTGTACGACATCTCTTTCCGTATAACGCTTCATATGGTGCCATCTGAATACTCGAATGGAAGCTATTGTTATAGGAAAATTCAACCAGTGGTAAATATTGATCCCACATACCCTGAAAGTCAAGTGAGCAAGATCTCAACATGTCTTCTAGGGTTTGAATAGTTCGTTTTGATTGTCCATCTGTATGAGGGTGGTAAGTAGTGCTCAAATGAAGTTCAGTATCCAGGGATTTCTGAAGACATTTCCAAAATCTTGAAGTAAAATGGGGATCACGATCAGAAACAATCGATAGGGGTGCTCCATGAAGTCTCACAACTTCATTAATGTATAGTCTTGCTAGATGTTACAGGGGTAGATCTTCTCTTATAGCATGAAAATGTGCTGACTTGGTAAGACGATCAACAATAACCCATATTGCATCATTCCTTCTAGGAGTCTTTGGTAGCCCCATGGCAAAGTCCATCGTAATATTGTCCCATTTCCACTCCGGTATGGGAAGAGGTTGCATGACACCTCCAGGATGTTTCCTTCCAGCTTTCACTTGTTGACAAACCATACATCTTGATACAAAATCAGCAATCTCCCTCCTCATGTTGTCCCACCAAAAATGTTCCTTCAAATCTCTATACATTTTGGTGCTCCCAGGGTGTATAGAGAAATTGGAACTATGAGCATCATCCAGCAATTCCCTTTTCAGATCAGGTAAATCAGGAACACAAAGTCTCTTCCCAAATTTCAAAATTCCATCTTCATACACAAAGTCTCTCAATCTCCCATCATTCACAGCTTTAATCTTATTCTGAAATTCTTCATCATCGGTCTGAGAAATCTTAATCCTTTCTAGTAAAGATGGTTTGGCAACCATTTGAAAAAGCATTGATGTTTCACCTTCCCTGGTTATTCCCATGTCCATCTTCACTAGATCCATGAAAATTGGATCCCTTTCAATTCTCATCATGTTCAAAACTCCATGGTCTTTTCTACTCAAAGCAACTTCCACCTTGTTTTCTTTCCCCGGGTGGTAGTGTATCGTGCAATCATAATCCTTGAGTAATTCAAGCCATCTCCATTGCCTCATGTTGAGTTCTTTTTGTGAGAAAATATACTTCAAACTCTTGTGATCAGTATAAATCTCACATTTTTCACCATAGAGGTAGTGTCTCTATATCTTCAAAGCAAAGATCACAGCTGCTAACTCAAGATCATGAGTAGGATAGTTTTGTTCATGAATTTTCAACTGTCGTGATGTATAGGCAATAACTCTATCATTCTGCATAAGGACACAACCATGTCCTTTCTTTGATGCATCACTATAAATAACAAACCCATCATTCCCCGATGGTAGAGTCAATATAGGATCATTGACTAATATTCTCTTCAGTTCTTCGAAACATTCTTCAAACTCTTTTGTCCAAACAAATTTAACCCCTTTACGTGTGAGCTTCGTTAATGGGTTAGCCAATCGTGAAAAATTCTGGACGAAACGTCGATAATAACCTGCCAATCCAATAAAACTACGTACCTCAGTTATACTCGTAGGTGCTGGCCATTCTTGGATTGCCTTGGTCTTAGAAGGATCAACAGAGATTCCATCTTTAGAGACAATATGGCCAAGAAAAGAAATATCCGGAAGCCAGAATCTACACTTTCTAAACTTCACATATAATTCATGCCTCCTCAGAGTCTTCAAGATAATGCGCAAGTGATTTTCATGATCTTCGTAGGTTTTGGAGTACACGAAGATATCATCAATAAATACCACCACAAATTCATCTAGATACTCCTTGAAAACTCTATTCATCAGATCCATGAATACAGAGGGTGCATTAGTCAATCCAAACGACATTACAGTAAACTCGTAATGCCCGTACCTGGTTCGAAATGTTGTCTTCGGAATGGCTTCCTTCTTCACACACAACTGATGGTATCCAGATCAAAGGTCAATCTTTGAAAAGTATTGAGCTCCATGTAGTTGGTCAAATAAATCATCAATACGAGGTAGAGGATACTTGTTCTTTATCGTTATAGCATTGATCTCCCTGTAGTCGATACATAACCTCATAGATCCATCTTTCTTTTTAACAAAAAGAACAGGGGCTCCCCATGGAGAAACACTAGGGTGAATAAATCCTTTATTACTCAATTCCTCTAGTTGTTTCTTTAGTTCGACTAATTCTACAGTGTCCATTCTATATGGGGTCTTCGATATAGGCCTTGATCCAGGAATCAAATCAATGGAAAACTCAACTTCTCGTTCTGGAGGATGTCCAGGTAAATCATCCGGAAATACATCTACAAATTATTTCACAACAGGTACATCCTCTATTTGAACATTTCTTTCCTCACCGACAGTTATTTCATTCTCTTCCTCCCCAATAATTGAATTATGTTGAGCTACTGGGGGTGGATCTAAATAAGAATTAGGTGGTGATGATTTTGCTCTAAAAATAAGATGTTCCTTATCATTATCATCAAGAATCGTAACCTCTTTCTTCTTACAATAAATATTCGCATCATAGTCCGAATGCCAGTCCATACCAAGGATTATATCAAACTCAATCATAGGTATGATGATGAGATCAGCAGATAAAGAAAATTTATGTGCTCTAATGGGGACTGATTCACAAAACTTTGTTGCAATGATACTTCCCTTAGGAGTTTTAACTGACAACTCCCTTATTAAATCAAATTGGAAATATCTAATTTTCTTAGCAAACTGGGAAGATATTAAACAATGCGATGATCCAGAATCAAATGATGCATTTGCTAAACTTGAGGA
Source organism: Viscum album (assembly GCA_963277665.1). Taxonomy (NCBI): domain Eukaryota; kingdom Viridiplantae; phylum Streptophyta; class Magnoliopsida; order Santalales; family Viscaceae; genus Viscum; species Viscum album. Next base: position 470,890,414 of record OY728156.1, on the reverse strand, counting down.
AACCATTAAATTACCTGCCACCATGTCTATCGGAGCTTTTACCTCAGCAGTAGTGGTAGCATAAGCCTGGCCTTGATCCCTTGGCCTTTTCTGAGGTAAGTTCTCCAGACGCTTAGGACATTCATTTGCATAATGCCCCATCTCCCTGCAATTGTAGCACTGAATGTTGGTAGCTTCCTTCTTCCCCTTGCAATCACGAGCTTGGTGGCCTTTTTCACCACACTTCTAACAGACTCCCATTCCCTTCAAGCAAGTACCAGGGTGTTTCTTCCTTCATTTACCACAGGATTGATATTCAACCTTTCCCTTCTTCCCCTTATTTCCATTCCCAGATTGATCAGCAGGTCTCTTCTTCTCTTGCTTTGCTTTAAAGTCATAAGACTTAGAGAATTCCTTTTCGGTCTTCATATCACATGAGACAATGTCTTCGTACGATGAAAAGGATTGTGAGACTAATGCTCGATGGATAAATGGTTTTAAAACATCAAAGAAATGATCAATATTACTTCTTTGGTTACGTATATAATCACCAGCGTACCTTGCTAACCTGGTAAAGTTAGCCTCATACTTTGCGACATTCTCATCCTCCTTCTGTCTCAGACATAGAAATTGCCTTTCCATATCTGCTCGATAGTCGCGAGGGAAGTATTTTTCTAAAAACAGATCTTTGAACTCCCTCCATTCCATATTTGATACTTCATCATCTTCCTTCATCATTCGAATCAATGACCACCATTGATCAACATCTCCAGTGAGGCGGTAAACTGCCATGATAACCTTTTCTCTTTCACTGCTCCCCAAAGCCTGAAATATTTTCTCTAGGGAATTTATCCATTGCTCAGCTACTAAGGGATTTGTACTCCCATTTAACGTTGGTGGTTGTTTCTTCATGAATCGATCTAACATTGATCCTCCACGCTGCGGATCAGGGTGCTCCATACGGGTAAGGTTATTATTCATAACCTGATTAAGTTGTCCCAGTATGGTGATTAGCTGATCGGCACCAGTTGTATCACCAGCCCCACTATAATTATCTTGAGCAGGAGGGCAATCCCTACATGGAGTGTGTGCATTGATACAGTTTCCATTTCTTCCAATAGGCACCATTTCTATGCAATGTCATAAACTAGATCAGTTTATGAATCAAAATACATAATCCCATACTTATAAAACATTCAACATAAATTGAACTATTGATGGATATAATCCATAATCATAAAAATGTTTTCTTTGAGGAATTATATACTCATAAACCCTTCATAATGATTTGTATATAAAATGAGAGTTATCCTACGCATATCCCCCGGGAGTGTCGTAACCAAGAGTGCAGCACGGCCCGTTGTCGTGCACCAGTTCCCGTTCGAGTCTAGCTCAAAGCGGTGTTTTCGGGTTTTACCCCTAGGTACATCTGTTCCAGAGCCGCCTCTACCTGCTCGTATCCAGACAGGGATGTATTTCTCAGAAAACTCACAAAATCTCCACAATACCAAAATTCCAGGATGTTCATCTATACTAATCCTCAAAGTTTATCTTAGGTCTACGTGCTCTAATAAGAGTTTATCTAAATCTAGCTTCCAAAGATTGTACTAAACTTCCCCTGATACCAACTGTAACGCCCCGACCCCAGTTAACCAGAGTCGGTGCATTAATTACATAACATTGGCATGATCACAAGAAAGATCAAATCTCGAAAGACCGATTGGTTTAGTAGCCTTGGAAACATTAGATATATTCATAAGTTTTACATTACATCATCAAAATAAAAAAGAACTACTACAACAACATATTGTCTCCATAGTCCACACTATTATCCCCTCATAATATCCCTGCAAGTCATTCATAATTTACTTCTTCACATCCTGGAAAAATAAAACATAGAAAAGGGGTGAGCTCAAATGCCCAGTAAGGATAACAATATAGCGGAAACTTTCATAAATAAGAATAAACATTTAAGGAAATGTATAACTAAAACAAAAGCCTTTTAAACTTTAACTTAAACATAGTATGGAATAAATAAAATTAAATAATGTAATTTACTTATTCACATGGATATTCTACTAATCGAATAATCACATGCAATAATCAATAACCACTTTCATAATGTTGGAATGCATAATGCCAGACTATCATAACCACATAGTCAAGGCCTCGTGCCAAGACTACAAATAAGATTTTGTCAAGGCCTTGTGCCAAGACACTAGCTTGTCTCATAAGTCCTACCGATGCATCGAGGAGCTATAGCGGGCTCCACCCGTCACTTACTAAGTCCAATGCATTCCCATATGAAAAGGTTTAAACATCACATAAACATTCGTATTAAAAGTAGCATACGAAATGTAAATAATTTCACCATAAACTATGAATGGTATAAAAATAGAACATCCACAGTCAAACATATCACAAAACCTTCAATACAATATAGAAGTTTTGTATCATAATAAATCAACTTCAAATAATCTTAAAATCCATCAAAGGATGTTGACATAGATGAAATCAATATTCTTTTTAAAGAAATATCTCCTTTTTTTTTGAAATCATTTAAGATCCATATAAAATAAAAAATTTTCTTTGAAAATATTCTTATAAGCTTGTAAGGGAAGCTTTGAAGATTTTATAATGGCGGAAAATAGCCGCACCCGTCGTATAAGTTAAAAAAACATTCTTACCATAATTCTGTCGAAAATGTTAAAAAGGACCTCGTTTTGAAAAAGACCGAAATATTCCTTTATAAACAACTTATAAAATTAAAAAAGGGTATAAATGACTTTAACTCATATTCTAGTAAATAGTAAAAATGTTTTGAAATACATTTTTAAGAAACATGGATGTGGATGATAAAGGGAACCCAGTAGATTATTACGTATAAACAACCTCGGATAATGAAGAGATTGTGAAATAACCCTTACCTTATACTTTTCCTTGGTTGGGGTAGGTTAACCTCCTGTATAATGGTGAAATAATTGTTATTAAATTATAAATGAATCATATACATTAATATGATATCATATATGATATTTTAATATTGATTTGATAATAATATCTTAGTATTATCGTTGTTTCGGGTGTTAACATACTTGTTTTATTTTATATGTTTTGTAAGCCATGTTTGTAATGGATAGGTTGTATATTATTCATATCCAGAATGATATAAAGTCTTTAAACATCATTTTTAAATCATCAAATGATAATTATACTTGAATGGATATGATGGAGAATAAATCTCATCGCATTCGTGGAGACGGTAGTCCGTACGTACGCACGAGCGACAATATCATTCTTTTGATATTAAAATAATTTAAAAATGGATGTTATATCATATATACAGAATAATTAACATGTTATATTTATTATTTACATGAGTTTCAATCATTATTATACCCATCCAAAATAATAATATATTGAATAACAATTACACCACGACGTGGAGACGGTAAGCCGTACGTACGCACGTATGGTGACATGTTATTCAAAGGGTGGATAGAATACTGAATATGGTTGTACCATATTTATAATAACATCACAGTATATTTGAGATACTGGAGTTATTATTTTAGAATGGTAAGAACAAAGAAATAAGAAGTGGAAGAAGAAAGGAACTTGAAAAGGGGTGGTGAAAACATTACCTCTTCTTTGGGTTCTTCCTTTTGATTTGATCAAAAGGGCTCCTTAAGTTGGCTTTCTGATCAAACTAAGGCCCCTAGGTTGTATTGAGGGAAGTTGGGAGAGTATTTGGGAAGAGTTTGGCCAAACCAAAAGGCTTTGAAGGTGTGAAGAAATGAGAAGGAGGAGTGCCCTTTTATAAGAGGGGTGAGGGGCACCTTTGGAAAAGCTAGAAATATTAATTTATAATAAATTCATATTCAGTTTCTAATGGATCCAAAGTTGATTATTCAAAGTTTAAGGTGGGGATGGGTCGAAAACAACTCAACCAATATAATTTAGACAGTTTTGGGTACTTATATTAACCTTATCTTTAAGTATTAACTCTAAGTTAATTAGTTTCACTTTTACAATGTCTCTTTGTATTTTTATATAATATGGTTAATAAACTTACTACATACATCCAGGAGACCCCCAAGTGGTCCATTAATGATGCACCTATCATGAAATAAGTCTCTTGGCCGATCCTTATATTTTTAGGAATTTAATATCAATTAATAATATAATATTTGTTTTAAGAACTCTTTTATGTCAATTTTGACACTATTCAATAGTTGATTTTTGTGAAACTCAAAACAGATTGATTACTTCGAAAAAAGTCAATTAAATCAATCCTAATATATCATATTATCCTATAAAATTAGTTTAATTCATTAAAAGTTTCATATTATATTTATTTGGGTATTTATAATATCAATTATTTTAATTTTTTACTCTTATAGTAATTACTGCATCATCATTGTGTCATAAATAAAATAAATTATTTAATGTCTAAAAATTATAAATAAAATACCATTACGTAGGAAATCGTTTTATGTTTATAATGAATATTTAATAATCGAAAATCCAACTTGTATAACCCTATGTAAAAATTGTTCTTCTAAAAGATGTAAGCTTATGCCATTTTTATGTTTATTTTAACTTTATTAATATAATGTGTCCCTACCACATACAAGTGGCTCTAAGGGGTCCCCAAATCGACCCAAGGATTCCCATGGTCGGGTATGTGTCCACCAATAAGGTTAGGACACGTTTTAGGGTAATTTTGTATTATTATAATATTATTTTTTAACCCTTATTTACCAGATTTACCCTTTAACCATGGTAAATAAAATATTTACCGCAGTAATTATTCAAAATGTGTAAAAATAAAAGTTACCTATTTACATAATTTGAACATCCTGATTCCAAATATTTAATCCATTTTTCCATATTCAAAACACAGAAGTGGCAGAAATTAATTTAAAATTAATTCCCGTTGTTAAAATAATAAGCGTGTTTTTAAGAGATAATAACTATCAAAAGATTGACACTTGTTTATGTCTGATTTAATTGTGAAATTATGTCCAATGACAAACATTAAATTAAATGGTAAAAATATATTCTAAATATACTTTATAACCACTCAAATTAATAATTTATCAATATTAATTATTTTGATTAAAAAAGTTGATTTTAATTAAAATTTAGTAATTTTCACTATTCATCAAAATATAAAAGTTATCCGAAAAGTACAAAAATTTCACCCTAGGCTAATTTCAATATTCCGAATCCAAAAACGAAGTCCATTTTGAAATATAAAATATATATGATTTCAAAAATTAGGTATTACTATTCACAACGGCTAGTTTAATTAGTTGTGGTGTGTGTTAGAACTCGAGGTTGCGTACAACACACGCTATCACATTATTCGAAGGGAAACGTACCGTGGAAGCTTGGGGTGTTACAATGTTGAATTTTTTTCATTTAACATCTTTCATGTTTGGGAATTATTGTGGAAAAATATTCATATATTATATTTATATTCTTTATAATTTATATCTTATTAGGATATTATTTTATAACACCTAACTTTATTCTATCCATTTTGTGTAAATATGATAACATTGTTTGTGGAAGTGTGGACAACCACCCACTCAAATCGATGTGAATCAATCAAACTATAAATAGAACAAATGAATTATGGTTTTAATAATCCTATATAATATATTATAAATATATATATAAGATAATAGGGTTAAAATATACATATATATACATAAAATTTAATTTTTATTCGTTTAATATGTAAAAGAAATGAATGTAACCTTCAAGCATATGTTTGTCCTACCATCTCCATGAATAGTGTGTTCTATTTCTGATCTTTAAATATAATTGATTATTATAAAGTCATATATATATATATATATAATATATGATATTTAAAATATTTATAAATTTTTTAAATTATAAAACCATGATATAATTAATAATAAAAAGTAACAAGTCAAAACATACTTGAAAATCTAGTCAATTAACTATCGGAATAGTGAAAATAATGAAGGATTATAAAAAATAGGTAATAAGATATTATAAAAGTTAATATATGATATTATAAATATGAATATGGTTCTTTTATAAGTTATTCACAAGTTTAAACCCCTTATACATAAGGTTAAATTCTATTCAACCAAAACTAAAATAAAAGAAGGGGATTTTCATCTCAAATCATAAATTTGAGAGATAAATATCATATTCACAACTTACATATTTCTTGTATTGTATCAACATTCTATTTTGATATATTATAAAAATAGTAATTTTATATTCATGGTATTTAAATATTTAGTTCCTTCATAAGTTTCATAATTTAAAATGTTTTAAAATAGTATTGGATTCTTTGGAATGCTTAAATATTATTTTCTTTAAGTGTTATTTTAATGATATTTAATTTATATGTGATTAAATTATATCACCATTGTTAAATAAAGCCTTTCATTTTTCTCTAATCTATATATTCATGACATTTTTCAAGTATTTGTACCATTTTTTCACTCATTGGTACTCATAATGTCTTAGATAATGTTTTTAAGAAAACCCAACTTCATTTACCTCTTAGTTGAAGAACCTATAATATTCTAAGAACCATATTTTTGTAAAATTATTTTCTATTTAATTTATAATATCAAAAAAAAATTATTAAATACATTTTTATGATTTTTTACCTTTGTTTTTTACGTAATCTTATTTTCACCTTCAGAACAAGGCATTTTAATATCCTTTTTAACATGGGAAACATATATTCTTTTTAAATTGTATGGAATATATGAATTCACTCACCATTAATTTATTTAAGATTACATTTAATGTTTAAAATTTAAAATTTAAAATAAAATTTTTCCAAAATTTATATTTAAAGAAAATGTTTCTGAAAAGTTTTCTAAAAAATGATATTTTCCTCAAGAATGTTTCTAAAAATTTTCATTATTATATTTCTATTATTAAATGAAAAAACACATTTTTTAACTCCACTAGGTATATGAATTATTGATAACATAATTAATATTCATATAAATGTATTAAAATTTATCTGTTAAATGATATTATTCACATTTACTTCATTGATTCCTTTTAGTCCACGTGAAATATTCAATTTGCTGTGTTATTTTGACATTGAACTTACCAAAAATATCCATATAGTTTTTCATGGATATGATTATTGACTGACCATATACCATTTACATATGGTGTTTACTTTGAAATTTATTTTTTATTTGGGGAGGATTTATTAATATATATCTTTTATTTAATATGGATATTTTAAAAGGAACATTTTTGGTTTAAAGGATTTTTACATGAACTATACTGGTTGACGACTAGTTAATGAAATCCCGATGGGTTATAGAACAATTAATGCAAACCCTATGAGTTTTGAACCATTTAATGTAATACCCACAATGCATCATTTGTCTCGTGAGATGAAATTCATTGGTGAAAAACGAATCGATCTTGTTTGGACGAAGACTATATAAGAATATACCCATATATTTAAACTGTCTTGGGAATAAATCATAATGGAAAAGTTATCATGTGCATGGGAAACATAATGTCTAATTATTATGAATTAATTTATTGAGAATTAATTTATTATTGTTATCCATATGGTTCACATATAAAAAAATATATTGATCCATTTTATTCTCAGTTTATTGATTAAATGGTAGGTGATTTCAGTTTCATACCTTTCATATTGATTATACCTTTTTAGTTATTTAAATGGAATATCTTTTATATTATTTACCTTTATATGTTTTTTATTCTTATTAATTCATTATTTATTTCAATGCACATAATCCTTACTAATAATTTGATCTCACCCTTATTTTTTTAATTCCCCATGAATCTAAGAAGTGTAATATAAATGACATGTATCGATATCATATGTGGAATAATTTTATTATCAAAAGAAAAAAATGTTGTAAGTAGTGTATTAAATTTTAATAAAAGAATCATAATATATCTATTTTACTAGGACTACTAAAATATTTTGTCCTTTAAAATTTTATTCCTCGTAATCATGCAAATATAATGGTAGTATAAATCAGCTCTGTACTTTTTAGGGTTGGGTAACTATAGTACACGATATGAGAACTAAATGTTCATTGTGATTCCATTATTTAGTAAATAATAATATTTATATATATATGGATATAATTAATAGAGTATTTTGTTATTACCATCGTTAATTTTTATTAGTATTTGTTGATTTTATTATTATATAATCGTGTATAAAGGAGGTAAATGGGTATCTTTTGAAAGTAGTATTGTATCGCCTGTGAAAATGAAGGTTATATGAAAAGTATATAAAATGTAAATATTGTATGGAGAAATTAATATTATTATAGCATTGTATTAGTTTCAAAGTTTATTTATGGATATTTATTAAATATTGGTAATTTAAGGATGGCCCAAACCAACATCTGTTATAAATATTCATGGTTTCCATTGATTTGCTTGGTATTATCACCGATTTTTCAGAAACATCACAAGATTTTCAATCATTATTACTAATCAAACGTGGAATAGGGCGATTTATTAAAATAATAATGATATTTAGGGAGAATTAAAGAGTTAAAGAATAATGAAATCATTTTACATGTGCTCACATTACCCACCAGAGAGGATAATGTTTTTATATAAAAAGAAAAAAAATGGACCTTGGTTGTATACTCATGAATGATCATAAATTGATATCCCATGCCTCCAAAAAAACATACTGATCCATTAGATTGGATAACCCAACACATGATTTATAAATGGATTCAGTTCACTTTTAATTATTGATTTGGTGACATTATCTATGTGCGTATAAGTGTGACATATATAAAGATCATAAAAGCCTCATCTATATATTAAATAAAAACCATATATCAATATTATCCCATAAAGAATGGTATTTTTCATAAAGGATTATGATTTTTCATCCATTAACATCCTAGGTAGGATAATAATAAGTCATATTCTCTGAGTTGAAAACATAATGCAACACTATCAATGATGAGGTTTGAAGAAGATCCAATATTCATAGACATAATAAAGAATTACATTGGAATAATAAATAAATATTTATCCAAAAATTATCAACTAACATATCCGCCTTACATTCAATAGAGTATCAAGGAGTCATATAATGATGATGGGCAGATATATAAAAAGGCATCGAATATTCTATTGTTCAACTTTTCTTAAGATATAGTTATTTTGGTCTAAACGCAAAATGCTTCCAATAAAAATCATAGATAATGTAGTAATTTCTAGATTATTCTTATAGATAATCATTATTTATTCATCTAGGTATGTCTAGCGTCTAAAATGATATTAAATAAATTATATAGTGGGATATCATAACTATGGAGATTATATAATTTGTATGTCCATTATTTTTATGCCAATAAGTAAAAGATGAATGAAAAATTATATGGTAATGTTACAAACAATATCTATACCAATATGAAAATTGGAAAAGATAACTACATATTTTTTGATTTGATGCCCAAAATATATAAAATAAATAACACATTCAATATGATAATAAATTACTCTAAAATGATAGTACATTTAATTACTATAAAAGAAGATTTAACCCTTTACTAAAATTCCATGAATTTTTTAAATGAAGTTGTAATAATTTAGAGATTGTTATTATCCATTTTATTTGGTCACGATATGAGTATTAACGCAAGGTTGTGTTAAGGCCTTCAGTATGAATTTGTTAGATATTGGATTTTCAAATTTTCATATCCCCCTCAGATATATGGCCAGCATGAGAGAACGATCCAAACCCTATAAGATATAATGATGCTATGTTCAATGGATTTCCATGGTTTTTGTGATTATTACATCCCCTAGTGGAATTACCAAATAATAAAAAATTCATTTATCACATTCATATGGATCATTATAATGATCTATATGGTAAGATGTGTTAAACTCCAATATAGTGGGATGTCGTTAGTGGGTGGAAACTTGTGGTACTTGATCATTTCCAATAGATAATAGAAACGGTTAAAATCATTTAACATCATATAAAATATCCAATATTGATTAGAATATATACAAAAAATAATCATTAACAATACCTAGACTATTATTCTACAGATAGGTTGTTCCTTAATATATTATTGTTGAAGGATATTGTAAGGTCTGATAAGAATGGATATATTAGTCGTAGATACAACATCCCCATTTAGATCCTTGACGTCATCATATATGTGGCTTATCCACTTGAACTCCCATTTAAACAATCTCAAGTACATTATGTGTTATGTGTATTAGTTTTCAAAAACTACATACCATACCCCTCACATGAAATAAATCCATATGTGGTATCTTTGGAGAATAGTCTTTCATATGATGAGTAGCCATTAATGATTTTATATTATAGATAAAGAGTTATACTAAAGAAGAAAACTAAAATAATCAATTTACTATGAAGAAATAACAAGTATGAGGGGTGATATGGGAACCAGAATAGGTGATGAATCATAAGTGACCACATTTTTTAGTTTATAAAAATTGATTTTTGGGGTGAAATTTATCAAGTGTTGGGGGAATAATTTACCTAGTCGTAAAATAAAAAGTTGAAAATCAATTTTCAATGAGTTATTTCATTACTTTGTAATTTAGTTAAAGAAAACACATCCACTAAAATGGTTGTTTTGGGATTTCATAAAATATTGATGTTCAAATTTAAATGAATTTTTAGAATCATAAGTATTGATAATATTTGAGTTTTACAGTAGCCATTAAAATTAGTATACATTACATATGAAGATATAATCTAATTTAAATAGACAAAATAATTGATTTCCCCAACCAGAAATATAATACACTATGAGGCCCATTTATCAGATCCTATAAGGGATATGGAATCAATTGGAATTTCCATTTACCAACCCAATATAATAGTCAATAAATAATGCTTGAGAGAAACTATATATACGAGATATTCAAGATTATCGAGATCATGACCCCAACCATGTTCTCTAAACCACTACAAGAAAGAACCATCATCTCACATTGTTCCCTTAATATGTAAAATATTGTATTATGGGGCCACATATTTAAACCCTAGTCATGTGAATTTTTATATTTTCATTTGAATAAATAATTATTATATTTATTCCTTTTTCATAATTTAATAAATTATTATTATTTTACATTGATAAAAATTACATTTTGATGCGTTGAAATCAGAATTATATATTTGGAAATATATTGTTTCAATTGATACGATCCTTTTTACAAATTCAATGAATTTTTAATTAATATTATTTTAAAAAATATTCTTATTAAATAATACTTCTTTAAATATAAATGAAAATATATTTTATTTTAGTCAAATGTAGTTTTTTAAGGGTTATAATGTATTTATATTTATAAAAATATTATTTTACAATAAATAAATAAAATTTAAAATGTAAAAATTATGATTTTAATAAAATTACATTTATTGTGTAAGAATTGTTTTCCAAATTATCACCTTAATATCATCCAATGGTGTCTTATGATCCAATCTAGTTATTGGGTAAAAATTAAATATGGATTAAATATACCATATTCATTCTAATTTCATAGTTTCTAAAATATGATGTAATAAGTCCTATAAAATTAATCCATGAAATAATAGAGATTTCTTTTTTTTCTTAATTTGTTTTTAACATTATTTAATTATTTTAATGAACCATTAATCAATCCACCCAATAATATATTTCATTTTATTGTTTTCAAATAAATTCATTATAAAAAGACTCACATCCACATCAATAATATTATTATTTAAAAAATTTCTTGTCTTCACCATATAAAATATTGAAATCCATTCCTATTAAGTAAAAAATTGTTGTAGTTTTGATAGATTTTTCATATGTTGTCAAGAATCTATGATTAGAAATTTATAGAGAATTTACAACTCTTTTTTTATAAATATTCACACAATATCCCACTCTTATTCACTCAAAAAAATGTAGTATATTTTTATCTATATCCCTCTCTAAATTCCACCCATGTTTTTTCCAATATCATAATTATATCCTCCCAAGATTCATGAACCACACTCTCATGGTATAGGATCACACTCTCTTCTTCTCCATTCAAGTACTTTATTTGCATTTATCCTTGTATATCTCAAATACATATGTTATCATGGACTAATAAATATCTATTTTATATTTTAATTATATTAAAATAATGATATTTTATTTAGCCCCTCGCTTACTAACCCTTACATAATCCATTATTATATCGAAGTATTTGATTCTATTTCTCCATATTTTAATCTACATTGTTTTTATTATTCCCTTTTATTTTTTTACTTGTGATTCCTAAGTAATTGAAAACCACCTTTCTACCTCATTAATACATTCCTTGACTCTTTATATACACTTATTGCGATACCCAAATATTCTCATGATTTTCCATGCCAATATTTTGTATTTCTTTTATAACCATCATCATTTCTAAACAATTGTGTTAACCTTGAAACAAATATCCTTCATTGATTAGAGACTCCCATGTGTTTAACCCACACTCCATAATCATGATATAAAATGTAATTAAATAAATTCTTATTTATTATTGTCTACGTGACACATGAATTAAAGTACATCATATGAATGTGAAGGCTCAGACCGAAATTATGTAGTCATACAATGTATGATTAATTTTTATATCTCATAAAATACCATGAATGTATTTTGATAGGTTATCATAATTACACTATGTCTTGGCATATCTATGTTTTGATATTATATATTCTTATGATATAAGGATTAATGTTTCTTCAACATTATTATGTTTCTGAAAAATGATCATCTTTTTTCATTCAACGATGTTCATGTTTATGATTTTACAATTTTATGTCAACATTATGTTCCTCTTGGATCACATATATTACTTTCATTATGTTAATATTTCATTATTCATTTTGGAATTTATATCTTACAAAACTCTTATCTATATCCCTAGGATATCACATATAGTATTAAAATATGTTTGGTATATTTGGGAATTTCATAGTTCTTTTAAAATAATATCATGGTATCCATTTTTCATGTTATTGTAATATATGAATAATTATCAAAAAATAATAGGAAATGTGAAATTTTTTGGATTGTATTATGTGTCTCATTACGTAATAAATCATGAAATAAATTTTATACAAGTTTTGGGTTTTCAAAAAACACACACAAACATGAAGATATATGTATATATATATGTGCATTTATTTGTGTGTGTGTGTGTGTATATCATATCATGAAAAAATCACTCATTAGATTCTCATGATGCCTGATGATCAAAGGATGAAGTGCATTGGGGCATCAAAATAAGGAATTTTTATTCCCTTCATCCCCTGCACTCCTGATGAAAATAATATAGAGGTTATAAATATATTTCTTCATATATATATAGAGTCATATAGACTCCATGTAACTAATAGCCACATGACATATAATTAATAAAACCAATGACTCTAGATATTACCATTATTTATTGTTATGATATTGTGGCGAAAACATATAATATATATATAAATAAGTATATATTTATTTATTAATACATAGGATCCACAAACACACATTAATTATATTGAAAACAAATAATCTCTTATTAATAGGGGTTGATAATATAATACGCTGTTTCAATACATTTTATGTGGGTTCCCATGTTATGAAGAATTTATAACATTTTCCAACAGAATGGTTCCTATATACAATTCACCATATCTTAGACCAAACACATTGTCAAATAGCAATGTTGTATAGTGTATTTGATAGTGGAAGATCTCTATATAATTATTTTTTTTTGATAGATCATGGAAAATTAAAATGAATCCGGTAAACATATTCATTATATATATATATATATATTTCTTTTGTATAAGAGAAAGGGTGAGTTTATAATTTTTTATCAAAGGGGAGTTCGGTAAATGATGACATGGATCATATCTATGAGGACATGTTATGTAATCATTAGGTAAAGGGGTAAATTTTTTAAAAACAATTAATAAATTTTCAAACAGAACCATTTTAAATAACTTTCTGAATTCTCTTTGAAAGAAACACCAATTGAAAAAAAAATTGTATTTTTAAAATTTTTCTATTTTTATTATAATTCTCCCTTGTAATATAGTATATTTCAAATAAAAAATCAATTAATGGATAAATTTAAAAAAATTACATTATGAATTCTAAATCCTTTCAATGTTTAGCATTTCATGTCAAAAACAGTTTATTATAATATATACACCTTATATATTTTTCTTAAAAATATATTGTTTGGAAAATAGTTTTCTATTAATGAATTTAATTTGGGATTTATGTTTTTTATAGACATGTACTAATCTTTTTTCAGGATTCCAATTTTTTTTAAATTATTATTCCCTCATGATTTTATGTTAATGTTTTACTAGTGTAAATTTAAAAATGATTCAATCAATACATGTGTCCCTTTTTTTAGTTCATTTGTCACAAAACATATTTCTTATTTTTAAAATAATTATTAGTTAATTAATTTAATTTACCCTTTAAATGTATTATTAAATGCATTTGGGTTTTCATGAAGTACTGTCTTAATAGAATTTATTAAAAATAAAAACTCGTAAAAAATTATTTAAAATTTAAAACATAGGTAAAAAATAAAGATAAGGGATTGAGAAAAATCCCAAATGTCAAGGTACATTTTTTACAATTTTACAGGTCAGTCCAATATATCCCATCATTAATCTTGGTGGCTATAATTATTTTTATAATATTTCTTAAACTAATTGGATTTTAAATAGAAATTTATTTTTTTTAAAATGTCATTCCGGATTTTTAATAAGTGATTTTCAAATATAACTAATGGAAAATGTATTATGTATTTAACACCATCACAATTAGATATTTGAAAAAAATTCAATTTTTTAAAATATAATTTTGAATAAACCATATTATTTTAAGTGAAAAATAAATTAAATTAAAATAAATATATTTTATTTTATAGAAAAAAATTTAAAATAGTTTTCAAATGATTCAATGTTAATTCATCCTTCTTTGATTATAAAACACTTACTAATTCCTTTTCTCCAAAAAAATATTCTAACATTTTTTCTTATGTTTAGGGATTAGTAGGTGATATTATTGAGAAAAGTCACAATTACCTCAAGTGGGGTGGGATAAAATTAAAAAAAATTGTATTAATTATAAAATTAACATTTTAGAGTATTAAAATTAAATTTATTTAGTATTATAATTTCCAAAATCATTATAATTCTATCAAAAAATAAGATATTCGTATTTTAGTGAAATATTATTTTGATTTAATGTTTTAAATATAAATATATTTAATTAATTAATTAAAATTATTTTAAATAAAAATAAATAACCTGAACCATATGTGCTTGTCTAGGAAACATTACTTGATGTCAAATAAAATGTTTTGATTAATTTGGAGATTAATATTTTATTAATATATTACAGTTTATGTTTCTAAATAACATCATAATATCAATTTCCTATAATTTTGGGAAGAATTTTTTCTATGGAGACCATTTTATCAAAAGAAGGATTCTATAAAATTATAAAGATCCTCTGATTATGTATCCCAGTTATATGTCATTTTATGAGTTTAAGATAATTTTTTAATACATAAGACAGTAAATGTCATTTATAATTGAAACATAATTATATTTAGAAAAAAAAATTAAATTTTCAACAGTAATGAAAATTGTAAAATAATGAAGATAAATGTTTTTAATTGGGTAGAATATGACACCAAAATATATTGGAAATAAATTAATCTCTTGAGTAAACAGTTATTAAACACAATTTTATATTTAATAATATCACATTTCAAAGTTCATACTTTTATTTTATTTGAAGTAATTATTTTTATAGTAAATCAAAACATTGTTAATTAAATTAAACTATTATATACATTTTGATAAATAATGAAGAATGATAAATTTCAAAAAATATCATTTATTTAAAAAATTAAACATTATATTAGAAATATAAAATTTGATTATATTTAACTAACACAATGAAAATAGTGATATTAGATTTTAAATATTATGGTTTAAAAATATAAACCTAAAATGTGTTTATATATAACACAAGTGCAGACAAATAACAAATTAATTGGCTGTTATTGCAGAAAAATAGACATATTTTTTAAAATATAACATTAATTCTAAGTATATATAATTAGGGTAATGGTTTTTATAGGCGAACTATATAGATCTAAGGATAATTAAAAAATGATGTGGGACTATGATTCATGATTTAATTAAAATCATAATATATATTTTATGAATATGGTAATAATTATATTCCTAAGTGAACTATTGATGAAAAAAGGGGATATACTTCATGAAAAATATAAATTCAAAAAAAAAATTATGTTGATGATGATGAACTTCTAAAATAATAAGTTAAAATTATATTTAATTCAATATAGTTGACATTTTTAGTAATAAATATTTTGTAAATTATTGTTAATGAAATTAAATAAAATGGTTATAAAAATTTTATGGATTAAAATGATAATTGAAATTAAATTAAATAATTGAGTTATAATTTCTAAAATTATAATTATATAATAGATTATATATATATTATATGTTAACATTTAGATAAAATTATAACTATATTATTACTTATATTTTAAAATTATTGGAAATTCATATCATATCAGATAATATTAAAATTACAGAATTATTGTTTTTAAAATTTTTAATAGATTTTTTATTTATTTACATTGAATTACAATTAAAAAATGTGATCCAGTTCCTTGAAAAAGTGATACTTTGTCAGTGATGTTAGATAGAAGTATGGATCCTTTATATGGGGAGATATGGGAGAGTAGTCACACACATGTCAGTGTGTAAGGGAGCTGTGAATGTTATCTTTGCCTATGTGTTAGTTTGGAAACAATAGAGAACATCCAGATGTATTATAATTTCTATAGCTGTTTAATATATTCCTTTTATTTTCATCAAGTATGAGATTGAGGGTGAGTTTTATGTGGGATTTCATAATATATTTAATTTTTCATCATTTCAAAAAATACGTGTCTTACCATAGAAAAAACCAATTATGTCGCCTTCTTCGTTATTTTCATGAAAACACCTACACCATCATTTTCATTAAACCTCTATATGGTGCCTATAGAGGGGTTATCTATCATGATATTTATACATATGTGTTTCTCTAGGTGTTAGGTACCATGAAACTGTGAGATACAATTTGGGAATGGATAAAAGTAAAATGAAATACCCATTAAACGAAGCACAAACCTTTTTCATATATCTACAGAAGCATAAACACAGTTTTATATATATACACCAGTAAAACATCTCACGGAATAATCATTCTGTGGATTATCATAATGTATAATGATCTAAGGACGAATCTCACAAGGTCACCATATTCTAATAATCCTATTTCCAGCATCCTCTACATTCCTGATGAAAATTATATTGATCTAAAATATAAATACATAATCATGTTTATGTTGAGTCTCTAAGAAAATAATGACCTCATGACATAAAATAGAAAACCCAAACTGATGCTTCTTAATTTTCATCATCATCTCCTAACAAACTCATATTGATAGCTAATATATATATATATATATATATATTAATTGTAGTGTATGAGCCACACACGCATAGTGCATGTACATAAATAAAATATATATTCTTATCAGTAGGGTGAAATATCATAGAAATTTATATCTATATATTTTAAAAAGGTATATCAGATATGGTGAACTAATAATAAACACAAAAATATTTAATGCATTCATGTTGTGGAATCTATGTCCATAAGGATTGTTAAATATTTATGTTATACATTGTATTCAATATTGTATTAGTATGGTCCTATTATGATTTTATAAGGTAAGGTATAGTTATTTTATAAAAAGTATATATTTTTAGGAAAACCCGGCATTGGAATTTCATTATAATAAATTTTATCTATCAAAAAAATTTCCAAACACACTTTTTAAGGGCATTTTTTAAAATAATTTTCTACTAAAAATTTGTTCCACTATTTTTAATAAATCTATATCTATATTCCATGTTTTCAAAATCAATCATAACATAACTGTTTGATTTCAAGAGGATAGTTAATGAATTCTATCTAAATTCATAATTTATCATTTAATGTATACAATATTTTTTCCAAAAGGTACACATTCTGTGTTTTATTGAATAATATCATATTTTTTAAGGTAATTTATCTTCATTGATGTATTTTATGTTAAATTATTTTATTTAAATGTGTTAATTTTCTTTTTGATGTTCCATGTTTGTTTTGAAAATCAAATTTCTTCTTGATTTATCATTCTTAATATATCTTGTTCATTTTTATTTAAGGGTTGTTTTATCAAGAAAACATATTTATTGAGTACATATCAATTAACTGTTCATTTATTCACTTCCAAAATTAAAATAATTTATCCCTAATTATGGTATTTTGGAAAATAATTCATTTAATTTATTATAAAGGGAACCTATAAAAAATTTTTTACTAAAAATTGTCCACATGGTTATTGTAAAATATATGGGGTAGGGGTTAATCTCATTCCTCAAGGTAAATTGTCTATAATTTTCGGGTGGTCCCTATATATCTCTTTAATATTAAATGTGTGCATATATATTTTCCTATGAATCATTAAACACATTATATTTCAGAAGGAAATATTTTCATTTCAAACATGTGCTTCATAGTTTTTAAGACGAGATTTTATAATGTTTCAAATGATAAATTACTTCATTATATTATGTCTTCTTAAAAAATATAAAATCATTCCATTTTGGGAAACATAACATAATAAATTATTTTCTTTATTTTTAATTTCTTGAAAAAAATTATACAAAAAAGTTTGAGAAAAGTTTCTAAATATTTTTATGCACTAAAAAGGTAATGATTATTTATTTATTTTAATGAACTAATGTTTATCCTTTAAAAGTCACCCTATTATGATTAATCTTATTTACTAGATTATAGATGATGAGGATATATTATGGGGTCAAGTAAAAATTTTCATGATATATTTTTGAATATTATTTCAGAAAAAACAAATTAGTAGGGAAAATACCAATTTCGATGGATTAGTATGATTTTTAGTTTGTAATATAACTTACTAAATCTTCAATGAATTTGACATTAAAATATATTTGGAATGTAGTGAGACATTTTTTTATGTCAATTTAAAATTATATTTTTTTATTCACTTCATTTTAAATTAACAGATATAAAAAAGTATGATATTTTTAGAACATAACTTGGTGGTTTGGGTATGAGATGCCTCACATCCACTTAATACCTCAATAATAACATCCAAATAATTAAATCATATTTTCTTCCCCAAAACCATAGTTTCATCATCATAACATTCCCATAAACAAATAATATGATCGACTTCCATCCTAGACTATGTTGATAAACACTATACCTAAAACCGCTATAGCCCATTTATAAGTTACACATTTAATATCCGTAATCCATTTCTATCAGTATACATTTATACACTATACAATTTTCCTTACACATGTAGAATAATCATATATATTGAAACTAATATCCATTACACCATGTTTGACTACAAATACTATAACCATATTCTGTAACAACCTCTATATGACTTCATACATAATACATGCAACAAAAATATAAAATAATAGATGATTTAAGGATAAACCATTGTTAGAAATGGTGAAAACCTAATTGGGACCTAATAATAACAAAATGTCATCAAATAAAACTAAAGTATTAGCAGAAAATTGAGAATCAATAAAAAAACCTTATATATCATAAAGATAATGAAAAAATATAATAAATATGATAACATAGTTATCTTGGATCAGTAGTGGTTAATCTCCATACACAAAAAAGATTAAAATAATAAAGAGCTGAATGAAAGGACACTAGGAAGGTATAAGGTCATCTTGTGTTCAACGAAATGAAATTCGATTAAAACCAAAATATTATTGACACAATGATTTCATAAAAAATCATTTGTTCTTTAACTATAGTTTATCAACACTGTGAAATATCATGGTGTCCTTAGTCAAAGATGAATCCAAAATAGTACTCTTAAAAATAATCCATCCCACTCTTCTTAATGGATATTCTACCAATTTAAAATTATTTTTAACTAAAACTATGTTGTGAAATTAATAATAAGACCCATGATAACCTCAACCATTATTATAATGACCCTTTATTTTACAAAACACATTTACATAATTTAATATTATGATATGATATTTTATTACGGAGAACACTGAACTAAAATGAAAATTGTGTAACCTTAATAAAATTATCAAATATTAAAATTATATTATACACATTAAATTGGAGGATAACAATATATTTGATGAAATTATAAAAAATATATAAATGTAAAATAAAATAGTGGTCGATTTTTCTTTGTTATACCATTTTTCTCAAAATTCTTTTTATATAAAAAATGTGTTGATATAAAAATTAAATTTTACTCCCCAGTGAAAGTTTTTTTAATAGATTAAATATTTTTTGATTAGGAAGGTAAAATTTATGAAAAGATTATTATTTTTTATGAATTAAAATTGGATTACTATTGGTAATTTTGCATAACGTGAAAACTTTAAAACTCTTATATTCAAAGATTTTTTTTAAATTTTTTTTAATTTTTATATATTTAACTAAATTAACATATCTTAAATATTGACTATAATATTATTGTTAAAAATAGATATAATTATATAGGAAAAAAGTTAATTGGTAACAATTCCATCATAATACTATGAGCACATAGTAGATCAAACCACAATTTTCTACAATACAGTTTTTCTGTATATTAAAAGTGTTATATTTAAAGTAATTTTTATATTTTTAATAAATTGAGTTAAATTAAAATGGGATTAAATTTAGCTTCATATATACTATATTTTTTAACATTGGTTTTATTTTTTTAATAAAAGATAAATTACATTGTTAAAAACTAGTGACTATATGGAAAATAAAAATGGTATAATATAAAAACATAATTTTCAATGATTTTAAACATGTTTTAAACCTAATTGGAGATTTATTTTGAGAAATTTTATACTTTATATTAGCCAAAAGTATATAATTTATCAACATTCGAACCAACTATCATTTAATAGTGTAATTAAATTATTAAAAAAAATTCTTCACAAACATTCCCTTTATTTACTCATTAAAATAAAAAACGTACACTAATTAATATAATATATATAACTCTAGAATTATTATGAAAACTAATAAATTTTCTACACTTAGAACCATATTTTATCTCAGAAATCCTTTTTTCCATAAATTTTAACAATTATATTCAAAATCAATGAGGATTCCAAAAAAAATATTAATTTCATCAACTTAAGTGTCTCTATTATAAGTACTTTTTTTCCATATTTCATTCCTCTAAAACCCATATGTCCTTTTAAATATAATTAATTTTTATAAATTATATATATAATTACTTAAGTACTAATAATATACTAAAATATTATTATATTATTCAAATCCACTTATTTATCAATCCCCAACCATTTATAAAAAAAATACTACATCAATCGTGTGAAAGTGTACACTACCCCCACAATAAAATTATTTTTTTATTTTTCATCATTATTTTAAATCATTATACAACCATTATAGATTAATATTTTCATCATTAAAAACATAAAAATATTATCATTGTGATTATTTTAAAATTTTATCATTTCAACACAAACCATTTTGTAAAAATACTCTCCCATCAAATTATAAGTCGTTCAAGATTGGTTTGATTTAACAATATTTATGAATGATGCTATAAAATCATAATATATGTGACTATAAGAACATAATTAATTATTAAATGTGATATAAATTGGTAATTAGTAATTTTATTTTGGTTCTTGATTAGTAACATTAATATTACACTCATTAATTATGATACCGCAAATCATTTCTTAAAAGTAAAAAATATATATAATTCTCACCATTGTCATGTAAACAAACTATTTGTTAAATTATCATTGAATGAAATTATAACTTTATAAAATATCATATAACATTAATTTATGTACCCTGTTAAATCAATTTATAATTAAATATGTTAGACGAATGAATTTCAACACCATTATAAAGAAATACATTTAAAAAAATATTTATTTATCACATATAATTTCTAAAATATATATCTAACTAATATATACATTGATATTAATTGTAAAAATTGTTTATAAAGAGTTATAGTAATTATTATGGTTCATATTTTTTTTATTAATATAGTTATTAATATTATTGATGACATTAGAAGAGGATCAACAGAGTGCAAAATCAATGTAAGGGTTTCTTCGATTTTATTTCAGATTCATTAGGTCATAGTATTTTTAAATATAATATATATTTTAGGAAATAATTGATCATATAATTAATATATTTTATATAATACATCATATTTTTCTCTAGTGATGTTTGTTATCGTAATCATGAACCACTTTTTTGATAAAATTATTTCTAAGATAAAAGTATAACTTTTGTAAGAATAACCCTCATTCTTATGAATGGGGATTTTTTCTTATATGATAGTATTTTTTCATATATTTTTTTAATTTAATGAAATGTATTTTTTTTATTCATAATTTTTTCTTTCACATATTTTATGAAATTAATTACTTAAAATATTTCTTCTATGTGGGGTTTTTCTTAAAAACGTTTAAAAATTATTCACAGTGAATTTTGTTTTTCCTTATTTTATCAAAATATTTATTAGATTGATTTTTTTGTCATCATTAATGATATATTCTTTTGTGATCTATATATGAAGGTTATAAAAATTATTATATTTTTATTATCAAAGATTTTTTATTTAATATTTAAATTCACTTCCTTAATAATGTTTAATGGGTTTTGTGAAAACTTTTTCATTTTCACATTTGCTACACGGCGATGGTTTATCTCTCATAATGTAATATATTGATTGATAAAAAACTTATATTATGAT
The DNA here is from genome assembly GCA_963277665.1 of Viscum album. NCBI lineage: Eukaryota > Viridiplantae > Streptophyta > Magnoliopsida > Santalales > Viscaceae > Viscum > Viscum album. Next base: position 470,867,449 of record OY728156.1, on the reverse strand, counting down.
TAGATTAATTTTTAAAATTTATTTTCTTAATATTCTATTATTTCTTATTTTTATATTTTCTGATTTTGTTTATAATGTTTAATAAAGCATTTCTATATCCCTGATTTCATTAATATATAATGAATATTGATTATAATTACAAAAACATTTATGGATGATGATAATGTATGGGTTATCATATAACATTAAAATTGATTGGATTTTATTTATATATGATTGTTACGTAAGGTGTTGATATAATGATTTTTTTCACATGTGTGTGGGCATAATGAGTTTGATCATATTTTAATTCTATGAAAAATATAGTTTGTTGAAAAGATAATTTCAATAAAGAGATTGATCACAAAAAAATTATATTCTTATGATAGTGTGGAATTTTATTATATTTTTTATCTCATTATTCCACATTTTCAAAATATTTTTTCCTCATTTTCATGATATTATTTATTTTCACATTTTTTCATGTATATGTTTTAAATTTTCCTCAATTATTTTTCATGTTATCATGTTTTGTGATTATTGATATATAATATGAGCCATGAAAAAAATTCTGATTAAATAATTCTAATTTTATGATCTTATATTTCACTATAATTTTATATAATTACTATATATTGATTTTATAAGATATTTATCCCCTACTCGTGTTCTCCATAATGTTGATAATATGAATCATTTTGATAAGTTTTTCCTTTACTAAGTGTATGAACTCATTTCATTCCTATAATTAGTTCTCCAAGTTATTAATATCGAAATATCATTTCATATCATTAGGAAAGGGTCTCTAGGAGTGTAAATATATATTAATAATGGAAACTGTTGAAAATTATGATATTTATGTAGCTAATCACAAAGACCCTAAACCCATAGTTATTTGGGTTGTGTTTATCTTTGTGTGATTTATTTATTAATCCATAAATCAAAATTTTCAATTATGTTATATTTATCTTGGATGAATTTAGTTCATATTATACGAGTAATTAGTTATATTGAATATTAATTTGCAGAATATTACAAAAAAACAAAAGAAATATGACTAATAGGTAATTTTATGTTCATGATAACAATATAAAATTCAAGTTAATTTGATATTTTTCCCTTCTCCTATAATTAAAAACATTATATATATCATTTATGTGTATGAAATAACTATAAAAAATACATCGGGATAATAAAATTAATGGGAATGTTGGTTATTTTCTCAATCGCCACCTAGTTCATATCCAAGAGGATTAACTACACCCATGATTTGATTTACTAAGGGATATTATTTGGTTAATTTATATTTTAATAATGCATAAATAAGAATTATTTGAATATATGAGAAGTTCAGGTAGAAAACTAACCATTGATAACATAGAATAGAACATAGAAATTAATAGGATAATATATGAATGAAAATTTTGAAATCATCCCTCTAAGATTACAGTTTCCATTTATGTACATTACTCAATTAAATTATTCTATTTCCCAATATTCAATCAGTCATGGTAATAGAGAAAACCAGAATGAACAGATCATAAAATGGGTGTGAAGGATAATTTGTAGATTGTGCCAGTAGGAAATATATTGTTATTTGGCATATAATTAAAAATGAACACAAATTCTCACCCAAGAATATCAAAATTAAGAAATAATGAAAATACTATTGAGATATAGAATTAAAAAAGGAATAAAAAATTAACTGTTGATTAATTTATGAGGAAAAATGTACCCTCTATAAGTGGATATTCTAATCCACTGGTCTCAAAATAATAGGCTCAATTTTTGAAAATTTATTTTCCATTCACCAGTGCTCATAAAATGAAATTGTTTTCTGTTCATTTATCATTAAAAAGGTGGTTTTTACTGATGTTTGACACTCAATTGGAATACCAAAAAAAAGGAAATAGACTATATGAAATGATAGGAGTTCAACAATATATTTTTTTGAAATAATTTTCTTGGACACATTTTACAAAAAAATAGAGTGGGTATTCCTAGAATTGAAGTAATTAGTAGAAGAGTGAGTCATTTCTTATGAAGTACATTTCAAATGAATCATGAGGTATGGATCAGTTTCTTCTTGGATACTGAACATCAAATCGATCTCCTCATTACTAATGTAAATCATAGTCTTTAAAGGGAGTTATATATTTGATACATGTATAACTATGCATATATTTTTTAATTTTCTCTTAATGTAGAAGTGTAATGTGGGACATCTCATTATTATTTGGAAATGAAAAGGATGGTGTATTACCATATTGGATATAAAGATAATAGAAATTGAAATATTATGACCCTTCTCGGGACCCCCTCTTCTTGTTGTTAGGTTTATGACCCATTATTTATATATTTTAATAATATATAATTATTGGGTTATGTTTGGTTTGGTTTGAAACTATTTTTGAATTATTTGGAGACTTATCTGGAGGTTCAACATTTGAGAATGATTAGGATTAATAGTGCATCCAATCCATGAAACCATTTTTCATGTGGTAGGAAGTATAATTGATCTGTATGGTTGGTGCATGATTTTGACAATCCATGAGGATTGCATAGGGAAACCATGAATTGGTGAAAATTTGGGAAAATAATAGTTAGATCACAGATTTTCAAAATATGGGATCCTATCGTGTGAGGGTTTATCTTGAGAGAGTAGAACCATATGGAGGGTGCATGGTTTTCTAAACCGTGCAGCTTAACTATGTGGTATACAGTTGATCTAATTCAAATTAAATTCGTAAGGGTTTGTTCCTCCATAATATCATGAATATTTAATCATGTTTTTCTCCCAATTAATAAAATGTGTTACCCATTTACCCAAAATAATGTTTTAGAATATTCAAATTACATCAATATTGTTATGTTTTTTGGCTATATATATTGAATTAAAGGTGATCAATACCCAGATCTTAATGATTTTAGTGTCATCCATCCTTTTCACTGACCATTGTGATTTGTTTTGTTATACCTCTAATTACGAGATAGGGCTGGAAAATAATTCTCCAAAGACCATATGTGTGTTGGTATACATACTAATTGTCTTAGTATTGATAATTATTTTGTTTTTGTAGTTATGTCATTGTGTTTCTGTATTATTCAATTTCTTTTAAATGTGAAAAGTGGAATGAATTCTCAAGAATTTTATAGACCCCTCTTAGATATCGTTGGATCCATTAGAGATTACAAGATCAATCATCATGGAAACCCATAGGGTGTACCAATTTCATTTAAATAAAATTTATGGAATGAAAAGGTGGAATTATATAGTTTATATAATTAAATAAATTGTGACAGTGTTACCATATTAACATTTTATAAATATTTTTTATCATCACCTTGAATAGATAATGTGCTAAGATATTATTAATCATAATTTGGTTAAATGGATACAATATGAAATGATGTTAAAGGATTTTATTGATAAAGTAAATGGTGATCCTTATTAAGAAGGGTAGATTATAGGGTTACTAATTTTGAACCTTAACATTTATATATTAAAAAATCATATGTGAGTGTTGGATTGATACCCCCTGCTGAGGATGGTCGGACTTATTATCTAGGCCCCCAAATAAAGCATTTGAATTTTTATGAGACTGGGGCTCAAAGTATATGACGTTTTGTTTCTATAATTCCCATCTCTGTGCCCATAATAATGATTTTGGATTGAAGCACCAAGAATTTGTGATAACAGTAACTAGACTGATGCACCAAAATACCAAAATAAAATTTCAATTAATATGAATAATGAATTCATATTCAAGAAAAATGTTTTAAATACTTATAGAATAGGTTTTAGACTCGTCTATAGGCCAAAGCCTTTATGATTGTATTCAGATTCATTGTGAACTTGATGGATAATATTTTTAACTAAAGAATAATAAATGTGAATCCAATTTTATTTTAACATTTTTTTCTTTATTATTTATAAAATTTCGTACACTATTATAGATTAGATATTTATTTACATGTTATGTGTGGTGGGAAGCTAATTTTTACCCAGGTGGATATCCTGTGTTCATGGTAGGATAAAGGAATGATTCTTAAATTTGATGAATGAATTGGGTTTTGATGTGAATCTTGGATGAGGGAACTATCCATGATTTCGACATGTTCTTGGGAGTTTTTAGTGTGTAATTATATTTGTATTTTATTCAACAGTGAACACAAATTTTCTTTGAAATATTTACTTCTTTGGTTTTGGTTATTTTATCTCTTTTAGGATTATCATGTTATTTCTGGTCATCATTGGTTATTATTTATTATTGTCTTGGATATTTATATACTTTTTTCTGATGATGTTATACATTGAAAAGTACTTTATTGTCTCTCCATATATCATTTTACACCCTCACATATAGACACAATCCTCTACAATACGAGGATATGTGCTTGAGGTCATGTGGTGAAACAACCCAAGGCACCAACATGTGGCACCCAGGTCAGGACATTACAATGTGGTTTCAAAGGTGGTCTTATTTTGGTTATTACATTATTTGAGAATGGTGGATATGAGACTAAGATGATGAATCCTTTGGTATTGATCTTGGTTATGGGAGTATCTAACCCATGTGTGGGGGAAAACAAATTTCCATGTGGAGGGGGATTAATTTTTTGGATGGCTATTGGAAAAGTAGAATATTATTTCACATTGGGTGATGAAATTATTTTTTTTATTTTATTGGTTTCTATGATTTTAAATGTCCCATGATATGATATAATACTTGAGTATCTATGAATTATTCTAGGCACTCGCAGATATACATGACATATATCACATTAAGAATACATGAAAAAACATTTCATGTGTGGGTTATAAGAAAAAATGTCTCCTTACTTATTTTATTAATTTAAAAGAAAAGGTGCTGAATAATGAAATTATAATTTTTAAAACATGATTATTTTTGTAATTTTGATTTTTTAGAATTGGTAATGGTTAAAAATTTCACTGGTTATAAAAAGTATGAATAAGAAAAAAATCACATTCTTTGTTAGTCCCTTTATTATAGATGGTTGAGGGTAGTTTTCGTGTTTCAGTTTTGATGATGGGGTGGTTTATATGATATAATAAGTTGTAGATTTTTGTGAATCAAACTTGTGAAAATGTGGTAATGATATGTTATGTATCCTAATATGTGTTCAGAGGACTATAGATATATTCCTCTAGGGAGATGATTGTAGGTAGGATGATATTAATGAAATTGTTGGAAATGATCCTCCAGTAGAGGGGAAAGAGTCCCTGATAGTTCCATGTGAAGGATCCGTATAGTAGTTTTGCGAGAAAAAATCTCTTTTTATGAAGTTCATGAAAAGAAGAGAAAGGTATAATATATGTAATATTTTTTATCTGACCTGGGAGTTCCAACTGCATCACCCTCTAATATTCACTAGAGAGGGTGAAAATGGTGCAGTTGACTTAAAGATTGAGTCAATCTCAACAAACATCGATTATTAAGATAAATCGATAGGAGAAAAGTGTCAAGCATTCATCATATATGTTAGGATGACCATTAAAGTGATTATGTTGTATTCTGGTTCGGGACTATCTATTTTATGACATAGAATGGAAGAAAATTTAGGAGATGTTCTATGTAAACTTTTACCTTGATACACTATGATATGAGAGTGCATCAGAGTTTATGTGTTTGACCTAAGGAAGCATGTCAGTGATGGGATATGTTGATCACTTCATTTACTTACAAAACATTGTTCTATAACTGATATGATATGAGTTAGTTCTGGTGAGACTATTTCATGATGGACTTAAATGTGATGTTATGGTATAGGATAATATCTATATATTAATGATGTTTTATAATGTAGTGAATCGGGATCTCATTTCTGAGGGGAACTAGAAGGTTGATTCCATTATAGGATAGGTGGTTTCAGTTATATTTCCAAGAGGTAAATCATATAGGTTTAGGAATAATCTTTATTATTACATTCACTATAGTTTTGGGAAGAGAGTACCATGGGGAAGGATTAGTTACATATGGAATAAATCGATTTTTTTTACATTGGTGATGTATTTCATGAAACATTATTAGTTTGTGTTCCCAACCACATGTGTATTTTTGAGCATATGGTAGGATAGGACATCTACATTGGTTCAGCAGAAACCCATAATAGACTATTAGTGATGGAGGAGCTAGGCCAAACAATAGTACTAAAAGGGGATCTTTGGCCCCATACTAGTCAAGTAGTTGGATTTCTAAATGTCTTGTTGTCTAGGGAAGAGGATGTTGAACTTTAGTAAATGATAATCTAAATAAGAAGATAAATCCAACATAGTTGACACAAAATGGAATACTGGGTGAAGGGATAGTTCTGTTGCATGTTGTTTAACAAGTACTTATTAATAAGGAGTATGGGTTGTTGAAAATTAGATGTGAAATTATTATAGTTTCTATGATTTATTTTAATTTATTTGATACAGGAGCCTCGAATTATTTTATATATACTGAACTTGTGAATGGATTGAGTCTGGTGATTGATATTGTTTATGTTATAATGATTATCCCACTGATAGATGTATAGTCTATGGAAATATACCTATGAAAAGGATGTTCTTTAGAGGATAGTGGTTATCATTTATTTTAGGATCTTTATGTGCCTGAGGTGTCAGGTATTGAATTTATTTTGGGTGTGGAATGGATGGTATTGTACCGAGCATACAACTATCATTACAGTATGAGAGTATATTTTACATCTCAAAAGGGTGATCAATTTTTTCATTACATAAAATTTTATATTCAGGCAAGCCATTTATGTCTAGATTATTAGTTACTATATGATCTCAATATTTATTTATGAGTCTTTTTTTGGATTATGGGGTGTGAAGATTAATTTATTTCCACCTATAGTGGGTTGGTTTTAGGACTAGTTTCCAAATGACTTCTTAGGGATACCACCTAAGATATAAGTTTATTTAAGGATTGATCAAATGCATGGAACAAAAATAGTTTCCATTCCACCTTATATAATGGAATAATAAGATCATAAAAATTATAATAACTATTTAGAAGACTTTCTGGAGAAGGTATTTATACATTTTATTACATCACTATGGGGTTCTCCAATATTTTTCTTCAATAAGGTTGATAGAACATTACTCCTATATGTTGGTTATTGGAAATTGAATTGAATGACGATTAAGAAATAATAACCTCTCCCACATATCAGAAATCTTTTTGACCATATGTTCATTTCATGTGGGTTTTTTAATTTCAATTTGTTTTTACAATATATTTAGCTGATATTTTGAAATTTTGATATATGAAGGATTATATTAAGAAGAAGTTATGGACTAAATTACTTCATTGTAATGATTTTTGGATTGAAAATTTCTCTTTTAATGTATTTAGAAATAAAGAACTTAATCATGAACCCATATATGGATTACATTGTGTTTTATATTGATTGAATATTAGTATACACGGATACACATACAGTTCATACCAAACACCTTGACAACATCTTTTATCCACCGAGAGTGTCTTAGATATACACCAAGCAATGTAACAATAGTTCCTGGACCGTTAGAGTTCATTTCATTGGAAGCATCATATTAGAGGATGGTGTTCCAGTTTACCTAGATAAATTTTCATCGATTGTTTCTTGGAGAAAATGAATAATTTTTTTATATTACTCATTCTTTAAGTTTATTAGGATATTATAAAAATTCACCAAAGATTTTTCTCTCTAATAAGCTCGAGTTTAGGGATTGATATGAAGGGTATCAACATTGAATTTTATAGATCACTTGATAATTACTTACAAGATTTAAGGAATAATTTTTGTGAGTGTGATGCATTGAAGTGGGTGGTATACCGTGTTTTGATCAAGATTTACAATAATATTTGCCAATGTATTGGTGGTCGGGAATGAAAATTGGGATTGTAGGTTTTGTGAAACATTGATACACTTTTCCACATGTTTCGGCCAACCATCAGAGTCATGATATGATTCTACATCATTTTCCCATTCTAGAGTGAAAATTTTATGATGTAAGCATGGAAGTTGTGGTATATCTTCTAAGGACTCCATGGGAGAATAACATTATATGGTTTATTTTTAGATGGTCGATAAATTTGGCCCCTTTATTTCCAATCTAGGAAAAAATTCATCTTTGATTACATAAGAGGCATGTATGTTTATGATACATTGTAGTTGCATAGGGTTACATTATGTATAGTTTCATATACTGATAAACATTTTACATTATTCTTTTGTAATTTCTTGTAGATGGTTCTTGGTACTTAAGAATTTTTTAGTATAACTTTTCACCCATAAGAATATGGATGATCAGAACACACTATTAAATTGTCAGAGTGCATGTTACGGGAGTGCATCATAGACATGGGTGGTTCTTGGGAGAATCATAAAATAATAGAATCATTTTTCTCTAACAACATTTTTAAATATACTATTTAGATGGAATAATATTAGGCACTCTATGGTAGGCCATACGAATAGACATTGAGTTGGATATGAATGGTTGAATTAGATTTGTTGGGACCAAGTCTCATGTATGACACATCGAAATTGGTTTTTTATGGGAATACATGTGGATACAATGTATATTTTAAATAATTCTTATGTTGACCAACATCACTAACGTCTTTATTTCACAGTGGGAAATCATGTATTCTTCTAGGTTTCAATGTTATTGGGTCATCATCAGATTCATGAATAGGTAATGTTTCCATCGAGGTTCATCAGAGTATTTTCGATTATAGAGAGTATCATATTATATGCGTATTTATTGGATATTTTATATAGGTATAGATCTATTCATGATTTATTCGATTTATGTGATTGATATCAATGATGTTTTGACTGAGGAAAATGCATCCAATGATGAGAAACTCACTCATGTTCTGGATGTAGTTAAAATGTATTTCTGGGAAGGAGAGTGATGTTAGTCGAAGTTTTGTGGTAGAATTTTCATATTCTAGATTAAACTTGGAATATGTAAGTAGATATGTGGGCCTATTATTCTAACATTTTCACCTGTTATGATTAGTGGTTCTTGAGAGTATAGCTTGAGGATGAGCTATTATAAGGTAAGGAGATTTTACTGTCCTAAAACGTTCCTAGATCATATAATATTTATTTAGTTAATTAACCATTTTTTTTTGTTTTTTAAGTATATAAATTGATTTGGTTCTGTTTTAAGAGTTTTGCAGGTGTTTGAGCATGATTTGGGTAGTTTTCTATTGGTACTTGTATTGAGAATGGTTAGTAAAAACCCTACACCCCATCTAGGAAATAATGCCTTTATGGTAGGAAGGAAAATATCTCTTTTATTACCTTTCACAGTTTTTCCATGCCATGAAAATTCCTTGGGGAAATCATGGAATATTGAACTGAGGGGAAAATAATGGGTGGTGGACCATGTTTCTAATCATGGGATCCAATTGTATAATGGGTTAGCTTGATATAGTATTGATTCATCGATAGAGAACATTCTACTAAACTGTGCAACATAACATTGTGGCTTATAGTTGGAAGACCTATACATTTGGATCTAATCTAAATTAAAATCATAAGTCCTCATTTCCCCTAATCTAATTTATTTTAAAACTATTTTATTATCTCAAGTCTTGAGAGTCGATCCCCATTGATATAAGTGCATGTTTTAGGTGATTCATTGATATTTATAGATCTATATACACCAGTAAGTATATGTACTTGGTCATTCTTTCAATATCTATTCTCTTTATCTTACACAAAATGATAGATATAATCCAATATGGATACATATATGTTTCCTGATGGTAATTGTAATATTTTATTGTTGAATCCATTGAAGTAAAGGGAATCTAAGCCCATCTCATAAGGATTATTGTTCCATACATTATTTTCCTAAAACATTGTAATTTTTACCATTCTCCCTTGAATTAAGGGCTATGTATGGGTTTAAATTCCTCAATGGACCTAAGGTATGTGGTCTATATGCTAATTCATGTAGTATTGATAATGATAATTTTATTGTAGTTATATCATTTTATTTCTATTTTTTGATACTAAATATCAGTTGGACAAGTGATTTTAAATACAATGAATTTGAGAGACCCTTCTAAGATTCTATTGGATCTATTAGATATTACGAAATCGGGAATAATGGAAACCCATGGGGTGCTCCAATTCCATTAAAATTATAATTATCAAAGAAAAAGTTAGAATTAAATAGTTTGTGAATTATAACCATTTATGAATGCATTGGCATGATAAATGTTTATAAATACTATATTCATTAACCTCAAATTTCAATTATCTAAAATATGATTCATGATAAATAGGATAAATTGTTAAGGGTAAAACTAAAGTAAAATGGTTTAATTGATAAATGAAATGTTTAACTATGTTGAGAAAGATTTATAAAAGAGTTATTAATATTAATCCTTGATATGTGAATAATGATATGTGAGTTTAAAAATGATTCTCCTCATCTATGGGTGGCCAGTCTAATTCTCTAGGCCCCTAATTCATGCATGTGCATTTGTGTTGGATTGATGATCCATGTACCCCAATAATTTTTTCATGATTGATGTAATTAGTAACTATGATAATGATAATGGATTGATGATACAATAATCCTTTATAAGGGAACCTGGACTGACCCTCAACGGTATGAAAATTAAATTCAAATTAATTTTAATAATAATATCCCATGAATAAATGAAGTGAAATTTCCATATGGTGTATGGTTCAAACTATGGCATATGCCAAATCTCATATTATACGAATGGGTTTCAATGTGAACCTGAGGGACAATGTGGTTAACTAAAGAATAATAAATGTGAATCCACTTTTTTTTGTAAATTTTTTATTCTTTATATAGATAAGTACATTGTTATAGACTGTATTTTTTTTGTACATTATTGGTTTTGGCCCACTGATTTTTACTCAAACACTACATCAGTATTCGATTGAAACCCAAGTATACTTCATTATTTCAGGATAGGATAAGGTTAAGAAACCTTTGTTTTATGGCTATGTTTTGTATTGGTATGCGGCATGGAACAAGGAACCAGACATGATTTCAAGACCACCATTGGAGTTGTAATTTTTTCTTTATTTTGGGTTTTTATTCAACACTTAACACTTATATGAAATGACATATTTAATTATTATGTTTTTTTAATTTTAAATATATTTTAATATTGATGTCATGTCTGATCATCATTTTTTATTTTTTATTATTAAACTGGTTGTTGATATATTTATTTTTTTAGATGTTCTATATTGAAAAATAGGGTATAGTTTCTCCATGTTTCATATTATACCCTTGCTGCAAATTGGAATCCTCTAGCATGTGGGATATGCGATTAAGGACAAGGGTAAAACTAACGAAGGGAAACGATATATCACACCTAGTTCTAGATGATACACAGATAGTAGGAAGAATGTCTAACCAGGTATACTGAAAAAATTTGAGATAAAGAACAGAAGTAATAGTACCATGGGATCAGGGAAGTGTTTAATTTTTTCTAAAATAGGACACCAAGACCGCAACCATTGAATGAAGTCTATGTGGCTTATTAATACAACATAAGAGAAGAATATATGACCTAATTAACCATACATACTACAATTCATCATGAAAATAGAGTTTAAAAATTATGAAAATAAATTCTTCAAACCTTGGTAAAAGGTATAATATATATCATACAAACCTCACAAACCAAGGGAATATTGAAGGGCATTTAATATCTCTACAATAGTGGTACACATTGATAATAAAGTGATGTGAGGTACACTTTATCTATTTTCTTGAACTTATAATTCCTTGTTGGATTAAATTTATACCAATTATATAATATTCAAATTATTTCAATGAAGGTTTAATCACCACATAATGAAATTCATATTATACTACATAAAATCATATTGGAATAATGATTATATAGAAGATATATAAATATTCTCTAATTGATATTTGTGGTTAGATGCATCCAATTGAACTAATTATTTTTCCATTGGTTTAATATGATATAATAATGGGTATTGATTGACTACCCTTTTATAAATCACATATCAATTGTCATGATATATAAATATCAGTTCATATTCCATTTCATCACATTATCTATAAATAACCCAACCCAAGTATCTAAGAGCAAGTGGTTCATTTGTTACATTGGTACTAAATACAACTAACACATCCCAAAAGAACTAATAGTTTTGTAGTTTTCAAAAAAAATGATAAATTCTTGAATTAAAAATTATATTTGAAATAATAAAATGAAACAAATTATTTTCATTGCCATCGTATTTATTATCTATATAATATCATTTCATATTATTCAAAAAAACATTTCCAAGAATCTTTTATGAAGAAACATAAGAAAGTAGCGATCTCAAATTCTCAATAACGGAATGCGTATAGTGAAAGATAAATAATCCATGAATAAGATGTGAGGAGTAAATTATCATAAAATAATGAAATAATAATAATCATATTCATTTTAATGTTATCCATGTTTATAGAAACTATTCAAAATAATGTCATGGACATAAATACCTGATTTCAAAATTATTAAATTTATATTGATGAACAAATAAGACTTATCATAAAAGCCAGTGGTCATGACATTTAGAATTAACATCAAGGACTCATGCTATAACAACTACATAAATGGGTAAGTATTTAGGAAAAATCAAAATCTAGTTTGTCTCATTGGAGTTATAGATTCATTTACGGGCTATATAATTTTGGTCCCTAACCATTAATTTCTAATGCAATCATAAAATGAATAAACAATACAACTTAAAAAATATAACTATCCATATTTGAAGATATAACTTATAGAATGTAAATATTTTCCCAATTAAAGTGAATTATAAGCCATATTGAGATAAATGGAAGATGACATCATAATAGTATAAATTTTTTTAAGATTAATTTTAAATAAATTATATAGAAAAGAATGAAAATACATTCAAAAGATCACTGTTCAATTTCTTAGAAAAATTTCTCAATTCCACTTTTAAATAACTAACCAATAGTCAATTTTTCTATAAATAATAAAGAAAACAATTATTTAAAAAAAATATTATCAAAATGTAAATAAATCATCAACTCAAAGATTAATCAACATAAAATTAAATTCCTTTCATTTCATATATGTTGAAAAATCATTCCTTTCAAACTTTTGTAAAATGGTTTAAAAGTACCTCATTAAAAAAAATCTTATAAATAATTTTGAAAATACAAAAACATGGTAAAATATTTCATTAAAAATACTCATTAAAATGTTGAAAATTTTATTTAAAAAACATTATGGAAAATATGTAATTTGAGGAAAATGATTCTCATCCGAGTAGAGAATATAGTAGGGTTTCATTAAAAACATTACATCATTATCATGAGTACATAAAACGGGGGAAGTGAATGTAAAATAAGTTAATAGAATAAATAACTAGTGTTGAGTAAAATATATTGGGTTTAATAAATAATGAACAAGTTTATCTACATGTATATACTTTAAAATAAATAATCCCACATAATGATGAGATTGTGATATAATGCCTTACCACAATTTTGACTTCCATCATATGTGTTAGAAAATTTTCCATGTTAAAAATGGATTTTTAATAAAAATATTATATAACCATAATAATATATATCATAATATATATGATTTAATTAGAATATTTTATCCCCTTTTTATTAATAATTTTATATTAATATCACTATTTCAGGTAATAACTTCATCATTTTCATGTATTTTTTGTGTGGTAGAATTTATATTTTTATGATTATCATGGTTACATAATAAAAAGATTTTTAATAATGATTTAAATAAAATGTATATTCATTTTATGTTTATTAAATGTAATTTTCAAAATATAGAGATAAATAATTAATTACTCTATTAATGGGGATTGTAGCTTGTACATGCGTATCAAAGTTTTTGTCACTTGTTGATGGATGAATGAAAGAATGATAAAAAATATATTACCGTTATTTAATAATTATTATGAAATTTATATAATATATATTCATTAAATTGTTCACTATTATAATCCATATAAAATGGAAATGAAAAGGGATCACATCGATTTGTGGAGGTGGTAGTCCACACATATATCTGAACGTGGTTGTCAATTTCCAATGGATTGGAATGTATGATGTTGGATATGATATTACAATTCCATATTAATAATTTTTATTCAATATTAAATATAAACATTAATCCCATCATAATACTCAACCATAAATTATGGTCATGAAAATTGAAATATATTAATATGTGGAGATGGTAAGCTATACTTGTGAACAAGCTATACATTCACCTCCCATTTAATAGAAAGAGGGTGGATAGTCATGGTATAAAAATAATAATAAAGGTTTATATTCTGTGAAAATAAATTTATTGTTTTTTTACAAATATAATATATTTAGATAAGGAAAAAGATGAAACAAATTGAAAGTTTTAGTGTATGATGATTACCACTTATTTGGGAGTCATCCTTTAGATCTTATCTTATGGGGAATAGGGTTGGTATTTTGAGGAGACCAAAACTTGTAGAATGTGTATAACGATGTTGATAAGTAAAAGTTTTAGGTATTTCTCAATATAGTTCTGTAAAAATGATGTAATGAATATAATGAATGACTTCCCTTTTATAATAGAAGGAAATGAGACACTTGGAATTACCAAACAGATTAATATATAACCAAGTGATTCTCAAGCCAAATGATTCCATATTATTATATAACTGAATAAAGGTTATTGTAGGTATTTAATGTCATATAATAATAAACAAAATTAATTTATTACGTGCTATCTGAAACCGTATCTTCAGGATTAACCCATTTGTTAACCTATTCAAACCTTTACAGCAATTACATTTTTTTCACACATAAGGGGTTATAATTGTTTTATATGGTGGATTTTGAATAATAATGGAATAAAGAATGATTTTTTTTAAAAAAGTATATCCAACTTTTCTCATTTCATTATTTTTATTGTTTTTATATTTTTAATAAATTATTATTTTTCAAAAATATCATTATTGACATTTTTGATGTTGTTTATTTAATCTGTATTCAAAAAAATAAAGGAAAATATTAAATTCGAATGTAATCCTTAAAAATATCTATAGTATGTTATATTTATATATATAAATAATTTATCACAATAACTCTGTCAAATTGTGTTACTTTTAATATTCTTACATAATTTATTTTATTTTTCCACTAATTCAATAAATATTATGTCAACCATGCTTAAGCATTTAAAGAAATTATATAACACATTAGAATTATAAATAAATTACCAAACTAAAAATATTTTTTCATCTAAAAAAATATTATATGTTCATTCAATACTTTCTTTTTTACCTATATGAACACATAAGATATATTTAAAAGAAACAGAGTTACATTTTTTATTTTTATTTTTCATTCTCAGGAAAAAAGTATCCCTCAAATAATTATATTTATAGCCTAACATGATAAGAGTGAAATAATATTAATTTAGTAGTATTTTGGATGGAGAAAGGGAATGATAACACTTAGTTTGAACAAATATTAAATTGATTTACACTTTAGGGAGGTGATACATTTTACCACAGTTACTATTCATAGTGAGGGAAAAATAAAATAGACCCATTTAAAAAATATAATAATCCTAATTTTAAATATAGAGTCCATTTTAGAAAATTATATACCTATTTCAGTAGAAATTAATTTTACTATAAGTGCGTCAAACATGATGAAAATCACTTTTAGAAAAAAAATTCAATTTTAATGAAAAAACATCATTTATTCACTTCCCATACATTATAAAATTTTTGGATTATTGGTAAAATATTTGACTGAATATATAATATATAAATTTTACTAATATCCTTCACTAATAGTGATTAATTTTTAAGATACTAACACATTTCCCTCATAATAATAATTTTTCAAAAAACCATTTATTTTACTTTCAATATATTTTTACTTCCAATATTAATCATTTGACGGTAAATGAATTTAATTTATTCATACAATTTTTAAAAATTATTTATCCTTATTCATACCTCTAATAAAGATTGCTCTATATAATTTATTACCAAATTAAATTTCATTTAGACATAGGGTTGTGTGTATCGTTATCTATCAGGGAAAATCAATTATTTGAAAATAGATATTTCATAAAATCTCAAGGTGTTACATTATACCGAATTTGATATAATTTCTTCCAAATAAATTAAATCACTATGGTATATAAATGTTGATATCTATCTTTCATAACAACTTTAAGTTCCAATGTATCTTACTCAAATTTCTAATTTCTCCAGAGAACTTGTACCAGGTGAGTTGTATTGTTTTGTAGAAATTTATCTCTACAATACATGATTTATTCTATATGTTCCTCATGATAATGATAATTTTCTAATCATAATAACTTGGAGTTCAATACATGAGATGGAACAGGTATTTACTTCCTCTCGAAGTATAAATGGTGTATGTCATGAACTATAGAGGTTTAGTGGAACTACCAATTAAAAAGTTATCATCCTTACTCAATCAAAACAATCAAGATGGGGGATATAAATAGAGCCCAAATTTAAATATTTTATGATTTTCATAACCTTGTTCATTTTAGAAATTCATATAAAAACCTTCTCTCCCATTTTGAATTACAATTCACACTAATGTTTTTCAACCTATTATTTCAATAGACTGTAATATAACTTGATGTTTTGTTGAGTAGATTTAATGTTATATTACATTTCATCATCCAGATACAGTTCCAATATCATTAATTCTCTAATATAATAAGAAAAGTTTGGAGTTATGCACTTCTTTTAATAAAGGTATTTTTATGGTCCCATAAAAATTATCGATCGAAAGCTATATTTGTAAAAAAATCAACTAGAGAAAGGTGTAGATCCCAACCACCTTTTGAATCCATATAGTAGTATCTCAAAATATCCTATAGGTTTGGAATGTTACTATAAGATTAAACATATGTATCTAAATTATATGTTGCACTAATAGTCAACTCTATATCTAGAAATTTCTGAATTTTTTGTCAAAACCTTGTGGTAATCCTTTAATCCCAATAAGATTCAATATAAATATGTAGTCCATGAAACATTATCACCTCCGTAATTTATATTCGGGAAATTTGAAGAAGAGATAAATCTTCTCTGATAGAAATTAATTTTGATGACTCTATAGGGTGACCAAATACAACCCAACAATCATTATATCTATTAATTTTTTTTCATAATCCAACTTTAATATTCATGGTGTTGTATTCCAATTTCTATTAAGGTATGGGTGATGGTTGTAAAATATACTTAGACATCAATCACTGGTCCATAACTTTATAACATATTAGGCACCGAGATACATACTCATTAATATCTCTACTCATTTTCTCTGACCTTGGATACTATTTAAAATACCTATATATTTATTTGTACCATCATGATGAAAATATAATGATGAAATGTGTACAACATCGAATAACTTCTTCTATCCTTGTATTCCTGGCAATCCTAATTGGTTCACAAGAATAATTATTCAAGAATGGTCATGGATAAAATAAAGGACATTCACCTCTTTCTTATATAATGCCACACCATCCTTTAGTACCTTTTTAAACCTCTCAGTAATGGCTGGTTGAACTTTTATCTATGAAAGCTAATATCTTTCCTATTTCCCCATGATTTCAATATCTATCTTATAAATATCTATAAATATTTTATCTCTTTAAATCCTCGTCAAGGACGAAATTTCATGGTCCTTATAAAATAGTGCAATAACAACCTTGTCCTCCTTCCCATGGTGGTAATGTATTGGGGAATAAAAATAAATGATAAACTCTAACCATATTCTCTAGTTCATCTTGACTATTTTTTTGTAAATATACACTTAATGATTTTAAGATCAGAATTTATATGAATCCACTCAGCACATTGATAATGACTCCATATTCTCAATAGAAAATTATTGTTTTGAATCTCCAAATCATGAGTTGAGTTATTTTTCTTATGAATCTTTAATACACCATAGGTATAACCCATAACCATATCATTATGCATGAGGATACTTCTCAATCCCTTTGTTAATGGATCATTATATATTACAATCCCTTTTCCAATTCTGTATAGTATAGTAATGAACACACTGGCCAACCTACCTTTCAACTCAATGAAAGTTTCCTTAGATTCATTTATCCATAAGAACATAACCTCATTCTGAGTCAACATATTGAGTGGTTAAGATAGTAATTATACATATCTCAAAAAATTTAAATAGTATCCATCTGACCCTATAAAACTAAAGATATAAATTAATTCTTTTCCTCTATGTCATTTACCTATAACATATATCTTCTAATGATTCACTAGTATACCCTTACATGTGATTATGTGACCCTAGAATGAAAATGTATGAATCTAAAATTCACACAATGTCAATTTTATATAAAAATTTTCATTCCTCGAGTTCATTAACAAAATTCATAAAATATATTCATGCACTTAATTGATATTTCAATATATTAGAATTGCATATATAAATTCTTCTATATATTGACCAACAAAATCTCTAGAGACATTATTCGTTAAATCGATGAAGATAATAGGATCGTTGGTATGTCCAAGTGGAATTACTATTCATTTATCATGAAAACCACATTTTGATAAGGATGTATTTGGTAAGTCCTACTTTTTAAACTTTAGTTTATAATATTTATATTAAAGATAAATCCGTGAAAATATAATTATTCACATAATTATTCAAATAGATCATCAATACAGGGTAGATTAGACATTATTCTACAAGTGATTGTTTTAAGTTCTTAATAATCAATGAAATGATGAATTAACACAACTTCCTTCTAAACCAAAAGAGCACATTCACCCCATGGAAAATCAATTGGATACGTTAATTCGTTATCTATATTCTCCTATAGTTTATTTTCATTTCTAGAAACTGAATTGTGGAAATTGTATATGGAGTGTAAGAAATATTCATAGCTTTAGGTATGTGATATATTTAAAACACAAATTTTCTTTTCAGGGAATGAATAAGAAGGTTATTACGATACACCTCATCATATTCTTGTAAAATAAGAACATTTTCAATATTATGTTTCTCCATAACAATATGAGATAAATTTAACTCAATAATATGTAAAAAACCACATATGTTAGGTTTAGTTTTCATTATGTGATCTGGCTTATCCTTGAACATATAGACGATTGAAGGTTGATTCACAATATTAAATGATGCTTCCCTTCCTCAAAAAAATTATATGTGTTTTATTTGGGGATATCAAATTCAAACCCAATATTATAATGAATATAACTATTAGATAAATAAAAATATGTATATGGAGAATCATCCCTCAAACATCTATTGGAGAGGAGTTACAGAAATGATATGCATTCATCCTACCATTAAGGGTGTCCACCAAAAAACTCAATATCTAATCATTGAGTTTTTGAATGAGAATCTGTATAAATGTTTCGTGATATAAATGATTTCATTTTACTAATCTAAAAAATATTATTCAACTTTTCAGCATTCTTATCACAACCTCAATTTCATTGTTCTATCAAAATCCCATAATAAAATTCAAATGGTATGTGAATTTTTTTATTTATTTAATTATTGTCTATATAGAGTTCAAATAAGGTGTACAGTGAGAATACACTCACCCTGAACCAAATAGATGGCTGAGATATACACAACCAAACTTTTTTGATTAATTTCAAATAGAACTATTTTTGGAAAAACCAATTGAAATTATTTTATCTATATAGGGATGTATTTCTATGAAAACCATATAATCCCTACCTTTCCAGAATTTTGGTAAAGTATCATATATATGGACTTATCATAAAAGTTATTCAAAGGGTTATATTCATTAATCATTGTTTTCCTAAATCTAGTTATCATGGTTTAAAGTTGTCTTTCTCTTATGCTCTCTATTAAAACAATCTCCCTAGCCTCGTAGATATGGTTCTTACATTATCACATTAAAACTAAATATTACCAATCACATATCAAATCACTAAATTTTTTAGATGTATTTTAATACAAGACACATTATTTAGTCAAATATTATTTTTGAAAACATAAAATGAAAACTACTATTTTCTTTGGGATAATCTGTATTCCCTCTATAATATCACAACATATATATCATTAAACATTTATAGATCACATAGAAAAAATAAATATAAGAAATGGTTAGTTAAAATTCTATATATGGGAATGTATACAAAAGAATCAATATAATGAATGAATAATATGAATGAAATAAATAGTGATCAAGTGATTTCATATAAATAAACCCATTAGTTTAAAACTAATGTGTGGACATGAAAATTATTCAAAATAAACTCTTGGACATAGATAATTGATTTTATAATGATGTAATTTAGTATATTGGACATCTAAAAAATATCATCGAGGCACGGTACCAATACATCTAAATATACCATCTCGTCCTTATGTCGATCCATAAATATAAATAGTAAATTCATCAACCAAATACCTAGCCAAGTTTATCTCTTGATACCTAAGGATGCATCAAGGTAATTATTAATTTCAATTTCCACCCATCACATAATAATTCAAATTCATTCAAATATGAATAAATTACAATACATAATCAATATAATTATATGTATTAAAGAATATTAAATATGTAATATGAAAACATTCCCCATTAAACCAAATCATATCTCATTCAAAGAAGCATTGAGGATGATATAATAATATTATAACCTCATTAAATCATTACATTCAATAATTTACGTTTATGTAGATGAAAATACATTCAAAATATCATAGGAAAAGTTCTTTACAAAAATTAAAATTTTACCATTAAAATAAATCATTTAAAATTGATTTTATTAAAATATTAATGAAAATAGTTTATTTTTAACAAAAATTAAATTTTGTAATGTAATATTTTAACCGATGAGTGTTCATTTTGGTGTTAAATTTAATTTATGTTTTATATTTTAAAAAACATTCCTTTCATAATTTTGTAAAACGTTCATAAAGTACTACATTCAGAAAATGAAAAGAATATTAATTTAAATCAATTTTATAAAATAAAAAGGGGGTAAAATTTTCTTTAATAAATAATTGTATACTATTATTAATATCATTAAAAATAATTATAGAAAATATGTATATGGAAGAAAATGATTCCCAATATAGTAATAAAAAAATTGAATCCTTCTTAAAGTCATTATTTTGGTATCTTGAGAATTTAAAGACTATAAAATTAAATACAAATATATAATTTATACAAATAAATATAGGATAATAAATTTATAATGTTAAATATATAAATATCAAATAATTCCCCCAATATTGGATTAAACAAAATGAATCCCAAATAATGATGATATTGTGAGATAAACCCATACCTCAGGTTTGAATTCATTTTTATGTGTCCAAAACTCTTATAGAAAAAATATTAATTTAATTTAAATATATTAAATAACTATAATAATATATATCATACCATATATTATTTATTTATATTTGTTCACTGCCCTTTTATTAACAATTATTAGTTAAAATCATTGTTTCGGGTAATAACAGTTTCTATTTTCGTGTGCATTTTGGTTTGGTAGTTTTATTCACTTAAAATCTTCATAATTGCATCATATATAAAATATTAAAAATGATATAAATATCATATATTTTCAATATATATTTATTTATAGTAATTTAAAAAAGATATATATTGATAAATTAATTACATCGTTCATGGAGATAGTAGGTCATATGTATGCATTAACGTTGTTTTCGATCTTCGAAGGATAGAACGATAGATTGGTAAATAAAAATTCAAAATTATAGATTAATTATTATAACATAATTCTTATATAAATTCATTAACATTATCCTTATAACCTTCAATTTAAATCAAAAATGATAAACAGATCATAATAATTAATTGAGCTTGAAGTACACACCTATATACAGGGGATATTATCATTTTTGAACAGATTGAAAGGTGAGATAGAATATATAATTTCATATTTATTTAATAATAATTAATTCATTAGAATAATATATAAAAAATATATCCATTATAATACCAATCCATAAAACTTGGTGATTAAAATTTAATTGTATCACTATATAAATATGGTATGTCATGTGTACGGACAAGTGGTACTTTCACATTCCATTTAATGGAAAAGAAGTTGAATGAAAAGTTTATAGTAATCATTATAACATTTAAGAATATTTAGGATACTTAATATCCTATTTTTTTGATATATATCACAGGTTTATAAGATGAGAAAATATATATAATATGAAAGATGATGGGTATGATGATTACCTCTACTTAAAGAAACCCCACATAGATTCTTATGGTACGTAGGGTTACTATTTTGAGGACAC
Source organism: Viscum album (assembly GCA_963277665.1). Lineage (NCBI taxonomy): Eukaryota > Viridiplantae > Streptophyta > Magnoliopsida > Santalales > Viscaceae > Viscum > Viscum album. Next base: position 470,845,065 of record OY728156.1, on the reverse strand, counting down.
AATATCCTATAGAAAACGTATAAGTATGGTTATAAGAAAAATGTGTGTGGATTTTTCAGGATCCATTTCACAATATTGTATAAGGTAAATAAGTAAAGGGTATCCATTTATAAGGGATAGAAAGGGAACACTTGTAATTATAAAAAAAATATTAAAGTATTACTAAGTAATTCTTGAGAAAATTTTTCCAAATAGACATAGAAACTTATATAATATGTTATATTTTTTAAATATCACCATCCAATTAAATTTTTTTTAGGTTTAATTTCTATTTTAAGCCTCGGCTTTTTTTAACACCATAGTTATCTTATTTTAACATTAACTACGGTAACAAAATTTTAATCATTAAGGGATTATAATTTAACTTATATGGTGAAAATTGGAACATGAATGGAAATGGGATGAGATTTTATAACATATAATAACCCTATTTCTGCTTTTAAAAATGTTATATATTTTGAAATATTTTATCAAAATATTATTTTCATAAAAACAATTGTTCTTATTTTTTACATAGTTTATTTTATTTGACTTAAACTACATTAAGAAAAAGTTATAATTATAATATTAAATGTTAAAATTTACTTAATATGTTATATTTTTCTATAATATCCATGAATCATAATAATCATCCATATTTTATATATTTTTATATTTTAAATTTATTGATTTCATTTTTAAATTACATTAATTAATGTTATCATCGTTTAGTACACAATTAAGTTAATTGTGTAAATACAAAAAATTAGAAATAGATTAATATATTTTGGATAATTATTTTCATCTCAAATTAAAAATATATATTCATTGACCACTTTCTTTTTTCCCTATGTGAAAACATAATATATAATTAATATAAAATATTCACATTTTGTATGTTTCGTTGTTTTAAATATAATATAGTATATCTTCATGGAAATGTATCCATAAGAAATTATATTTATAGTATTATATGATAAAGGAAAAAATATATTAATACAATATGATTTTTTATTGATAATTTTAACTCAAACGCTTTTTAGTCATCTAGATTATCATAATTTACCCATTACCGTGGTGAAAAATTGTATTGATGTTAATATTCATAATGCATAAATTTAAATGGAGGAAATTTAAAAATTGTAAAAATCAAGATTAAATCTTGGAATATATTTCATCAAATTAAATAACTATATTTTTCATAAATTAATTTTAAAATAAGTACAAATATTGTGATGAAACTCGCTTTTAGGGGAAAATATAATTTTTAAGAATATAACTAGATTTATTCTTATCTAATTCATAGTAAAAATATTATATTAAAGTTAAAAAAATTTATTGAATTTATAATATATAATTTTCATTAAAATCATTCACCAAAAGTGAATTATTTAATTTATTAAGATAAAAACATATTGTGCCAATAAAAAGACCTTTTCAGAAAACCAAATATTTTCGTTAGCATTCAAATAATTTGTATCTTAATTCTAAATCAATTTATGATAAATGAATTTATTTTATAGATAAATTGTTAATAATTTAGTTATTAAAATTCATACCCACCAATTTAACAACTTGGTTATTATTGTATATTTTACTATGATTAATTTAGACATGGGGTAATATGTATCACAAGATATCAGAAAAAACATTTATTCAAGGAAAGTAATTTCATAATATCTCAGGATGATATATTATCTAATATCAATGGAAGAATGATTTTTCACTTACATTGGAACAAATTTCTATAATGTCTGTTATGATACCCAAACAAAATGTCCTATTAAATAATATTATCATTTAGTAATTAAACATCAATGACATGAATATCTTATAAGAGTATGAAAATATATTTTTGAATAAACTACCTGGTCTTTCCCTATAGTGTGAGGATGTTTTTTCAATAAAACTCATAAAAAGATCCATTAATATATAAATAATTCCTTACATAATGGATCTAGTTGAATAGTATAAATTAAAGAATATACTATTGAAGAATATGGGAAAGGGATTTATAAAATCTATTGTTTTACCATGGGTTACAATAGTCATCTTTATTAAATATATGGTCGGTTCCATGCATCATTTAATTGATTATCATAATTTTAATAAAATCATGATCAAGAACAAGAATCACATGCCACATATTTATTATCTATTTGAAAAACTTAGATGATCTCTATAATTTTCAAAGATTGAACATTGACCTATATACCATAAGTTATGTGTCAAAAATGGATGATATTTCCAGGAAGATATTGTATATGATGTATCAAAATTATTTATTTATAATGATTCAATTTGAATATAAAAATTATCCTTCTATTTTATTAGATATGATTACTATATTTATTATCAACCATTATTATAAATATATGGATTTCTATATAGATGAAATTAGTATATATTAAAAAAATATAAGATCATGTAGATCATTTAAAGATTTTTTTGAGGACTATGATAAATGATATATTAAATGAAAAATTTTGAATGTGTGAATTACTTATACATAAAAAATCATTATTTTCTCACTTAATGACATGATATGGCATATAATTTGACATATAAATGACGGAATCTATTGAGAAATGTCATAGAATATAAATTTTAATCGAGATCTATATTTTTTTGTGTTAGTATGATATTATAGTAAGATTTTGAGGAATTTACCATGGCTATAAAATCTATTAACCAAGTTAACACATAAGGGAATCAGATTCCATTGGAAAGATTAATTTGATGTAAGTTTCAAGGAACACCAAAGGAGGTTCTTCACCACTCATGTACTTACATTACACTATAGTGGGGAAGGGTTTTTAATATATATTGATGCATTGAAAAATGACTTGGGGTGATTCCTCATACATCAATGGTAGGGTAATTACTTAGTACTTTTTATAATTTAATATTGATGATCTAAATAACCCAAAAATTTATTTATAGCTATTGGTAGTGATTTTTTGTATAACGAGTTTGTGAAATTAACTATATGGAAAAATTTCTGATATATATACTAATCACAAGGTTTTGGAAACAAATATTCAGATATAATTTTCTGATTTTTTACTCAAGGAGAAAGCTAAAACTGATAAAATGACATGACAAATAAATACATTACCACATAGGGAAGGGAAATAATCTATCTAGTTATCTTAGTACTAAAAACCATGTTATAATATCCATTATGAGGATTTAAAATGACACAATAATTCTGGGTTTTGAGAGGATGGATTTTGATATCATAATGTACGGATAAAAATCACACCATTTCCAAATGACAACTCATTTATCCATCCCCATAACAAACAGTGAAACCTATAATGATTGTGTAGATATATATAAATAGTTTACCAATAATTCATATTTTAATATTGATAAAGATGTAATTATATAGTCCAGAACTATAAAATGAATCCCATCAAAACATAAATTAAAGAATGAATTTTTTGATGATGAGAATATCTCATCCTTCCCTATTCATCTATAAAGTGAGAAGGTGTACGCATATCTAAAACAATATATCATATGGGATTTCATGAATGAATAAATTGAAAAATAAATCCCTTGATGCTTTGTATACTATAATGTTTAGTTTTAATGACAAAATTTTAAGTGTATGTTACAACCATTACCCATACCAGTACTGAAATGAAAAAACATATCCCTGTATTTTTTCATAATAATCTCCCATATTTCCAAATGTTGTAAAGATATTTGGTCTGTATTTGATCCCATTGAAAAGATGGTACATTTTATTACTATCCAAGATGTTCCTCTCTTTACCAAATACCCAATATATGCATAAATGAAATGGTAAGGCATCATGGATTAAAAATATTTATTGTATCATATTGGGATCTGAGGATAACCACATTATTCTAGAAATTTCTTTAAAAATCCGAAGAAACAGAGCTAGATTTTGGAACTAATTTTCACCCTTAGACATATGGTCAATCTAAGAGGAACATTAAAATATTAGGGGGTATTTTGAATTTTTTGATGTATTTCAAAGGATATTTGGATAAAAATAACCCCTTCTAAGAGTTATTATATAACTATAGATGCCATTATTTTATTTAGATTGAAACCTATGAGTATCTTTTTTGAATGATATGTAAGACTCTAATGTATTGGGATATTTTTAGAGAGTGTAATCTGATAGGTTCGAGAATTTTTAATGAATTAATGGATAAAATTCACAACATTTAAAAATGTAAGAAAGAAGAATAAAGTTGAATTTTTTTTATATAGATAATCATTGATGAGGTTTACTATTTGATGTTCATTAAACGTTGTTCCTTTGAATATATATTTGGATATAGGTAGTGGTAATGAAAGGGAATTTGGTCCCTGTATACATCGATCTCAATGATATCTTTAATCATGTTTAGCCCATACCCTATCATATATTGGTAACTCAAAAGATGACTAAAGTGAAAATGTATTCTAAAAATCGTTTTTAATGAAAATATATACAAAATCCATTATATATGCTAAGCATAAAATATATACAATTGAACATGAACTATCATATAAAGATAAACATGTGGAATTAATGGATTTATTAGACATGGTTATGAGGAATACAACCACCCATATAGTCGATGATCTTTGGAAAAAATCACATGTTTAAGTATGAAACATGGGAAGCGGAGGATGTTATTTTAGAAATATAACCTCACATATTTTCTACCCTGTAAAAAATAAGATGATAAAATTATTTTCAATGGGTGTTTAATTTCATTACCCATGATTTTATTATTTATTTTTAAACAATCAAATACCCTGTGAGTTTCATTCCTTTCATGCAACAATAAACAAAAACGAAAACCATGTTATTAGATAAAATTTATTAAATAATTTTATTATATTATATCTATTAAATTGGTGGTTATTAGTTGAATTACCAACACTTGAAAACATAAAAAATTTATAATGAAATAAAAAAAATTATTCATGGAGGTAGACTTTATAAAAAAAACTTTTTACATATTATATGTGCCATTCTAAAAATTTAATTTTTATCCCCTATAGAAATCATACCATGTCAAATGAATTCCATAATATGAATCAATAAGTCCAAATTATTTAAAATTTATCATTTTATTTTTATTCAAAAATATATGACTATTATGATTTATGTTTATTATAGTGATAATAGTGGAACTGTAATTTCGTAAAAAATTAGTTTTTTAATATTATTTAACTTTAATAAAAAATATTTAATTAATATAATTTATGTAATTACTATGATATGATTTTTAAATACTTATATAATTATTTTAATATACATTTAATTAGTAACCAATGAAAAATAGAATAAGTTCGCTTTATGGTTAAAATATAATTTTTAGACAGAAAATTGATTATCTATATATAAAATTATTTAATTTAAATGATAATTTAAACTTATTCAGAATTTAATGTATATTTAATGAAGATTAAATTTTGGGCTAACACACCCTAATTTCAATATAGGGGTTCCCTTATATTATTATTAACATATAAATTTCTTGGTTAAAGACTTGTTACCAAGGTAAAAAAAATTAAAATGTAAAAACATAATGTTAATAGCATGAAACATGTTTAAAAATGTGTGGAAATTTAGTTTTGTGGATTTATAATCCTTACCTCACCAAAAAAAATTAGTATTTCTCTATTTTTTTACCATTAACTCTTGAATGGTCTCATTCCACTATTGATAAATAATGGGTGTTCAAAATAATTCCTTTTTCACTTATAAAAGAAACATTCTTCAACTACATCATATGAAACCTATCCCATTGAAAGTATTCTTAATACTCGTTTATTATTATCCCATTAGAACTCTCTCCCTATTATTGAGACATTGTCTCCTTATTATTTCCTTAATCCCTTCAGAACCAAGGAGGGTTCCAATATATGATTAATTTTATTTATGTTAATTCCCCCCTTCTCTTTTGTTTTTTATAAATTTGTTCATTTTATAAAAAAACCCATTTTTATTATAATATAATAAATTTATTATTAATACTATTATAAACTGGTAAAATATTAATGTTACTACATTTTTTATTCCTCCCCATCAATATAAAAAATAATTATGTTGATCATTCACATGTGAAGACTATAGCCACTAAAAAACAATTTTTTCATCTATATTTTTAATTATTATCCAAACCTCTGAAAATATTATTCAAAACATTAAAAATATATATGTAATATAATAATTAACCAATTATAATTATATTATTTCAATTTAAACTTTGGTTAAATATACTCACCCATAAAATTATAGTATGTTCTTATTTCAGTCGGTTAAACCGCATACTTGAAAAATGATATAAATTTCAATCATTAGTGACTATGAAAAATTAATTACAAAAATATATAATATATCAATAATTATATAATTATTTTTTTTTGGAATGGTGAAATCTGAATATATCTATTTAATTTCGTTAATACCATTCATAAGTTAAAAAATATCAACACAAGATTTTTTTGTAATTTAATTTTAATGAATTGTACCAAATACTCACATAGAATGTAATTATAAATTTTTATTATATCATTAACCTAAAATAACATTATATTTAATGATATTATAATTTTTAACCTTGGGAGAATAAGGAATATAAATTCCATTGTAAAAAAATATTTCAATATAATAATTATTAATCACACTCTATATTATAAATAGATAATAACTAGCTAATATAAATACACAGATTATTTATAATTAATGCTTAAGAAATATTATATACAAAAATAATTTGATGAAATATTTTTATATGATATTTTTTATATATAAGAATTTTCACTATGATAAACTATGTGAGATGTCAAGGTACTGGGTTCAGAATCTCATTTTTTGATTCATTGGGTTGTAGTATTTCCCAATTAAATAAAATTTTAAATCATTAATTGATAATAAAATACTCTATTTAGGTAATTTAGTCTAATTACATATAAAAATTTTGTATCATCACTAATAAAAAACTTTCTGATAAAACATTTTCAGAAATCAAATTATAACATTAGAAAGAATAAATACTTTTCCTGAAAATATATAATTTTAATATATGTCCAGGTTTTTTCTTCCAACAATTTTTTCATTAATGAAAAATTATTTTCACTATTTTATATTACAAATATTTGAATTTTTCTATTTTTTAAATTAATTTCATTAAACCATTTTTAATGATATTGGTTCTTTAAAAAGGAATAAAAAAATATAATTTCATTGCATTTCAATATTTACCACTCTATATTAATTACCCTATTGTATTATTTATATTAATGCTTTTTTATTTATAACATTTTGATATATTTTTTAAAAAAATTATTATTTTTTTATTTATAAAATGATATTTTTAAAATTAATTTTCACTTTATCTTTTGTAACGATGATTAAAATGTTGTTTTGAAGACTTTTGTATTTTGACATCAACATTCAGTCAAAGGATTATCTCTCTAGAATATATATTTATGCCACCATATATATTTTACTATGACATGATTACTTCTTAAATATATGAAATTTTATATTTAATGATTTATTCATTTCATGTTATGTGATGGTTTTGAAAATTTTATGAAAACAATTTGTTCCATAAGAGTTTCAAGATATGATGATGATTGATTCTAAATGGCCCATGTATTTATGTATAATGATCATTGGGGTAATATATCATTATAAAATTAATTGGATTCATTTTATTTCTCAGGATATATTCATCCATGGACATAATTACATTCTTCACAAATGAATGAGGATAATTACTTTTCAAAAACATTATATGTGGACATAATGAGTTTCATTACATTGACATGGGAATAATGAGATTTATAATAATAGTTTTCCTATGATTATTTTTACACCATATTTATATGTTTTTTATCATATTATTAAGAACATAGAATATGTTTTTTTTTATTTTCCAGATATATGAAATTTTATTTTAAATCATTGTTTTTTTAAATATTTGGAACTCTTATTTTAAGCTCTCATGTATTATAATTATTGAGAAATATTTTGTTACTAGTCATAACATTTATGTTTCCTAATGTTATTTTTATGTTCACATATTTATATATCATGTTATATTATTATTATTTATGGTCTCATGAAATTAAAATAAGACATTTATTCCCTCTACGTGTTCTTCTTTATGTTTATGATCTGATATATTATGATATGTTTCCCCTTACTAAGAATCTATGCTCTATACTTTATTATATTCACATTCCCATAGTAATGAAGAATATTATATCATGTTAGATTTATAGAAAATGTATTATATGTTATTTATTATGTAAAAATAATTATATATTATAAATTAAGATTTTTTTGTGGATAATATCCAAGCCACCAACCCTCATGGAATTTCAGTTTTGCAATAATTTTTCAGATGTGATTTTCAAATAATGAAACTAATTTATTATTTATCATATTTTTACATTGGATAAATTTAATGAAATTTGTGAAGTTCCATCGTAATATATAGTAAATTCACTCTTTATTTCTATCATTCCTAGAAAAACATGACCATGTCTAAGAAGCCTCATACCCACAGCCTAAAACCACCACACCATCGAACATGACCATTTCCCCCATACACATTTCCCATAAGGGAAAATTCTAGTAACCACATAAACTGAATTACTTTAACCATAGAATGATGGCCTTAAAATGTCATAATAGAAAAATGTAAAATTCAATAAATGGGGGTATTGATTTTTCTTGTAATAATATTTTTCGGGTATTGATTAATTTATAAATTTCCAAAATATTTAACCTATAACATGAAACATCCACACTCCCCAACCATGTAATGTTTACACGCTTTAAATTTCATTAACATTTCATCAAAAATACTAAGACACTATAACATAAAAAATTTGTTTTTTACACCTAAGGTTAACCATGAATAAAAATAGGAACCATCCATGACCCTAACTATTAAATGTGTTACACTACCTCTTCTACCACATTCATTTTAGCCCATGTAGTGAAAAACCTGACCCCCATAACAATTAAACAGCTTTAAACACCCTATCTGAACCCATAATTATTTGGAAACATAGTAAATGGATTTACAAAAAGTAGTTCCCTTGATGTATGAAAAACATTTATGGGACTCAAAATTAACAAAGAGATATGGGATATGCTTCAGATCAATTTGTTTGGAAATAAAATTATTAACTAAGATAAACAAAAAAATTTAATGGAATCTAGTATTGATATTAGAATGGAAGAATATGAATGTATTAGAGATTATTTCATAAAGATTAATGAAATTTTAAATAACATAAAATGATTTAGATGCACTCTAGATGATTAATCTACTATAATTATGATAATTAAACTTTTTGACCTATTAAATTAAATGAGGCTTTCCCTTGAGGATAAAGGTAAAATATCTCTTGATGAACTGTATACATTTATTGTTTGATAATTAATTATAAAGTATTAATTATTTAATATGATTATTATAAAGGATGTGGAGAATTAATTTAAATCTATAAAACAACTCAAGATCAATGAAGGGATGAAATATTTATTTTTGGTAATATTAATATGGTGAAGGATGGGATAAAGATTATGAGAGAATCATGTCCTATAATTTTTTGAACATTGACATATGAATTTATAAACAAAAATGATAGATTCCTATGACATCCTTTAATAAAATAATATTTTGTAATTTCACAATAGTTGTTTCATATAAATTTATAGAGGAATTAAGAATGATGTGAAAGAAGATAATATTCTAAAAAATAAATAGGGAAGATTAAAAGTTTGATATTATAAATAATCTTTTACCAAGAAATATTAAAATAAATCTAGCTATAATATAAGTAGATGTCTAAGCAAAATTTCAAAGATTTGTGTAATAAAATAAAGGCAGTACTGAAAAACATAAAACCTTCCTAGGATAGGTTAATTAAAATGATTCTAAATCATGTTTTTATGACAATAATGTTGAGAGATACAATAATCATGTGTAGAAATATTAAGGTGGTGAATTTAAATAGTAAAGAATCATGTATGTGAAAAATATTACTTTTTCAAAAAAAATAAATAGAAGGGGCAGAAAAGTTACTAAAAAATAACATCTTATTTAATGAAATTAATTTACCCAAAATTAAAATATAAAATGATTTTGAAAAAATAAAATATAAATAAAGAAGAATTTAAATGATATAATTGATGTGTTTGAAATCATAAAAATGTCCTACATAGTATGATAAATAATTAAATAAATTCTAGATGATTATAGTCTGATTAGAAATAATTATTGATATTTTTTATCCGAAATCACATCAAAAATTTGAACCATAAAACCATGTGAATGTTAAATTTGTTTTATTTAATAGATTATTTTATTATGTGAAATATTAGTATGATTAGTCTATGAAAAAATATAATAATTCCACCTCTAATTCAATGGATGTTTTATAAGTACATATAAAAGTGTGTTTCCCAAAAAAGATTAAAATTTTAGTTTTTAATTTACCTATAAAATAATAAGATATCCACATATATACTTATTATTCATTTGGATGGTTATTTTTTATTAGAAACTAATTATATTAAGGATTATTTGGGGATAATTATTTTTTATTTGGATTATTATTTTTATTTCAATGTAGTCATTTAATTCATTAATGAAGGGGGATAAATATAAATAAGTTGAGAGAATTTCAACAAATATGAAATAAATGAGAAAAAATAAATCAAGTATAACTACTTAGAAAAGATTTCTTATTAGATATTAAATTTAGGAAATATTTTCCAAAAAAACATTGTGTAGAATAATATATGACCAAACATATAATAAAATCAATTCAAGATAATGGATTGTAAATTTTTTAGATAATTAAAAATCATAGTAGTTAATTTGGTTTAGGTGTATATTAAAGAACATGTGTAAATTAATTAATGGATAGATTGTGGTAGTTATTTATATAAATTGATTGTATACAAAACAATGAAGGTAAAAATAATGAACCTGATGGAGGTGAATTTACTTTTTGTAAATCAAGATCATTAATGATTAGAGACATTGAAACTGATGGAATTATAATTAAATAATTATATTTAATAACGTTTTTATTGATAGTTAAACCAAAATTTATTGAGTCGTAGTCATCTTAGTGATTATGGGAACCATGTAATTTTATAAATAATTCATGCATCAAAATGTTCATAAAGTGACAATGAATTATCACTAATAGATATAAAACTATTTTAATCCTACTAAAAATTAGAAATTCATTGGCACAAACAATTTCATCATAGAGTATAATAAGAGCTTATGGAACAAAATAATTGTCCATCAATGTCAAATTATTATGTGAACAATATAAAGGGAACATATATAAATATTCTATTATAAACATAATATTGAGTAGTATGATATATTTGAAATATTTAAAAAGGAAAAATAGAACCATGATTCCACAAGAAAGTTGAAATTTAGTCCACCTAGCCACATGAATTAATCCACATAGACTTATGTGGGTCAATAGGACATTAATACTCAATAAATAATTATTAAATAGTCAAATTCATTTAATATTTTACAACAATGAATAATGTTTTTTTATAAATAAAAAATGATATTTTGTAAATATTTACAACATTTTCAAAAGAGGTGTTGAGTTTGATCTCAGAGTTTATTTGAAGAAGGTGAAAACTGAAAATGGTAATTAATTCTCTAAAATATCAACTAATTCATATCCTTTCACACATTTGATCAATAATTCATATAGTTATTTATATATACATTAAATAAATGATGTTTTATAGAGTAATATTATATGGTTGGATAATATTTGGTGAGTCTTGTAAGCTGAATCTATTATATCATAATATTTTCAAATCAGAAGTCAATATAGCTGTTGATTTTGAGAATATATTTTTATTAAATCCTAAATCCATCATGAAAGACTTTAAAATATGGTAGAAGTATATTTCAATTGTGAATTGTGTTAATTATTTTGTAAACCCCATGCATTATGAAGATAAAAAAATCATGATATAAGAAAATTCGGTGACAAAACAGAAGATGGTGTCTTCGTGGTCCAATTATCTTATGAAAAAAGATAAAATTATAGAAAAAATGATATAAATTGGGTGGATTTTTCTCAATGTAATATTATTAAAAATAAAAACAATATTATAAAATTAAGTAGATTTTAGGAATATACATTTTAATCATATGCATATTTGAATAAAATAATACAATAAAAATTTATAAATTAACTAGATAATTTTAATGTTAATTAAAATAAAACTATTAATAATAATATCTTTTCTAGAGATAATAAATTACAATATCTAAGTCTAATTAATCCCATGGAACATGAAAATTTGATAACAAATCAAAATTAAAAAATTTCTACTAGAAGAAGGTCGAGAGTTCATAATTAAACAAAAAATATTTTTCAATATGGGATATAATTATTTGATAAGGTGGTTGAACACAAATAATGAATATATTCAATAATTAAGGAAATATATTATATTGAAATAAATTTAACATGGGATTCTATTCCAATATTCAAATGGAATTATTTCATAAAAACAGTGTGGGATTTCAAAAATAATATAAATGTTAATGGTTTCATTTCAACAAATAGATGAAGAAAACATCCTAAAGTCTTTTTCCTTATTGAGATAATTGATTCTTATGATCCATTTTCTCCAACTTCAATACGTGAATCCATAATTGTTTTGGTTATTATAGCTCATGTTAATTAAAATATTTATAAAATGGGTTTGAATCATAATTTTTTAAAAATTGAATGAAATTTATATCGATGAGCATGATGTTTTTATTCCTGAAATTGGTGGGTCCATGTTAAGTTAATTGATATTATTATAATATGGGTTCAAATATACCCCTATATCATGGTTCTAAAAATGAATGTTTTTTGGGATAATTGAACATTGTAATGGAAATGTTGAAAATAACCTATATGATTAATATATGAGAACATGTACACTTATATTCATATATTATGATAAATAAATCAATTTTAAAAGGGGATAAAGTGCATTATTATGAAGAATATTCATAAAAATTTAAAATTGATTTTAAATTTTATTGGTAGAGACGAGTATCTTCTTTAGAATTTATGTTATACGAAAATAACAATTTATTTTTTCAGGAAATAAAAAATAATGAAACTAATATCTGAAAACATATGGTATAAAAGATTCAAAATTGGTGTCCAAACTAATGAATAATGGGTTGAATATGATTGAGTATGATTTATAGCTAAATATGGATCCAAATATATTCATAATGATAATTTGTTGTTTTCATTATCTTTCTACATCAAGATACTAAACTATTAATTGTATCAAATTTTGTGTTAGTTATCAATGTAATCCAAAATAATAATAAATTAGGTTATTAGGAGAGTTCACAAATATATCCAATGATATTTAGACTATGGGATACCATACTAAAGTATTGAGCACCAAAGCTTATTTGATTATGTTAATTCTAACTGGCCTTAATATTAAGATGTCCTGAATTTAACATCAAGTGCTATATTCTTTTTGGGATAATGTTTATTAATATTTAATAGTAATAAGATAAATGTATTGACATTACCTACTAATTTTTTAAAAAAAATTACTAATTTTTTTTTCAAATATTATTTTAATGAAATTAAAATAGAAAGAAAGGATGGTGAGATTTGAGAACCCAGGAAAATTTCATTTGATAATAAAAGTTCATATTATATTATTATAACTCAAATGTAATAATAAAAATCTAAAAATTATGAAATTAAATTTATTTAAAATATTTTTCTTATTTACTATTTTTTAATATATATCTTTCTTCAAATGTTTGGGAATTTTTCAAAAATATTTTGAGTGTTAATTATTGAAAAAATGGAAGATCCTAGAGAATTATTTTGGATGTTTTTCATTGATTTATATCTCGAATAATGAACTATTAATATTTATGAGAATTTGTTTTAATTATCAAAATATTTTTAAAGTGATTTGAAATAATTTAATGTGGTTTATAATAATTATATATTAGTTGTGAATACCATAGATAATAATAAAATATATTAGAGTTTGATAATATATAGAAATTATAATAATCCACTATATGTAAGAGTAATTCATATTCTCTAAGTCTTATTTAATATTAACCATGAAATTTATTAGAGTTTGAGTGAGAATATGAACAGGTATTTTTATCAATCCCAATATGTAAACGTTATCCCAACCATAGTGACATTAAATTGAAAACATATTGAGACATGTACTAATAAATTAAGATATGTTTCCTAATATTTATTTTTTATCAAAGTATTCAAAGGGATACAAAATAATTACTCAAATGGTTGTGTGATTTTAGAAATTCTGAATGCTCCACTAGGATATATTATAGTTATTTATATTTTATATGGCTAAAGAATCATTAAATGAAAGATATATAAGGCACAACAATTCATTTTTGGAGATATATAAAATCAATCAAGATGCATTTAAGGGTATGATTGACTTCATGTGAGAAAAAAAATATAGTTAAAAAGGACATCTCTCTCTATGTGGGAGTTTTATAGAGATGCACAACTATTTGATGGTATGGATATAGATATACATAATAACATAAAATCTGAATATAATGTATGGCTATTAAAAATTAATATTTTTGTGACTCCAATGAATTCTTCAATTAAATTTTTAGATAAATACATTAATATTTTAAATTGGTGAATTAGGGGAAAATATTTATGAATTAAGTTAGTTGGATATTTTTATATGATCATGTTTTATATATCGAGTTATATATAGAGATCAATGAATCCTGATTTTATATTAGGTGAATTTAATTATAAATTGTTAATATCAAAAAATTATAATTATAATAATATAAAATATGAAAATTTAAAATTGTTAACTGAAATTTAACATTGATAAATTAATGATTTATATTTAAAATTGTTTGAATGAATATGTTGGTAATTTATTGAAATATGAATTTCAACACTACTTATCATAATCATAATGATTTATAGTATATGATGTAAATTATAAATATAAAGGATATTATATGATATTAATAGACGGATTTCTATGGAAGTTCGGATCAACATGATCCCTAGGTAGAGTTCTCTTATAAAAAAAGTGCATTCAGGCATTTAGAGTGAACAATATAATGCTCATTATCGGAAGAGATGTTAGAATCGAATATGAATGTATGATGTTGGAGAGATTATATCGATAAATCCTTAAACATCCAGATAAATTATAGAGAAGTTTCAAACCATTAAGTGTAGTTTGAATGTGGCATAAATTATATAGAATAGTAATGTATATAATAATTGATGAGATATATTGTTTAAATATGGTGATAAGGATTTTCTTGGAACCAAAAAACGTGTCCAAAAGATTTATAATGTGCCGCCAAAATGATCACATAGTGTATCTTGTTTCTTAAGATTCAATTTTATTAGTCATAGAGTCGTATTGAAGATATGGATTAGATGTTATGGTCGTTTGATGTTAGGTAGGAAAATTGGTTCATAGATCCCATTCATAGAGATGACTATGCAATGACGAAGTAGTAATGGCACACTCCCAGAGTCTGACGGATCTACCTCCATTTTTAAAGAATTATTTCCTTCTGCGTGAACCTTTGATCATTGTGACACCATAATTTCGTATAAATACCCCATCATTCCTTCATTTAAAAAGAGGATATGCCACCAGGTTTCACCATTATGCTCTCAATTTGATGATCTTATGTTCTCCTCATGATCCTCTTTAGTAGATCTACCATGATCCATGAAACCACATTTCATGTGTTCTTGAAAACTTCTACACTAAGTGGAAATTCCCTACACGAATTCCTACACCCTTCTCAATGGAAAAAATGCTTTTGAAGATCATAAATATTTGTAAATAATTCAACTATTGTAATGGACACCCCCTATGAATTAGGGAATGCATCACGAGAAACTAAGATATAAAAATCCATCTCCTTTATAAAGACCTAATCTCCATGAATCCTCAACCTTTGTTGATCCCAAATCTCCATGAATCAGCTTCGTGAATCACCATCTTCTTCATGAAGACCTTCCCTTCAGAAATATCCTACCTTCACATCCACTAGTCCATATTGTGGGGGTTGTGCCCCCACACCCCCACTTAGAATCATTTCCAAGCTATGGTCCCAGTACTCCAGGATGTTCCCTTCACTACCATCACTAACACCAATGAAAAATGGAGAGTCACACTATGAACATTTTTTTCTGGGTCGACCCCTTTTTCTGTTGCACCATTCTCCTATCCAAACTTTTATACAAAGAAATGCATGATTTGAGATACTCCTTCACACTCTGTGAAACTCCTTGAGTTGACATATTCTTCTTGGCCCCTTTACCATGTCATGAGTTGAGATTATAATCTAAAATTCCATGAGTACCATTAGTTGACCATTCCTCAAGAAGATATACAAACCTCAACACATGCCTCTTATTCCAGATCGAACCAGATAGGGCGGCACTTTCGTGAGTCCGACACCAACCATTTCTAGGCACCTTAATCCTAATATTCCTCATTACACAAATATAAAAATTATGAAATCCTATAGGAAAACATAGGATGACACCTATTCCAAATAGAAGATGCCTTATGCATCAAGAATAATATACCTACAGTCATCACTACACGAATTTAAACTATAACATACCCTATCATTCAAGAATATGATTACTTGTGAATTAATAAGAGTATTAATCATCATGAGATGAATAAAAAACAATCAATTTGGGCCTCCTAAAGTGTTTAATTCCTCAATCCACTTACATAAACCCATAATCCAATCGATATGTCCTCATGGATAGACATAACAATGAAATTACAGGTAATTTCAATGTGTAAGCCTCATTCATCATTTCTGCTTCATAATGGCTCATAGGCAGCTTCTTTGTTTAAGACTCATTCATAATTGTTGCTTCTTATTATTACTCATGAAGTCTCCACATAATCCCTAAACCACCTTCTTAGGATTCCCTTTTTAAGAAATCCCTAATCTACATCTCTCCATGCTAATAGCCATGCGTAATCCCCATAACATCTCTCACGATCACACACTTCAATACATGATAATCAAGTCTATTGTAACCTATTATTTCCAAAACATTTCATGAATCATGTGGTCTTAGTGTATGAAATGACCACAAAATCCTCTCTAGGTCGCTAGCCATATGTAATATCCCTGCCAAAAACCATCATCTCTCATGATTTTAACATTCAACTTCCAAAATACATTAACATTAGTCCATGTTATTCAAATAGGGTACATTGGAAAACTCTATAAGGTTCAATACATTAACTCCCTATAACCCATCTATCTGCACTACTTCATTTCAGTTCACCCTCATCTTTCTTTATTTTCAACAGCATCTTCCAATCTATGTGGGTTTTTATCCCATTCAGGTACATATGACGCTTCTTTTAGGATCAATCCAAACCAATGGTAAACCCCGGTTCTCCCTTTTTGGTATGTAACCTCCTGATGTGACAAATCCCCCTTTTGGGACACATATCTTAGATCCATCCTTTGAGGTGTTCTTATCCACTTTGGTATTAAACCAAACATATACCTCTTACTTCACCATACTCCTCTAACCAAGAGTATCCCTCTTTCATAGGGCCACGAACCACGCATAAACCTCTAACATGTCTCTGGGACTATCCATTTTGTACGCCTCAATTCCATGTACTATAGTGAACTATGTGAAATTTTATTCTAGAACACTAGGATATATAGGAGGTCTTCATAATGATTAAGGCCATCACCCATTTCCTATCTTGGTATTCTCTTCGATCCACTGTGTTTTGTGAACATCATTCCTTTACCAGGAGGTCTTAACTCTACTGGGTCCCCATCCATGTGGTCCATTTCTCAAGGACCACCCCTTTATGTGTATCATCACCCCATAAAACTTCATGGACTTTTATTCCCTTCCATTGGTATACATATAAATCCTCCCAAATGATCAATCCCAACAATGTCATATTCTTATCGGTTTCATCTTATTCATCATATCCACTTCATTAAATCCTCCACCATCAATCATGATTCTTTCTCAGGACACCACATCTCAGTTAGATCATACTACCCACAATACTATAGCTCCTATTATCACCTAGGAAGCAAACCATTAATAATCCTCATACATCATATCCATCTTACAAAGATTTCACATCTTGTGAAGGGAAGCTATCCATGTGTATTCCTCAAACCATTCTCCTATGATCTATGTGGGTTTTGATCCCTACCTCCAAAATAAGGTAAGTATGAAGCCTCCATGAGGTTCAATCCCAACTAATTGAAAAGCTTGGAATTCCCATTTTTTGAGTGTTCTCCCTTAATCCTTCTTTTATGATGTTTATATATGCCTTTACATTGTGAAACCTTCCCTTTTTGGGATGATCCATCCAGGGTCCATCCTTATTGGGAGTTTTTATGTATTTATCCGGTAGACCTTTTATGATATGACTCCTAGAGATATGACTATCGGATTCACTCACATGAATGTTATAATCGATTTTATCTGTCTTCTCGAGATGTTAAACACATAGCATACTCTCTCTTAAACATGGGATGCTGATGAAAACCTCATAGACATACCTTTGGCAGAAATACCCCGTTATTGATTTGAGATGCCTTGGAAATATTCACCCATGAGACGCCCTATAATAATGGATAACATAAGTGACTAATGTTAATGAATCTATGGATACCTTACGTTCTTGATGTTACTATCTATATTGATCGAGGGTTGTTTTCTTGTCAAGACTCCTTTGAATGTCCAAACAGAAGTAGCATAATTAACTGGAACCCATAAGGATATGGCACTGGGAATGAGATTCATGAAGAATGACTCAAATCTTTGAGGGAGACATGGTCTAGGAAATTAATTTTGAGGAGGAATCCATGGAAGCAATTATTGATATCCATTCATTCTGTTTTGATCAAAGAGAAAATGTTGCTGAAGAAGTGTTGAATGTCACATAAATTTGGAATATGGGAATGCAGGTTACAATGCTTCCATCATCCAGCGTCCAAATATGAAACAAGAGAAGGTGTTCCCCAGCAGAAATCAACATGAAAATTTTTATTTATAATATATTCATTGATGATGTTTATGTGAGTTTGGATGAAATTTAATTTGTTACCAATGTACATCAATCACATCAAGATCAATGATTGTGTCTGTCATGACCTATCCCCCCAGGGACCGTGCCATGACTACCCCAATCCCACCTTCCATAGGCATGGGGCTGGAGACTACCACCAAAGGAGAAAATCCCTAAAACTGGGAAGGAATTGCCTTTATAAAGTGTAAACACACACAACCGAGTACGAGATGGAAGAAAAAAACTAACAAAAATTGTATAAAAAGGAGTGATGACAAGTAAAATGGTCCAGAAATACCAGCACAACTGTAAATTACAAGGAAAATGATGTAAAATAGAATGAAAAGTGAAACAGATGTTGGATCGTCCACCAAGAAACCCTACCTGAAGTGTAGGTACATATAGCCTCCACAGCACTCAACGTCTATCCATCTGAACCGTGTACCATCACACCATATGTTCCACCTCCGGGTACCGTCCAGTCCCGGTCCACTCAGCCTTGGTCAGTGCTATACATCATATGAAACCAACACAACGAGGTGCGGGGATAGCCCGTGTAGGGGTGAGTACAATGATACTCATTAGGGACCCCGAGACCCTGATGGTCTCACAAAATCCAAAAAAGATAAACCACATATTATGAATACAACAGATAACCTCACTTAGGTATATACCCATACATATACCTATGTTATCAAATAATCCATCTCCATCATGAGGTAAGCACCAAAGTTACTGACTCAGCTCGAATAGGATTTTTATTCACATTGTTGAAACCCCGACTGCTGGAGAAATCCTCCTCTATCGAGTATCGTGGGCTTGCCGCGACACCAAGCCCACTTCCCACTAGCCTTGGACTACTGAGTTACTCCACCTGTTGAGTACCGTGGGTTTGTTGTGTCGCACATAAGTGCTCCCACCATAGGTATGCTGCCACAACCAAGAACTCCATTCATAGCCTGCAGAGGTACTCCTTCTGTCAAGTTCTGCAGGTTTTCCGCCACAACCAGGCACTCCTCTATCATGGGTCTGCTGCCATAACTAGGTGTTCCCCACTGGGCCATCCGAATCACTCTGAGTTGATCAGTTAGCAGTCGTCAAGTCTCAGCCAGCTACTAGGTCTCTGTACTCTACCCGCTCACCTTTGGAAGGATCTGCTCCATGAGCTACTGGTTGATACTCCAACTATCACGAAGTGCAACGTATAAGTATCTCAAATGTACGCCATGTCATAGGGGTCTCAACATAATAGATGGTGCATCAATCGGATTCCCAGTCTATTAGTTATTAGTGTTTTAGTCCTGGGGACCTAGTTCGATTCGTGCATGATCCAACCTGACTGTATCTCAACTATACCCCAAGGTCTGGTGGGGCATACTCACTGGGACCATCATGCTCCATGAATACTAGTGCCACTGACAGTTCGTCAAACGGTCATCTGGTTCCAATGATATATCCAAAGAATGTAAAGGGTCATTAGTGGGTTCGGGTCTGGTCCGACCCGGTCGGACCAACGCGACCCAACCCAGTCTGGGCCGACACCGTCTAGTTCGACCTGGTTTGACCTGCTCGGTCTGGCCCGACACATTATAAGGGACATCCTGTTAGGTTTGGCCTTGTTCACATGGCCCGACCCAGCAGCTACGAGGGAGGTTCGGCCTGGAGGTCACCGCGTAGGTGGCTCGGTCCGGAGGCCGGGGCCAGTTCGGCCAGCACAGCGCAGGGCACACCTCAGGCATCTCATCCCATAAAGCTGAGCTGGTTTGTCCAGAGATGTCTTGAGGGATTCCATGGGCCGTCTTGGGAGGTTGGAAGGCTGAGAGACCGGTGGGCGGCCGGGCAGGGTGTCAGGCGGGACGGCGGGCAGGTTGGGCAGAGCACGTGAGAGGGTGTGGGCAGGACGTGCAGGGCACGACAGGTGCCAGGCAGGCCGGCAGGGCATGCGGGAAGCCACATGCAGGCTGGTTAGGGCGCGCAGGAGGCCGCAGGCAGGTCGCGGTAGGCCGCGGGAAGGCCGGCGGGGCACACAAGAGGCCCCTGGCTGGCCAGGAAGGTCATACATGAGGCCATGAGTAGGCCAACGCGATTCAATGGGGTTCGGCCGAGAAGCGCGGAAGGCTGGTGCGAGTTTCGGAGGCCGTAGGAAGAAATACCTTTGTCATCTTTGCCTTCATCATCTCATCACCTCATCACCATGCCGAAGAAACATCACAAAGAGATCGACGGAGGGTGTCATTCTATTTTAGTTTGGACCGCACCTTCCGCATTTATGGGAGATAGCAATTGGTTCATCAAAGAGTATTATGAACATTAATTATTTACAATACTTCAAATCGATTCCTTTCAAACGAAGATGAGAAAAAAGGAAAGGAATATTACATAATGTAAACCACATATCTATGATTGTCGGGCGTCATTCATTGACTTAGTTGGGGAAAGTAGATGAATATAATCTTTATTTTTCATGTTCGCTGAACACTTCCAATCCCGAGCTGTGTCGGCTGTGGAAGATGCCCCACATCGGTAAGTTCCCGAGGAAGATGTTAAAGAAGGATTGTCGCCAGCGTTCTTCGTTGGAAGAATGAATTCTTCATTCTTCGTTCTTCGATGGGAGAATTATAATCCTCAAAATCTCCCCACTTTCCCAACATCCACCCAAATTCCAAATGAAATAATATTAGATTGAGGAATCTAATATTTCGTTGGCACAGAAAATCAAAAAGTAGAATTAAATTAATTGGATCCCCCTAATTAAATCCCGATAGTTGGCATAAATTAATTAGGGAGTTGGCACCAATTAAATTATGGGAATGCCAAGAGGCTCTCCATTATTAATTATGGATAGTTGATAGGTTATACTCTACACCCATTAATAGTGGGTTTAATCCCGTGTGGTCCCCACGACATATCCACTCGTGGTATGTGTTGTTCGGGTGGGCCCCACCACCATAACCTCTCAGGGGAGGTTATGGTGTGGTGGTCCCATCCCTAACTTCCAAGAGGATGTTTCAACTACCAACCACCCACATGGTGGCTCAAATAAAATAACGTTTAGCTCACATTATTTTATTTTTTTTAAACCCAAAATACTAACATATATTCTCAACCAACTGCCATCGAGGTGAAAGTCTCTTTAAGTGAAAATTGGTGCTGTGATTTCAACGGTGCCCTCAGATTTCAATTCTGAGTACCGGTTCAAAATTTATAAAATCCCTCTCATATGTTTTGTAAATGTACCCAAATAGTTCATCAGAAGTTGATTTCGGGCACACCGGGCCTCTAAATC
Source organism: Viscum album (assembly GCA_963277665.1). Lineage (NCBI taxonomy): Eukaryota > Viridiplantae > Streptophyta > Magnoliopsida > Santalales > Viscaceae > Viscum > Viscum album. Next base: position 470,822,629 of record OY728156.1, on the reverse strand, counting down.
AAGCGCCGTTAGTTTTCGCGAAGTTGTAAAATTCCCATGTATTTAAAAAATTCCATGGGATCAGAGGATCCAGTTATACCATAGAACTTAGGACTCTGATCATTCTTATCTATGATGTAGTAGTTTTAATGGTACTGAGTGTGGTTCTCTGTTCAGGGGGTCCAGTGTTGGTGCGGCGGCTAATGTATCCATAACGTAGGACCCTGACTACTGATCTCTGACTTAGTGCACAAAACCCTGATTGCATGTGTGTTTTAAAAAGTTTTCTTTATGTCCGCTCAACCAGGTCAGCTCAATAGGTATAACTTCGGACTATGTCGCATCTGTTCATGATTCCTCCACGTAGATAGCCTGTTAGAATTCTAAGAGAGTACACAATGATGGCCCACCAAGCGACGAGGCTTCAGTGCAGTTCCCTCTTACTATGTTGGAACCTTCAGGTGGTGTACCAGCAGCACCACCTCTCGTTGGCCAACATATGCCACCAGCCGCACCGGCGAATGGTGCACGCCAACTGTGCATGTTGCACAAGTTCCAGAGGTAGAGGCCTCTGAGGTTATAAGGCGATACATATTCCTAGGTAGCAGGGGACTGGCTGTAGGTGATTTCTAGAGTTCTCCACCTAGTTGAGACACTCGTAGAGTATATAGTTATCTTAGTTACTTGTGTTTTTGAGTGAGTGACCATGAGGTTGGTCCGCATAGTGATGAGGCTCCGGTACATGGACCGTTGCCCAAGATTGTACCTTCAGGTAGTGTGTCAGCTATATCACTACATGTTGGTCAGCAGTTACAACTGGCGGTACCGGTAGATGACACATATAGGCTTAGTGCCTTACACGTGTTTCAACATTAGATAACCCTCATGTTCCAAGGCAATCCCGACTCACAGGGGACTGAGGATTGGCCTAAGGTGGTGGCTAAGAGTTCTCTAGAGCGTGTACAGCCTCGTCAGGATGACATTTCAGTAGCTGAGTATTCATCGAGGTGTACCGATCGTTCCTGGTACTCAATGAATATGATACGATTAGTGCTTTGGGGCTCAGACTACCAAGTGAGGTGTGTTTTAGGACATCCGATCTAGCACCTTTTCTCTAGATGTAGGAGAGAACCTTTTCAGTTGAATGTTTTTTGGCTGAGAGGATATAGCCAGTGAATGTTAGGAGTGGTAAAGCATGAAACTGGCACCAGTCTCAGAGACTGGAGTGTTTAAAATGTTTTGAGAAGAGTAAGTGTTATGTACAGATGAATCAGCAGGGCAGCAGACATGGAAGCAAATCTAGGAGAGCAGAATGAGGTGGTGTACATTTCAACATGTTACAACCAACAGCCTTTGTATTCCCCACCAGGCTCAGGGAGTTGGAGGAAATGGGAAGAGAGTATTTTCATGCGGTCAAGGATTCTGACCCAAGGTCTCTATGAATGATTCGAGGTATGGTCCATGTCTACTACAAGGTGTTGTATCAATAAACATAGGTACCAATCATTCCTTCCATGAATCTTGTCCTAGACCTAGTGTTTCTGGTTAAACCATTGACTTAACCTGCACGTCTTTAGATATCGTTGATAGGAGAATCGATAAACACACTTACGCCGACAGTGTGATCTGACCCTTGAGGCGAGAGTTTCAGTTGGATCCTCTTGGTGGCAGCGTCGAGGCCTTACGACGTTAGTTTGGGTATGGACTGGGAAATCATTGCTCAAACAAAAATTTATTGTATTAGGAAAAAAGTTTTCGGTTTATCAACAATGTTGAGATGATGATTTCCTTAGTCAGTGAAAAAGGAAACTCAGGCAGAACATGATAAACTCATGCATAGGAGGTTGCAGCCGATCACTCTTGTGTCGGCATCCTTTCCCTCGTGGAAGCAGAAGTTTTTAGTTTTCAATTCCAACTAGGAGATATAGAACTTCGGTACATATTTTTAAAATATTTTTTTTGGATTACCCCCACCCCCAGGGGGAGGGACGTCTTCTTTGGCTGGATACTAATGGAGGATCATTCCATACTTCTCTAGAGTAGCATCACCACTAACAACATTTACAAAGAAGGGGCAACCCTTGGTGTGTTCAGAGATTCTCCAGAAGATCTTTCATAAGCTGAGGCAGTGGCTGACTAGTGCCCTCATCTTGAGGATTCCAAAGTAACTAGTAGGGTACGTAGTCTACTGTGACACATCTGGTACTAGAATCAGGTGTTTCATGATTCAGGAGTGATCAGTGATCGCGTATGGTTCTCGGAAGCTGAGACATCACGAGCAGAACTACACTATCCATGACATGTAGTTAGATGTAGTGGTATTCACCTTGATGATGTTGTGACACTATCTTATGGGTGAACGTTTTACCATGTACTCTGATTACAAGAGTCTCAGGTATATCTTCTCTTAGAAGGACCTGAACCTGAGACAATGACGATGGATTGAGTTCCTCCATGAGTATGACTTCGAGATAGTCTAACTCCCGGGAAGGGGAACATTGTTGTAGATTCACTCAGTAGGAGAAATGGTATACAACTGCTAAGTGAGGATACAGAGAAGCTAGCTTCTCTACAGATTTCCTTTTTGGATAGAGATGTAGTAGTTTTCCTTCAGTCTCTTATTGTCACTCTCCCACTTCTTCAGTGAGTCAGGGAGGCTCCGCATGGGGACGCTGACTGCGAGACATGATGTGCTCAGATATCCATAGGGCAGGCACCTGATGGATTTTTTAAAGGTGGGAGCACATCATTCTCTTCACAGGGCGTACTATGGTACCAGTGTCACTTCAGGGGGAAGTGTTGATGGAGTTCCACACATCCCCTTTAGTGGTACATCTAGGAGTTGTGAAGATGTTCCAGGACCGTCAACGATAGCACTGGTGTCCATGTATGAAGAATATAGTAGCGGAGTTTTTCTCTCTATGCCTCACTTTTCAGCAAGTAAAGGAAGAGAACGAGGTACCATCAGGCTTGGTTCTATCTTTAGATGTCCCAGAGTGAAAGTGGGATGGGATATCCATGGACTTCATGACAGGACTTCCACACAAATCCAAGATTCATGACTCGATTTGGGTAATTTTCGACCGACCCACCGAGTCGGCTCACATCCTACCGATTAGAGAGTAGGGATTAGTAGAGAGAATATGATGCCTCTATGTGCTGGAAATTGTGTGTCTACATGGAGTATCTTCTTCTATTGTCTCTGATAGTGATGCACGATTTTCATCGCGGTTATATAAGGGGTTGCATGAGGCTTCTAGGATACAACTTCATCTCAGCACTACCTTCCATCCTCAGACAGATGGTCAGACTGAACGGACCATTCAGACCCTCTTGGAGATGATATGTGCTTGTGTCCTCGACTTTGGTCACAGCTGGGAGGACCACTTAACTTTGGTGGAGTTTTCCTACAATAACAGGTAGCACTCCACCTTAGGGCTGTCACATTTTGAGGAGTTTTACGGGCGACCTTTCATATCACCCTTGTGTTGGACTGACCCCAGGGATTCAGCACTAGTGGGACTAGAGATGGTGCAAGCTACCACAGAGAAGATGTAGATTATCTAAGAGCATATTAAGACTGCACAGAGCTTGAAGAAGTCATATTCTAACATGAGATGGAGACCTCTAGAGTTTGAGGATGGTGAAAATGTCTCTCTACGGGTCCCACACCAATGAGGTCTATAGAGATTTGGCTGAGGCAACAAGTTATCTATTATATTCATCGATCCTTTTCAGGTCCTCAGCATATTTGGTGAGGTGGCTTACCGTATTTCTCTTCCACCTCTATTGCACCAGGTGCACAACATCTACCACGTATCTCAGCCGAGGAGATACATGCACGACCCTTCTCACATCATCGACCATGGAGAGTTGGAAATCAATGATGGGGAGGCTTTTACGGAGGTTCCAGTGGGGATTTAAGATAGATAGGAGATAGTTCTATATGGACGGTAGATACCTCTGGTGCGTGTTCTCTGGTAGCATAGGAACCCCCAGGAATGCACATGGGATCGGGAGGCTCAGATGCATGCTCAATACCCCACTTGTTCCCTTAGTTAGAGTTGTAGCATACATGGACATAAATCCTTGAGGTGGGGAGAATGTAAATACCTAGAAATCGTTTCAAAATTTTTTGGGAAGCATGCTTGGTGTTGCGGCAGGCCCACTGTACTCGATAGAGGAGGATTTCACCAGTATCTGAGGTTTCGACAATGTGAATAAAAATCCTGGTCAAGCTGAGTCTGTAACTTTTGTTTTTACCTCATGATTGAGATGGACTACATGATAACATAGGTATATGTATGGCCATATACCTAAGTGAGGTTATCTATTGAATTCATACATTGTGGTTTATCCTTGTTGGATTTTGGGAGACCATCAGCTTCTCGGGGTCCCTACTTAGTATCTTTATACTCACCTCTGCACGGGCTATGTCTGCACCTCGCTATGTTGGTTATAGATGACGGATAACACTGACCAAGGCTCAGTGGACAAGGACTGTACAGTACCAAGAGGAGGACCACAGGGCCTGACAGTACATGGTGCAGACGGACGTATGTGGAGTGATGTGGAGGTTTTCTCTACGAACCCTTCAGGTAGGGTCTACCAGTGGATGATCCAGCAATTGTTTTACATTTCTTTTTGTTGTACGTCAATTTCCTTGTACATTACAGTTGTGCTTGTATTTCTAGCCCCTTTTACTTTTCAATACTTTTTTATATAGTTTTTCTTAGTGTTTTACATCCAGCTCGTACTCTATTGTTTGAGTTTATAATATATAAAAGAAATGCCTTCTCATTTTTGGGGATTTTCTCCTTTTGTTCTAGTCACCAACCCCGGGCCTATGGAAGGTGGTCTTTGGGTAGTCATGGCACGGGCCCTGGTGGATGGGACATGTTAGTGTTAACATTGTATCATACCTCCTAGAGCTCCCCCACCCTTCTCTCAAATTCATTATGTTTACTGCTTATCTAACTTATTGAATAATATAGTAGTCACATCACATTTAGATAGCTCTAAATTCATAAAATTAGAATATGACCTATCATATGAGGAATTCCAAGGTAATTATTTGATCAATTATAGACAGTTTAGAGAAATGAGATCACCTATTTAGTCCATGATTTGTATCTGAATCATATGTTTTAGAAACCCACATGGGAACTTGAGTATATGATGAGAGGAAAGTTCTATCACCTATTTTTTCATAATAATTAAATTTATTGTAAGAAGTTATTTTCAATGTCATATACTGAAATGAACTATGATTTTATAAAATCATTTTCCTTAATAACTTATTTTTTCAGTTGTTTTTCATTCATGAAACGTTGAACTAAAATTAAAATTGTGTAATAGTAATAAAATATTTGAATATTTCGATTATATTACATTGGTTAGATTATAAAGAATAAATAAAAGTAACAAATATAAAAAACTATAGAAAGCATTATGAAAAATGTTTGTTTTATGCATAGAGATGCAGATGTTCTCAAAATAATTTATACAAAGTTAGATTTCTAATATGAAAATTCAATTTTTCATACATTTAATATTTTTATTTTTTTAATTGATTACAAATTTTGAATAATTAGTTCCAAATTATGTTCAAGTATTATTTTATTTTTAGGCCTTAAAATAATATAATAGTGATTGAATTTATTTTCAGTGATAAATGTGAAACATTTACTTTCAATTTTTTTTGATATTCTATAATTTTGATCTAATAAATTAAACTTATATATACATAAAATATATATTAATATGTTTATAATGATATATAGTATTATGAAAATAAATTTAATTGGTTACCAATTATAAATAAAATTAAGAACACATATCAGTAAAAACATTGTTTTATAAAAAAAATTATATTTCTTTATAATGTTTTTTATTTATTGGAAAATTTTCCTTATTTATAAATTTAGATAAATAAAAATTATATTATAATTTTGTTAACAATACCAAAATTCTATATAATGGGTTACCTTATTGTTTTGAAAAATATAAATTTCTTGGTTAAAAACAAGTTACAAGTGTAATGAGGAAAATTATAAATTATAAAAACTAAATGGTAAATGGCATAAAACATGATAAAATTTTTCAAGATGATTTTATATATAGACTTATTAAAATTATCTCATTATAAACTCTTTTATTTCTAATTTTTGGAAGAATTGACTGTTGATTAATCTAATTTAATTTTTGAAAAATAATTTTTGTTTACAAAAGTGTGTTTTTCATCACTTATAATAATGACACACTTCCGCCACGTAATGTCCCACATATCCCATAAAAATTCTTCTAAAAACTCTATAATTTTATTCTAAATAGAATATTATAACTCTTTATTGTGCCTTTATTAATAATATTTCCCAAACCCCAGCAAAATATATGATATTTCCAACATATGATTAATTTATTATCAATAAGTGTCTCACATAACATTACTTTATCTTACATATTTTATTATTTTACAACTCCAAAATCAATTTTAATATAATATCTTTAGTATTTATAGTATTTTTATATATTATTTTATTAATGGGACCCCATTAATTATTCCTCCCCATCCACATAGAAAAATCAATGAACATCGACCGTGCATACATGCAAACTATGACTACCCCAAATAAAAAAAATTTAATTAATTTTCATTTATTGTCCAAACTTAATAAATAAGATTTAAAATATTTAACAAAATCAATATGATATCATTATTTTTTAATGATATTATTCCAATGTAAACAACCTTTTACCCATGTCTACGCATCTAATAATAAAACATTCATGTTTTGCATCATTGACAACATGTATGAATGGTGTTATAAAATCATATCATGGATATAGAGACCCATACCATTCTTAAAAAGACATTAATTATTAATATATAAATATTCATTGAATAAAATTATGATCCATTTTAGAATCATATATATTTATTAAATTTGTAAACGTGGATATATAGACAACACTACCACAAAACTGGCTTTTATCAGCGCTAAAAAGGCTTTTATCAGTGCAATAAAATTGTTGTTAATATCAGCGAAGATAAAGACGGGTTCCTTATATCAGTGCTAAAAAGTATAATAGAGACACCTTTTATCAGCACTAAAAAAAGAACAGATAAATGGGTATTTTATCAGTGCTTGTTTTAGTGCTGATAAAAGTCCCCATTTATCACAACATTTTTAAAAACATTAATAAAAGATAAAAAACAATAAAAAATATAAAAATCAGGGAGGGGATTCAAAGTATGTCCCCCCCTTCAATAGTTCCCCCTAGCCTGCATTCCCCAACTACCCCCAAGCCTTTTACAGCGCCCTCGCACTTTAACTGTGCTAGCCCTCATTCCACCCGCACGCGCGACCTGCCTCCCCTAGATTCAAACTTAGGACATATTTCTTGTGCACCTAAACCTTTACCACTCCACCATAATTCTTTTCTCTTAATTTATTAATATATCTATTTATTTATATTTATATATGTAGTTATATTTACTCATATATTAATATATAATTATATTAACATATATGTATTTATATTTATATTAATATATATATATATAGTTATATTAATATATATATGTAGTAATATATATATATATCTCCATAAATTAATATATATATATATATATACAGTTATATTTTCATATTAATATATTTATTTATATATTAATATATTATTATAAGATTAGTTTTAAATACATTTATAAAATATTTTTTTTGTGTGGGTTTATAAATAAATAAATACATATATACAACATGTACACACACACACAAATATATATATATATATATATATATTATATGTGTATATGTATGTATAATTATTTATATGAATATATATTTACAAATATTATCTCTTAATATGTTTATACATACATTTATATATAAAGATAATTTATATCAGTTTGTCTATACAGACACACACACACATATATATTCACATATGCATTATATTACTATATAAATATTCATGTATCTTTATTTTTAATAAGATGGATATTATTTTTTTTATTTAGATATGGCTTATATATTGACAAATATATTTTATACGTAAATATGTATAATTATTTATTTATAAAATAAAATTTTAATGTGTGAATATATAAATTTTTTTTATTGTTCTATATTTCATTTAAATAATAGTACATTATGAAAAATGATAACAATCCCTTAAAACCTTAAAAATATGTAAAAAATGGAGAGACCCTCATAACCTATAAATACTGTCATAAATTCAAGTAATCCTTAAACTTGGGGTAATGAAGAAAACTTTTGATCTGAGAGTCTATTCTAACTATGTGACAAGTCAAATCGAAGATCATCAAATAAAATTTGATATGATAGGTGGTGGATGTTGAACGTAATGACATAACATTAGTTATAACTATTTTAAAAAATAGTAGGTAGGACAAAAGTGCTAGAAATAGGAGCTTGAAAAAACTAACAAACCCTAGAGTCACTGAAATGGCCATCACTTCTGATCTGGGGGGGGGTTTGTTTTAGACCAGTGACCACTCATCTCAAATATCATGGAACTAACTATATTATAATAGGTGTTAGAAGCCAAATAGACACACTGATCGAGAGTTATTACTGTTTCAAGAAAAATTTGACCGCACACTGGGCACGAGAATAATGTTATGAGGTATTATGATATTTTTTGGGGTTTTAGGGCCTATTACATGACTATAACCTTTCTCTAGTCCTCCTAATTTGTATATCCCTTTGATATCTTCGATTATATATGTGGTATATCCCAAACGGACACCCGGAGCGAATGTTATGGGCGTTTGAAGTTGGTGTTTTTTAGAGTGGTATAATCGTTATATCATCCATTTGTTTGCTATGCTCTTTGTTTCGATTACACGTGGTCCTCACTTGTCTCACATTATTAAATCATAATGGTCTTGGTGCTCAAACAGGCACCCGATGTTGATGTTATGACTATGTGAGTTACATTTTTCCTGGGTTTTTAGGTTCTATGAGGTTTGCTTAGTTTCAAACAATCATAACATCTTCTCCGGGTGTCCATTTTTACTCTACCACAGGTCAAATCAAATCTTATGAAAATATATACACTCTAGTTACCACTATAACCCCTTATCACATTTTTAAATGCCAAAAGATACCTATAATTTCTCCCAATGGTCGTAAGTTCTACTCCGGGTGTCTGTTTTTCCATAACATCTATTCTGGGTGTCCATATTGCCTCTACCACATATCAAATTGATTATTGCGAATAAAACAATTCTCCATTGAACACTTAAACACCTTCTCATATTCTTCAAGGCCCAAAATGGTCATTAATCCCTTCAAACAACTATAAAATCTTCTTTAGTTGTCCATTTTTCATATACCACATATCAAATTGGTCAATAACATATTTAAAAAATATGTATTATATTAATAGAAATAAAAATATAATTATATATAAATATATTGTTTTTAAGAAATATAGTTTATATTGAAATATATACTTTATCAGTGCTAGGAAAAAAAATACTGATAAATCCCCACTTTATCAGTGCTACTAAAAAAGTGTTGATAAAGGGGGGACCTTTAACAGCCCTAAAAAAACACGGATAATGGGGGTGCATTTAGAAGACCCAAAAAGCACTGATTAAGGGTCAATTTTAATAGTTATTTTTTAGCACTATTATAAGTACCCTTTATAAATTATATTTCTTATCCCTTATAAAGGCACCCCCATTATGAGAACTTCTTTAGCGTTATTAACGGGTGGCACTATGGAAACCTAGTTTTGTTGTTGTTCAAGTTGTTCATAAGTGATCTATATTATATTCCACTTTGATCTTTATAAAAAACACCATTATTATATATATCATACATAAAATCATTCATAATGACCTGGGGAAGGGGAACATAAGAAAGGGTAAAATCAGATGCTCAAAAGGGTAAATAAGGGAGATAATAATGATCACATTAATATAACTTGACCATAAGGGTGTCAGAGCATGTTTTTACCATATTAAAAGCACAAAATTCATAACCAAGATCATATTCTCGAGTCATGGCATAAATAGTAATATTTTATAATACATGAATCATGAAAAAAATAGTTATCACTTTCCATGAGTCTATAATATTGGCATATGAGAAAACAAATTCATACAAACAGGAATAGACTATCATTATGTTACCCATGTTTGACACTCAAACCCAAACCATCAGGTCCCAATCGCAATTCCACATAACCACATACATGCCTCCCCATACACAAGCGTCTTTCGACTAGTAACAAGGGTCTGCGTTCATTATAGGGGATGTTATACTCTCTATATTATGTCATAGTACTTATAATAAACAATTACTAATATAATATATAATAAATAATTAATCAGAGTTATCATGCAAAGACTAAATGACATCATAAATATAATAAAATAATAGTATGTCTTAAAGTGGAAAGATTGTCTACCATATAAGTGTAAGATAGAAAATTAATAAATAAATATAGGAGTGTTCCTTTGGATTTTTCACACGTCCACTCCAGTTTTGTAATCCTCTCATACATCCACTCTAAGCCCCTTTCACTTCACAAGGTATTTATCCATGATATTTACAGGTGCACTGAAATAACTGAGAAGGGTGTGAGTAGAAGACTCATTAGGACACCAAAAATTTACCCTCAACTTGGTATCCCCAAGTATAATATTTTTATCTCATAAACATAATAATTATCATTTTATTCAAAAAAACACAATAAAAAACTGGGATGTATTCACTAACTAAGTCACCATAAACCCTTGATCATACCTACTTAGGATACCTACTATAATTATGGTGATATGTGTCTATAATAACCCAAATATCCACAATCTAGTGAATTAGGGGCTAGGATACATCCTAGTATCATGTTTTTATTTTTATTTAGTATCCTCTATAGATAAAATATATCATGTTACATGGCAGTCTCTAGTTATCAACTATACTTCCTCGAGCGCATTGACCATGATGTATACTATTATAACACAATGGTATACACACCAAAATTACCATTTCATTCTAATATATCTACTTTATTCTGAGGTACCTCTTCTCCAACATCGTATTTCAAGCACACTACCCCTCTAAGGGATGCTCATCATATGATAGTCCACCTACATTAATTATCTAAGACATCCACAATGGAAATTGTGAGATGGATCAAAGCGTAAATCAAATTAAAAACATGAATTTATGACATAAATAATAGCACCAAGTGAACATTTGAACCAACATCAAACATAAAATCTAGATATTCTATCAAGTCCCATAGAAACAATATCATAATGGTTCTCATGGAATACACCCTACTCCACTTAAAAACACAATCAATAATGGTCAATAATTTTGCTAAAAATAATAATATATTTACTTTTATAAACAAGTACCCAAATATTGAGAAATATTATACCTCATAGTACCCATAATTAATATAAATGTCCATAAAAAATGTTGTCACAAATACCATGCTTACACACCAACCAAAAAATGGTTGTACAACAAGAGATCTTAGAATGGGTTCTAATCTGACATGATACGAGTTCTAGAGAAATGATAGGAGGAAAAAATAAAAGGGATCAAAACAATGTTACTTGTGGTAGATCATCTACAATAGGGCTCCACAAGGTATATCTAATAAGATTGAGGAAAATGTTTCTTGAAATTTTGGGCCCTCAATGACACAAAGGACAATGACCAAGTTGTCTATTAAAATCCACTTCAGCATTGGGTGTAACAAAATTTGTTGATGATATTGTCATAATAATACCACTACAACATAAGTAATTTACATATAGGTGTATAGGCACAGTCAATGGAATATGAGAACCTTTGTGTTGCATGGGTTTTCCAGTACTCACTCTCTATGGCCTATGTTCTGGGTCTATGGCTGTGATTTGATTATGTAATCCTATAAAGCTCTATGTCAAAGTTCAAGCATTGAGAGGGAAAGGGAACTTGGAGGGACATATCAACATTTGAAAACTCTTATAATCCTCACTAATATGAATTGAAGGATCCACATCAATTCATGATTCCTTCCCCAAATAAACTCCACAACCAATTCATTTATGATTATCACACATGAAGACTAATGTTGGATGAATGAAATCTTTTGTAACTATTACAAAATAGAAAATTTTCCATGGTCCCAGAAATCAAAATTAAGAGTTCACAAACATCTCTCTATAAGGATATATGCGGTGCAACCCAACCTCATCATCAACACCACTACACATCATTTGGATCTGTAGAATTTTCCCTGTTTCCTTATACACTTTGTTGCACCCACGTATTACACAACATAGAAAACCCATTTAAGTGAGGTCATGTTATCTATGGTACAACCACCCATATCTTAGATGTAGTATTTCAAAAAATATACTTTTAGGCCTCCCTTATATACTCAAATTCCCTAATCCTTGTTAGAAACATGGGATGACATAGAAATATGTGTAGAAGAAGGAAGAAATGAATTTTATTATGTGAGATAAATTTTTAGGTTTTATAATTCTCCCCCTATACAGATATCTCATCTTAGAGAAGCATCTCTAATTGTGTTTTTGAACCACTCAATCAACTAAAAGTGAATGTCAATCTATGAGTCCAATGTATCATCCTGGATCATTCCATATTACCACAAAATTTGGAAAAGTGGAACCATATTCCCTTGAATGACTTTGTTTTCCCAATCTATAATCCAAAGAATATTCTCCAAACAAGATGTGTTAGAATCTATCTTAATGTCCTCAAAATCAGTAACATGTGCATGGTCTAGTATGTACCTATGAAGATATAACAAATTTTACACATCTTCTATACATTGGTAATGATAAGGAATGTCCATAAGGTACACCACTATCCCAAATTGGTTAGTGGTAACAAAGGGTCCCACAAATAATTATTTTTTTATTCCTTACGTCCTCAATTGACTATGACCTATCAAATGAAACACTCTAAAGAAAACCAATTTTTCTAATTTTAACTCCAAATTTATCCTATTATTTTTGGAATATGATTAATACCTATTATCATTGGTAATCAACTTATTATAAATCAACTACACTCTCCCCAATGACTCTTGAACCATACTAGGAATCACAACTACTACATCACCCATATCACTCCAATAGATCAATTAATAACATGACCACAAGTATAGATCTTCATAATGTTCCATATAAATCTAATATTGTTATCTACAATTATAACTGAACCCAAGAATGCCTACATGATCATCCCATGATCCACTGATGTCTAGAACAGATGTTTGAAACCTATTCTTCAATATGCATATTGTCTCCCTAGATTGTATGTCTATATGATGATGGTATGCTATACTCAATCTATGTTAATCCCAATGTCCTTCTATAAGTCCTTCCAAAATCACAACATAAAACTTGTATGCATGACTATTACTAAAATATTATCTTCGGAACTCTATGAATGTATACATTTTTAATGTATTAGATCATTCTAATATCACTCAGATATTGGGTCTCTATGGTCTACAAAAGTCGAAAACATTTTTCTGCCAATAAACATTCTCCTGAAGAGCCTCATGGCTACTCGTTGTCCCAGGTAACCTAGTCACAAATTACATCACGATTTCGCCCAATTTACTTATGGGAAATAGAAGTGGATGGAGTAATCCACTATTATTCAATTATTATAAAATTACACTCTTATAGGTAAGGCATTAAGAGACTAACCTTACAATGTATGTCTTCATCCATGGACACAAGAACATATGATTGATGTCATAGTACATATTCCTTTCTTCATGATATACTACCCAATTATAAAAATGGTGATCCCTCATCATCTCCTACCTCATGGAAGAATGTATTAAAAATCATTCGTGTACCATGATCAAATTATCTTCGCTTAAAGATCAACCAAATATCAGATCCCAACTAGAAAATTGTTCTTCATCATATCACACTCGGAGATTGAATAATTTATAATCATAATATGGTTTATAATATAATTTGAGACCAATAGAGTTAATAAAATAATAGAACCCTAGTTTATTAATCATTCATCATCCAATAAAACAATATTCTCATAAAGTGACATTTCTCCTCAAAATTCCACTCACCAATATCTTTCTCAGCCTACATATTATGGATAACTACATTCAGGAAAATATTAACTTTACTAAGTAAATAAGTCATCTCAAAGTCAAATTTTTTAGATAATCAATCCAGATCCTATCTCACATATTCAATTCTTCCTGTTAAATGATATAGAGAAGTCTCTTATGGTTTATGTAAATAAAAAATATCTCTCCAAATATATAGTCTCACCAATATTTTATAGTGTATACCACTTATTCCAACCATAGATAATGTTTCAGGAAGCATCAATCATATATTCCTAAAGGAAAAGACCCATAAGATAATGACTTATCTTTATGCCTCAGTACTGATCTTAGACAAATTTAGGATGCATCAAAATACACTAAATAACCAATCATACTCCAAAGGAGTGTTAGTATTAGATATTTCTTCAACCTTCTCATTACCTCAAACAAGGTACCTTAAAAGAGGTCTAACCATAGTAACATCACTTTATTATGTACTAACACTATCATGGGTGCTGAAGTATGGGATATTACATGAATAAACTATAGATATATTCATGTTAGTACCATAAATCTCCTCTTACTAGACACATTATGAGGATGTTTCTAATAAACCACTCCCTCTAATTTTTAAATGCCTTTATTTATTACTCTCTCATACACTACATGACCTAAAAAATTTCCCTCCCATATCCAAAAGTCATACTTTTCCATCTTAGTGTAAAGTTGATGTGCTCAAAGCATACTCAAAAATATCGTGAGGTTTCTAGCCTGATGTTATAGTGTCGATGAGAAGATGATGATCTCATTGATGAATACCATAATGAATGAGTGTATATATATGGGTGAAGAATACTGTTCATGAGGTCCAAGAACACTATTGGGACATTCCTCATGTAATGTCTTGGATTGATTCATATACTTTTTTTAAAAATTATACCGATTGACTTCATTCCAAGAACGCATGCGATTCTGAGGCATAGTGTTCATGGAATAAATATTTTAAAAATATTAAAATATTTAATAGCACACACACATGAATTTCATTAAAAATTGGGTAACTCTTAAACGGGTGTCCATATCAAAATTTTTAGGGCACCATTGTGTTTTGAATAGAGGATATAGCCTATGAATGACCTATCAGTAGTCGGTGTGGGTTGTTTCTGGTAGATTTGTTGTGGTACATAAGAGGAATAAAATAATTCAATAAAAATTATTTTGATATAATGAATATAAAAAATAAAAGTGTATCCTTTTTTCGTAATTATAGGTTTATCCACATTACCATGAAACCTCTAGAGGATTATTGGAGAGTGCGTTGGGAATCCCTTATGAAGAACGATGACAGATCAAGGATCGATGATGATGTAGATACCATTTTTCATCAATGATTAATCCAAATATAACTAGGATGTTTTTCCTTGTGAATTCCATCTGGTTCATAATCCTTGATAAATAGGAATCAATTATATGAAATTGAATTTATACATGCATTGTTAGTATAATTAAATTTTATTGAATTGTTTTTGGATCATGGATTATTTCTTCTTCATATATCATTCTAATGGAATCAAATAATGGATGACATGAAAAATGGTTGAGGCTCATTCCTTATGAATTATTTTAGTTGTTTTTTCCCTCTATTCTTCATGTTCATTACTATTCGAACCCCACTGTTCCCATCATGACATTTCCTGGTGGTTCCAAACATGATCGGACCCCAAAATTTGAGGTTAATTGAAAATAGAGACAAAATAATTTTAGATAAAATCTATGGCCTTTTAATTTTTCAGGCATCAGATGAAGAATGGTGGCCCATGGATAGGACCTCCATCATGGTGGAGGCATCCAGCAGCCAACTATGGTGTGCATTGGCAGAGAGCATGTGTGATGCATGTATCAGAGATGCAGAAAAAATGGAGGGGAAATACAGCAAAAGTAGGATGTGAAGGCGGAGATAGACACTATAGTAGACGCAATAGTGGAGGAAAAGTGGTGGAGGACATTGTATGAGTTGGGCTAGTGTGTTGGGTAAGGGAAGATGGGATGGGTTTGGTCAGCATGTTAGGTCAAACTAGTGTGCTAGGTCGGCCACGAGTTGGATATGGGGAACTGGGGTAAAGCTCGGTTGTTTCCGAATATGAAATTCGATTACGTGTGTAATGACCCAATGACCATTACACATAGTTATTCAACCACATTTGGTAGTCGACTACTTTGGTCAACCATAGAGGTAGGTCTGTTGGCCCCCAGCAGGCCTACGTGTAGTTTCGTTCAAATGATCATATTAGTTAAACGGATCGTCAAATTGACGATCACTCTATGATGTTGATACAATAACATTGAGATGATAATTTTATGAAAAATGGTGGATTGTTAGTTTTGACCAGTACAGTCTTAGGGAATTCTTTTTGTCATTTCCTTGAGGGCTCAGTATAAAATTATATCTACATCACTGAATTGTAATCCCATCTAGTGGTCGAGTCATAGATAGAGTATAGTATCACTCTCCAATAATAGATAGTTATACTATATCACCTCCAGTGTATTTGTTGAATCATATTATCCTCTAACTAAAGGTCCATGGTCATTCATCTAACAGGACACATTTTTAGAGTTTTTGGGATCCCCCGGTGGTTCTGGGTGTGATCCCCTACATAAGGGGTTGATCCAAATTGGGTCAGTGGCATCCCCATTTCAGTTTGGGTGTCATACCCACTTTTTGTATCATAGTATTCCTTGTCCAATACATTCTCTTTAGGTGGGGTCCAAATGATATAGACCTATTTGTTGAGTGTCTCCAATGATATGATAGCTCGAGGAGTGGTATCTCCTAGAACGAGTGTGCCTCATGTCGAATCATGTGGCTGGTAGTTTGTTATAACCACCTGATAGTGTGGTTTCACTCCTTAGTATATTTATGTTCATTTTGTATACTCCTTGTATCTGTTATATAATGTTACATATGATGATGATCTGATAAAACTTTTTTCTTCTTGTTTAATATTTTCAGGGTGTCTACTGAGTATTGTTATACTCACCCCTATGTAGACTATTCCCACACATGTATTGTCTTGTGTAGATTATCGGCATTTCAATGGAGTCATAGGAGCACCAAGTGTGGGTGGTTCATAGTTGGAGTATGTGAAGACCGAGGTGTTTTATGGGATCGTACATTTAATGTAGTCTTAACCCTTGGAGCAGGTTGTACTCTTTACAGATTTAGTTAGTCTTCATTACAGACACTTTTTGGTGGGCTTGTGTGTGTCCCTATTTAATTTACATTGTTTCTTATTGTGTTTTGTTTGTGTGATATAGTTGTTTGAATGCATTTTTTTACTAGGTTTTTTACATTTAATCATTTTTGGGATGGAGTGGAGTGTGTGTGTATAGGTACATTAAGCTAATGCCAACTTTTTTGGGATATTCCTACTCAGTTCTAGTCATCATCACTTGGCCTATTAGAGGTAGTCTTCAGGTAGTCATGGCACATGACCCTTTGGGAGGAGTCATGATAGAGTCATATTAATGAAGTAGGTTCTACATTAGGATTGGGAATATGTGAGGCTGGTTTGGGGAAATAGTGTTATGTTTTTCATGTTTGGATTTCATGACAGTGACTCCGGTGTTGGATTGGTGGAAGAGATATCCATACACCAGGATTCTAATTTCATTCATTTCGACTCGGTACATGAAAACATTGGTTATAGTGAAAAACAATTGTACATGAATAATAAAGGAATGGTTGTTTGTTATATGTCATTATTGCATCAGTTCCCCATATATAGTCTATTTACCGTGGTATATCTTGTTTTATTTCAAGATGCCTCTATGTAGACAACCATCCCACATTCCACTGTGAGATCATGAGGATGATCCCCTTAATGATGAGGAATCAATACAGGTACCTATAATGGATATTGCACCATTAAGAAGTTTAATAGTTATACCACCACCAGTAAAGAAGAGGCTACTTCTAGTACTACTAGATGAGGATTCACATGGACTGAGTGAATTACATGTGTTTCATTGGTAGCGAACTCCTAGGTTTTGAGTTGAGATAGACCCCATGTAGGCTGAGGATTGGATAGAGGCATTCAACCATGTTTTACTCCTTATGATAAAGTATATTGATCATATGGTAGTCCTTTCTATGAGTAATATTCAATGATTTTCATGGTGATGTTGAAGTGACTCAGAATCATGATTAGATAGCTCTCTCCTTGATATAATTTTAACATCTCTTCATAGAATAGTTATATATAGCCATATTGTGATTAGTACACATATATGAGTCCCTCCATCTGCAGAAGGTCATTACGGCCATGGAGGAGTACTCTGAATAGTTTACTGATCTTTCATGATACACCATGGATATGGTATGACACCAGTTCATTGGGGATCAGACCATGGATAATGGCTTACACTGGGATATAAAGTAATAAGAGGTATCCCTGATCATTTATACCTATGATCAGTACTTGAGAAATGAAGAAAGTGGAGTGTTTTTCAGTAGATAAGACACCGATATTGGGATCTCACAGTGCGCATTGGGTAGTTGTGACCTTGGTAGCATAATGCTGATAGAAATCACAGGAATCTGAGAAATTCATGCACTTCAGGGGTGATCCCATGATTTATGGTAAGAAGTGAAAGGCTCCCAGGGTGGCTCGAATCATCCATGGGATAGACTGTGTTATTCATACGGAAGTCAGGGACATGTAGCATGAAATTTCCCAGCCTTTTATATAGCTGGTAGGTAGATAGGAAAGGGTCAATCGAGGAAGAGGCAGAGATAGGAGAACGGTGTTCTGTATAGTGGAGGATGTGGAAGAGGGGAACGCAAGGTAGTAAGAGGTAGTTGGAGGTTTGACCTATTACCTCCAACACCCCAAACTAGACCATTCTAGGATCAGGGAGCTGGTGGATAGGGATATTAGAGATAAAGGTTTATGACCATGGGTTTCTATAGATAATTTGAGGATGGATCTATGCCTTTTCCTCCCAAGTTGCAGTTCTGATAGACATAGGTTCTAGTGATTCCTTTCTTACTTCGAATCTTGTTCCGGAATCGTAGATTCTAGTTGAATCGTTTACTTGATCATTAGGCTTAGAGACACTTATGAGAGGAGACTCTATGTTCACACACTAGTGCCGATAGTGTGACCTGATTCTTAGAGGTGAGAGATTTGGATTGGATCTCTTGGTAGTAGAATAAAGGAATTATGACATTTTTCTTAGTATACATTAGATATCTAATGTTTATGATTAGATTCTCCATTTTAGGCGATGAGTATGGTGTGTCTATATTGATGGAACCATGTTATTCATTTATTGGTGAAATGGAAACATGGTTAGTATAAGATGGACTCATGTATAAGAGGTTTCATCTAGTTACTAATCAGATGGATAACCTCACACTCAGTTTAGAACATAATATGAGTCCTCATTTTTTTACATTGGTGGAGGATTATGTGGTTGTATTTCTTGGATATGTTCCAGGTTTACCTCTTTGTAGGGAGATAGACATCTGAACTATTCTACAACTTTTGAAGGATCTGATATCAACACCTCCATATCTGACGGCTCCCATTAAGCTTCATTAGATGAGGGTAGAGTTGGTGTGCATTTAGAGAAATAGGTTTGTGAGACTCAATGTTTCACCCTGGATAGGCAATGTTTAATTTTTCTAAAAAGGAAAATGGGATCTTGAGGATATGTGTGGATTATTGGAGATTAAACCAAGTGACCACGAAGAACATGTATCCACAAATGAGGATCTAATACCTATTTGACTAGTTTAAAAGGGAATGATGGTTCTCAAATATAAATCCTTAGATCCTTATATCATTGAAGAAGTGGGATTACCACCCATATTAATGTTTAAGGGTAAGTTAATATCAACTAACAACCCTTACCCCATGATCATTGTGATATTCGGGGAATTTATTATTGCAAAAAGATGTCACATGTGCCTCCCCATGCATAAGAGGGTATCAAATAGCAGTTAGGGTCTGAGCGAGAGTGACACAAGACCACATGTGTGCCTCCCCATATGCAAGAGTCTATCAACTAGAAGTGAGGGTATAATCCCTTCGTTGAGTAGACTATTCCCTCTATATCACTTCATAAAATCAATAATTGACCATAATGAATATAATAAATAATAAATAAATATCCAAATTAATCATGAAAATCTGAAATGATTGAATACCAATCATATAATTAAAGTATGCCACCAAGGGGTAATCCTTTCTATAGTATATGTAGTAGATAAATAAAATTTGTATATAAATGATGTCCTATTGAGTATTTCCTAGTCCCTTACCTATTTTCACCCCTCTCCTCCTTATCCACTATAGGTCATTCCCCTTCGTTAGTTCTCAACCCATTTAATCTACATGTGAATTGGAATACAAGAATAGGGTGTGAGTACAATTATCAGTAGGACACCAAGAATTAGTTTTATGCCTAGTGATCTCAATTATAACAAGTGTATCCCATAATAATAATAATTTCAAAATGAGCATAATCACTCAATCCAAAATCAACCATTTGTTCACTTACCAATCCACTTAAGACTCATGGCCATGTCATCATTTAACTCTATGCCAGAGGGATATTGTGAGATATCAATAGTAACCTTATTAACCACAATCAAGTGAATCAATAACATGGATACTGTATAGTGTCATGTGTATAAGATACCTAACAGCATATTCCATCTTTTATATCTTGCTACCCAGCATCCTATATTTACCCACTATGATACCTAGATCACCTAGATCATGATGTATATTGATGTACCTTGAGAGCATCCACAGAATAATCACCATAGAATCCCAATTGATTTACTTTCTACTTATTTCCTTTATCTTTAGTGTCTCAAGACTAGTGCAATTACCCATTGTATAGATTTATATAAAATGTTGGTCTACCTATCTCATGTACTAAAAAAACCTCCAAGGAAATAACAACACACAACATAGGGTAAATCATGGTAACAAACATGAATTCATGGGTTAAATTATAGAATTATGTCTACAAGTGAAATAATTAAAAACATGGAATCCGTCTTTTTTATGTTGCATCAATTAAACAATATCATAATGGGGATCATGGATGACACACTCATCCAAATGAAAATGTAATAAAGCATGGTCAATAATTATGATAAAAAATAATAATATGGAAATTATTATAAAAAATACTAAAATATGAGGAACTTCCTACTTTGAAGTTTTTAACGTCAGTATCAAGGTTTACCAAAACTTCCTTCACATGATACAATATCATAGACAAACCAGAATTGATCATGCACCATGGTATACTAGAACTGGTTCTAATATGACATGTTACGAATTACAGAAAAATGAAAGGGTTAAGAATCGATGAGATGGAAAAATATATACCTAATGTTGATCTTTGTGAAAATGTATCTACAATATCATTACAATAAGGAGGATAAAAAAGGATTCTTGAAATGTAGGGATCTCCACAACAAAAGGAATTTGTAACAGTTCTGTGGTTTGCTGGAAATGGCCATTATGGAAAAGCGTGTTACACCATGACCTATGGAGTCCATTGGAAGAAGGTAATAATTTTACAAGGACTAAAATCATCATATAGAGGTTCAAACAACAATGAATGGAAATCACTATAGTTTAGGGGATAACTAGTACACAACCCTCCATTGTATAATGACCAGTTCATTGTCCTGGAGTTGTTTTGTGGACCTTTGGAGATTTCTTCCAACGACCATACATGGAGAAGAGATGGGGTTTACAGAGGGTTGGATCCTAGTTTTAATTATCTTTTATGTCGCATAAATCCAAATTAAATTCTCTTCATCAATTCATATCACATTAACTGAATGAAATATAAAACTGATACATTAAAGGAAAAAACACCCAAATACCTACAATAGATGAACAAAAACCTTTTTAACTAGAACATAAAAGATATTGTGGTGTGGTTTAATCCACCATGACAAATAATTCTAGAAACCCATCCATGGTTACAAATTCAATTCATCCTCACATCATCATAAAAAATATTGTGCATAATTTGGATCTACATCATATCTCATATTCCACTATACACTATGTTACAAACACATATGATATGATGTAGACAAACTCTTGTGTCATGGTCTTATGCTCTATAGTGATTCCACTCTTGTTTTGTATGAAACAATTCCCAAAAAAACCATTAATCCTCTCATATATTCTGTAATCCCCCAATACATTTTGAAAACATGTCCTAACATAAAAATTGGGGGACGAATGAGAACAAGGATTTTATTATGTATGAAAATTGACATGACATTATATTAAGAATAACTTCCATTACTATCATAGTTAATTAGGGTCACTCCCTATTCTATCATATCATTAATCAAGGTTCACTCTCAATACTATCAAGGGAACATGGTCCCTTACTCAACTGAGTTTACACCCCATTCAAGTCACTATTATCACATGAGGTATCCATGTTTAACGAAAATATTATAGAACTATATAATTTTGGTCATATCCATCATATAATCATAATCCATTAATAATTTTTCCTCGATGTCACCATAAATTCATCATATATTATAACCTATGGAGAATAAGTTGGTTTCATAAACATTTTAATAATTAAACCTTGCATAACCTATAATAAAATGGTTTCATAAATATCTCAACATTATAATCATAAACCATCTGCATAAATATTAAAGATGGTATATTTTAATCATATATCTAATAAATCATAAATAATATCAATGGATTTGATTGTAAAATAAAATTCTATCAAAATATCACTTTGAATATTTATTGACTAAAATGAACTTTTTATTTTAGAATGATATATTTAAAATATAAAAATTTCTAAAATATTATGATAAAAAATTATTCTAAATGAATAATGGAAACATGTAAATTAATATTCTAATCATTTAGTGAGGATGATGGTGGAATGTTGTTTTTGGGACGTGTATGTTAAAACAAAGACACCATTAACATTTTAGTCAAAATTCAAAAGTTCAACATTAAGAATCTATTAAAAAAATTATTTAAAAATTCAATCATTTGTAAAAATAAAATTAAAAAATAATATTATAATATTTAATACATTGTAGAAAAAACAATTAAAACATTGATATGATGTAAAAAAATTTCTCACCAACGAGTACATGTAGTCCATTTTTTATAAAAAACATTCATCTAGTCACATGAAAATATTACATGAGGAAAATAAAATGAAAAAATATGATCTCATGAAATAAATATATATTAAAAAATTCCTTAATATCATTGAGAGGTAAATCATTAAATTTCATCTTCAAAAATATAATCAAAAAAAATCTCATTAATAATAATATTGTAAAATAAAACATTTACATCAAGTTCATATTTCTTCAAAAGAAAAATATCATATTTTATATATATTTAAAATCATTATAATTCTATAGAAAATTAATTTAAATAGTTATCATATCATTAATCAACCTCTTATAATATTTCTATAGATATTTATTAATAATTTTGTATTTAAATCATCATTTCAAAGTTGTAATTGGTTTTTTTTCCTTGGCAATATTTGTTCAATAGTTCTGGTCCTCATACCTTTATCATGGTTCCAACATCTTGAAAATTATATTCCAAATATAAATATCATATATATTTATAATATTTATATTTATAGTAATCCATAAATGGTAGTGATAAAAAAATGAATTACATCGTTTGTGGATATGGTAGGACGTACATATGCTTAAACGATATCTTCTCTTTTCAACATATAGAACTAAAGAAAGGAAAATAAAATTTTACATTTAAATAATCCATATTATATCATATATATCACATTTATTTATAAAATATATCCTTATTTTCATCTATATAAATCATAAATTAATATCCAATCACATCGCTTCAGGAAGGTCGTAGTCCACACATATGCATGAAAAAAATATATTCTTACAATAGATTTTTAGGGTAAGAAAGTTGATATGATGTTATAATTTTTGACTAATGGCTTTTTCCAAAACATAATATCTAAATTTTATACCCATTAAAAATACTATCAATGAAAAATGGTATTAGAAAATGAATTCTATAACTATATGGAGACGGTAGTTGAGACGTACTGACATGCAATATTATATATTTAATTTTATGGATTTATAGTGTTTATTAGTGGTTATATATTCATTATAACCTTTTAGTATATTTACTATACTAACTATCAGATTTTATTATAGATATCATTTATTTATAGGATATATAAGATGAAATAAATTGAATGTTTTCTGGTAAGATGGTTACCTCCTCCTTGGTAGGAATAATTTAGAACAATACATAAGTACCCTTACATTAATCTTTTAAGAAGGAAACCTAATTAATTACTGTATAATAAAGTCTTGTATATAATTTAGTAGTTTTTTTGTGGTTTTATAAGGCTTAATTTCATGTAAAGAAGATAATGTATGGGGTATTTTTTATAAGTGAGAAATAAAATGCACATGTAATTTAATTAAAGATTTAAACATGATAATTACATACCCCTAAAAAACCTTCTAAATGGATAGATATTATAAGTTGATATGTGTTATTAAAATTTATGGATAAACAATGTAAATTAAACTTTCTTAATTTTAATACCTAACCAGGTCTTTTGGCTTAACGCTTGGTAAACATTTTTTAACCATGACCCCACTATGAAATTTTTACTATTTTTATTCTAGATAATACCCAAAAATTTAGTTGAGTATAATAAATAACATTAATTATTCATATTGTAAAATTTGAATTAATTTTAAAAACTCAATTCATATAAAGGGATGAATTTATTTTAAAATTAAACCTAAACCATGTGATAAAATTTGATTTTTAGAAAATAAAATTTATTATGTACAAAAAGTATATAAATAAAAAATAAACAATAAATTGATTAAAATAAACTAAATTGAATTATTAAAAATATTTTTGAACTAATAATACTTTTTCAGCCATCTAAAATCATTATTAATCTTTGGAACTTCTTTAAACGATAATGTCATTTTTATTAAATATAAGTATTCTCATTATTCATCAAAAAATAATTATTTGAATAAAATTTTAAAAAATACACAATTCTATAATTTTAAATACTGATTTTTTAAAATTAATATTTCTTTTCAAATAAATTTTTTAAAAGTGGATGAGATCATTTTTTATATAAAAGTGTAATATGCAATGATGTTTTTTAAAAAGCTGATTTTAATCGTAGTGATTAACTAATTTCAAAATATTTAATATTTATTAATAAAAAATAAATAATCAGACTAATATAATCAAAATTTAAATTTTTTTTACTTTATTAATATATTATAAAAAATTGAGATTTTTAATTTACATTATTTAAGGAAAATAAATGATAGTATATGAAAATTAGCTAATTTACACTATTTACTAAAAATTACATCATTTCCAGAACATTACAAAAATTGACCATTAGATTATTTTAATATAAAGTCATAAATTTTATTTTAACTCTATAAAATATCTTTTTATTAATTATAATTAACTAAATATAATTTCCATTCACGAAAACAATAAAATAATTTTTTAATAAAATGAATTCTTAAAAATGAAATGACATTATTAAAATTGACGTGCTTATTTTAAATTTATTGAGATATATTTTATTAAGGAGGAAAATTATACAAATATTTTACAATTCATTTACTAATAAGTTTCTCACAAATTCATATATCTGTTATAATAACATATCAAAAGTCCCATAAAGATCTTGGTTGTGAGTTAAGAAAACTATTGAAATTATTATTCATTTATACTAAATTTTTAATGATTTACGTTCCCCACCCTTAAATAAATTACACCCTATCAATTTATATAAATCGTAAATGGTTTTATATTTTAAAATTCATTTATTTTTAACTATTATCATGAAGTGGAATAAAAAAATTCCCTTGAAAATAGGATGTGGCAAACATAAAGGTTACTTGAAATATCACGTAATTTTCTTCCCAAATAAGGAAACAATTTAAGGGATGTTAGAATATAGACATAGTGTAAATTTATATTTTCTAAGAAAAAATATATAATTTTATATATTGTGGTTTTAAGGATGTCAATAACTAAAAAATAATAAATAGGTGAGGGGTTAAATGACAGTCAATTTAACAGAAATTAAATTAAATGAGTAGCATTTTTATTTTCAGATATTTTTCCATATTTTTAAGGATTATCATGATATAGAACACATTTAAATAAACTTACATGTTGTATATACATTTCATAATATCAATTTTTCCATCATTTGTTCTTAAATAAATCTCTTGCTCTAATAAATGAATATTCAAGATGAATTTTTAATACTCGAATCTCTAAAATTAACATCTATAAGATCATAAGATTCATAAAAGAATGAAAAAAAATTCCTCTAATAAATAGTTATTTTCCAAAATAAAAATGGTATTATTAATCATTCTAATATAGATAAATTTTAAAATAATCTATAATTACTTATAAATAACAAAAAGTGATATATATAAAATATTCCATAAGTAGTTAACTTTAAAATTCATTGAAAATATGTTGTACCAAATTAAAATTCCAAAAATTTAGAATCAAGGTCACTAAATTTCAAATATTAAATTTCAATTAAACCCAAAAATAATATAAGTTTTCATTAATCTCACCAACCCAATATATGAATAAATTGATCCTATATTTTTCTAAAACATCTTAACAACCTGAATAACAATAAAACACTAATAAAAAATTTAATGATTCCCAAAATGTATTCTATATTTATTAATTGAATATAATAATATATTTTTTAAAACATTTCATATGTCTAACAAATCAATGGTCTTCATCAGAGATAATTCAGATGTCTCATTTTGATCCCTTATATGGTAGGTTGTTTCATTAACCCTTATGCTTGCTTGAGGAAAGTGAGGTATCCCTAATAGGTCCTCATAACATTCCGGAGACTTCAGAGAAGGTTTAGCTGATTAAAAAATGTATGACTACTAACCAGTCTTGTAAAAAATCTTATGTCGATAGCCATCGATGACATCCATAGTTCATGGTTGGGAATTGTATTTTTATTTGTGTATTTCCGAGGCTAGGGCATATACATTTACTAAAGTAATAGAAGATGTCACCTCATTATATAGGTCAGTTTGAGATCCTAGAGAGAGTAGGGTTTATAGCCTATTAGTTTCTCCTACCTCAAATGTACCATGCCACGCATGCCATCTTTCATGTTTCACATATTCTCCAATATCATGCCATCATGTCTCATACTTTTGATCCTGAGGATGTTTTATTAGATGTTGATGCTACCCATGAAGAGTATCTTGTATGAATCATTAATCAGAGCACAAAGGATCTATGAGGGAAATTTGTCCCTCTAATACAAGTGTTATTTTAGCATCGCTTCATGAAAGACGAGACTTGGGAGTGGGAGGCTGACATACATTCTCAGTGGATAGAATTTTTCTCAGACAATGTTTCTACACCTTTGGAAGGTGAACTCGGGGATGAGTTCTTTTAAGGTGGGAAGACTATAAGAAAACATTTTTTTACTCTGGCATATTTCCTTTAAACATTGGTCTAATTCTTTATTTTGGACCTAATATGGATTCTTAATGAGTTAGAAAATGTATTAGGGGTATTTAGGGCTAGTTTGGAGACTGTAACACATATTTTTAGGAAACTGTCCATTTCACATTATTGGTGCACGGTTTACATAACCGTAGAGATAGTCTTTTTTTTTAGAAGAACCATATCATACAGTTATGGAACAACCGTGTGGCACAACTGTGTAATTTCCCCTTCATCTGAGGTACCCATATTGGGGTTTAAAATGTTTTTTAAATCCTTGTTAATAAACCATGCAAAGGAAGATTTCAGTTCCATTTTAATATTTTCCATTAATGATCTTATTAATCAACCCACTCTTCCCCAACTCGGTGTCCTGTGAGAGAACCTCCATTTTCTTTTAATTTGGATATATTTGAAGACCTAAGTTAGGGACAACGAAATATCCCTCTTACAAGATATGATCAATCTTATTTTTGTCATGATTTAAGTGCAATGGTAAGTACTCTAGTCCTTTTAAGTCGTTCTTATCCTCTCATTCCCTCAAACTAGATATCGAGGTGTGATAATTTTTTTTTCTCATATCTACTCCATTATAAGTTTAATTGTAGGCCAATACAAGAGACGAAGTATCATAAAACCCAAAGGTGTGTGGTCTATAAATCATCCCTGAAGTTTTTTGATTTTGGAATTTTTGTCTGGGTCCCACCAATTTCATTGGGTTCCATTTATTTAAGTTATATGTCTTTATTATAATCGTTAGATTCGTGTGATTATGCTATTCATATATATGTGATTAGTTTTTTCTTGTTATTCCCTCACCTCCATCAATCCCGGGTAAGATTATATTCCATAATTGAGTTTCTAGTTTTTGACACCTTTAATCCATCACTCAGATGTGCTCATGATTGCCCAGACTAATGGTAGGGGTCCTTATCAAAAACGCTTATCTTATAATGTAATGGTGAATAGAAGTTACCATAACACTTCCAATTGACCCACCTAAGGTATGTGAATCAAATTGATAATTAAATGTGAATGGAAAATTTTCATGTATACTATGTATATGACTTGACTGTATAAAATGTTAATAAAATATAGGATTCATGTCTGTAGAAACCCATACCACGTTAATAGAACGTAGTAAATGAACATTAATTACTGAATATAAATTAAATGAAATTAATATAAGGATTCATGATACTTGAGGTTATCACACTAATTAAAGGAAAGGATTGACCAGATGAAATATTACATGACTTAATAATTAAATAAGAGTTTCCTAACTCGAGATCTCCGTATATTCTTACTGGGAATTCCCTGAGAACTTCGGAACCCCATTATAGTTAAAGGACATGACTTTCTAAGGCTGATACCGACCAAGATCTTAATCCTTTTATATTCTTGGATGCACTTCATGACACCATAGGATCCCTCCTATAGTATTAAAGGATTCCTTAGATACATTCCTTTGATCCAACATTGATAAGTAAGTGCCATTATTGCAGCCCATATGGCCCTATATTTACTAAACCCTGTCTTAAATGGGAAGATCACCTTGGATTTGGTTGGCATATTATTGTGGAATGTCATAGAATATTATCCTTGGATTACACTCTAATCATTAGTCAGGATATAATTATTACTATGTTGGAAACAATTGATGTATATGTTTCTTTGGTTTTTACCTTGGAACTTAATTATAAAATTTCATTTCTGGTTTCCGTGTCAAAATAGGGAACCTTCACTTCATTAACATGTGACATATTTTTAAACTGGTAATAATAAATTAATGGAATAATTATGTTTATACACCGTCTTAGGGAAAAATCAGGTACTTGGGTATTTAGTTACATTGAGATGATTTACTTTATATATGCATGTTTTCACACTATTACATTTAAATTACTTGGGATGGATATCAGATACACTATTCTTGGTGTCCCAAATAGATTTGTCTCACACCCTCTTTTCACAATGTTCGGTGCCTTGAATTGATTAGAGGAATGCTGGTGTTCATAAGGGGATACATATGGCTTCGAACACTAGATTTTTTTCCGTTTAGGATGGAGATTGATATAAGTTTATTGAGACATAGCTCAAGATTATTGGTATATACATTGATTACAATTATACATTGTGAAACATATTATGCATTCTATCTTTTATCCATGTTTTCCAATTCTCTAGTGAAATGAAATATCATCATCAGTTCATGTATGCTTGTATGTTATTCCACCTATTTCAGTTATTGTTATGGTTGACTCTATTTTCTGTTGTGATGCCAGTTTACTTATTTTTCAACCACTATCTACATATGTTTATATTTATCAACTATAATACACTCTAGTAATGAGGTCCTAGTATCCACATGGACACACCTTAGTCACTCATTATTAGTTCATAGCCTCTGGCATTTGGGGAGATTCACTTGAGGCCATGTGGCCCACCGGACTTCGAGAAACTCTTAAGTGGAAACCAGGTCCAGGATGTCATAATAGATAGCTCAACATGGAGAAAAGATGATAATTGAGGGATGTCCTTTGATAGGAGAGGGAGAGGATACAGATGGAATTTCATAAATGACTGAAATATAATAAACACATACCCATTAAATAGCATTCAAAATGGATGTGTGTAAGATTTAAAGATAAGTAAAAGTAGGAATATGGATGGAAAATAGTATTTAAAAGGGTTTAATTTGGAAAATATTCAATGTATCTTTTTGAACCCCTAGAATAGACCCATTTTAACCGTAACACTTGTAAAAAATTACTATTTTTACTATTCAGTATGAAAAAATATAATGTTCATATTATTAAATAATATTAATTTTTATGGTTATAAATATTTAATCAATTTGATTAAATTCAACTCATAGTAGTAGAATATTTTAATTCAAAATTATTCCCAAAAAACATGACAAAAAATGGTTTCAATAAAAAATTATTTCTTAGGTAGAAAATGTTTTTAATTAATAAATCAATATAAAATTTATTCTAATGAACCTAATTGAATTATTAATAATATAATTGATCTAACGATTCTTTTAACATATATTATAAACAAAATATATCTTTTTAAATGATTTAAATGAAAATTTAGTTTTCAACAAAAATCATTATTATTTAATATTCATCAAGAAAATCAATCCTTTCCACAATGTAGCTGAAATTTTCACTAAGATAATTTTCACCAGATAATTTTGAAAAATTATTTTCATTTTTTAAAATAATATTTTAAAAAATGGATAAAATTATTATTAATATTAGCACGTAATCCCAAATTAGAAATATATTTCATAAAAAATTAGTTTTTAAGCAAAATAAATAACAATATAAAAATCAAAAATATTGGGGATTAAAATTGAATTAATTAGACTATTATAAATAAAATTATTCATATTTCACATTATTTTTAAATCCAAAATATAATGGGACTATTAAATTTCATGATTTAATGAAAATAAATGACTGTATTTCTAAAAAAAGTATTTTTTACTATTCACTATAAATTCAATAATTTCATGAAAATATAAAAGTTCCATCATGACATAAGTTTTGTTTTTCATATTTAAAAAATTATTTCCGTTATATGATGTTTTTTTTCTAAAACTATAATAAATTAATTATATTTTCTGCACACAAAAAGAAATGAAAATATTATTCAAATAAAATTCATTTTTGATGTACAAAATAACATTACTAAATACTGAGTGGTTATTTTATGAGAATTAACAAATACATTTTTATTAATTGGAATCATTATAAATATATTAAATAATTTATTTACTCATATTAATTTACTCCAATTTAGTAGATAGATTATTATAATATATCATTGTTCTATTAAATTGTGGTGTTGTGTGTTAAGAAAGATGTCATGCTTATTATTATTTTAAACTAGATTTTCAATATTTTAAATTAACCCCCTCCCCCACCCCTAAAATAAATTTCACTATCAATTTTTTATCATAGTCATAAAATATTTAATATTTGAAGATACATTTTTTGAAACCCCACATCGTATAAAGGTTTACTATTGATTCCATGGAAAATGGGATGGCAAAAACATAAAGTTTACATGAAATATCACACAATTGGATTCATATATAAGGATAAAATATAAGAGAATACTAGTTTAAAACAACTAATATAAGGAGATAGAGAACATAGTTATAAGAAATTTACTTTCAAAAAAAACAATAATTAGTGAGGGTTTAAAAGACCTTCAATTAATAAAAATAAATGTAAAATAATTTTTTAAAGAAATCATTTTCCTTATTTTAAGGGATTATCCAGAGAAATAAACTTGATTAAATACACATAATTGAATTATTTTCAATTAAAATTCAAAATTTCATCATTTGGTCAAGCTTTGATCAATATCGTACTCAACGAAATCATTATTCAAGATTAATTTTCATGCTTTAAGAAGTAAAATTAACATTTAATGTATTATAATTTTAATAAAATAATGAAAATTTATTTTCCCTAAATATAGTTATTTTCCAGAACAAAAATTATTATAATGGGATGTAAAAAATGAATAAATCATACTTTAATTTACATATCCTTAATGACAATACTAAATGTTTAACCTAAACCATTTATATGTAGTAAATGTTATAACTCATTAAAAATATATATGGCTGCATTTAAATACGAAATATTGTTAAAAAGAAAATTAAGTTTCCAAAATCATCTTAACATTAATCATCACTATAAAATAAATTATCTCTTAATGTTGTATAACAAATATATGAATACCTTGAAAATATATTTTCTAAAACCTATAAATAACATGAATCACTATAAAACCTCAATAATAGCATCTATGCTTCCCAAAAATCACTATCTACTTATTCCTTAAATAAATCATAGACTATTTAATATATTTATATTCTAAAAAAATTAATTAAAATTTACCAAATATAAAAAAATCTACTTTTTCAATAATTCACTAATTAGTTCCATGGTCACTAATAATATACAATTTACTTTTTGAACATCATTAATCAATTTATCCAAAATAGACATTAAAATAACAATATCAGACACAAATTAATAATTATATTTTCATTAATCATCTATTTTATAAAAAATATCACTTTACCTTTAAATCACAATTCTAGGTTATCAGTACCATTCATTATATTTCTAGAATTACTTAATTAAAATATTCAACAGAATAGTCCTAATATTATTTATGATTATTATAAAAATAATATATTTTATATAACAATTACAAAACATAATTATTGACTTCTTATACAAATATTATTCGATAATTTCGCTTTAATGATTTTTATAACATTAGTTTTTTCTTATAGTAGTTTTTAACCATTAGATTTAGCCATTGAATTTATATTCCCATATTATATACATATAATAAATTAACTATAAATGGTTTATTAAAATACTATTTATATACCTCCATCAAACTACTAATTTATCTATTTTAATTACTCATTATATTCCCTTATTACAGACACAGAAAACATATTTTTGTTCCTATGAGAAATTTACCAATGTTCCTCTTCCCAAATACTTGACATATAAAAAATTGAATCTTCATCCATCCATGGTCTTCATGAAACTCTTTTTTTATCTTATTTGTTGTGTCAGTAAACTCACCCAAATTTAGATTGTTAATAGTGTAATGTGATAGATAACTAGGCATAATCACAAGGTTTATCATTCTATATCCCATTTAACTTAGTCTCTTGAGTGGAAAATCATTCCATTGTATTTAACATTTAGCCTAAATACAACTACTCCTGGTTCTAGCCAATAACTAAAAATAAAAGGAATTGATTAAGGAAAGATAATAATAATAGTAAACCTCATAATAATGAAAAATTCATTATATGATTTCTATATATATACCAATTAATTTCATCATTCGTCACCTAATTTTTATCTTATGTCATCGAAGGTCATCATCTATTCAAATAATTCATAATTATAAGGACCTAACATTAATCATTAAATAATCGTGATTTATGTTAATAATTTAACTTTCTATCATAGTGAGGATCTTTTTAGGTTTAATTTTTTAAGGTAATTAAACTTTAACTATTACATAAAAAAAATCAAAATAAATAAAAGTTTACACTTCAAAAAAATATCCATTTTTCACCAAAGTAAACCCTTTTAAAATTAATCATTATTTAATTTGTGGCACATCCTTAATTAATTCATCAAGATAACTAATTTTTCCTTTGAAATATTATAACCTATGAAAAACAATTTAATAATTATGATGGGAATAAAAAATCACAGTACAAGATACACAAATAAAGATAGCTATTATCCTTGCAAAAACATGAAAACTGTGAAGAATTATCATGAAGTAATGCTTTTCACTTTTAAGAATTAGTAAATTCTCTCCCCAAAATATAAGCTAATTGATTACCCATTTTTAATCAAAATATTACCATAAAACCCATAAATATCACATATAACATATAATGGAAACTTCAAACATTATAATACTAAAATGGAATAACTATAAGGTCAACATCCACACATATCACTCTTACAAATAGAATTGTCATACGCTCGACTTCCATACCCAATGCATTAGATCTTATAGTTAACCACCCATCCTTGGTTTTTTATGGAACCATTGTTGTTTAGTTTATCACATAACAATCTATCTTTGTTTTATCATGTAACCACCCATCAAATTTCTAAGTTCCATTGTATAATCATAACACATGAAATATTTCAATTATAAACATTTTAGTAATTAAATTTCATTGGAAATCGTAAGAAATTATTTAATGATATTAAAAATGGAAATCCACATTCAAAACCATTTTCAATACCAAAACACCCAAAAATAAAATATGGGATTTATTTTCCATTTAAAAACATTATGTCTTATAGAGGAACCCAAATATCAAATAATTGTTTCAGAGGCGGAGATGTCATTTTCGCCGCATATGTTGAAAAACAATAATTCTGTTGTTTTGTAAAGAAAGAAAAATGCTTCATATAATGATTCATTAATGATGTTTTTCATGTTTTATTGACTTTTTGGATAAATAATTAATTTTTTTAAATTTTGTATCATTAAATTAATTTTTTTAATATATGAGTTGTTTCAATTTCAACAATATTAATTACATGAATGTTTTTAAAATATCATAAAAACATGATTCCTCTAATATAAATACATTAAATCAATACTAATGAGTCATATTCATCTAAAAAATTATTGTATGGTATCAAATATTTCAAATTATATTTATTTTAATTTTATTAATATCATTTATTTGATTCTTTCTTTCACAAATCTATTATTCCATCATTTTTGTGTCATAATTATATTAAATTATTTAATTAATTAAAATTAAAAATAAATTAAAATGATGTAGTTAATATTTTTAAATTTATAAGGACTATTTATAGTCTATTATATAAATTACATAACCCCATATTAAAATTGTTTCATTAATAATATAAGTTTTATGATATATTTTACATTACTTTAAATTAAATATTATAAATTTCATAATATCACATATGTGGATTCCAAAGGTCAAAATTTAGGTCCATGTATATATATTGTCGATAATAACTAAGCCAAAAATATTATGACATGTGTTAAGGTAATTATTTAATATTAAAATATTAATTTTACCTTTAATAACCATATTTACCTTTAATTGTGGTAATAAATTACTAATGTTTCTATTCACCAAAAAAATTGTTCATATTTGGAAAATAATTTCATATGTAGTATATATTTGTATATCCGTTTATGAAAATTAAATTCAAGTTAGTGGTTAAATTAATCATAACATTAATCACAATTATGGATTGAGAGAATAGGTTTTTTAATGAAAACATTCAAAAGTTCGCAATGTTTTTCTATTGAAATTTAATTTTAATAATCATCCAATGTACTAAATTGAATTAAATGATAGAAAATTAATTTAATTATACCTTAAACCCATATAAAATTATAATATAACAATATAAATAAATTTGAAAAATATTAAGTTTTTAATAACAATGCAATTTTTTTTTACTGTACAATAAAATATGAAAGTTATTAGAAAAATATAAAAACTCTATCCAAACTAAATTTTGATGTCACTCATCATGATAATAAGTTTATTTTTTCAAACAAAACTTATAAAAGGGTTAAAAACAATATTTAAAAATGGTTCTCCATTAAAAGTCTGTAAAAATGTCTTTTTTGAAAATACACCTTTTATTCATAAAATTGAGTTTATTTTTATATCATGTATAGAAAACATATAATATTAATTTTAGACACCATATTTAATTTATATTTCATTACTATAATCCAAAAGGCGTGATTTGAATATTTTATAAAAACAATAACTCTCACTTAAATAGTTTTTCATAAAAACACATCCTTTATATTCAATTAGTTTTTATATTAATCTCAAATTATATTTCTAACCAAATAATCATTATATAAACATGTGTAAACCCTGTTTTAAAAATATAGTTAATGTATTTCAATCCTTAAATTCAAATGGATATGAGAAATCTACATATTAAAATAATAATATTAATAAAATATTACTTTTTAGTATAAATCAGTCTTGTGTGTAATGTAAGATTTTGGAGAATCCTATTGTTGCATGTCGCTTACGCTATAAGACAAAGCATCCTTTTTAAACTAAAATTACTATCTAATTAATAATTATTAATAAATATGATTATATTTTATTCTGTAATTACCTTGGATCTTATATCCATCCCCCTTTTGGAAATTGTGTCCTCATAATTTTAAATTCCGAATTGATAACTAAGGTTTCACTTTTCAAAATTACTTCATTAAAATACCACATCATAAAAATAGTCAATAAAACACAAAATTTAAAACAAATAAATTGAATTACAAAGGATACCTTAGATAAGACACACAAGCATTCCATGTTGGGAAACATGGATATAGAAGTAAAACTAATAATCATGTTGTGATGGAGAGTGAAACAAATCATGATCTGGAAAAAGTGAACAATCATAAAACCATAAACTTGTGATGGGTTAAATAGTCTTTGATTTTATAGTATGAAAAAATGGAATATTTTTATGATCCTTTCATAGAGTTGTATAATTATTCTGTTATGTAGTATAAAAACATAAAGAAATACACTTACATGAAAAGTAGAGTTTCATCCCTTAATCAAATTCCACCACAAACTCATATTTTTCTCCAAATGATGAGTATTTAAGAGGAATTTTTTTTACACCATAAAAACTAGAATTAACTTCTAGAAAATCATATAATACAGAAAATATTAACTACATATTCATCATGTCATAATATATTAACTAAATCCAAAAATAGAGGATAAAAAAATATAACTCCCAAAATATATTAATGTTTAAAAATGGCTATTTTTAATTTCCAAAATTCAAAAGTAATACTCAAAGCCCAATATATATCATTTAATAAATAAATTTACTTAAAATTATCCAAATAATAAAAAATAATATTATGATCCAAAATTCAGAAGTATTTTATCACATCATATTTTTGGATAATTTTTATCATTTATATCCAAATAACATAATTTACTCTTAATGTCTCATACCAGAAATTAATTACGTAATCACATATTCTCCATTATTGGTTAATCAAATACACAAATAACATAATTCCCCATTACCACACAATTAAAAATCATTGATTCTTCAAACATGTAATTCAAATATTACACCTTAAATGAATTTTCATAGTATTTTATTTATGCTAATTATATTAAGTTTCCAAAATAGTGAAATTTCCAAAAATAACATTTATCACTTAATCCCAAAATAATTTTCTTATACCAAGGATATAAATGTGATAAATAATAAGATATCAAAATCAAATCATTCTTATTTCATCATCTTTTTAACAAAAAAGAAGAATACTAACTAATTAGGGACTTCATGTAGCCTAGTGGTAGGTGATAAATCCTTGTCACCCGTCGGTTGTGGGTTTGATTCTTGATGCCTAGTCTGACAAGATAGGTTGTCACTCTTCCTATAGGTTTTCGTTTTTATAAAAATATTTAATTCTTATAACTCTTATAACATTCCCCAAATGAGATAAAATCCAAAAAAAATAACCAAAAAACATTTTAACCTCACTGTTTATCTCATACCTTTCATTTCTCATCCCAATATTTAATATTCCAAAATTATATCAAAATAAAGATCACATAAATCCAAATTTTAATTCATAAAATTATATTTATTTCCACATAAGAAAAGATATTTTTTACTCAAATAACGTTTTCATATAAAAACTCTAGGGTTACCCATACTATAAAACGTCTTCCAAGGTAATATCATCATCAAAAGAGCATTAACACTTTTAAACATTTCAATATCTATATATCCAACATAACTCCCAAATATCGTATATGTAGACTTATAAATCATTCATAATTTATCATGTTACCTTAACAACAATTTTTGATATTATTCTTTTATACTTATTTACTATACCCAAAAAATGAATCATGTCCTAATATTTAATAACATCACAACATGAGTCAATAAAATAATACATACCTATCATATGTCATTTTCAATTTCCTCATCTTAAATTGGAAATTAATTTGGTACTGATAAACATATATTTGTTTTTTCTTTCTGGTCTCATTCTCAAACCATGTTCATAGTACACATATTTTTATAATCACTACACTCTACACATTTCAAACAACCAATTGATTACTCTGAAATAACTTGCTTCCCATTCCTCCTGTCAACTAAATACTTCATTTTTTCATGGTTGTTTATTTCATTATTACCTTGATTTCCAACTCAATAACATCTTCATTTAACATTAAAACAATATCCTAGGTTTTTCTTTCCACATATTTTACACAAATGTCGATAAATATGCTTACCTTTATGACCATTATTACTTAAATTACAATAGGGATTGGTTTCTCTCATATAAAATGAAACATAAAAATCACCAACGATCATGTTATTAATCATTACTATAAGTAGTTGGTTTAAAATAACCATTATAGTTCCCATTTCAGCTCATATTTCATTTGGTTACTTATTAATAGAACCAAAACATTATCCTTCATATCCATTGCTACTTTGATGCTCGTTGGATCCATCCATTTACTAAAACTAAAAAGGTTGTTGTGTGTATATCAATAAAATAATCATATATTATCTTACAAGGATAATACCCACTATGATATAGTTATTTATTTTATCTCAAACAGATTCAATTTCTCTAAAATCATTGTGCCGCTTTATATTATTTTAAAATTTTTGGTTATATATAACTTTTAACCCATGATAAAATATCACCCTAATCTCTATAGTTGTTTAAACTATACTATAATATAAAATATAAGGATCTGACCATAATCATTAAATAATCTTGAGTTATGTCAATATTAATACTTATTTCACATTGGAGATCTTTTTTAGTTTATATTTATAGAGAATTTGTCCATAAGTATTACATAAAAAAAACCATACGAAATCAAAGTGTACACTTCCAAACAGTTTCCATTTTTTCAACAAAGGAACCCATTTAAAAATAAAACATGATTTCCTTTCAAGATACACCCTCAATTTCTTCATCGTTACATATTATTTTTCCATAAAAACGTTAACACCTATGAAAACAGTTTTAAACAATAGGTTGAACATAAACATTTTAATATGGGATACATAATGAAGGAAAACTATTAGCCTTGAAAAAACATGTAAACCATGATTAATTATCATAAAGTAATAATTTTTGCCTTTAAGAAGTAGAAAATACTATTCACATAATATAATATAATTGACTACCATTTTTTAATAAAAATATAACCATTAATCCTGTATAAGTCACTTATAACATATAAAGTTATCTTCAAACGAAATTCTACTTAAATGGAATAACCATACGGTCGACATCCACAAGTATCACTCTTAAAAATGGAATAGCCATAGGGTCGACATC
This sequence comes from Viscum album, assembly GCA_963277665.1. NCBI lineage: Eukaryota > Viridiplantae > Streptophyta > Magnoliopsida > Santalales > Viscaceae > Viscum > Viscum album. The sequence goes on along the minus strand of OY728156.1, from coordinate 470,782,985 downwards.
CATAGCCAATGCATTAGGGGTCATACCATGACCACCCATCATTATTTTATCATAGAACCACCCATATTTGGTTTATCACATAACCCCTCATCTTTATTTAATCATGTAACCACCCATAAAATATCCAAGTACCGTTATATTATCATATCACATAAAAGATTGTAATTGTCAACATTTCAATCATTAAATTCCATTTTCAATCGCGAGAAATCATTTTAAGGTATTGAAATAGTCAATCTACTTAAAAAACCATTTTCAATACCAAAACATCCAAAAATGTAAGTAGGTATTTCTATTCCTTTTAAAACATTATGGTTTATAGAGAAATTCAAATATCAAACAACAACTACAGCGACGGAGAAGTTGTTATCTCCACATATATTCAAAAATAATAAGGTTTTCATTTTGTAAAGATGGTAAAATGTTTCATTTAAAAATATTAATTTTAAAAACCTCTGAATTATTTCAAATTCTAAGTGGTTGATTATACACCATATAAGATAAGGTGGTGTATACCATCAAAATATGCCTCAATTAAAGGAGGCTGAGAAGAAGTCCCATATATGGATTGTGATTTTTCATGTATGTTTATTTCTCATCATGAATAATAAACTTTGGATAATTTATAATTTTTTAGATACATTTAATTTTTTTTATATCATTAATTACCATGTTATAATACTTTTTTAACTATTTGAGTTCATGCCGGGTGTTATATCGATATTTGGTACTTGAGTTTAAAATGTACTTCCAATGATGTTAATAATCTTTGACGTTGAAAGTAAATAAAATACATAATCAAATTCATGAATTTATTAACATTATTATACATAAAATATACTTGTTAATCAATCTATTGAGTTTGTTTATGAAACACTAATAATGTTATAGTCATGGGGACGTTAACCCATATGTACGCATGAGTAATGTTTTCAGTTATTCATTGACCATTATGGAAAAAAGTGAATATTATTTTAACATTAAATAATAATAATAACATAATTAATATCGTAATAATAATTTAAATATACTTATATATATCTTACTAGTGATATAATTAATAATAATTAATCACTTCGCTTTGTGGAGGTGATAGTTCAGATGTACGTGCCAACAATGTAATCATTTTTATACACATTGAAAGTATGAAAAAAATATGATATATTAATATAATATAATTATTAATTTGTAACTAAAATCACAAATGATCATTAATTCCATTAATATATCCATCATTGAGATACAGTTATGGAAAATGAAATAGATCAGTTTGTGGAGGTGATAGTTCACACATACGCACAACCGATAAATTCATTTCCCATTCAATGGAAGTTGATGTGGATTTGGGTGATGATATTATAATAATGAAATATCAGTATATTTAGTATATTGGAGTTATTATTTCATCATGGATGAATAATATTTATGGAAGAATGAATAAAATAGAAATTCATAAATAAAGGCATTACTTTTCCTTCAAATGATCACCTTTCTTAACACATTAACCCCACTACGAACGGTGTCCTATCCAAAGTAATGCATCAAGAAAGTGAGTATAGATTATATAAATGTGTTTTGGTAGATATTGGCTAAACCATATGTTTTTTAAATTGTAATTAATAGATAGTTATTAGTTCTTTTTTATAGGAGAGGGAGGTGCACCATTGGAATTATTAAAAGTATTAAAATACTATACATTTAATTTTAATTATAAATGGTTTAAACTAGTTTATATATAAGATATGATTATAATGGGTCGAAATATAATCAATAAATAAAAAATAGATATGTGTTATTATTTTTCAAATCCTTTACATTTTTGTTTTAACCCTTTATAATTCTTACTATTTTATCAATCAATTTCCACTTATATGGTTACAATAATTACCAAATCATGCCAAACACCCAATTAATGAGTCATTAATGACATTTTTTGTCACGACCCGACGTCGGGGCCCGTGCCGTGACTACCCCAAGCCCGCCTTCCATAGGCCAGGGGCTGGCGACTAGAACCAAGACGTAATGTCCCAGTAAACAGGGAAGGCATTGCCTTTATAAGTAACAACCACACAGAGTCAGCAAGCGGAAAGTAAAGTGCAGAAAAGTAAAGGGGTCGGAAATACAAGCCCAACTGTAAAGTACAACTGAAAAGTAAAGTACAGCAACTGAAGAAAAGACGGCGGCCTCGTGTCGTCCACTGGCAATCCCACCTGAAGGGTGGGTACAGATAGCCTCCAGGCTCCTCGGGTCCCACGTCCGCTCCGAGCACGTCCCGCCCAGTGGTCCACCTCCAGGTACCGTCCTGCTCCACGCCCCAACCGTGATCAGCGCTGTCCGTCGTCTGCAACCAACACAACAAGGTGCGGGCATAGCCCGTGCAGGGGTGAGTACAAGCTACTCAGTAAGGACCCCGAGACCCCCGAAGGTCTCCCGAAATCCACAAAGGATATAGCACAAAAGTAGGATGCAATCACGAAGTGACATCTGACTCAACTTAGGTATATGCCCATACATATACCTAAGTCCCCAATTCCAGCTCTGCTCACGAGCTCAAAAACAACTCAATCCACAAAGGAAAGCAAGACTCAAATCCACAAAGGAGAGTAAACAGTAAATCCACATAGGATAGTTCAACACAATCCACAAAGGAGAGTAACATAAGATTCAGCTCAACCAGGATTTTCACTATCGAAACCGTAAATGTTGAAGAGCCCCATCTCTGAAGTGTACAGTGGTCCTGTCACGACTCCGAGGTACTGCTCACTAACCTAAGACTGCTGAAGTACTCCTCCTGTCGAGTACCGCGGGTCTGCTGCCAACTACCGGGCGCTCCGTCCGCTGAGGGTCTGCTGCCAAATACCGGGCGCTCACCCAGATAGCCTACTGAGGTACTCCTCCTGTCGAGTACCGCGGGTTTGCCGCCAACTACCAGGCGCTCCGTCCGCCGTGGGTCTGCTGCCAACTACTGGGCGCTCCGTCCACTGGGCTAGTCGACTCACTCCAAGTCGAGTCGGTCAAGCAGTCGTCAGGTCTCAGTCATCTACACGGTCTCCGCACTCCGCACGCACGTCTCCACTGTCGCGGGTCTGTCGCTACAACCAAGCGCACACACTCTGTAGAGTATCGCGGGTCCGCCGCTACAACCAAGCGCTCCACCGCCAAGGGTCTGCTGCTGCATCCAAGCGCACCACCACTGTCAAGTACCACAGGTCCGCCGCTACACCCAAGCGCTCCACCGCTCAAGGTAAAAAGAAGATTCAGCTCACACAGGTTCGGTAGCACTGCTCCACGTAGGATCGCTGAGTGCAGTAGTCGACGCAGTCCACTGAGGATCTCTTGCACAGTCGTCGCCGCAGTCCACGAAGGATCTCTGCTCTGCCGTCGTCGCAGTCCACGGAGGATCTCTGCTCTGTCGTCGTCGCAGTCCACGGAGGATCTCTGCTCTGTCGTCGAAGCCATAGCCAGCGCTAGGGTTCCCGCACACAGCGAGCTCGTTTAGGAGGGTCCGCTCCACGAGCCGAGAGGCTGATACATCAACTGACACGTAGTCCGAAGTTGATGTATCCAAAAGTTCCGTATCGACAACAGGATCTCAACGCAACAGACGGCGCGTCGATCGGACGCCCGGTCTGAGAGTTATTGGCATTTTCGTCCCAGGGGCCCGGTTGGTTTTTAGGGCAAAACCAACCCGACCGTACTCCGCCTGTATCCGATCCTCGGGCGGAGTATGCCAAAAGTTCCGTCTCACTTAGAGGAAACTACCACAGCTGACGGTACGTCGATCGGACGTCCGTAGCTCAAGTTATGAGTGTTTCTGCTCCGAGGGCCCGGTTGGTTTCGTGTACGAACCAACCCGGCCGAACCCAAAGTCTTCCGAAACCTTGAGTGTAATATACCAAAACGACCGTCTCGATCCAAGGATCGTGTAGCCACTGACGGTTCGTCAATCGGAGGTCCCAGGCCCATGATATGGGTGAAAGACCGAAGAGGGCCCGAAACGGGGGTTCCGGGCCCGGGGCGACCCGGCCCGAACCCCCCCTGGGGTCGGCCGAACCGGGTCGGCCCGAACCGGGTCGGCCCGACCCGGCCCGAACCGGCTCGGCCGGGTCCGGTCCGGCCTAGGCGCGGCCCGGCCGACCGGACCGGCAGGCTCGGCCTCGGCCGAGCGGCCGCTTGAGCCGCCGCGGGTCAAACCCGCAGCTTTGAAGAAACGCGGCCCGCGCGGGCCGCGTGCTGGAGGGCCGGACCGCGGACGCGGTCCGGCGGTTCGCCGCCGCTGCGGCTCGGCCGCGGCAGACTCCTCCGGCGGCGCGCCGGGCGCCGCCGCCTTCGGGCGCCGCCGCCAACTTCCGCGGGCCGCCGGAGTTGCTCCGGTGGCCCGTTTTGCCTCCCGTCTGCGCCATTGTTCCTCCCGGGACGCGTCCTTCACTGCGGAATCAACAAATCGCCCATGTCGCGCGGTTCGTCGTCGTCCGCCGTATCCGTACAACAAAAGAGATCGGCGGAGGGTTGCCGGGTCTTGTTCGTTAGACCCGCACCCTCCGCGTTAGTCAAAAACCATGGGAGGAATAATCAACAACAATTTTAAATAAATTAAAATTGTCGGAGATCATGTTCATCATTTTAAAAGAATAAACACGGGGAAAAAGGATAAAAAAATAATCCAACATCCCTTACCTTGCAGCTGTCGTTGCCGAACGAGGGATCGTCGCGGGATTGCTCGTCGCGGAAGAAAGAGATCGTCGCGTCGTCGCGGTATCCGGCGTCGCGTCGCCAATCTCCGGATCAAGATCAAACGGATTTAATTTGTTTAAATCCGTTGATATTGAAATTAAAAAGGGAGAATAAATGATCTGATTCTCACCTTAGTTGCCGAACGAGGATCGGCCGCGGAAGAAGAGGCGTCGCCGAAGAACGTCGCGGGTAAGGCTCGTCGACGTCGCAGATCACGGTGTGCGTCGTCGAATTCCGGTCGCCGGCGTTCTTCGCGTTCTTCGCGTTCTTCGCGTTCTTCGCGTTCTTCGCGAGGAGGGTGGAGGTTCAGAGGAATTGCACAACGATAGCAATCATCCAAAATAGACAAGTTGTCTATTTTATTATTTTGCCAACAAACGCAAAACGCGTAAGTAACGACCCATTTAATTCGTTGAATTATTTCAATGAATAAAACAGCCCATTTAATTCACGAAAGAAACAACCCAATTAAATGGTCTGTTAAGAATTAAAGAAAACGCGTCGGTTGACTTTTCAGTTACTTTGACGGGTTTTCGCGGGTGCGTTACTTAGCGAAAGAAACGGCGGGGCTCGTGCGGGCCCTGCCTCACAAATATCCTACCAAGGGGATAGGATATTTCTGGATAGCATCCTATCCAGTTCAACTCAGTTCAAGCCGCCTTTAAGTGGCTTCAAGTGGCTTCCAAGCAGCTTAAGTGAAATAAAATAAAGTTGTCGCACAAACTTTATTTTATTTCTGACTTAAAGAGGCAAAATTTAAAAACCATGTCTGAGCAAACGCAACTCCGGAAGAGGCGTTTCTAAGCAAATACCGGCGCTGCGATTTCATCGGTGCCCTCAGAATTTGATTCCGGGCAACGGTTCAGAAGATAGAAAAACCCGCTCGTCCGTTCACTGAACGTACCCGAGCCAAACTTCGGAAATTGATTCCGGGAACACCGGGCCTCGGAATCAGGTGCCGTCTGAAGCTGCGCTCTTGTAAAATTCCAAAGAAAATTAAGAAAAAAAATTTCCTTGAAATTTGCGGGTCTTTACATTACTCCCACCTCAGGGCTTTACGTCCCCGTAAAGATACATCAAAAACTAGGGAAATAAATGAGGGTACTGAGCACGCATCTGAGCCTCCCGCTCCCATGTGCTCTCTTGGAGATTCTCGTGCTGCCATCTGATGCGCACAAGAGGAATCGATCGCCCACGTAGGACCCGCTCCTGTCGATCCTCTATCTCCACCGGGACCTCCGCAAAAGTCGCCCCATCGTCAACGTCAAGCTCCCCATGATCAAAGATGTGCGTCGGGTCGTGCACGTATCTCCTCAGCTGAGACACGTGGAAGACGTCGTGCACCCGGTGCAACTGAGGTGGTAGAGCCAGGCGATAAGCCACCTCGCCAATCCTGCTAAGAAACTGGAAGGGTCCGATGAAGCGCGGAGATAACTTGCCGTCTCGGCCAAATCTCCGAATACCACGTCGAGGTGAGACCCGCAAGAAGACGTGGTCGCCATCCTCGAACTCCAGTGGCCTCCGCCTCCTGTCAAAATATGATTTCTGTCGGCTCTGAGCTGTACTCATCCGCTCCTGGATGACCTGGACCTTCTTTGTCGTGGCCTGGACCATCACAGGTCCCACAAGAGCTGCAAGATTTCTTCTTTGCCGAAAAGAGAAATCTGGTCTCATCCCCAGGATGAACCACATTCTTTGCCTAAAACAGTCAATCCTAACATGGATGATACTAATCCATATCAAGTATGACGTCGTAAGGCCTCGACGCTACTACTAAGAGATTCAATCGTTACTCTCACCTCCAAGGGTTGAGTCACACTGTCGGCATCAGTGTGTGGTAACTGGGTCTCCTCCAGTAGATGTCTCACAAGTGAGGGTCAAGTCAACAGCCAAAACTGGAATCTCCTAGTAACATCACGAAAGAGGACAGGAACGAAAATATCACAAGGGTATGCGTCTTTTATTATTGCAGCTCATATTACAAGACGCTACACAAAAGCAACAAGGAACCAGAAGTACAAAGGATGTATCCACTAGTTCTGCTCCAGTCCATCAGCTCCCAGGGCTCCATGATCGAAGGCCTCGGCTGCCTGAAGCTGAGCTCTCCCCTGCGGTCGGGGTGGACCTCCTGGTGGTGGTGGTGGTAGAGCCTCAAAGCGTCGTCCACCACCTACTGCTCAGCCAGCTCCTCTACCTTGTCCATCTCCTCCCTGCAGACCGCCACGGTCGAACCTCTACCTCTGGCTAGGTGGCTCCTCAACCGTCTGCTGCTCCCCTGCATGGCGGGTCGGGCAGTCACGAGCCATGTGACCAATTCCGCCACAGGAGTAGCACTGCCCACTCTCGGCACGCCTGGCTCTGACTCCACCCCAGCTTCCCCGCACAACTGAGCCTGAGTCGTGCAGTCGGCCACTGGTAGGTCTGGTCTGCCTGGAACCCTGAGTCATCTGTCGGCTACCTGCTACCGAAGACTCCGCTACGAGCCGCCCTGCGGTGGGTCTCTGTGCTGGTGTAGACTCAGCAAGGAAGCTCTCGATCAGAAGGGCCCGCTCTAGTACTCCTGCCTGAGTCGGTATGCTGAGGGAGATCAGTGATGCCCTGATCTCGTGTCTCAAACCCTGCTCGAAGGTCCGGGCCCGGAAGAAGGGGTCCCGTACCATGTCTGTCGAGTACCGAGAAAGGTCGGTGAACCTCGCCGCGTACTGAGCGACCGTAATGCTGCCCTGCCGCAGCTGTAGAAGCTCCTGGATACGCACCGCACGAAGGGTGGCTGGGACGAACTCCGAGCGGAAGAGGCTCTCAAAGTCCGTCCAAAGAAGAGATGCCTCATCGTGCACCTGGAGCATCAAGCTCCACCATCGTCCTGCCGCCGCCTGCAGGAGGCTCGCCGCGAGAATCACCATGAGATCCGCTGGTGTCCTCACTAGCCTAAAGATTCATACCACCGCCTCTAGCCAGTCCTCGGCGGCCTGGGGGTCCGCCTCACCGCGAAACCTGGGCGGTCGCTGGCTCTGAAACTCATGCAGTGCCCTGAGGCGACGTGCATCGTCAGCGTGTGGTACTGGTAGCATCGGTGGCTCGGAGGGTAAAGCTACCGCCGGTGCCACTGCTGGCAAAGGGCCCTGCACCGAGGCCTCGTCGCTCGGTGGGCTGCCGTCACGCCCTACACTCGGAACCCTAGCTGGATGTCGTCGCGGGGCCATCCTGAAAAGGAGAACAAGAGCACCACAGTCAGAACAGTATACCTGGTGAGCTGGCACAAGTAATCACAAGGAAAACTTGAGACTTTCATGAAGCAGATCAGTACCCGGTGAGCTGACACAAGTAATCACAAAGAAGACTTGAAACACACACGCAATCAATGTTTTCATGCATTAAGTCGGAAATCAGGAGTCAGGGTCCTGGTGTACGGATACGTCGGCCGCCGCACCAACACTGGGCTCCCTGAACTGATAACCACACTCAATACACTAAACACTATTTCTTCATATAGAAAGAAAAGACGATCGGAGTTTGCGGTAGAACCGACCACCTCTGATACCAATTTGTCACGACCCGACGTCGGGGCCCGTGTCGTGACTACCCCAAGCCCTCCTTCCATAGGCCAGGGGCTGGCGACTAGCACCAAGGCGTAAGGTCCCAGTAAACAGGGAAGGCATTGCCTTTATAAGTAACAACCACACAGAGTCAGCAAGCGGAAAGTAAGGTGCAGAAAAGTAAAGGGGCCGGAAATACAAGCCCAACTGTAAAGTACAACTGAAAAGTAAAGTACAGCAACTGAAGAAAAGACGGCGGCCTCGTGTCGTCCACTGGCAATCCCACCTGAAGGGTGGGTACAGATAGCCTCCAGGCTCCTCGGGTCCCACGTCCGCTCCGAGCACGTCCCGCCCAGTGGTCTACCTCCAGGTACCGTCCTACTCCACGCCCCAACCGTGATCAGCGCTGTCCGTCGTCTGCAACCAACACAACAAGGTGAGGGCATAGCCCGTGCAGGGGTGAGTACAAGCTACTCAGTAAGGACCCCGAGACCCCCGAAGGTCTCCCGAAATCCACAAAGGATATAGCACAAAAGTAGGATGCAATCACGAAGTGACATCTGACTCAACTTAGGTATATGCCCATACATATACCTAAGTCCCCAATTCCAGCTCTGCTCACGAGCTCAAGAACAACTCAATCCACAAAGGAAAGCAAGACTCAAATCCACAAAGGAGAGTAAACAGTAAATCCACATAGGATAGTTCAACACAATCCACAAAGAAGAGTAACATAAGATTCAGCTCAACCAGGATTTTCACTATCGAAACCGTAAATGTTGAAGAGCCCCATCTCTGAAGTGTACAGTGGTCCTGTCACGACTCCGAGGTACTGCTCACTAACCTAAGACAGCTGAAGTACTCCTCCTGTCGAGTACCGCGGGTCTGCTGCCAACTACCGGGCGCTCCGTCCGCTGAGGGTCTGCTGCCAAATACCGGGCGCTCACCCAGATAGCCTACTGAGGTACTCCTCCTGTCGAGTACCGCGGGTTTGCCGCCAACTACCAGGCGCTCCGTCCGCCGTGGGTCTGCTGCCAACTACTGGGCGCTCCGTCCACTGGGCTAGTCGACTCACTCCAAGTCGAGTCGGTCAAGCAGTCGTCAGGTCTCAGTCATCTACACGGTCTCCGCACTCCGCACGCACGTCTCCACCGTCGCGGGTCTGTCGCTACAACCAAGCGCACACACTCCGTAGAGTATCGCGGGTCCGCCGCTACAACCAAGCGCTCCACCGCCAAGGGTCTGCTGCTGCATCAAAGCGCACCACCACTGTCAAGTACCACGGGTCCGCCGCTACACCCAAGCGCTCCACCGCTCAAGGTAAAAAGAAGATTCAGCTCACACAGGTTCGGTAGCACTGTTCCACGTAGGATCGCTGAGTGCAGTAGTCGACGCAGTCCACTGAGGATCTCTTGCACAGTCGTCGCCGCAGTCCACGAAGGATCTCTGCTCTGCCGTCGTCGCAGTCCACGGAGGATCTCTGCTCTGTCGTCGTCGCAGTCCACGGAGGATCTCTGCTCTGTCGTCGAAGCCACAGCCAGCGCTAGGGTTCCCGCACACAGCGAGCTCGTTTAGGAGGGTCCGCTCCACGAGCCGAGAGGCTGATACATCAACTGACACGTAGTCCGAAGTTGATGTATCCAAAAGTTCCGTATCGACAACAGGATCTCAACACAACAGACGGCGCGTCGATCGGACGCCCGGTCTGAAAGTTATTGGCATTTTCGTCCCAGGGGCCCGGTTGGTTTTTAGGGCAAAACCAACCCGACCGTACTCCGCCTGTATCCGATCCTCGGGCGGAGTATGCCAAAAGTTCCGTCTCACTTAGAGGAAACTACCACAGCTGACGGTACGTCGATCGGACGTCCGTAGGTCAAGTTATGAGCGTTTCCGCTCCGAGGGCCCGGTTGGTTTCGTGTACGAACCAACCCGGCCGAACCCAAAGTCTTCCGAAACCTTGAGTGTAATATACCGAAACGACCGTCTCGGTCCAAGGATCGCGTAGCCGCTGACGGTTCGTCAATCGGAGGTCCCAGGCCCAAGATATGGGCGAAAGACCGAAGAGGGCCCGAAACGGGGGTTCCGGGCCCGGGGCGACCCGGCCCGAACCCCCCCTGGGGTCGGCCGAACCGGGTCGGCCCGACCCGGCCCGAACCGGCTCGGCCGGGTCCGGTCCGGCCTAGGCGCGGCCCGGCCGACCGGACCGGCCGGCTCGGCCTCGGCCGAGCGGCCGCTTGAGCCGCCGCGGGTCAAACCCGCGGCTTTGAAGAAACGCGGCCCGCGCGGGCCGCGTGCTGGATGGCCGGACCGCGGACGCGGTCCGGCGGTTCGCCGCCGCCGCGGCTCGGCCGCGGCGGACTCCTCCGGCGGCGCGCCGGGCGCCGCCGCCGCCTTCCGCGGGCCGCCGGAGTTACTCCGGTGGCCCGTTTTGCCTCCCGTCTGCGCCATTGTTCCTCCCGGGACGCGTCCTTCACTGCGGAATCAACAAATCACCCCTGCCGCGCGGTTCGTCGTCGTCCTCCGTATCCGTACAACAAAAGAGATCGGCGGAGGGTTGCCGGGTCTTGTTCGTTAGACCCGCACCCTCCGCGTTAGTCAAAAACCATGGGAGGAATAATCAACAACAATTTTAAATAAATTAAAATTGTCGGAGATCATGTTCTTCATTTTAAAAGAATAAACACGGGGAAAAAAGATAAAAAAATAATCCAACATCCCTTACCTTGCAGCTGTCATTGCCGAACGAGGGATCGTCGCGGGATTGCTCGTCGCGGAAGAAAGAGATCGTCGCGTCGTCGCGGTATCCGGCGTCGCGTCGCCAATCTCCGGATCAAGATCAAACGGATTTAATTTGTTTAAATCCGTTGATATTGAAATTAAAAAGGGAGAAGAAATGATCCGATTCTCACCATAGTTGCCGAACGAGGATCGGCCGCGGAAGAAGAGGCGTCGCCGAAGAACGTCGCGGGTAAGGCTCGTCGACGTCGCAGATCACGGTGTGCGTCGTCGAATTCCGGTCGCCGGCGTTCTTCGCGTTCTTCGCGTTCTTCGCGTTTTCGCGTTCTTCGCGGGGAGGGTGGAGGTTCAGAGGAATTGCACAACGATAGAAATCCTCCAAAATAGACAAGTTGTCTATTTTATTATTTTGCCAACAAACGCAAAACGCGTAAGTAACGACCCATTTAATTCGTTGAATTATTTCAACGAATAAAACAGCCCATTTAATTCACGAAAGAAACAGCCCAATTAAATGGTCTGTTAAGAATTAATGAAAACGCGTCGGTTGACTTTTCAGTTACTTTGACGGGTTTTCGCGGGTGCGTTACTTAGCGAAAGAAACGGCGGGGCTCGTGCGGGCCCTGCCTCACAAATATCCTACCAAGGGGATAGGATATTTCTGGATAGCATCCTATCCAGTTCAACTCAGTTCAAGCCGCCTTTAAGTGGCTTCAAGTGGCTTCCAAGCAGCTTAAGTGAAATAAAATAAAGTTGTCGCACAAACTTTATTTTATTTCTGACTTAAAGCCGCAAAATTTAAAAACCACGTCTGAGCAAACGCAACTCCGGAAGAGGCGTTTCTAAGCAAATACCGGCGCTGCGATTTCATCGGTGCCCTCAGAATTTGATTCCGGTCAACGGTTCAAAAGATAGAAAAACCCGCTCGTCCGTTCACTGAACGTACCCGAGCCAAACTTCGGAAATTGATTCCGGGCACACCGGGCCTCGGAATCAGGTGCCGTCTGAAGCTGCGCTCTTGTAAAATTCCAAAGAAAATTAAGAAAAAAAATTTCCTTGAAATTTGCGGGTCTTTACATTTTTAGAGTTATCTAAACTTTTTGGCCGAATATTTGTCTTATTTAAATTTTATATCATCTAATTAAATATTTTATATTTTAAAATATGAATTATGTCAATTTTGACACTATTCATTATATTACATTTCTTAAAATATCATACTAACTTGATCCTTTCAAAAAAAAAAATTAACTCAATCATAACATGTCATTTTCATCCAAGATATTAGTTTATGGCATAAAATATTTCAAATTATATTTATCTTAATATTATTAATATCATTTATTTGATTCATTATTTAATAAATCAATTAATGCATCATCTTTCTATCATTATTAAATATAATTATTTAATTCATAAAAATTATAATTAAATTAACATGTTGTAGGTAATATTTTTATGTTTTTATATACTATTAATTATCAAATATATCAATTAAATAACTGAATATTAAAATTTTATTAGTAAGAAGATACATTTTTTATGACATATTTTCCTTTACATTAAATTAAATGTTATAAATTTCATAATCACACACAAGTGGCTTCCAAATGTCACAGTTTTGGTAAAATGATATTAATGGTTGATAATATCTCAAAAATTAATATTATTACTAATTTTAGGATAATGGTATAATATTATGATATTAATTTTACCTTTAATTACCCTATTTACCTTTAACTGAGATAAATAAAATACTAAAGTTACTATTCGCCAAAAAAAATTGATCCTATTGGACCTAATTTTTCACATTTAGTAAAAAAAATTTATTTTTTGAAAATAATATTCATAAAAGGGGTGAAATGTGGTTTAACACTAATCTCATTGAAGGATGGAGAAAACAATTTTTTAATTATAACGTTCAAATGTTCACAAAGTTATTCTATTTAATTTTTTTTAAAGAATAAAATGAAATATATTGTATTATCTAATAAAAATTTCAGTTAACTATACCTTAAAATCTTGTAATATTATAATCAAACAATATAAATAAATTATACGAAAAGTGGGTTTTGAATTAAAATGTAGTATTTTTAAAAATTCATTAAAATATTAAAGTTATTTGAAAAATACCAAAAAAAATATCCAGACTAAATTTTGATGTCCCACTTAAAAAAGAAGTTTATTATATCAAATATAACATATAAAAGTGACAAAACGATATCTAAAAAGGGTTCTATTTCAAAAGGTGGTAAAATGACTTTTTTAATACTCTTATTTCTCATAATGTTTAATTAATTATTATATCATGTCTAGAAAACATATAAGTTGAATTTTAAACATGATATTTAATTTATATTACCTTAATATAATCCACAAAGTTTCATATTATTATTTTATAAACACAATTATTCACACTTAAATAGTTTTTAATAAAAATACGTCAATTATATTCAATTGGTTTTTATTTTTATTTCTAATTAATTTTATAAGAAATGAATCATTATATAAACATGTGTCAACCCAATTTTTATAATTTAGTTAATATCATTCATTCCTTCCATTCTAACAGTAATGTGATAACTACAACATAATATAATAACTTTAACAATATATTATTTTTCTATATAACTCAGTCTACTGTGCAACGTAAGATTTTGGAGAAACTCATTGTCGTGTGTCAAGTATGCTATGAGACATAGAGTCCTTTTTAAAATAAAATTACTATCGAACTCATAATAATTAATAAATATAGAAAATTAGTATTCTATAATTAACTGGAATGTTACAATAATTATTCATTAAAAATGAATTAACCTAATAATATCTCATAGAGGTTTCTAACCATATGTTGAGTAGAGGAACACTCTCTATCCACTAGAATAATTAAAGAGATATACTCGATTAACTCTTTTTGGGATTATCACTCATGTATTCATCTTTATTAAACTATTTTCACTTATAATATCCGATGAGGTATTTTTTTCTAGGAAAAAAACACTCTATTAGATACCATAATTTAGGAAATTCTCGTATACATTGTTTTATCCTAAGGATTCATACTAATGTTTTCTCAACTATGTTTTGAAATGTAACTAAAACTTACTTTGATGTTAACTATATTATAACATACTTTTCATAAATATATATTACATCATAATAGATGAATATTTATTAAATAACATTATTATTTATGCTTGTACCGTATAGTTTTAGTGTCTTTGGATAATTGAATAAATAAAAATAATCTTCTTAAGATATCTATATCTCCTCCCCCTATTTTTTTCATAACTATCACCCTTATTAGACATATCCTACCTAAAATAATTCTTTGTATCTTGTGGAAGGGAATCATAAGAAAGGGTGATCTTAAATTATTTATAATGGTAAATAAGGTAGATAAAAATGATCACAAATACATAACAAAATAATATGTGTATAGGAAAATGAGATTTGCATTTGGAAACCAATCTTTATATATCAAATATCTTAATCTTGAGTTACAGAATAAATATTTTTAGTTCATAATACATCAATGAGGATGATTCATGAAATAATAACAAATGAATAAGATACATGTTTGTGTCATACAGATAAGAACAAAGTATAATTTCCATAGTCAATTCCCACTATGAGTACTATCATATTGCATTGGGTCGTTACCCCATTACATTATATATTTATTCAATTATAATTCCCAATATATTTATAGTGGATTGATTCTCTTACTGAAATGGGTTCACTCCCCAATCTTATACTTTTTATATTCTGAGATATCCAACTTCAATTACTGTTTTAGCGGGATTTATAATTCCAAGTCAATTAAAAACATTAACATAATTAATTAAATTTTTTTCCACAAGATCATAAAACAGTCATCATATGTCACAACCCATAGAAAATAAATTGGAATCATAATTATTTCATAAATTAAAAATTTTATAACATTTGTAAAATAAAAATGTTTCAAAAAAATCTCATAATCATAATTATAACCCATCATTATAAATAATTAGGATAGTGCCATTGAATAATATCCCAAGTAAATCGTAATTAAAATCAAACAATTTTTTTATAAATGTAAATTCATTTAAAATATATCTTGGAATATTTCTGGAGAAAAATACCATTTTCATTTTGTAATCATTTTTTAAAGTATAAAAAATTCTACGTTGTTAAGAAAAAACTTTTCAATTAATAAAAACATAAAAAAATTTAAAGTGTTATTCATTGGATTGAGCAGTCATGGTATGGTTAAATTCTATTCATGCCATGTAATTTAAAACTATGATTAGTTTCACAATTGTTTAATATGTAAAATATAACTCATTTGGAAGAAAAAAATTATTTAACTTTTAAACCATTTTATTTAAATTAAATCATGGAAAAATTTACATAAATACCATACAATAATAGTAGAAACATTGACATAGTAACATAAAATTCTTACATCATGTTTGACATACTTACAAAGTGATATAAATTCAAATGTGTTAAATTTAAATTTATAATAAATCTCTACCAAAATCTTTTACATACTTATAATAACATATATGATCAACATATAACATTTTATGAACTATTTATTAATAATTCAATGTTAAATCAATATTTCTACATTTTAACTTTTTTTTCAAGAGAATTTCAGTTCGGTAGTTTCAGTCCTTTTATGTTGATCATAGCTTCTTCAGCTTCTGAAACTTAATCATGAAATAAAAATTATACAAATTCATTATGATTAAATTTATAGTAATCTATAAAATTTGTATACATAAAAATTAATTTCACCCTTCTTGTAGACGGTAAGTCATACGTATGCATGAAGGTTGTTTTCAGTTTTCGATGGACGAAATGTAATAAAGGTAAATACTATTTAAATAATGAATAATCATAATTATATAATATATATCATATATGTTAATTAAATTTATCCTTGTCCAAATCAATGTAAATATGAAATGAATTTAGAATCATAAGTCATTGTGGAGGTTGTTGTCCACACATACACACAAACGACGTTATTTTTTACCATCTGATTTGGAATGTAAGAAGATATACATGATATTATATTTACATAATAATGATTATTTCATAAAAATAATATATAATCATTAATCCCAAAAATATATCAATCCATGGTTTATGTTGATGGAAAATGAGTTGTATCACTATGTGGAGGCGGTAGTCAACAAATACGCATGAAAGATACTTTCTCTTTCAATATGATATTAAAGACAGTGGATATTATAGGTTAAATAATCCAAATAAATTTTTACTATTTTTAAGATATTTAATTTATTACATTCTTATGAATACAAAATATTTAGAGGATGTATAAGAATAAATAAATTGAATGAGGTCGGGTAAGATGATTACCTCTTCTTAGGTATGCCTTATTTAGGCACTTTCTTAAGGACACATAGAATGGCATTTTAAGAATAAAAAAACATATAATTCATGTATAAGTTAGATTAGAAGTGAATTTGGTGGCGTTTCATCAAGATATATGGCTGAAAGTGGTGTATATATGATAAAGGAGGGATTCCCTTTTATAATTTGGGGAGGGGACACACATAGAATTTTTTAAAACCTTAAATTACAATAAATCCATACCCATTCTAAAAGAATCCTAATGGCCATATATTGTATTTTCATATATTTTATGGTCTATAAATAGATATGAAATAGGATTTTGGATATATTAATTTTAAAACATGCCACTATCAATTTGTATAACCCCTAGTAAAGTCGTTTTATCATTATCCTTGGTATCAAATTTTTACTATTTTAACTATTCCTTGTGAACAAAAATTAATTTTAAATTAGTATATAATATTAATTATGAAACATTAAATTATTTAATCCATTTTAAAAAATCTGATTCACATAAGTGAGGGAATTTAATTTAAAAATAAACCTGTAAAGCATGATGAAATCCAGTTTTGTAGAAAAAATGTGTTATTATGAACAGAATGTTATTATATAAATATTCAACATTAAAATTGATCCAAATGACATACATTTATTTATTTATTTTATAATTTAGTCAATGACACTTTTAAAAAAAATTTAATAGATAATATATCTTTAATAAAATTTAAACAAAAAAAAAGATATTTTTTAATAAAAATCTATATTTTTCAATATACAACGAAAAAATAAATCTACTCAAAAATTCCCAAACAATTACTCTAGATTAATTTAATATTATATTTTAAAAAAATTGTTTTTAGTTTTTAAAATAAATTTTCTGATTTGGTAAAAAAATTAATATAATTGCGTAATATGCAACAAAAATAGTTTTTAGAAAAAAGATTTCTTAAATATAAAAATTTTAATATATCAAAATCATTAATATCGGTGATTCGAATGGAATAAGTTAGATTATTATCAATTAAATGGATAATAATTAACTTTATGAAAAAACCCAAAACATAATAGGACATTAAAGTTACATTATTTAATGAAAATAAATGATATCATTTGAAAATCTATATTTTTCACTATTCACTAAAACATCAACCATTTTAGGATAAACCCAAAACTTCACCATAAGTTAATTTTTATATTATTATTTAAAAATTTATTATTATTATATAAAATAATAATTATTTAAGTTGTAGAAATTAATTATAATTTAAATGAAAAAAATTGTATAAAATAAATTTTTGAAGCATAAATTGACATTACTAATAACTAAATATTTATTTTAAAAATAATTAATAAATTAATTTTTATAAATTAATTTTATATATATATATTTTATATTTTTTAAAAAAACATCATACCCTATAATTGAACTTCTAATTTATAATAATATATCACAGTTCCTTTAATTCATTGTGTTGCGTATTAAGCAAGACATCAAGCTTATTAATATTCCAAACAAAATTTTTCGGGTGTTAAAATAGATAGCTATGAGAACATTACTACTAGTTATAAATTTGTTAAATTTCATAAATATTTATTTTTATTTTATTTATTGGATGGTAACACTAATATTAAACTCATTTATCATGATGCCACCTCTCGTTTGATAAAAATCATATGAACATGATTTTGTACATCTCCATATGCATTAAGTGTAACTAAAACACTCATATATTGATATTAAAAAATTTATCAAATACAATAAAACATAAATTGAGGAATATTTTTACCTTTTAATGATTAACATTTTGGTAATACAAAATAGTAACACTAACATTATGAAAATAGTTCAAAATAATCAAGGTTACTCACACCGAATATTGAAATTAGATAATTACAAAATAATATTCTTGTATAGGATAATTGTAAATGAAGGTTATAAATGTTTGTAGACTTAATTATGGTTTTTAAATATTTTATTAGTAATTTTTTATACCATGTGTTAGAGTGAAATCAACTAAAAATAATTAAAATTCATGGTTTCATTGACTCAATTTGTGATTCATTCTATCATTGTCTCCACAACATAAATATGCATTTATTGAGTTAAATAATCATAACATTCCCATATGTATGTTATATTTCTTATTATTCGCTTTTTTAACTAATACTTGACATCATGAACCACTTATTTAATAAATAATTTTCCTAAATAAAATTATAACGTTGGCATGAATAACTATCATTCTTATGAGTCGATCTTTTTTATCGATGTCATGATTTTTCCTCTTAAACATGATTTATTTATTGAATTTAAAATAAGTTTTGTCTTTTAAATTAACATTGTTTTCAAATATATATTATATGAAATTAATTAATTTAAACATTTATCTATAAATTTTTTAATAAAAAGGCCCTAAACTAAATAAAGTATTTTATTTTCATGATTTTTTACTTCAGATTTGTTAGGTCAATTTTTTTTTCTTTTCAAAGATAAATTATTTAGAACTATTTGTATTATGTTTTTACAAAGTATTTTATTTATTATATCAAAAAACATGAAGGTAATTTTCACATTAATAATATTTAAAATGTTTTACAAAAACATCTGTATTTCCACTTAAATTGTTTCTCTAATTTTTTTCTATCATGAGTTGTTTTTCTGATAAAATATATATCTTCTTATGATGTGATAATGTTTGAAAATTTTATTTTTTTATAAAATATAATTTATGAATATAATGTTATTTGAATTTTTCTAATAGTTTATGAAATCCATTATTTTTCAATGGGTTCTTTATGTTATCATGGTTGACTAAAAGTGGAATAAATTAGTTTACAAGTTGACATATGGGACTCTATATCGCCCTCCAATGCATTAGGTAAGGTTTATATCTCAAGAGAAGGTATGGAATTTATATAAAATATTTCTTCACATAGGATTTGTCATAATGATTTTTCTCATCATTTTTTCTGTGACCATAAAGTTCTTGTTCACTCAAGGAATAACAAAAAAAAATATCAAATTTACATGTGGGGGAATAATGAGTCTGATCACATATGTATTTGAATAATGAGTTTGATCAAAAATGATTTCCAATGTGTTTTTCTCACATTTCCATGTTGTTTTTCCACTTATTTAATTTTTCTATTATGTTTATTCTATTTTAATATTTTGCATTATTAAATGGTATTCCCTATGTTTTCAAATATAATACACTCTTATGTCATGTTCTGAAGATTTATAAGTACTGATATATATTTTAATCAATTTCAAAACTATTATTATTCATTAATGATATAGTTATAATATTTTGTTTCTCTATAATTTTTTTAATAATCTTTTATGGTCTCATTAACTATTCATAATAGATTTATAATAAAGCCCATTTTTATTATTTTTATTCCTTTTCCCTTCCTCTTTATTCCATTTTATCTTAGTTTCAATTTTTTCCTCGAACACTAGTGGATTTTGTTCCATGATTCTGTTTTCTGGGTAGTGATTTTTTAAGGATTATTTAATTTTAGAGTTTTTGGGGAAATGTCTTTGTATGTTTGATAATTCCCCATTATAGAATAAATTTTTTGGATTTTGATTGGTAATTACCTATTTAAATTTGGTAGGTGACTAAGTGACTTTTATCTTATATTACTTTAATTGTTTTGTTGAGTATTTTAAATTTTTTAATTTATTAAATTAAATATGTATGTGATAGTTTTATTGGGTTAAAAATTTATTTTTAAGTTATTTATCACTAGGAATAAAGGGTATTAAATGGAACTTTCTATATTTTCAAGGATTTTTTGAATTTCATGTTTCATAAAAACGTTTTAAGGTTTGTTTTTAATAGTTTTCATCCAGTTTTGGTTATAGATTAAAAAAATGGGTGAAGTAATATATTTTTAAAAATGTTTGTTAAAACAGTAAATTTGATCGTTAAATGTAATAAAGTGTATTTTAGAGAGAGGTATGTAAATATATTTGTATAATATAATATTTAATTATTTTAAAGGGACACAAATTCCAAAGTCGTTTGTTATGAAGGCCTGATTATAATCATTATTTTTTAAAAAATATATGGGTGTGTGATACCCTCTTAGTGTCCCTTATGCATACTGAAATGCACTGTGTTGCATTTGTTGTCAATGAGGCATGATGTTGTCATGGAATGAATGGATGTCAAGGAATGTCAAGATGTGAATGAAAAAGGATGTGAAGGTGATGGTGATGAAGGAGAATGCCCATGGTACTTAGAGGCATGTCACTTAGGAGATTCACTATGTGACATAGGATGTTGTGGTTGAAACATTCTCTATGAATATCATACGATTGTTGAACTGATCTTAATGTTTCAATACTTGTATCAAGATGATACTAAGTTACAACACTTGAAGAATGAATGATGATGGAGCATCATTAAATCAGACGATTGTTGAGCTGTTCTTATAGTTCAAAGAACTTTTATCAAGTGGATACAATGTTACAACAATGTTAGAAGACCATGCATTGTATTGACAATGCATGAGGAGTTGAAGATGATCCATCCACAATCTCTAAGTGGATGAAGTGGTTTTAATGAAGTCCATGCACTAACTCTTAGTGCATGTGAATTGAAAAAGTTCCAATTGATCTTTGATTAGATCAATAAAGAACATTGAAGATTATAAGTGATTCAGGAGTTCGGTTGATGAAGGTGAACCTTTTGAATTCCATATCCTAAGTGAAGATCATATGAGGAGAAGTAATGGAATTCTTAAGAAGAAGAATAGAAGAAGTGGAGAAGAGATGGCTTGGCATTTAGAATTGGCATTTGGCTTATACTTATAGGAGAACTTTGTATTTGACAAAGTCCTTATTCATGCCTTTGCCAAAAAATATGGCCAGCCAAGGCACCTTGAGGGTTCAAACCCCAAGGCATGGGCGCTAGGGCACCACGCCCATAGGGGAACCTGTGGGGCAAGCCAGGGCGGCAGGGCGCACCCAAGACACCGTATGGGCGCCTGGGGCACGCCCGAAGGAGCGCATTAGGGGCGTATGAGTGTACCCCCAAGAGTGTCAGTGTGCATAGAGGGAGCATAGCGCGCGACCGAGGGGCAAGAGTGGGCGTAGAGCGCGCCCGCAGAAGAACACTGTGCGGGGCGGCACCGAGAGGGGAGGAGATTCAACCGGCCGTCTCTGGGAGCGGCTGGTTGATAAACCGCGGAAATTCCGCGAGGCGATTCGATGTGGGACGAAAAAATTCGCCGCGGATCAGATCTGATCCGTCCGTCTCATCGCGCGCTCGATCTCCGCCACTCATCGCATCTCGCCGCTCGAGATCTTATCCCGGCCGTCTGATGTCTTTCAACTCCGCATCCAACGGCCCGGCGTCCGTCTTCAAACTCGAGCATAGCCGAATGCCACCCGCAGCCTCCGTTCGAACCAGAGGCATCCCGACGACGATTTTTGAGTTCCCGGCCACCTCCGAGCAAACCGAGACCTCCTTTGTGATCGTTAGGCCGTAACGAACTCATGCATGCATTAAAATGTTTCATGCATGCATCGAGAAAGAATTCGAAGATCGGACGAGGCAAACCAAAGGTGCCAAGGCCACGTGTGTTCGTGGTATGCATAGACAAGTAATAAAGAGGTCATGCATTCGTTCGAAAATGCATGCACGTGAAGGAGGAAAATAAAAATTCAACCCGCGTTGAAACAGAGTATAAAAATCAAGATTTGGTAAGATTTTTAAAGATCCGAAAATCTTGGGAATTTGAGTTGTATGACGAGGATGATCTGAGGTGCCTCTTCCTATAAAAAGAGAGGCCGAGGTTCTCATTGAGTTTGCTGATGCGCTGAATTTTTGAAGACCCGTCAGTGCACTCTCTGCCTCGCGAAGAATGAAGCCCCACGAAAGTTACTTGCGCGGATAAAGATCTTGGTGCCACCCGAGGCCCGAAAGAGTCCCATGCGCGCCTCCCTTGCGTGACAGGAAGAACCCGAGGCCACATTCTTGCAAGCCCCGCGGTTGGAGGAGTCTTGCGTGGCAGTAGGCCCTTGCGCACTGCTTGTGCTCTTTCACCTTGAGCGACTATCCTTGCACCCTTGACACCTTGCGCGACAGTGGCGTAGAGAAGTGGTCGCGGCTCAAACACACCTTGCGCGCCATCTCTTTGAAGGAGGAGTTCGGGTTGTGTGTTCAAGACAGGAGGAAGAACCCGAGACCTTGGCTTGGGTATGTGCAAGTGGGTGAAGTGAAGAGCACACCATTGTGTGTGTGTGTGCAACAAGGAAGACACCCTTTGGCACTTGTATGTGCAAATTGAAGAAGAGGCCGTAGCCCTTGGGGTGTGCAAGAAGGAGAGGCCAAGTCTCTTGTGTTTGCAAATTGAACAAAGAAAATGTGTGTGCAAACAAAACAAGAAGGCCGAAGCCTAGTGTGTGCACTAACAGTGTATACACATTAGAAGAAGAAGAAGATGTTCCACACTAAAGTAAAACACACTTCTAAAGTGTGTGAACAATTTGAATATAGTGTGTGAAGATTGTGGAGAAGGTGTGTGCTTAAAATTGACTACACGCTTTGTGGGTTTATTGCACCGAGGAGAAAGAGGGAAGTGCATGCATGCATGCATGCACATGCGCACATAATCAAAGTTCAAATCAGTGAGTGTGCATCTGAGTAATCCCAGACCAGTGGTTCTTGAAGAATTGAGAAGAGCCTGATCAACAGAAGTGATCAGAAGTGCTGAGCAAGACCAACAGACCTTTTCAGAGGCTATTGAAGATTCTTGAAGAGAGAGGCAAGGTCATACATAGAAGAAGGTGATAAATCCCGAGCAAGACGAGAAGACCTGATCATCACAAGTGATCGGAGGTACAGAGCAAGGCCAGCAGTCTTTATCCCAGACTGCTGAAGATACTTGAAGAAGATTAAAGAGAAGAAGAGCTACTCGTGTGACTTGAGGAGCCAGGAGAAGACCCTGTGGGACTCAGGGAGAAGAAATCTTCAGTGGGATTCTGGAGCAGGACAGTGGGACTCTGGTAACACTGTGGGATGCAGTATAAAGACCCTCCTGTGGGACTCAGGAGAGATACAGTGGGACTCTGTATCGACCATTTTAATACTAACCGATTATAATGGAGAAACCATGTTGGGGTGTATAACCAACATGGAAAGGACGTAGGCCTTTGGTGTCGAACCTTGTAAATCCTTGTGTCCTGTGCCTTTACATTTACTGCATCACTCGAGGAAAGGCTGAGAGATACAAGAAGAGTGGATCGAGGCCTTAACAACCCATAGAGGTTTAATTGATTAAGAATAAATTAGTAAAAAGTTTTAAAGGATCACTGATTCACCCCCTCCCCCTCTCAGTGATTCACACTGATCTGGGCACTTCAATTGGTATCAGAGGGAAGGTTACCTCTAAAAGATCCAAGGGAGTCTTTATGAAGTGCAGATTTGAGGAAATGAGCAACCAGCCTCAAATGGAGATATCTGCCAAGACTCAGAAAAATAGAATGAAGAAACAGGCCATGAAGTTGAAGAAAGCCTGTCCTAGCTGTGATGAAGTTCGAATAATGAATGATCTTCAAAATGCAATCGAATATCTTCAGAAGACAGTCCCCAAGGAAGTGGAAATGTGTATAGCTACAGGAATCCTTGATCTTCAAGATGAAAAATCACAGTTAGAAGAAGAAGCCAATGCAATGGAAGATCAATTGGCTAAAAGGGTTAGCATAACCAACACTCTCAGAAAGCTGGTGATGGCTAAAGATGAAACAGTATCGCTTTGCAATGAAAGATATGAAGACACTACTGAATAATTGAAAAGAAGACTTTCAAAGAAATAATTCTTTAATACAATGGTCAAAGAAGTTTTCCATGCACTGGAAAAGAGGCACAGAGTGTCAATGATTGTCATAGATGCTCAACTTGAAGACAAAGTAAACAGGGTGAAGGAGATTGACAATTCATTACAAGAAATAAAGAAGGTGCATGAAGACCAGATGAAACAGCTGGAAGAAAAATGGGAAGGTAGGCTAAGATTTGTTGAGGATGAGAAGAACTCTCTCAATGTGAAATGCTTAGAACTGGAGGTGATATTGAAAAATCTGCAATCACCCAAAGCTGAAGCCTCCCAGTCAGCTGAAAGGAGAAATGTTGCTACTCGAGTATGCATTGAGCAGGATGATTCTAAAAGAAAGACATCCTCTAATAAAAGGGAAACAACTTCTAAAAAGAAGGTACCATCCATACCATCTTGTACTCATTCTTCTAAAAGTGTTTCTACTAAAAGTGCAGGATGGAATAATGAATCCAAACAAGTATGGATGAATAAAATGAAGAAGCATAGCTCTCCTGAAACAACACAGAAGCTCCATAAAAGTACCCTAAAATCAGAAGGACTGAAGAAGTCAAGATTTTTGGGTCAATGTTGGTGTTGTAATAAGTATGGGCACTGTGCAAAGGATTGTTGGTACAATCCACTAAAATTCAAAGCACAAAGGAAGCCCATGCAAAAGGGGAGCAAGCCAGAAGGAAATAAGCAACATCCACAGGTCCAGATACATCTGTTTACTGCTAACAGATTTGGATTTCTTGACAACATCTGGGATGGTTGCAAAAGTGGTCAAAATAATGATACATGTCAATCTCCAACTGTATCCAAAGCTAGAAAGAAGAAAAGATCACAGAACTTGGCTCAGAAAGAATCCTTGGGAAGCAAGCATAAGAAATTGGAAGATGCTCCCAAGAAGATTATGAAAAAGGAAGAGAAGTCCTTGGAATTAAAATCCAAGAAGGGTGATGCATCAAGAAGAGCCACCAAGAAGACATGCTTCTACTGTGGAAAGAAAGGTCATACCATGGATTTTTGCAAACAAGCCATGGAAATCTATAGAAGCCAACTGAACTCAAACAGACAATCAATCCAAAAGAAGCAGAAGGGATTGATTGAAAACAAGTTTCCTAAGAGAGGTAGCTTGACAGCATCAATGGAACCATGTGAAACTTCCAGAACTGAGGCCACACTTCCAAATGACTTGTTAGTCATGTGGCCAAATCAGTTGAAACTTGCCAGAGAACTGCAAAGAGATGAAGATGAAGTTCTGGCAATTGCTAAGGCAAAAGGGAAGAAGAATATTTCACATGAAGATGTGTTGAGATCCACACCAGCACAAACATCAATTAAGATCAAACATGCAAGTGTGAAGAATGGTGAAAATGGGACATCTCGGTTGAGAGAATCTTCTCAACCTTGTTGTTCACATTGATGAACCAAGGAGGTTCCATCTTATTCCCTAATCACTTGTATTACATGTGCTAACACTGCAGGGAATTGAAGATGATGATCATTCCCAACTGGAGGATGGTTTGGACAGAATGGAGTGCACCCCTTAAGGGGGAGCCAATCTGTAGGAGATGGGATTCTGAGATTAATACCATCTTGAGAAAAGTGAAGGTATTCCAATCACACTTTCATCCCTTGTTTCTTAATTGAGTTTATCTTGTCAATTAAGGGGGAGTATGGATTGAAGACAAATGGATGAAAGGGGGAGCTTTATCTTTTCACCTGAACTTTCTAATGAGTTTTGTGAAGTTGTGCAGGATTTAGAAAATTCATTGTTATATCTGAAAAATTTCAAACCCCTGAAGCATGATCTCACATGTACAGTGAATGATGGATATCATTGAGTTCCTTAGTTACATCACTCTTGATTTCTACACCGGGTTAGCCCAAGTAGACTTAGAGATGATTTACTAAAGGTTCTTTTCTAAAGAAGAACATGTGACATCATTCCTCTCTTGTGATTTTCAAGACAATACTTTTCAAATGGCGGAAGTGATTTTTTTGAAGAGAACCGCACCACACATTTGCATTTGGTTGCCAATAAGGGGGAGAAAATATTGGCACACATTTTGACCCATTCATATGTGCTGAAGAAGTGTATTGGCAACAAATTCAAAGGCGGAGATTGAAATGCACTGTGTTGCATTTGTTGTCAATGAGGCATGATGTTGTCATGGAATGAATGGATGTCAAGGAATGTCAAGATGTGAATGAAAAAGGATGTGATGGTGATGGTGATGAAGGAGAATGGCCATGGTACTTAGAGGCATTTCACTTAGGTGATTCACTAAGTGACATAGGATGTTGTGGTTGAAACATTCTCTATGAATATCAGACGATTGTCGAACTGATCTTAATGTTTCAATACTTGTATCAAGATGATACTAAGTTACAACACTTGAAGAATGAATGATGATGGAGCATCATTAAATCAGACGATTGTTGTGCTGTTCTTATAGTTCAAAGAACTTGTATCAAGTGGATACAATGTTACAACAATGTTAGAAGTCCATGCATTGTATTGACAATGCATGAGGAGTTGAAGATGATCCATCCACAATCTCTAAGTGGATGAAGTTGTTTTAATGAAGTCCATGCACTAACTCTTAGTGCATGTGAATTGAAAAATTTCCAATTGATCTCTGATTAGATCAATAAAGAACATTGAAGATTATAAGTGATTCAGGAGTTCGGTTGATGAAGGTGAACCTTTTGAATTCCATATCCTAAGTGAAGATCATATGAGGAGAAGTAATGGAATTCTTAATAAGAAGAATAGAAGAAGTGGAGAAGAGATGGCTTGGCATTTAGAATTGGCATTTGGCTTGTACTTATAGGAGAACATTGTATTTGACAAAGTCCTTATTCATATCTTTGCCAAAAAAATATGGCCAGCCAAGGCACCTTGAGGGTTCAAACCCCAAGGCATGGGCGCTAGGGAACCACGCCCATGGGGGAACCCGTGGGGCAAGCCAGGGCGGCAGGGCGCACCCAAGACACCGCATGGGCGCCTGGGGCACGCCCGAAGGAGCGCGGCAGGGGCGTAAGAGCGTACCCCCAAGAGTGTTAGTGTGCATAGAGGGCACATAGCGCACGCCTGAGGGCCAGGAGTGGGCGCAGAGCGCGCCCGCAGAAGAACTCGGTGCGGGGCGGCACCGAGAGGGGAGGAGATTCAACTGGCCGTCTCTGGGAGCGGCTGGTTGATAAACCGTGGATATTCCGCGAGGCAATTCGATGTGGGATGAAAAATTTCGCCGCGGATCAGATCTGAGCCGTCCGTCTCATCACGCGCTCGATCTCCGCCGCTCATCGCATCTCGCCGCTCGAGATCTTATCCCAGTCGTCTGATGTCTTTCAAATCCGCATCCAATGTCCCGGCGTCCGTCTTCAACCTCGAGCATAGCCGAATGCCACCCGCAGCCTCCGTTCGAACCATAGGCATCCCGACGACGGTTTTTGAGTTCCCGGCCACCTACGAGCAAACCGAGACCTCCTTTGTGATCGTTAGGCCATAACGAACTCATGCATGCATTAAAATGTTGCATGCATGCGTCGAGAAAGAATTCGAAGTTTGGCCGAGGCAAACAAAAGGTGCCGAGGCCACGTGTGTTCGTGGTATGCATAGACAAGTATTAAAGAGGCCATGAATTCGTTCGAAAATGCATGCACGTGAAGGAGGAAAATAAAAATGCAACCCGCATTGAAACAGAGTATAAAAATCAAGATTTGGAAATATTTTTAAAGATCCGAAAATCTTGGGAATTTGAGTTGTATGACGAGGATGGGCCGAGGTGCCTCTTCCTATAAAAAGAGAGGTCGAGGCTCTCATTGAGTTTGCTGATGCGCTGAATTTTTGAAGACCCGTGAGTGCACTCTCTGCCTCGCGAAGAAAGAAGCCCCGTGCAAGGAACTTGCGCGGATGAAGATCTCGGTGCCACCCGAGGCCCGAAGGAGTCCCCTGCGCGCCTCCCTTGTGTGACAGGAAGAACCCGAGGCCGCATTCTTGCGCGCCCCGCGGTTGGAGGAGTCTTGCGTGGCAGTAGGCCGTTGCGCACTGCTTGTGCTCTTTCACCTTGAGCGGCTGTCCTTGCACCCTTGACACCTTGCGCGACAGTGGAGTAGAGAAGTTGTCGCGGCTCAAACACACCTTGCGCGCCATCTCGTTGAAGGTGGAGTTTGGGTTGTGTGTTCAAGACAAGAGGAAGAACCCGAGACCTTGGCTTGGGTATGTGCAAGTGGGTGAAGTGAAGATCACACCATTGTGTGTGTGTGTGCAACAAGGAAGACACCCTTTGGCACTTGTATGTGCAAATTGAAGAAGAGGTCGTAGCCCTTGGGGGTGTGCAAGAAGGAGAGGCCAAGTCTCTTGTGTTTGCAAATTGAACAAAGAAAATGTGTGTACAAACAAAACAAGAAGGCCGAAGCCTAGTGTGTGCACTAACAGTGTATACACATTAGAAGAAGAAGAAGAAGTTCCACACTAAAGTAAAACACACTTCTAAAGTGTGTGAACAATTTGAATATAGTGTGTGAAGATTGTGGAGAAGGTGTGTGCTTAAAATTGACTACACGCTTTGTGGGTTTATTGCACCGAGGAGAAATAGGGAAGTGCATGCATGCATTCATGCACATGCGCACGTAATCAAAGTTCAAATCAGTGAGTGTGCATCTGAGTAATCCAAGACTAGTGGTTCTTGAAGAATTTTGAAGAGCCTGATCAACAGAAGTGATCAGAAGTGCTGAGCAAGACCAACAGACCTTTTCAGAGGCTATTGAAGATTCTTGAAGAGAGAGGCCAGGTCATCCTTAGAAGAAGGTGATAAATCCTGAGCAAGACGAGAAAACCTGATCATCACAAGTGATCAGAGGTACAGAGAAAGGCTAGCAGTCTTTATCCCAGACTGCTGAAGATACTTGAAGAAGCTTAAAGAGAAGAAGAGCTACTCGTTTGACTCGAGGATCCAGGAGAAGACCATGTGGGACTCAGGGAGAAGAATTCTTCAGTGGGATTCTGGAGCAGGCCAGTGGGACTCTGGTAACACTATGGGACGCAGTATAAAGACCCTCCTGTGGGACTCAGGAGAGATACAGTGGGACTCTGTATCGACCATTGTAATACTAACCGATTATAATGGAGAAACCATGTTGGGGTGTATAACCAACATGGCAAGGACGTAGGCCTTTGGTGCCGAACCTTGTAAATCCTTGTGTCTTGTGCCTTTACATTTACTACATCATTCGAGGAAAGGCTGAGAGATACAAGAAGAGTGGATCGAGGCCTTAACAAGCCATAGAGGTTTAATTGATTAAGAATCAATTAGTAAAAAGTTTTAATGGATCACTTATTCACCCCCTCCCCCTCTCAGTGATTCACACTGATCTGGGTACTTCACATACTATATTTATTATGGATGGTTACTGTTGTATGTGGTAGTAAAGTTTTTATGAAGATGGTGTTATTTCATATGAGGGTCTTGGAGTTGAGGGTTAGTTATTTTACATGTTATGTAATGTTTTTTTAGACTGTTGAAGATTATTTCCCAAATTATATCTTTTTTCCATGGGACCTCAAGAATCTTGTTGGAGGTCTAAATTTATGCCACTCAATATAGTTTTAGTTGACTCGTGTTCCTTTTAGTATAACATAATACAATATTGGTAGTTATCCTAATAGGGGTGAGTGTTGGATAGTCATGTGGATTATGTTATGAATGATATAGCATATGCCGATAAATGGAATAACTTTGGTAGATTCTAGTACTTTGTCATATTAGGACTAGGGTATATCACATTACATATATTCAATGATATTTGGTTAGATGTATGGTATACCATTAATGTCATTTTCTATTCAATGTTGATTGAAATGTCGAACCATTGATTATATAATTTCAATTTTCTCATTTTTTTATTAATGACATGGAATCTTTTGACAGGACATTTAAATTATGATGTCTGAGTGTTTTTTTATAAATGGATTTTAAAATGTTGGTAATTTGATTTTTATATTAATAATGACTTTCTTATTTGTATTTATAAATTTTTATTGAAATTCAATCAATGTAATTTATTTAATTTAAAATATTTGTAGGGTAATAGTTAAATAATGGGAATATATATAATATTGTTTCATTTAATTATGAATAAATGTATTAAATAACTATTTTCTATTTTATTTCAAACAATATGAAAAAAAATTATTTTAAATTTTACTTTTATAAATCCTTTTCCATAATATAGTGATCATTTTTTCAAACACCCTATATATATCAATTTTATATGTGGCCTTCATTGCATCTATTATAGTTTATATTCAAGGTCATGCCATATTAGTGCATGGGTAATTCATGTTATGATAGTATTATGAATTGAGTGTGATGGATCTTACTGTGTTGGTTAGTAGTAGTGTAGTTTTTTTAATTATTTATGTTTAAAATCCATCGACCTAGAAAAAATGTTATTATTATTTTTTATTTATGTGTTGATGTTGATTCATTCATGTTTGGATTATTATTGGTGGTTAGTTATATGGTGTTTATCCATTTTTACTTATTATTAATCTCATTGTATTAATTTAATTTCTTTTATTGATTTAGATTATGGAAGACATCTATTGAGATATATAATAATATATTTTTGATGGTGGGTCCCTTATTTCCAATCAGTTGGGTAATAAAATTATGATGTTTTTCCCAAATTTCATGGAACTATTTTCTAGAATGTGGGGATCCTAAATTACCTTTAGTCCATGTAATGAGCTTGGTCATGTGAAGGGATGGGTTGACCCGGGCCTATTTTATACATGTACCCATAGAGAATTAATGATAGGTAATTCCTATAAATTTGTAACCACATTAGTTGAGGAATGGTCATAGAATTAAAATGATAAACATAAGGCTCTATTTTTCCATGTGCATCATCATGATACATCATAAGGTAATATTAACCTTTAAATTTGTTTTGATTCAAATATTTGTGATTGTATTCATAAACTAATAGATTATTGGGAGAATAATATAGATTATGATAGTATAAGAAGTATTCTAAAATGAATGTTCTCATGTCCAGGCTGGACTCTTCTTGTATTGATGGTCCTTTACACGAGATCTTTTTACCTTGATACACACATTACATTGATCAGCACAATCATGTCGTTCTAAAAATATTGGATAGTTTATTCCTCTTCTATTTCATTGAATTATCCAACTCCTTCCATTAAGTCAACAAATAAAAGAATTTATAAAAGGTTAATACATCATCATATTTAGAAATCGTATATTATGAATGATATTAAAAAAAATTCTATTGAAATAATATTCATGAAATCCAATGAATTATGGTGTTACACTAATATCATCGAAACAGATTTATTCTTTCATACTTAATTGAATAAAATAAATTTATTATAAATAGGTTGAAATTTATTATTTTCATAAATCTAATATAGTGACTCATATTTAATTTAATTTTTAAATTTACATATAATAAATGGTAATTATGTTAGGAATAGAAATATGTTACATTGAATTTTTTAGGTTTTTTTGGTTATCTTGTGTTTTTGTATTTCCAATGTAGTTGGAAGTGGAAGTATTTGTCATGTATGGATGAATTGAGGTTTCAGAGGTGTGAGATATTAATTGGACCTATTTATTGTATAATGTGATTTTTTATATATCCAATATATGTTTTTTCATATCATATAAACCACCTCCCAAGTTGAGAAGTAAAATCATTTCCCATTTGTGGTTTTGTATTTTGAGTCTTTCAACAACATATAGGGTCTGGGTAATATCAACGGTTGAAAATCCCCCATGATATATTAAACATTAATTTTTTTATTCTTTGATTTAATGATGTTATATTATATTTTATGGGTTGTAATGTACTTATTTTATTAAATATTATTACATGTTTTGTATACACCCATAGGAATCCATTTTTTAACATTATAGTATTGGGGTATGTTGTTCTAGTGCCTTTAATGTAGATGCGCTGTATTTTTTTAGTTTGTAAAACCCATGTTATCATATAAATAAATCAGTATTTTTTTCATGAATTTAACTTATATATTTTTATTCATCATTTTTTTGTAAATAAGTTTATATAGTTATTATATTAAAAAAGGGATATTTTTTTCCATATAAATTGTTTTCTATATAAATCATGGTTTTATATAAAATATAAATTCCATGATTTAATCATATAAATTTAATATAAAGGACTTATTTCATATAATTATAATAATAAATTTATCTTAGTGTGATTTTGTAGATTTTTTCTTAGAATGTTGATTCTTGGGTGAATAAGGAAAAATAAAAAAAATTATTAAAACATTTATTTTTTTTGAAATATTAAAAATGAAAATATAAATTTTTTTGGTTTAAAACATATATTATTTCTATTTTACTTAATATAATCTAATTAATTGAGAATTAATAATCATAAAACATGATTTTCGTAAGAAAATAATGTTTATGTATAAAAAGGTCATTTCACTAAAAATTATATTTGATCTATTCTTTTTTAAAATGTACATAATTTTTACCAATTATTGATATTAAATATTGTAAATTTTATTTAATATTTCTAATTTGGATGTTAATATTTTGAAATAAGATCAATTTCATTTTTTCATTATGAATGGTTACATGGTTTAAAAATTTTAACCCCTATAATGGTTAAAATACTTAATAAGGTAGTGAACATCATAGAAACAAGTTTAAATATTATTTAATGAGTATATTTTGACTTTTCATCATCTTATATTTCAATTATTTCAATTATGTTCTTATTTCCTTTGATAATTAAATATAATTTATTTAAATGGTTTGTGCATGTACAAGTGTACCTCACCGCGCACATATAAAAGGTAACAAAATATCCTCATTTTATCACATTACTTTAGGACTATATATCATAAAATAACTATTAAACTATATTACCAACTCTCCTAAGCAAATATTATACCTCTTGGTCTCACCAAAATACCATCATAACAAATCTTAATGTGTATGTCTGTAGAGGTTTTCCAAATAAGAAGTATAATTCATAACCAACTATTTCAGGTTTCTTTCAACATTCACCACCATAAATATTATTTAAAATTTTTATTATATTTAAAATTGTATATTAAATATATAATAAACTTATATTTTTAGGTTACAAACCATTATTATCTCATTTTCCATCTAATGACAAATGGAAAAATCACTCATGCATATATGTGACTACAATATCCATGAAGCGATGTTTATTTTGGACACTAGATCATATGGATAGTTAAATTGATTGAAAAAATGAATATATATTGTAATTATTATTTATTTAATATGAGATATTACTTACCTTATTACCCTTTCATCGTTTTTAAAATTATTGTGTAACTTGTACTTATGTGTGGACAAACACATTCACGAAGTGATGTGATTTATTTTTCCTTTACACCTTACTAGTTTTGTCATAATGATAGAAATAATTAATATATATATATAACAATTATAATATATTTAGGAATATATATAACTAAAATATTATCAACCTAATATATTTTACACATACTATGAATGTAACAGCCCAAGATTTTATAAAAAATATTCTTTTTAATTTTATTAATGTCTTGTGTTGTACGCTACACCAAAAGGAGCTTTCACAACACGCATCCTTGACTTGCCTTGCATTACACGCAATCGCGACCTTCCTCGATAGCGTGTGTAATACGCAATACCGAGTTTCACTAAACAACGATATGCTATTAAAATATTATTAAAACTAGCCAGTATGAATAGTAATAACCAATTTTTAAAATTCTGTAAATCTTATTTTTCAAAATGAACTTCATTTTTGGATTCGTAGTATCGAATTTATCCTAAGGTGAAATTTTGGTACATTTCGGATAACTTTCATATTCTGATGAATAGTGAAAATTACTAAATTATAATTAAAAACCAACTTTTTTAATTGAAATAATTAATAGTGATAAATTATTAATTGGAGTAGTTTTAAAGTATATTTAGAATATATTTTTACAATTTAATACAATGTTGGTCATTGGATGTAATTGCACATTTAAACGAGACATAAACAAGTGTCAATCTTTTGATAGATATTGTTTCTTAAAAACATGCTATTTGTTTTAACAGCGGTGTTTAATTATAAAATTAATTAATGCAACTTCTATGTTATGAATTTGGTAAAATAGATTTCACTTTTGAATTCGGAATATGAAATATAGCTTAGGATGAAATTTTGGTATTTTTCTAAAAACTGTCAATTTTTGATGAATAGTGAAACCACTAAGTGGTAGGTTAAAAACTGAATTTTGCATAAAACTTAATTTTAACGCTTCTGTGAATGGAATTTCAAAAATCCGACAGACACGGTTGATATCAGTAAGTAAAATGTGGTTCAATGAGATAAAAATAATTTTTTGGTGAATAGTAACTTTTTTCTTTTTCACCGCGGTTAATAGTAAATAGGGTAACTAAGGGTAAATATGATATTAATATTACCCTAACACATGTCCTAATTCTATTGGACAAGTGTAATTCGACCAAAAAAAACTTAGGAATAAAATATGACCATTTAGGCCCACTTGGATTAGATTAGGACATTTATTTTTAATTTATTTAAAGAAGGGTTAAAATAGTTAAAATCAAAGTTTAATAAGTAAATCATTTTTAATATGGGGTTATACATAAGATAAATTCAATTGTAAATATTCATTAGAAAGATAAAAAGATTTTCTACATGATGATATTTTATTTTTAATTTTTAGACTTCAAATAAGTTAATTTATTTATGACACAAAGATGATGCCGTAATTATCTTATTAATGAAATATTGACAAAATTGATAATATAAATACCAAAATAAATGTAATTTAAGACTTTTTATGAATTACACTAATTTTCTAGGTTACTATGATATATTAATGTTGATTTAAGCAACTTGGTTCGAACATATAATTCTGGTATGACTTTCACAAAAATCATATATCAAATAGTGTCAAAATTGACACAAAATAGTTTTTAAATCAAATATTATATTATTAATTGTTATTTTATTCCTAAAAATCTAAGGTTCGGCCAAATGACTTGGATAAGGATATATATATTAATAATAAACAATTTGGGGTTCTTTTGGCATGTTATAGTAAGTGTATTAACCATATAGTGAAAGAAAACAAAAAGACACGGTAAAAGTTAAATTAATTAACTTAGAGTTAAATCTAATTGATAAGGTTAAAATAATAACCTAAACTTGTCTAAATCCTATTGGTTGATAGTATTTCGACCCATCCCCACTTTAGCTTCGAAATAAGACCCTTTGGAACCATTATAAACCGATTTTGACTTTAATATAAAATAATATTTTGAGATATTCCTAAGGTGCCCCTCTCCTCCCTTATAAAAGGGCACCTCCTCCCCCTCCTCCTCACACCACTTTGAGCACTCAAGCTCGGCCAACCCCTGCCAAAATCTCTTCTACACTTCCCTAGCAACATCCTAGAGGTTCTGGTCTTCCTCAAAGACCAATTTTAGTTCCCTAAGTGGAGGTCTCCAAAAGGCGCTTCAAAGAAGAGGTAATTACCGTTACCAATTCTTTCATCTTTATTTCTTCTTCCACTTCTTCTTCTTAGTTTTTTTCATTATGAAGTAATAACATCAGTATCACTCATATACTGATATGTTATTATAAGTATGAAACAACCCTATTTCACCATCTATCTAGCCTACGGAAAAAGAAATCACCGCGCGTGCGTACGTACGGAATACCGTCTCCACGCCGTGGTGTAATCTATTTTCCACCACCACCTTACATGGATGGGTATAATGGTGTAAAGAATAACTATACATAGTTATTACAACATCATATTGATTCTGATATATTGTATAATCCACTCCAATTCAATTCAATATTTATGGAAATGATATCATCGCTCGTGCGTACGTACGGACTACCGTCTCCACGACGCGATGAGATTCATTCTTAATGATTAACCTTTCATGAATGATTATAAAGTATGTATAATAAGTACTAATGAAATATATGACATAATAATGATACTGGATTTATGTATATATATATATATGTATGTCATCTACTTACTTCCATTCAAGACAATAAGGAAAGAAAAACAGCGTTCATGCGTACGTACGGACTACCGCCTCCATGAACGGTGTTTTTCATTTTATTTATCTATCTATTATATATATATATATACTGAATATATATGATATATAAATAATATTTTATATTCTGGAAGTAAGTAAATTATGATATAAGTAATAATGATGTCAAGAACAACAAGCCAAAACATCTACGATAAATGAAACGATTTTACCCAAAACGCTTCTTTAACATGGAATTTACAAAAGAACGGGTAATATAATGTCATAAGTGAACCATATATGATATCATAACAATGAATATGATTCTGTAATAAGTCAATAACATTATTTAAATCATTATACAGGAGGTTCGGACACATACGAAGCAAATCGGACCTAAGGTAAGGGAAATATCACAATCTCACTTTTATCCGAGATTGTTTTTACTTTGGTAATTACTGGGGTGTATTTTATCATCCACATCCATGTTTCATCAATATGTAATATTATTTCCATCCACCTACAATTGTTTAAATCCATTTTTACCCTTCGGTGAGTTTTTAGTAATATGTATGAAAGGAATCTTTTGTCGTTTTTCATACGAGGTACTTTTTGACTTTTCCGACAAAAGTACGAAGAATGTTTTTTTTAACTTATACGGCATGAATGGATTTTTAAAACATTGTTTCCAAGATGCTTCCTTTACAAGTTTTCAAGTTTATTTGTAATCAACTTCTTTTATTTTAAAGATGTATGACATGTTATGAAAGGAAAAATGTTTTTTTTGAAGAAGAAAGGATATTTTCCTCAAGAATGGAGTTCAAATGTTTTATCAAAAATTATTTTCCATCTAAGATAATATAGGGTTCTGTTTTTATCCCTATTATTACATTGATTTGATTATGTTGTGAGGGATTATTTTTATTAAGTCATTTACCTTATATGGTTTGTTTTATGATGTCATGATGTTTCAAGAATCCCATTTTTGTTACATGTGTTATGCGATGATGTATGATTTATGATTATGTGGCACACATAAGAAAGGATTCATTATAAGATGGGTGGGTCCTATATCTCTCTCCAATGCATTGGGTAAAGATTTTATATCTCATGAGATAGACATGGCTGGAACGGAAGGTTATTTCGGTTCAGTGATGCAAGACTGAAACGAGGAGTGAACTCGGTTCAGAAAGGGACTTTGTCCACTAAGATAGTCTTGGAAATGAGTCATGACTAACAAGAAATGATTTTCCATGATTATGTGTGAATGCCACAAAGTTTCATGTTTCATGTTATGATTATGGTGATTTCATTTTCACTTCCATGATTTATCCCATGTTATGAAATTAGGCTCTCTTTTGCAGGTTATGATTTCCAAAATGTTATGTTCTTATGAATATGATGTGATTGATATATCTTTTGTTTACCCTTACTGAGCATTTGAGCTCACCCTTTTATGTTTTCTTTTCCCCAGGATAAAAAGAAAGGTTCTAGGTAAAAAAAAGGGGAAGATCTTTATGGGAGATACTGAAGATCTTTCACCACGATTAGAAGATTACGTTCCGAGTTTCCAAAGACACTAAACTATTACGATCCTCGTGTGTGTGTTTTTGTTATGTACCAAGTATTCCGCAAAAGTAATGTAAAGTCAATGTACGTCAGGCTACAGGTCTCTACAGTTGGTATCAGAGGAAAGGTTTAGTCAACCTTTGGAAACTAGGATGCGAAAACGTTAGTGAGATCCCTAGAGATATTTCTAAGGTATGTCTAGGGATGTCTCTAAGGTTAAGTATACGTATAGGTTATAGTCCTAGAATTGCTCTAACGATCTTAGAATTTAACCTAAGATGTTAGATATTGAGGGTACTACCCCTTTATTATGTTGTTTTCCCTAGCATGATTTTTGCCTCTCACACTATTCTTTTGGGGTTTTAGACGATGGCTGGAACCCGAAGGAACCGTGTTGATCAATGCAATGGACAATGCAATGATTGTCCCCCTGAGCAACCAAACGATATGGGAGCTGGAATGCAAAATCTTGTAGCCATGCTCACATAACTTTCTCAAGCTATGAATCATGCAGGACTTCCAAACGAGCAAAGGAAGGAGCAACATTCTGTTGAATCCTTCATGAGGCAGCGTCCGCCTTCTTTCAGTGGGTCTACTGATCCATTAGTTGCTGAACAATGGATTAGTACTACTGAAAAGATATTTTCAGTTCTTCAATGTTCTGAACATGATAAAGTCATCTTAGCAGTATATCGTTTGGAAGGTGAAGCTGATCAATGGTGGAATCTTATCAAGAATACGAGGCAAAGAGATGAAATTGATTCCATGGAATGGGACGAGTTCAAGAACTTGTTTTTCAGTAAGTACTTCCCTCGTATTCTTCGAACGAAGATGGAGAAGGAGTTTCTTGAACTAAAGCAAAAGGATGATGAATCTGTTGGTATATACGAAGCGAATTTTACAAGACTTGCAAGGTATGCATCTGGCATTATCATCCAACCTGAAAGTAAAGTTGATCGATTTTTCAGTGGCTTAAAACCAAGTCTTCGAAGGGCATTAGCTATAAGAGACTTCAGTAGCTATGAAGAAATTGTGCGTTGTGCTATCAAGGTAGAAATGGAAGTTGGTGTTACATATCCATCTCATGGTTTTGACAAGAAACAAAAGATGGAGTTCAAGGAGAAATCTTAGAATAATGGTGAAAAGAAGATGAATGTTTCCTTATGCACAAAGTGTGGAAAGAAGCATGGTGGAGATTGTCTTAAAGGGACTAGAAAATGTTTTAAGTGTGGAAAAGAAGGTCATCGAGCAGCTGAGTGTCGAAGTAATGGAAAAAGTGATTCTAATGAAGTGAATAAAGAAAACACTACAGAGAACGCACAACCAATACTTCAATGCTTCAAGTGCAAGGATATGGGACATTATGCCAATAAATGCCCTAATCCAAGGGTTAGTGATGATCGACATGAGCAACCGCTTAAGGCAAAGGACAAAGGGAAGTCACATGCGATGACTATTGGCAATGTTGAATATGACAACGATGTGGTGGAATGATTAAGTTTTTATGTAATGGGATTCCAAAATAATGTTGTATCATGGAATATTGGAATATTTATGTATTTGTCTAATGTGGTATTCAAAGTGATTGAGATAGTATGCGCATAATAAAGGGAAAACGAGAAAATGAAATGTTTAACAGTATTCATGAGCTCATGATTGATATAAGGACTAAGTGATATCATGGTTTGAGTATATAGAATTTTGAGGATTTTGGTATGTGGAAAGTGTTAACTTTTAACTGCACTCATGTTTTCACTAAGGTATTCAAGAGAATACACGATTAAGGACTTTGAATGTTTGGAATGTGACCAACAAGACATATCTTATGATATGTGGGGATCAACGACAGTATTAAATCTCTGGTAATCGTTGTCACTATATTATGAGAGTGGACTGCAGTATTATGTATAAGCCTAAAGATTAGACTGGATTATGTTGGACATAAGTTAGTATTGTTTAAGGATAGAATATTTTCGATATTATTGATGGGATGTTATAGTAACGTAGTTTTAGAAAAATGACAACCTGCAGGACGGGCGACAACCCATCGCTTCGGACAAGGCTGTAGGAATCGAACCCACAACCGAAGTGCGACTGGCCTTTATCGCCTACCACTGACCTACAGGAAGTCCCTGTTTAGTAGAAACTAGTGTTATTATATTAAGCAGTACGATATATGAAGTATAAGCCCATTTTAGGAACCATATATGATTAATCTCACTATAGACCGACTTATGTATATAATTTTTTCTAACCTTTTGTTTGAGACAGATGGAATGACCCGTCATTCTATCACATAATCTGCTAACACTTCATGAATAACAAATTAAACTTCATTTATTTAAGAGATGAAGTGGAAATTGTTCAAGGCACGAACAATAGTGAGATTGTACCAAAATTAAGAAAGTATTTATTCCACTTCAAATTTTCAACTTTAGGGAAATGATCTTGAAAACCAAAAATGTTGTCCTAGTGATCTTATACCTGATGAATCAGATGGTACATTAGATCGTCACAAATTTATGGATTTTTGATTATTGGCTTTTCCATAGCCATGTTCTCTACCCTCTCCATCAGAACATGATGGTTAGATTTCTCTTCCATATCCATATTTTCACCTATGTGGAAACCCAATGATTAGTTTATTTGGGTAACCGTTACGTTTCATACTTTTGTTTTTAAAGATTGGTTTTGATATTCCTTTTTACGATGTGGGTTTCTATTAAAGAAACTTTCAAATAGTAAACCATTTATAACCCCGACGAATTTCGAGGGCGAAATTCATTTTAAGAGGGGTAGAATGTAACAGCCCAAGATTTTATAAAAAATATTCTTTTTAATTTTATTAATGTCTTGTGTTGTACGCTACACCAAAAGGAGCTTGCACAACACGCATCCTTGACTTGCCTTGCATTACACGCAATTGCGACCTTCCTTGATAGCGTGTGTAATACGCAATACCGAGTTTCACTAAACAAAGATATGCTATTAAAATATTATTAAAACTAGCCGGTATGAATAGTAATAACCACTTTTTAAATTTCTGTAAATCTTATTTTTCAAAATGAACTTCATTTTTGGATTCGGAGTATCGAATTTAGCCTAAGGTGAAATTTTGGTACATTTCGGATAACTTTCATATTCTGATGAATAGTGAAAATTACTAAATTATAATTAAAAACCAACTTTTTTAATCGAAATAATTAATAGTGATAAATTATTAATTGGAGTAGTTTTAAAGTATATTTAGAATATATTTTTACAATTTAATACAATGTTGGTCATTGGATTTAATTGCACATTTAAACGAGACATAAACAAGTGTCAATCTTTTGATAGATATTGTTTCTTAAAAACACGCTATTTGTTTTAACAGCGGGATTTAATTATAAAATTAATTAATGCAACTTCTATGTTATGAATTTGGTAAAATAGATTTCATTTTTGAATTCGGAATATGAAATATAACTTAGGATGAAATTTTGGTATTTTTCTGAAAACTGTCAATTTTTGATGAATAGTGAAACAACTAAGTGGTAGGTTAAAAACTGAATTTTGCATAAAACTTAATTTTACCGCTTCTGTGAATGGAATTTCAAAAATCCGACAGACACGGTTGATATCAGTAAGTAAAATGTGGTTCAATGAGATAAAAATAATTTTTTGGTGAATAGTAACTTTTTACTTTTTTACCGCGGTTAATAGTAAATAGGGTAACTAAGGGTAAATATGATATTAATATTACCCTAACACATGTCCTAATTCTATTGGACAAGTGTAATTCGACCAAAAACAAACTTAGGAATAAAATATGACCATTTAGGCCCACTTGGATTAGATTAGGACATTTATTATTAATTTATTTAAAGAAGGGTTAAAATAGTTAAAATCAAAGTTTAATAAGTAAATCATTTATAATATGGGGTTATACATAAGATAAATTCAATTGTAAATATTCATTAGAAAGCTAAAAAGATTTCCTACATGATGATATTTTATTTTTAATTTTTAGACATCAAATAATTTAATTTATTGATGACACAAAGATGATGCAGTAATTATCTTATTAATGAAATATTGACAAAATTGATAATATAAATACCAAAATAAATGTAATTTAAGACTTTTTATGAATTCCACTAATTTTCTAGGTTACTATGATATATTAATGTTGATTTAATCAACTTGGTTCGAACATATAATTCTGTTATGACTTTCACAAAAATCATATATCAAATAGTGTCAAAATTGACACAAAATAGTTTTTAAATCAAATATTATATTATTAATTGTTATGTTATTCCTAAAAATCTAAGGTTCGGCCAAATGACTTGGATAAGGATATATATATTAATAATAAACAATTTGGGGTTCGTTTTGCATGTTATAGTAAGTGTATTAACCATATAGTGAAAGAAAACAAAAAGACACGGTAAAAGTTAAATTAATTAACTTAGAGTTAAATCTAATTGATAAGGTTAAAATAATACCCTAAACTTGTCTAAATCCTATTGGTTGATAGTATTTCTACCCATCCCCACTTTAGCTTCGAAATAAGACCCTTTGGAACCATTATAAACCGATTTTGACTTTAATATAAAATAATATTTTGAGATATTCCTAAGGTGCCCCTCTCCTCCCTTATAAAAGGGCACCTCCTCCCCCTCCTCCTCACACCAATTTGAGCACTCAATCTCGGCCAACCCCTGCGAAAATCTCTTCTCCACTTCCCTAGAAACATCCTAGAGGTTCTGGTCTTCCTCAAAGACCAATTTTAGTTCCCTAAGTGGAGGTCTCCAAAAGGCGCTTCAAAGAAGAGGTAATTACCGTTACCAATTCTTTCATCTTTATTTCTTCTTCCACTTCTTCTTCGTAGGTTGTTTCATTATGAAGTAATAACATCAGTATCACTCATATACTGATATGTTATTATAAGTATGAAACAACCCTATTTCACCATCTGTCTATCCTACGGAAAAATAAATCATCGCGCGTGCGTACGTACGGAATACCGTCTCCACGCCGTGGTGTAATCTATTTTCCACCACCACCTTACATGGATGGGTATAATGGTGTAAAGAATAACTATACATAGTTATTACAACATCATATTGATTCTGATATATTGTATAATCCACTCCAATTCAATTCAATATTTATGGAAATGATATCATCGCTCGTGCGTACGTACGGACTACCGTCTCCACGACGCGATGAGATTCATTCTTAATGATTAACCATTCATGAATGATTATAAAGTATATATAATAATTAATAATGAAATATATGACATAATAATGATACTGGATTTATGTATATATATATATATATGTATGTCATCTACTTACTTCAATTCAAGACAATAAGGAAAGAAAAACAGCGTTCATGCGTACGTACGGACTACCGTCTCCATGAACGGTGTTTTTCATTTTATTTATCTATCTATTATATATATATATATACTGAATATATATGATATATAAATAATATTTTATATTCTGGAAGTAAGTAAATCATGATATAAGTAATAATGATGTCAAGAACAACAAGTCAAAACATCTACGATAAATGAAACGATTTTACCCAAAACGCTTCTTTAACATGGAATTTACAAAAGAACGGGTAATATAATGTCATAAGTGAACCATATATGATATCATAACAATGAATATGATTCTGTAATAAGTCAATGACATTATTTAAATCATTATACAGGAGGTTCGGACACATACGAAGCAAATCGGACCTAAGGTAAGGGAAATATCACAATCTCACTTTTATCCGAGATTGTTTTTACTTTGGTAATTACTGGGGTGTATTTTATCATTCACATCCATGTTTCATCAATATGTAATATTATTTCCATCCACCTACAATTGTTTAAATCCATTTTTACCCTTCGGTGAGTTTTTAGTAATATGTATGAAAGGAATCTTTTGTCGTTTTTCGTACGAGGTACTTTTTGACTTTTCCGACAAAAGTACGAAGAATGTTTTTTTTAACTTATACGGCATGAATGGATTTTTAAAACATTGTTTCCAAGATGCTTCCTTTACAAGATTTCAAGTTTATTTGTAATCAACTTCTTTTATTTTAAAGATGTATGACATGTTATGAAAGGAAAAATGTTTTTTTTTGAAGAAGAAATGATATTTTCCTCAAGAATGGAGTTCAAATGTTTTATCAAAAATTATTTTCCATCTAAGATAATATAGGGTTCTGTTTTTATCCCTATTATTACATTGATTAGATTATGTTGTGAGGGATTATTTTTATTAAGTCATTTACCTTATATGGTTTGTTTTATGATGTCATGATGTTTCAAGAATCCCATTTTTGTTACATGTGTTATGCGATGATGTTTGATTTATGATTATGTGGCACACATAAGAAAAGATTCATTATAAGATGGGTGGGACCTATATCTCCCTCCAATGCATTGTGTAACGATTTTATATCTCATGATATAGACATGGCTGGAACGGAAGGTTATTTCGGTTCAGTGATACAGGACTGAAACGAGGAGTGAACTCGGTTCAGAAAGGGACTTTGTCCAGTAAGATAGTCTTGGAAATTTGTCATGACTAACAAGAAATGATTTTCCATGATTATGTGTGAATGCCACAAAGTTTCATGTTTCATGTTATGATTATGGTGATTTCATTTTCACTTCCATGATTTATCCCATGTTATGAAATTAGGCTCTCTTTTGCAGGTTATGATTTCCAAAATGTTATGTTCTTATGAATATGATGTGATTGATATATCTTTTGTTTACCCTTACTGAGCATTTGAGCTCACCCTTTTATGTTTTCTTTTCCCCAGGATAAAAAGAAAG
This sequence comes from Viscum album, assembly GCA_963277665.1. Classification (NCBI taxonomy): domain Eukaryota; kingdom Viridiplantae; phylum Streptophyta; class Magnoliopsida; order Santalales; family Viscaceae; genus Viscum; species Viscum album. The sequence continues at coordinate 470,738,259 of OY728156.1, read as the reverse complement.
GTTCTAGGTAAAAAAAAGGGGAAGATCTTTATGGGAGATACTGAAGATCTTTCACCACGATTAGAAGATTACGTTCCGAGTTTCCAAAGACACTAAACTATTACGATCCTCGTGTGTGTTTTTTTGTTATGTACCAAGTATTCCGCAAAAGTAATGTAAAGTCAATGTACGTCAGGCTACGGGTCTCTACAATGAAGATGGAAATGACATTCATATGTAGTTACAGACATCCATCTCCATAAAATGATGATATTCATTTTTATGACAACCCTATATGGTTTGTTTTAAAATTTAATTTAATGTATAAATATGATAATTATAAAATTTTGTGATCCTATTGGTAATTTAAGTATTAAATATTTTATGGCGTTCAATGAAACAATTGTTTATGTTTATATATTGAACGACACTGAAATATACAATGAAGACTTAACTATTTCCATAATTAAATAAAACTATCCAATTAATGTTGGATAGGGAATAATGATAATTAAATTGACATGAAAAAGATTATTCAGAAATAAAATAACTAATATAATTTTTTTATTTATGAATTAGTAAAGTTATGATTCAATATGGGACTTATGTTAAAAGACATACTTCCAAAAATATCATTTTAATGTTTTCATTTAAACTTTTTTTATTCTATGATTAGTTTTATTTAAATTTTTTAGGAATTTAATATTTATATATCAAGTTACTATAAATTTATTTTTATATTATATTTTATATTTTTAAAAATTATAAAAATAGAATGTTTTCAACATTTTCAATGTGGGCTATTTTTTTTGCTTTTAAAAAATTGTAAACTGAATGATTTTTAACTTATAAATATTGACCAAATTCTCTTTCCATATTATTCATCATTAATTATAAATATTCTTCTAAAATTTATGATGGTATTTCAATGTACATCCTAATCCCAATGATCTTAGATATTTTTTACATTTATTATTTTTTGAAAGAAAAAATAAATTTTTTCTTAGGATTAACTGAAAATGGAATGTTTTTTATTATAGAGTTAATTGAAATTTTAATGGTTTTATAATAAAAAAAGTGAATGATTAAAAAAAATTGTTCTTGATATAGTGTTTTTTATTATAGAGGATGACAGCGGAACCCAAAATAGCTCATGGTGATAGGTGATATCAGTATAGTCCTCTAAAGAATTAAGTAATTAATATTATATTAAGGTGAAAATGGGGGAGATAACCAGTTAGATTATTCATATTAGATTTTTTGGACCTCAGTTATTTTTTACAATAGCTAATCATCAATGAACATGGGTAAAGGATATGGTTCTCCAAAGCACATATATTATTCTTCTAAAAATCTTTTATTTAATTTTTTTGATTTTTTGAGGTAAAGAAAGCTTGTGAAAATTTAAACATGAAAGCTTTGAAATGTTTTCATGATTCCCCATATGCCTCAAGATGATTCATGGACATCAAATTCTTAATAATTGGTTATGTATTGTTTTCTATTATGAAATGTCGATTTTCATTTGTTCAAATGATTTATTTATGTAATCAGTTCTCCATTGGAAAAAATGAAATCATTTTCGAGGGTTTCTATGTTATCACTGGAATATTTATATTTCGTTTTATTTTTTCCCCTGACTAATATTTTTTTCTAAGAGTGTATTTTTAAATATATTTTATAGATTCTAAATATGAATAATAAATTAATAATAGCAAAAAATTTGGTAATACACTTATCATAAAATGTTTACATGTTTATTTAATGAAATAGGGGTGTAATATTAATGATAAGAACTTTTTGAAAAAAAGAATCACACTATATAGATAAGACTTCTTATTGTTTAATATATATATATCTAAATCTCCAAAATTATAAACCTAAATAATAATTGGGATATAAAGAATTTGAAATTATTGTTCTTAAAATATTATTTTTAGGATATATTGTATCAAGTTGTTATATATTATATGAGACAAAGGTTTATATACCTATAGATGTTAAGATAATGATAGAAGACACTCGTAAGAGTTTAAAAATTATTTTATTATTATCATGAGACATGTTTGTATGATTTACTTGTTGTATCATCTTATCTATATCAATTTATAATGTTTTTACATAAAGGAAATAGGGATGTACATATATAAAGTCATCAAATGTATAATAACCTTCAGAACAAATATCCGGAAATGGTTGGAGCATAGTAGTTTTTGGTAGTGTAAACTCTATTTACAGAGGATGTTAATGGTGAAATACTTGAAAGAGAGTAATTTTATAATCTATATAAAAAACAAATTTATTGTGATACATTTCCTGAAATATAACTTTCTTGTTTTATGTATTTCTTTAGACCCACAGAAATATGAAGGATTGATAATTACATTATTGAAAATTTTTGACATTATGGAAAATATATAAAATCAAATGAAAAATATTGTAATTTATTTTTTAGATGGTGAATCCAATCTATAGTTTCCTATATTTGATAATACTAAGTAAAATAAGAAGATTTATATCATAGGGTGGATAGTGTTTAAATTTATTTTCCATTATATGTATTTTCCAACATATTATTGACAGATAACTAAATAGAAAATTGTAGAACTAAATCAAAATGAAGAAGAATTTGTGGTCGATTATGAAGAAAATTCTACTAGATTGGATTTTTATATACCAAATTTTAATTATGACCTTAAATTTTTTTATAGATTTTATATAGGTCTAACATGAAATTATTGAATGAATTTTCCTCTCAAGATATTAAATTTTGTGAGAAATTTTATTGTCATTGATAAAATACTGAGATTGAATTTTTCAATAATTATTGAGTTTTTAGTCTCATGAGTAAAAATATTTCATGATGGGAAATAATGGAGAAGTATTTAACTATTAAATCTAGAGGTAATCCCTCCAAATGTTCTTAATGTCATAAAATTAACATTATGTAATGTTTCAAAGGATCATTTAAGTGTTACAAATTTTGTATACTTTGTAATTTTTCTTATGACATCTAGTAAAAAAGTTCTGATCAAAAAAATGGTGGGAAATAGTTAGTCTATAAGTATTAATATTATTTGATTGAAATCTGTTAGGTTGTTATTATAACACATGTTTGTAGATAGTTACACAATGTGGGAATCATCGTGATGGGAAATGTATTTTTGGAAAATATATTTTATACAACAAAAATAGATATAGAACACGTGAAGGATGTTATGAAAAGTACAAAACATGTTTATCTAGATTATGAAAATGAATTGTTTGTTTCATGATCACCACATTCATTTATTTTTTAGAAATTTTAAAGTGAAATAGAAATACCAAATCAATAAATGATATTTGAACAATTAGTAAACACTTTTTGGGGTTCTATAAAAAATTATAATTTATAGAAGTATTATTCTTATCGTATATGAAATGGTTTTTCCATCAAGAAATATTTTCCTTCCCATTTTAGAGTTTTATCTTATTCTAAGTAGATATAGTATTTCAGTTTATCATTATTAGCTATATTATATAGCTAAATAATTTATTTTTCATAATTATTTTTTGTTTGAATATTTAAATGAATTCATAAATTTGATAACATATCAATATGATAAGAAACTCATGAATCATTTAAGTAAATGTTAGCTTATACATATAGTTTAGAATAAATGAACTTTTTAATTTTTTTATAAACTTTTTGTAAATGAATAACCAAATATATTTCAAGATAAATTGATTAATGTTAATCTATATCAGAAGGTTGAATATACTATTGACAAAATTCCAGATTCTAATCCAATTTAAAATAATTGTTATCAAATGGATTTGGTAAAACATTTTGAAATGAAAATAAATTTATATGATTTTACAAATAAAGATACCATCCAATCAATAACATTAAAATAGGGCTCTTATATTATTTTTGTAAAAAATATATATGTTTATATGAGACTTTGGGTTGAATAGAGAGCCTTCAACAACATCAATGTTAATAAAAAATATATGCACCATCGTATCAATGAATTGTTTCATTATATCTATGCTCCACAATATTTTCTAAATAATGATATTAGAATTGAGTATTTATAGCTGAAGGTGAATGGGTAATACATTTGTAGGATAAAACATTTTACTATGATTTTTCATTACGAGTTTGTGTTCATTACTTGGGAATATTTGTTATAATTATATCATAATTGTAGATATTAAAAAAACTAATATTGTGGATGAGTGGAAAAAACCTATAAATTTCACTCAAATTCAAATTTTTCTCAAATTAGTGGGTTACTATAGATAGTTTAATGAAATCCATTCTAGGTTTTCTTGCCTATATACTCTGTTTACATGAAAAGTAGTCAAATTTATCTTGATAGATGAATGTTATTAATGTATTAAAACAATTATTGAATTTTTTCCAAAATTCTTGTATTAGTATTTCCAACTTTAAATCGTCTATTTTTTGTTTTAAATTATTCTTATTTTAAGAAGTGTGCTTATTTCATGATAAAATATGTTTTTATTTTAATATTATCAACCTTAAAAATTAATCAATGATAATAATAACCCTAAAAGTTATCATAAGACTTTAGTGGTGGTTTTTTTCTAGACATTTTGAGAAATAATTTATTTGTGGAAAATAGTGAAATATATTCTGAAAAACAACCATAATATTTATATTTACTTAAATATAGTAGAACATTATTTAAAAAATATGATTAAAAATAATAAAGGAATATGATTTCAAGAATAAATATCATCTAGATAAAGAAAAAAAGGTAGTATATTTATTATGCTTAAAAATGCATCATTAAAATGATACATTTAAAGATGAACCTTTTATTTATGATTTGATGAATTTTGGACTTTGAATTAAGCATGCAAGAACTCCTTATCTTCTATACCATCTATCATTATAGAAATCATAATCTGGTATAATTAAGAAGGATCAAAAAGATTATCACAATTAGTACAATGGAGTAGATTTTGTGAAGAAGAATACGTATCTTGAATTTAAATTTAATAAATACTGTATTATCTGATTTTTAAATTGGTTTTGTGTGTTAGATAATCCTTAGTTGAAATGGTATTTTAGAGTGATTCTCAATTATCTTTATTTTTCATTCATACTAGAAGCAACACAATGTATGGGGACCTTTAGGATTATTACAAGTATGATGGAAAAAATTATATTGGTGATATTAACTTAAAATGTTTGACTTTTAAATAGGATTTTTCTGATTTTCAATTACTGAATGTGATAAATCATCTTTCTCTTATGTCTAAATAAATATGGGTAAATTTTTCCATTGATTTCATTATACGATTAACAATGACATCTCGAGGAAATATTTTGAATCATTTTACTATTGTTCAATTGAAAAACTCTTGGACATTTCATCTAATTCAAGATGTGGTGTAATTAAATCGACTTATTATTCATTGTGTAAAGATATAGTGTGGTCATCTAGAGTTCCTATCTCTATTTTATCGAAACAAGATCCTATATTTACATTGACTTTTCAGAAATGAAATCATAATTCATAATTTAAATAATTAAATTTCATAATATTTTTACATCATAATTCATATAGCTAGTTGTAGCGAATAATTCAAAATTCAGATGATATTATTCTTCCATTATAATTGATTATCACTAATATTAAGATTATCACCATTAATTGGTTTAATTTTATTGTAATAAAAGTTTTAATTCTTGTATATAGATGGAACATATTTAGGAATTATATTGAATGTGACGTTAAATAACAATATGTTGAGATAAAGTTAGTGAACAGATGTTATATAAACATATAATTATTAAATATATAGTTAGGATGGTAAATATTATTCTAAACCATATGATGGAATCATAGAATATGAAGAAAATTTATATAGATAACTAGATGAAATGTCTCTCATTTGAGGAATGAGTTGAGGATTTTTAGAATATATATCTTTGACAATGTGTAATGAATTTATGTATAATATGATAGATCCGTATATATATTTTATTTAACCCTACAAAATTCATTAAAAGTGTATTTTTTCTTGCTATGTAGTCTTACCTTTATGTTGATCTCAGTTAAATTTATTATTTTATTTTTCATTTATGATGAAATATATACATTAAGAATTGCATGTTTTGATCCCTAAGGTGTTATAGTAGGAATATCATCATTCCAATAATGTAAATATGGTTTAACTCTTGCATCAATGAGATAATGTATATGAAAATATGATAATTCATTGGGTTTTTCTTTTATTTAGTAATCACATGATTGATGATGCATCCTAGGAGTTGAAAAATGCAATGTATAAAAATATACACGTACAAGTTATGTAATGAATAAATTTGCGATGAAATAATTTTGATAAACGGGGGAGACTGTGAAAACATATTTAATTAATGAAATAAATCAATCTTATTATTTATAATGGTTAATATTATAGACTAATATTCATCATAGTTTTAAAAATAATTTTATGTAATGCTTCAATAAAAAAATGGAATATTTTAATTTATCTAACTGTTCTTCTAGGTTTTATATAGATGTAATCAATATATTAAAATCAAAATTTTGTAATTATAATTTTATGAAAATTATTAGATTTCATAATTATAATAATGAATTTATCTTTGGTGTAATTTTTGAATATTTTTTTAATATATATATTATGGGTTAATTGTGATAAATACTGGTTCGTATTGAAACTCTCATTTCTTTTCAACTATAAAAAAAGTATCATTCTATTTTTTTGTTTAAGGTTTTATCAATCCAATTTTACTAAATTATATCCTATTAATTTCATCTTAATAAAAAATATAGTTGATTTTAGTTTAAAATCATTTGTATTCTTAAAAAGAAACTTGTTAAAATAACTATTTTATTTGTGGTTTGTGTATTTATATTAATATTATGTTTTACTACTTCAATATATTTAATATAGTAAAATCAGTTTCAAATTATTAATTATTTTACATAAATTTCGTTAGAATCTCTAAATTTTTTATGAATAGTAAGATTGGTAAATCATTTTCACCATTATAATCAATAAAAAAGGTAACAAGGGGGGTACAAATAAGCGATAAGGTTTAAATTATCATAAAAACTTCTTTATATTTGATTAGATGTGTGGATTTGGACTCATAATCATCATATATTCTAAATTAATGTATATGAGGCCACATTGCTTCTAATTTCTAGATATTTTAAAAGCAGTACATTGTGTTTAATAATGTGTATGACACGCCACACCAAGATTCAACAAATTGTTATATATTATTATTTAAATGTCATAGTTATATCTTAGACATAATATTTATGAGTAACAATATGATTACCAAATTACTAAAATATATACAGGTCGAAATAAATTAAAATTTATTGATTCATTCTTATAAAATAATAGGTTATTATTTTAGTAAATTCATTTTATTGATTAAAAAAATATGTTTTCTTCAAAAATTGTTTTCATTTTTTTTCATGAAAAAATATTAAATTAATTTCTAGAAAAGTTAGAAAATTTATTTTCTAAAATTAACATCATTTCATTAATCATAATATGAAATTTATCCTAATTTCAAATTTATATATTTTTTTCAAGAAATTGATTTTTCATTGAATAGTGACAAATACTTATTTTTTTAAAACAGTATTTTTTTTAAGTTATTTATAATTTATAATTATATTTTTTATGATTTTAATATTTTTATTGTATATTTTTTAAAAAAATAATTCAATAAGATTATTTTGAATTAATTTTATACATGCAGAGTAACCCTAGTGATTTTTTTCCAAGGGTAGAGGGTAAATTAGGTAATTAATGTTACAAATAAAACCATATACACTAGAAAATGAAGCAAAAACATTAATGAAATTTATTGTATCATTCCCTTTCACCAATAATCATTCAATATTTGGTTATTTGACCTTTTTCCATTTGGATATGACTTTTACCTTTAAATTATTTTTTCAAATAAAATTCAAAAATTTAAATCACTTTTTTTATAAATGTAATATTATTGACATGGGTAAAATATAATATATGATATATTATATGTAGTAAATAGAAATATAATATATATATAATCATAATTTAATTTTTTAAAAAAAATTAAGTGAAAAAATAGTTACCTTAAATGATTATTCATTGTTCAGGTATGTCTATTCAATTAATTGAAAAAAAAATGATAATAAAAAAATTTAACTGTATAATTATAAATAATAAATGAAATCCCAAAATTTTATAGATAAAAATTACATTTTATAGATTTATTAAAATATTTATTCTAATTTAATTTTTTTCCTGGTGTTATTTATGTGAAAGTAAATGAATAATTATAAAATTTAAATTACAGATATTTTAAGAAAATAATAATTTATAAAATTATTTTAAATTCATAAAAATACAATATTAATAAAAGTGATTAGTATATGGTTTAAAATATCAACCATGGTTAATTATGAAAATGTTTTTTATTTATAATAACTATCACGATCCTTAAATGTTAAAACAATTGTTGTCGTTGTAAGTGCTAAAAGGGTCAATGGTGGTAAAAACAAAATGATAATCATAAAAACATAATAAACAACTATAAATATTTAATTTAATGAGATTTGTTAGTCTAACCGCAATATTATATTCTAATATTATCCATTTTTATCCATTTATAATTCTAAATTGCTCTATTTTAATTTAATATATTAAAATATACCAAGAGTTCCCCTATCCTCTATTAAAAAAGTGAACCTCTTAGTCTCAATTAATCACATATCAAGAAACATTTTTCTAGTAAAATCCCTGGCCAAATACCTTCCTAACATACTTCATTAGATCCTAGAGTTCATAGTTTTTTCATAATAGTAAACATAGAGGGCTTAGGGAGTGAAGAAAAAAAATATGTCTGAAGAAGATGTATTGTTCTTAATGAAACATTTTTTTATTTATTCTTAGACCTATTTTGAATAATTTAGAACCATATTTAGATAATTACGTAATTATGTTATTATTTTCATGTAATGACTAAAATCATTCTCAAAACTCCGTTAATTTGGTAAATAAATCCCTCATTTGTGTGTGTGACGGACTATCGCCTCGCAGAAAAATATTTCATTTTCTGTCACTACCCCGCAAAACTAGTTATGATTATGGATATAATGTTTATATATTAAATTCATATAATATTTATACTTATTAAAATATAATAAATCACTAACTTCTCAAAATTCCATTCACTAAAAAAATGATATCATCATTCATCTGTACGTGTGGACAACCACCTCCACAAAGTGATGTGGTTTTTTTCATCACCAAATCAAATGGATGATATATATAAGTATGTTTAGAGACATTATATTGGATTTATGATATACATATAAGTATTTTAATATAATATAATACATACCTTCTTTTTTTAATGTTTTTTGAAAAATGTAGACGTTGCTCATGAGTATATAGATCTTGTCATCTTCATGATTGTAATATAGTTTATTTTCTGGACAAATATATCAAGATTACTTTTAAAAGTATAATTTATAGGTGATTTAATAATTTCATATTTGAAATAGTCAACCAAGAAAATCACTGTGAACTTATGATCCCAATATAATCAAGGCAATTGATATGAATATAATTTAGTAAGTAATGCTATATAATATGATAATGGATAAAATGAAATGATTAAAAAATATAAAAATGTTTCTTGAAAAATTAAATATTTAGCATAAGTATATTTTAATCCAAAATATAAGGAATTTATATGATGATTCTGACTTGAGTTATGGTATTTTTTCAGAATTTTTCTTTATTGAGGAATACATTATTTTTATACGCATAATTTATTTAATGTGGTGTATAGACATTTCTTTTACATTTTATAAAATGAATCCTTAATAATTCATTTAATTTTATATTTTAAGTTTATTAATTTAAATCAAGGGGATTTGACTTGAAATTTACACCGTGGTAAAGGGTTTCTTAACTCAATTCCTTTTCATTGGTTTATAACTCTTCTTCATTAGATTAGTTATTACATGATTATGTTTGAATAAATATCTCTATTGTTTTATTTTATATTTTCACTTATTTTTGGTGGATTTATATTTATTACACATAGTTAATCTATTGATTAATTATCAATTCAATGATACGATCTTTTTAAGGGTAATTTGTTTTAAATTATCTTTATTTGAGATATAGGCTTATCATACGTGGATATATTATTTTTTTAGGTATATATAATACCCATTTTCTTATCATATCATGAATATTTATATGTAAAATATATTTAAATTTTCAATTGAAGTTATTCTTTCATGTGGATTATGATTGATTTTTTTCGAATTAGTAAAGGCTTTATATAACTATATGCTTTCCTTTTTGGTTTTTTATATTCATGGTTCCTTTGTGTGAAATCATATGATCCTATTTTATTGAATCATATATCTCTAATTGTGATCTAGTTCTGATTTTATCCACATTTTTATTTTACATTTCATCCCATATTTAATAATTAAAAATCATGAACTATCATCTGGGAGAGATATTGATCCTATAATTTCTTTTATATCGAGAATGATTATCTTTCATATCCACGTTTTCAAAAATGTTTTCCAAAATTTATTTTTCTATAAATATTTAATTTAAAAAATCTAAATTACATGATCTTTTTAGTTCTTTAAAAGTATTTTAAAAATTAAATTTCATTTTTTTGTCAAAATGGGTAACTTTAGATTCCCTTTATAGCATGTTTTAAAAATAATGTGTATTCTTAACGCTTACAACATGAATGGATTTTCCCACCAACATGACTATTATTTTAATTAAATATTCCTTTATAATTATCCATGGATATTTACAAATAAAATTATTTTCACAGAATTTTATAAATTTTTATTTTATAAAACTGATTTTCAATGTTAGAAACAGATTTTCCTTAATATTTTTTTATGTTATTTTAAAGGTATTTCCAATCATCAATTCTGAAAACCATTGATATTGCATATACATTACTAAGATTATTTTTAAATAATTCCATCCTCATAATTTCTCATGATGGATTATTATTTTTTCAATGATATTTTCATGGAACTCATATCTTTTTTATGGGTTAATCAAGTTATGAATGAAATAAGGGATATTTTAAAAAGTTTTATTTTTAAATAAAAGAACCACATACTTTACTTATGATTTTTTGACATTGTGAATGATCATGGGTGGTTATGTTATAAATAGGGTATTGGTGATCTGATTATAGCTCTCCAATGCATTGGGTAAAGGGATAGAGTAAACCGATTGGTTTTCACCTCAAAGATTATGTAAATTTACAATTCTAGTAATTATAAGTATAACAATGATTTCTAATTCTAGTGAAATTGTGATTTTTACTCCAAGTATAACCGTGATGGATATTCCATATGAACCATTATTGTTACTCCATGTATAACTTCTATATTTATTCAATATGAAAGAGTGATATGAAAACGTTTCCTCAAGTTATATATAGGATTAATTTATGATTTATATGGGTTTAATGGAAATTTATTACATCACAAGGTAAGTAAATGACTTAATGTTTCAATTAAATTATTTTCATCCTCTGATTGGATAAATTTAATGGGTTTCCAATGATTCTTTTAATCATTATTGACATCACATGGCTTGTGATTATTAATTACATTGAATCTTTATTTTTTTAGATCTTTATACCTTGTCTCCTAATTTTCGATATAAGTATTTTGGATATGAATTCCCTTATGTTTTTATCATTCACTATTTTTATTACTTCATACTTGTATTCTAATCATACTATCACTAGTGACATTCAATTGTTAATTGTTATTTTTACCCTTTCTGACCATTTGATCTGACCCTTATTAAGTTTCTTATTGCATGTTTTATGAAGAATGATGTTAAATGATTTTATTCAATAATATTTTAAATTTTTAATAAAATTATGGGGAATTTTGAATAATTATTGTGGAATATGAAATAATGAGTATAGTTTGATATGATGTTTATCATTATGAACCAGTTATTTATGAATCTGTGTAGTTTTGAGGTTTTGGTAATCCTATATAAGTCTAAACCTAAAAGGACCATGGATATATATGTGATCAAATATTTCATTTTTATAATGTAATTTTTTGATTGAAAAATTGGGTAATAATTATTAGTATTAAATCTAGAAATATATTTTTTATTTTTTCTGTACAGGTTCTTGGATTTCGGTTTTGTGGCTATAACATTTCGTATTAGATTTAAATTTTTTGACTACATTAAATAGTATAATGGTTTCATGTTATGTTATCCAAAATGTTATGGATATTATCATGGTTTTAAAAGTTTATGGATGATTATAATTTCAATGTCTTATACACCAATTTGTGTGGTTTTATGTGATTGAATTTTGAGCGGATAATTTCCATTTTAGGTGATTTTGTATTAAGTTGAAGTATATATAACCTTTAGGATTAACAAAAAAATATTATTTATGGATGACTGATTTTACATTTTTTGGATATAATTTTTACGATTTATTATAGCACATAGTATTTATGAGTTATTTGATTTTTAAGGTTATATTATGTGGAGATTTATTGGAATTGAATATTTTTAGAAAAAGGAAAATTAGAATGTCGAGAAAAAATACATCACATCAAGTAAGGCCATGCAGTTGAACCCATAACCAAAGGGTGACAAGAGATTAACACCTTCCACTATCCAAAAAGACGTCATGGTAAGTATAACATTTTTTTATACTTATATTATTTGGAAAATAAATATTGAGTTTATTTTGGGAAAAAATGTTTTATTGTGTAGATAACCTATGTATTGAGAGCCTATTTTTTGTTAAGTAATTATTGTTATTTTGAAAAAATATTATTTTTTTGGGAACCATAAATGATTAATTTAAATAGAATATTATGGGATTTTATATGGGGACTAAAGGTTGCTTTATCTTTTAAAAAAATATATGATCTTAATGTGTATTTATGGTGGTTCAAGTTACTTGTGGAAATGATTTTAAAATCAAAGAGATTATATTACTATGTTATATACTTTTTGGGAAAGGGATTTTAATAGTGATGAAATTTATTTAGAGATAAATGTTTGATTAATATGTTTTAAAATGATTATAATATTTGGGTTTCAATATTAGTAATGAATAAATTAAATAATTTTAAGGATAGATAATTATAGAATAATTTAAGTGGAAATTTTGGTATTAATTTAGAGTTTTTGAGATTAATGTATTATTTCTTTTTATAAAGGTTTTTACATTTTGGGAATTATCTAATATTGTATAAATCATTTTTGAGATCCTAAAAATTGTAAGGATATATTATTATCAATTTATTGACTATATGATCCTGTAGAAATTGGTTTTAGTGATTTTAAAAGAATATTGAATACACATCATTTAGATAAATAGATAATATTATGGTTGAATTTTATTAGAAGATCAAATTATACTAGTAAAGTAAGTATATTTTCTTAGGATATTAGTAAATATGGTAATGTAATTCCACTACTATTGGGAAAAATATCTTGAAACAAATTGATATCTTATTTCCCTCATTTCTGATAAACTGATAATCTTTTTATCCATCATGGATTTATAATTTCATGTTCGTTAACTTTCTCAATATTCTTCACTTTCTTTTTATAAATTTTTTCTGTGGCTCTCTACAATCATTTGGAAATTTCTTTTTCATCAATGTACATGTATTTTCTTCCCACTATTTTTCTCATATTTGAAAAAATGTTATGTTTCTGTCCATACTATATCCATAATTCCCATTCCCTCTTTTCAAGAGAATGTTTTATTAACACTTTTTATAATGTGGGATATCATTAAAGGTATTTTCAAATTTCAATCCTTTTAGTAACATGATCAAGTAAAAAATTTGAGGATTATATTTATTTAGGGAAGATAAAGTGATATCTTAATATTTTAAAATAAGGACATTATTTTTTATTATGTGTACACCATGTAACACACACCTTGAATGAATCATGAAATATTATTATTTAAATGTGTCCATTAAAATGTAGTTGTTAAACTGGTGGGTATGAATAGGATTAACAAATATTATTATATATATAGGTACTAATAACTGAAAAAATAATGATTAATTATTATTTAATAATTGATCATTTTTTATTAAAGCCATTTTATCTATCCAGAATATGTTTTCCTCAAATATGGTTTATATTTATTTTCATGATTAAATATTATAATTAATTTATTGAAAATTTAAATTATTTATTTGATAAAATTAAATAATTTTTTGAAATAATCATATTAAAATTATTTTAAGTTCAAATTTTCAGAATATTATGAAATATTTTATTTCTCACTATATAGTAGAAAATATAACTTTTGATTGAAAACAATATTTCATGTTAATTTATTTATAATGTAAAATTAAATTTAGATTAATTTTATAATTATTCTAGATTAATTTTGTTAAATATAATATAATTAATGACTTTTAGTGATTATAATACTTTAATTTAGAATAAAAAATCATATACATAACAAGGAGTTCTTCTGAAAATTTGTTCTTCATCATGTTCTGCAGGTTTTGTTATAAATTAAATTCTTAAAAATATGTTGTTTTAATTTTCCAAAAAGGATTACTTGTTTGTAATCATGTGGTAATTTGATTAAAAATGTGTTCCTTTTATAATTTATCAATATAAATAGTAACTATAGTCATTTTTGTTAACACTTTGAAGGGTAAATTGGGAAATTCGTTTAAAATAATATGATCAGGATAAAAAATAATCTTAACTCATAACTTAATATAATTGGATGATATTATTTCATCCATAGTCACCCAATATTAAGATATATAATCTTTATTAATATTTCGATGTGATTATGAAAATTATAATATTTTATTTAATGAAATGTAAAAAATTCTAAGCTCTTGTTTTTCTGTAATAAAATATCGTCGACATGGGTATAAATAGAATATATTTTTGGTTATAAATATTAATTTAAAATATATATTATTTATCTTAATAATTTTTACTTTATTTTTTGATTTTTTTTAATTAATTACCATAAAATTTTTACACAGCGTTAAGAGAGTAATTATTCTATAAATGGAAAATTAAAATAAATGATTTTAAAAATATTAAAATTAGTGTTATATAAAATAATTAATGTGATATATTAATTTAATACATAAAAATAACATGTTATGGATTTTCCACAATATTTAATTCAAATTTAATTTTTTTTCTTGATGCTATTAATGTCATAGTAAATAAATAGTTTTAAAATTGACATTTTTCTGTATTTTTGTAAAATAATTTTTCAATAAATGTTATAAAATTACTAAAAATCATATACTCATCCAATTGATTATTATATAGTTTAAAATATATAAAATGTTTCATTTTTTACCTTTTATTTCTATTTATGCTAAATATCTTGACCCTCAAAGAGTAAAAAACCGTATTGTCAAAGTATGTGTGAAAAGGTTTAAGAGAGGTCAAAAAACAAAAGTTAAGAATAAATCATTGACAAAAATTTCAAAAAAATAATTTTATTATATTATTTTGACCATTTTTATTATTAAATTTATATATTATTAATTTATCTCTATTTGGATTTCAAAATTAATATATATTAATTTAATATTATAAGGAATTCTAATAGTTCCCCTCCCCTCTTCTAAAATGCCACATATTCATAACATTTAATCACGCCAAAAGAACCATTTTTTCATTTAATGACTAAGATAATACCTTCCTAAAATCTATCACCACATTCTAGAGGTCTTATTTTGGGACTAATACCAATGTTATAGGGCATAAGGTGTAATAAAAATGAGGTTATCCGAAGAAAATGTATAGTTCATAACCAAGTGTTATCATTATATTTTTTATTCCATATCGTTAAAATACTATCCAACCATTATGACATAAAAACATAATTAAATAAAATTTAATGAAATTTTGTTATCTTAATTTAATAACCTATATTTATCTTCAACCTCCATCAATTGGTAAAAAAATTCGTCAATTGTCTGTATGGTGGACTGCCGCCTCACAAACAGATGTAATATGTTATCCATCACCACTTCTCAATACTAGTAATCAAGATGTAATTATAGATTATAAAATATATTAATGAAAAATATCACATACTTCATTTTTCATAAATATATTTTTTGAAGGGTTTTAAAAGTATAATTGATATATAAAATTTATATTAAGTCATGATTATTATTATTATATATATTATTTAATATTGACCTATTTTTTCATAGTCAACCTACCAAATTAATTTTGTACTTATTAACCAAATATCATCAAAACATCTAAAATTATCTTTACCGATTAAGTGATTTTATATAAAATGGTAATGGATAATATAAAATTGATAATAAACATTAAACAGTTTCTGAACCAATTAAATATAATTCATATGTTTATTATTTTTGAATATAAGGAACTTCATGAGTATTCACACTCGAGATAAGGGATTGTTCCTCAATTTTCATTTATTGATGAAAAATTTATAGATTTGCACCAAATTTATTTTATATAGTGTTTATAGTACCCTTTTATATGATATAAAATGAATCTTTAATACTTCGTAGTTTTTATGTTATAAATTGAATTATTTCATCCAATGGGATTGGGTTTGACATATTGTTGGTGTTAAATGGTTTCTTACCTCAATTTCCTATCATTGAGTCATAAATCTTATTCATTTATATTGTTATTCCATGATTATGTATGAATTGATCTATAAATTATTTTATTTATATTCCAAATTTTTTATAAGTTCTAAACATAACCTATCCATTTATTAATTCCCAATTCAATGATATTATATTTGTAATGGTAATTCATCTCAAATTTTCATTCTTTGGGACATATGTATATAATATGAACCTGTCATATTTTTTAGGAATATATATTAAACCATGGATATGTTATATAATTATTAAATTTATTTTCATGATATTTAATGTTTCATTTGAATTTATTATTTCATGTGGATTATGATTGATGGGTTATAAAAATAGAAAATAATTTATATTTAAATCTATTTTTAAGATTATTTATGTTCATTGTTCCATTGGGGGAAAATTTCATTGTATCAAAATTTTAATGTGGTTAACATTTTTATTTTAAATTTAATCCCTTGTTCTTTAATGATACATCAGGAAAGTTTCTTATAAGTGATACCAATAATATATCATATTTTAGAGTGGTAATAATTCTCTTCCTTATACATGTTTTCTAAAATGATTTAAAAAATATTATTTTATAGAAATAATTTTTTCCAAAATATATTTTACATCATATTTTTCAATAATTTATAATTTTTAAAAAATTAATTTTTTTTATGTTTTCCAATGGGGTCACCTTTGATCCCTTTTACTAAAATGCTTGAAAATAATGTTTGTCTTTAACATTTAAAACATAAATGGATTTTAAAATCATCCTCACCATTATTTTTATTGCATATTTCTTCATATTCTTTTAAGGATATTTCCATATAAAATGTTTTAACAGTATTTTATGATTTTTTAGTTTTCAAAATTTATTTTAAAAGTTAAAATCATATTTTAATCAATAATTTTCTATGTTCTTTTAAATGTATTTATATTCATTAACTATAAAATTGTTTATGTTATTTATAGTCCATGGGGATTATTTTGTAATAATTCCATAACTATTATTTCTATGTATTAAAATTATTTTTTCTAACTGATTTTCAATGAACCCATTACATTTCCCAAGGTTAATCAAGTTATGAAATGAATAATCCATGTTTTATGAGTTTTATGATGAAATTAAAGCTCTATATACAATATTTATGTTATTCATCATGGGAATTGTTTATAGTGATGGTGGTTCTATTATAAACTATGGATGGTTGAGACTGTTATAGTTCTCCAATACATGGGTAAATGGGCAAAGTTATCATATTAGGTTCCCCTTATAAGATTATGGGAATTTACCACAACATTTATTGCATGTACAACCATAATGGATATTTCATGTGTGCATGTCATAGTTACTCAAAGTATAACTATGATGGTTCTTCCATGTGAACTTTGAAGGTTACTCCATGTTTAATCATGATGGTTATTCCATATGTAAGAGTGGTATTAATAAGATTCCCCATTTTACCCACATGTTGTATTTATTATTTATATTGGTTTTTATGAAAATAAAATGATTTCACAAGGTCGGTTAATTACGATATGTTTTTGAAAAAAGTATTTTCGTCCTCTTATGGGTGAATTTAATAGGTTTTTAATGATTACTTTTATTTATAATGAAATCACATTGCTCATGATTATTGATTCCAATAACTATTTCTTTGTTAAATCTTTGTGGCATGTCTCAGGATTCATTATACAAATATTGATAGGTATGAATTCCCATATTTTATCCTCACACACTATTATTATGTCATCATAACCTTAAACTCATATTTCTATCAATGATGACATTTAATTATAAAATCTTATATTTACCTGTGAAATTCATTTTATCCTAGCCACTTATGTTTATTATTTACCAAGTTTGGAGGAATTATGTTAAATTATTTGATTCCATACATGTTCCATGTGTAAAGAATTTATGGAATATGTTGAAGAAATAATATTGAATATGATGATATGGGTATATTATGAACTAATAATGATCTTTACAATCCATTTTGTAACCTCTGTTGTTATGATTTATTCCCAATTATAAAAAACTATAAACCTAAAAGGTATTTGCGAATATAATTGATCCATATTTCATTTTAATGCTATAAGTTTTGGATGGAATAAATTGGATCAAATTTACCCATTTCAAACCAAATATTTAATGTTAATGTTTTTAGCACCAGATTAAGGAGTTCAGGTCTATGGTTATTACATTAATTAGATAAATAATTATAAAATATTTTAAATATTTAAGTATTTAAAAGTGTTTCACACCCCAAGAAAATAAAAGATAACCAATTACCCAATCTTATTCATACATTATAACCTCTATATCTCAGTAATTACATATATAAATCTCTTTACGACTCTCCTCTACATGTACGAAAGGCTATTTTCTCATTAAATAAACATACTTTGAAGGATTAAGGATTAATCCATGAGAATGTTTCCAAATATGATGTATAATTATTAACCAAGTGTTTTATGTTTATTTCATATTCATAATCATTAAAATAATCTTTATACACACAAGGATAATAACATAAATATTCTAAATATACTAAAATATTATTATTCTTATGTTTTAACTAGTTTTTTCTCATTTTCAATCCATTGGGAAATAAAAACAGCACTCATGAAATATTGTAGACTACCACCTCCACAGAGTAATGTATTTTTTTCATGACATGATAATATGACTGGTTAAACTGTCAGATCAATGAAATGTATGTGGTATTTATGAAATAATTGAAATACATTAAATATAGTATATTAAATACATTTTTACCCTTTACTCTATTTAATAATGAAAGCATCACATGTGATTTCATGTTGACTACCACCTCCACAAAGAGAAGTGATTTTTTTAATTTCATCCCCAAATTTTCATTGATAAAGATTAAAAATTGAATAATTAATATGTTTAAAAAATATTTGTTAATTTGTAAAATTAAAATATTATATATTTTTATTTATTTTTCAATTTATAAAAATTAAAATGTCGTTCATTTGTATGTATGGGCTACTGTCTCTAGGAAATGGTGTGTTTCATTATTCTCAACTACCATATATGTTTTTTTTAAAATATCTAATAAATAAATAAAATTATATTTACATGTTTAATTTTTTTAGGTATTTTAACATTAACCACATTGATTATGGTCTATGCATCGATGATATTTTGAGTGTATAAATTGGATAACCTAAAAACGTCTATCAAGGAGTTAAGCATTTCAATTAAAAAATAAAACACCATTATAAATATAATCAAGGGAATAATGATAATTGAATGAAAATAAAAATATTCCCTTTAAATTTAAATAATTAATATTATTTTTTTTATTTAGTATTTGTTGAACATGTTATTCCAGATTAGACTTAAGGTAACTTAATTTCTTTTAAAAACTTAATTTAATGTTTTTATTCAAATACTTTTTCTTCCTTGAGAAGGTTATTTTTAATGTGTTAATAATATTCTTGTTTTCTGCTTCAAATCTTAATAAAGGTCATTTTATATTATATTTTTAATATTTTAAAAATCATTAAAAATGATGAATTTCAAATTTTTTTGTATGGGTTATATTATACTTTTAAAAAAGAGAAAACATAAATATTTTTCTAATATATACAACTTTACCTCGTTTTCATGCTATTATATCTATTATTCTCCGTCAAGAATGGTATAAAACTTATCAATTCATTTAAATATTATTCAATGTATCACTATTCGAACAATTTCTCATGTTTAAGTGTTTTTTAAGAAAAATGGATCTTCTCCTACTAATTATATAAATATGGAAATTATTTTTATTATCTGTTTAAATTAGTTCTTCAAGTTTTTTGTGAGGAAAACGTGACATTTGAAAATGTTTTTTATATTATGTCGTACTTATTAATTCTAGAATATAATTGATTATTTTTATATATCACATAATTAGGGTTAAACCCAATATAATTATCAAATGCATTGTGTAATGATTATTCTTCAAATGAAAAAATTAACAAAGATAACAAGTTATGTTACTCTTATTGAACTATCCTCAATTACATCCAATATTGGTTAATCGTGAGTGGATATTGGATATAAATAGATTATCTAAGATACCTATGCTATTATTTAAAAAACTTTAATTGATTTAAATATATTTATTTTAGGAGGTAAAGTATATTTATAAACTTTTAAAGATAATTGTTTTGAAATTTTTTCATGAGTTCCCACATTCCCCAAGTTCACCTTATGTTTCTATATTTCTAAATAATGGGTTATCAAAATATTTCCACTAAAAATGGTTTATTTTTATATATGAAATATTTTTATTAATATTCGTGATGGTTAATTACTAAAATGGATAATATTTTCATTGAATTTCATGTTTTTAATGGACTGTTGTGATTATTTCCCTTTTATTTCCCTTACTGGGATTATTCTGCTAATCACATTATTTTTAAAATTATTTCACATGATCTATGGATGATTAGGTTATATATAAATTTAAAATAGTCCTCTTTCGATACATCTTAAAAGAAGAAGAAGAAGTGTCTTAAATAATAAATGGGTGTTAAATTAATTCCATGTTTTGTAGAAAAAAATAGTACATTGTGTACGACTGTACCCCTGTTATGGTGTATTTTCTCTATGTCATGAAAACTATAAAACTAAAGAATAATTGGATTGAAAATATTTGATATCTGTATTTTTAATCTCATAATTTGAGGTTGTTATAGAAATAGTTCATTGTATTAGTTGTGTTATATTATATGTTTCTTTAGTAGGTTGTATTTGACTATAATAATTTGTTGTTGTTGTGGAATTTTTTTATGTGAGTATAGAAGGGTTTAAAACCAAAGTAAGTATTTTTTTAGGGAATGGGAGTTTCTAGTATCATGAAGAAGTGGGTATAGCATAACATTAAACATGTATTATTTTGATTATTATTTAATTATAATTTATTCTAATTCGATGAGCCTTCTATAGTGAGGTCATCTGGTAGTTGAATTAGTTTATGTGATGATAAATTTTCACTATTTTTTAAATGATGATTTTATATAATTAATTTATAATTAAACATGTGAGTCTAGAAATTAACCAACTTGATATACATTTATACACACCCCTATCATTTATATAAATTTTTAAAAAATTTAAACGATATAAATGGTAATATTATTGGACTTTATATATCTATTAAACATAAAAAAATTATGTTACTCTTATATGAGTTATTGGATTTCTATAATTTTACTTAGAGGCATTATTTTATGAAATTTATTTCATTTTGAGAACATGGTATTACTTAATATTATTCAGTTATTAATTATTATTTTTTATCTTTTTTATAGTTAGAAGAATTTTGTTGTTTAAATCAATCATTATATGTGTTTATACGCTCAGTGCAAGTATATAATCCATTACATAATGACTATAGTCTTTTGGGGTTACAAATGACCCTATAATCAACCTGATAGTGGATCTAGAAAGGATAAGTCATGACAATGTTCTTCATTAATTTTTTGGTTTTTTATAATAGTATTATATCTTTTGAAAAATTTTATATAATAATAATAAGTATGTATACATATTCATCCTATTATTCATTAATATATGATTATTTTTTTACATATTTTATTATAATTTATGAATTTTCACGAAATCATTTTTTTATATTTTAATATCACTATTTTTTTAAGGAGATCATTATTGGTTATTTAATCATTTATATTGGTTTTTGAAGATTATATCTCTCAATAATTTATTAAATACTATATGATTTGAAAATATTGATTCTTTTTTGTTTCTGTATAATTATTTCTCATAATTCAGTGAAATAATCATCTTAATTTCGATGGTATTAATATGATATAAAATTTCATTGATAATACAAAATTCATTTTAAAAAATAATAACAATTTTATTCAATTACATTAATATATAATATTTATAAATAAATTAAATTATTCATTTATTTATATATACCTTCAACCAATTATTAATAAATTTCATGGAATTCTTCATTATAATTAGTACAATTACATAAATACATAACATTTAATTATTCATGTTTCTCATATTCTTTTCTAAATAAATTAATTTCAATATAAATTTATTTAAAATCTGTAATGAAATGTACTTTTATATCATTGTATATATTATAATATTTGAGAAGATACTAGAAAAAATTAATATTTCCCTTATTCATAAAAATAAAATTATTGAATTCTATTTTTTAAATGAATATCATTTAAATTATAATTATTTTTCTGTTTTGTATCTATTTATAAATTAATTTTTCTTGAAAGAATATTTATGCTTTAACAATTTTTATTTTTTAAAATAAAATATTTTAAAATTTATAAATTATTCTGAATTATATATTTAAATCTTCATTAAAACCATTATAATAAAAATGAGATGTAGTTGTTTTTATTTAAGTTTTTTTGATATGTTCACACATTTGGTAAAAAAATCATCAAGTTGGAATGTCACTCCATTTAAGACTTATTGGTTTACATTATAATATTTATTTATCACTTGTATTTTAAAGTGGTATTTAATACAACAAAACCTCTTATATATCTATAAAATAGATAGTTTTAAATCACCCTTTCCATTTTTTTATTTCGTTTTAATATTTTCTATCATAGTTGGAATTAAAAAATACAAACATGATATGTTTTACTTTATTTATATATAAATGACTAAAAATTATAAAATGTAATGCATTCATTTATCTATTCTAAAAGCACCAGCAGTACCAAATTTTTTTTAAAACATGATTATAATACATATTTTAAAATTTTTTCAATAGATTCCTAATAAATATTTACAATATCAAGTAATAAAATGTTGTATTATAATTATAATTATAATTCTGTTTAGATGGATTTGTTATTTAACTTTATCATTCATCCTTTACTACTCTATATTAATATAGATTAAATTAAAAACATTATAAAATATTGATGCTTTAAATTTTCTTCTAAATTTTCAAAAGAATATAAAAATTAAAAAATTTACTCTTTGTGGGTTTAATAAAGGTATTTTAAATATAAATATAAAAATTTATTATTTTAATAAAAGGAGTAATAAATCATGGTTAAATAAATTATATAGGGTTAATTTAAATAGTTTTTAAATAAATAAATATTATTGTGGGTGGGCCTATTTGATGTACATAGCTGTTGGAATAATGACAACAATGTTGTTGAGTCATTGATCTTAATACTATTTCCCTTGAAAACATTGTTACTAATATTCTTGTTTTTTTTAGAATAAAAAACATATATTATGATTATCGATTATCAATATGAACTAAATAATAATAAAAAATAAATATAATATATTTTCTTAATGTTTAGCGATTATTAATGAGTATAAATTAATTTTTATATCATTGGTAATATCACATGACCCAATTATTTGATCTTATTATCAATGAAATGAATTATTAATTAAATGATATTCTTGTACATTATATTGCAATAAGAATATCCAACATTAATCAGGATGATAAAAGAATGATAATCTTTAATCCCACTAATATGTCTTAGATTCATTGTTTATTTTTGAACCTTTTTCTTCTCTCAAACCCCAACCTATCTCATTATAATGATCTATATAATGTTTCTAAATATATCTCACACTTCCTCACACTAAAATTAAAAATAGTAATATTATCTAAAAAATCATATATTATTTTTGTATATTTGGTTTTATTCCTTTTTTTAAATTCTATTCTAAAAAAGAATAAATATCTAAATTATATCTATATAATTATTATAAAAATTTATATATTTTCATTAATCATGGAACCAATAATAAATAAATTTTTTTGAAAAATCATTTTTTTCATTAACTATAAAATCCATTAAAATGTTTTATTTATTTATAGATTAATACATAACATAAAAATTTTAATTCTTCAAACTCTAAATCCTATAGTGACAACAAATTCATTAATCATTAAATCATTGGGATGTTAATCGAATAAATAACAATAGGTTTTTTTCATCTCAACATCATAAAAATAGTATATTATAATAAGGAAATAAGATATCATTCCCAAAATCCAGGACTTGGTGTTATGGTTTATTGTATATGTAGTGTTGAAACTAAAATCATCACATATATCGTTATCCTTTGATTTTCATAATTAATATCTAACCAATAAAAATCATTTATTAACCTTTGTGTGAACTGAAGGTATTATGGTTTTAATTATATTTATATGTTAAACTACTCCACAGATCTTGTGAAATTATATAATGAAGACCCTATCATAGTGTGTTTACAAAAATAACATGAAAACATCATTAAATTTTCTCTAAAAATTTATTAATAAAAAATTAATAGGTTTAAGATAATTTTAACAAAAAACTAAAGACAAATTCATATTCATATACCATGAAAGATAAACTCAAAGAACTAGTTTCATACTCTGCTCTATATGTAAAATAAATCAAAATATAAGGAATCAACATTAAACATTATATATTCAAGTGAATTCACACGAAAATCCACTTTATTTCTTTCCCTATGAACTTTTAGGGTTATAATTTTAGATATTTGGGTCATAAATTATACATAATGAAAAAATATATTAATATTTAGACACATATATTTCTTATCCATATTTCTCACAAAACAAAACTTTTAAAAATAAATATGTAAAACATTTTCAACATTTGAATATTTACCACATCTATAAATACCAGTGTTTTTTTGGACAGTTGTTTTGAGCAGAAATTTGAATTTTTGTTGTTGAATGCTCATAAAGGGGAAAAATGGTCATTTTCCCCTACTATCTGATCTTGGATAATTATTCTGACAATTCTGTTGGTCATGGAATATGGATTTTACCCTAGGACATGTGTTTGCTGGAGATATGAGCTATTTAAATTTTAGCAGAATATTTAATAATTAATATTATTAAATTATATATTAAATTATTAAAATAAGTTCGTTTGTTAATAACATCTATACGGAGCATCATATTGAGATTATTTCTCTGTTGTTGAGTTCGGAATGGGGAGTTTATCTTAGGGGAGGCATAAACTCATGTCGGGCGTTAGGGCCGGCCCGGACCCCTTTTTCCTCGTTCCCTTTTCTTTTCTTATCTTCCTTCCCTTTTTTCCTCCTCTTTATTTTGCATGTCTCCTTTGCCAACCCCTTGGGTGTGACCTATGGGAGATATGGATATTGAAAAAGAGTGAGAGTTGGGAGGAATGTGGGTTACTGATTCGAAGCTCTCGACGCGTTGAGGCGGCGTGCGGCAACCGAGAGCCATGAAATCAATCGAAGCTTCAGCAGTTTGTACCCAAAGCTAAGGCCAATTATTATTTCACCATAGATCCACCATAAAAATGCTTTTTAAGTCATTTAAGCATTATATTTATTCTTTTTAAGCTCATTGGGATCGATCTGTTGTTTTTGGGGCGAAAACGGGCATTTCAAGCATTTTTAGGGAATTCCCGTCAGAAACCCCAGAATACCGGGTGACTATTCTAGGGGTACATGCCATGTGTTCTTCCTATTTGAGGAAGACAAGGTTTTATTATGTAAATGTTGTGTACTTTGAGTACACGCTGTGTAGTTGGTGTCCATGTGACTGCTCCTATGAAATAGAACACGAAATAGTTGTTCTTAAAGAGTACATGTCGTGTACTTTGAGTAAATGTCGTGTAGTGGTACTTGGGCAAGATCTTAGTGAAAACACACACGGGGTGAATTTTTTTGAATAGTACACACCATGTATAATAAATTACATTCCATGTACTATTACACCGGTTGGGCCAATGTGTTCTGGCCATGTGCTCTGGCCATGTACAACTTCAATTTAGTAATTTTGGGATATCTTATGATCTAAAAGATAGAATTGGGCATGTGAGTAGTCGATTCTGAGCATTCTTCTCCATAGATAACAATGGTGGAATTATTGTTACAGTTTATGGTCATATAAAAAGGGTTTTGGGTGTTCTTTCTAATTGGATGAGTTCCTCCTCCACTTATCGTGTTCAATTGTCACCTGAGAGTGTGAATTGGCGTGGATGATAGGTTGGGTGTTCCGACCAATATAGTTGAGACCTTTAAAAGTATATGATCTATGAGGTATCTACCATAACCTATGCTTGAGAGGATGTTCCCCTTGTGAGACGTTCCCCTCTGTTGTATGAGTCTGTGAGACCGAGTACTTCTAATGATCTTTTAAGGGACGCCTTTGCTTGTGTGATGGCCTAGGGAGTCCCTTGTAAGATCTCTATCTTGTTATTACTTTGATAGGAACCATTTTATAGAATGCCTATGTTGTAATTAATCTGAGGATCCCATATAGGATTCCTCCCTTACTCTTCTCTATGGATCGCGCATTGGATGCCTTCGCGCGTTTTTACCTAGAGGATCCAGAGTATGATGCATGTTATGTGTTTGACATGAGGGACCCATTGGGTGCTCATATTTTGACCAACCCTGAGTTTTTACATTGGTTTTGGGTAGAGATGGTGGGCAGGTGTCACATAGAACCCATTCCAAGCTGGTGATCCCTTTGGTCTTTGGATGTATTTTTGGGTTGGTCATGCGGGCCACCCACACTCGTTTGTTTATATCTGACTTGGTTTGCTGATGTTGTAGTGGTTACCAGAGGTGCTTCCTAGTCGGTGGCTGCGGATCCTGATGTGGGGCGTCTTTCTTTTTTTCTTCTATGACTACTATTACTCTTATGTATAGGTATAGGTGGTTTGATTGTAAATAGTGTATTTTACCTTATTGTGGATGTGTTTTCCCTTGTTGATTTATTTTAACTATTTAGTCTAGATTGCCAGTTAGGCTGCCTTGTTTCAATTCCTAGTATTGTTAGGATGGAGTAGTTATCTGACATATTTTGATATGTTGTAGACTATTATCCAAGTAGTTCTTGAGTTTTAATTTTTTCCATATTGCATTACTATGCGCTGACTTACACCGGGCCGTGAAAACCTGGTGTATTAATCTATATGGGGATAGACTGAGTGAGCATCCTCAAAGAGTATTTGTAAATTATAGACTATAAGGGTATAGACCGAGTGAACTACCTCAGAGAGTCTTTGGAAATTATAGACTATACTGGGATAGACCGAGTGAGCTTCCATGGAGATTCTTTGATCTTTATAGACTATAAAGGGATAGACCGAGTGAGCTTCCTCAGAGAGTCTTTGTTTTACCTGAATTACCTTAAACCTCTCCAAGATATACGAGGAATTTACGAGGTTAGCTTCCTCAGAGAGTCTTTGAATGACTTTGGGATATAAGAGAAATTGACCAAGTGATCTTCCATAGAGAGTCTCTTGACCATGGGGCTATAAGTGGAATTGACTGTGTGATCTTCCTCAGAGACTCACTGACTACCGTATACTATTAGGGGAATTAACCGAGTGAGCATCCTCAGTGAGTCTTATAATTTTTGTATGACCAAACCAGAGGGGTTAGGTTGAGTGTATATCCCAGAGGGTTGTTGGTACTTGTTAGGTAGGACCAAAGGATATGGCTATGAGTACGTCGCAGAGGGTTACCTGGTTGTGCTATCTGATTGCTTGTGATTTATTGGTTGAACTAGTGGTTAACTTGTCATTGTTTATCTTGTTCAGAAGCATATTTTTCCAGCGATGGCTGATGAAGGTACATGTTTATGGGATTAAAAACCCAGAGATTGACTTATTGATACACGGCTTGAGTGGAACTATGTTCAGTGCATTTCCCTTGAATTGGAAGTCCAGGAGATCGGGATTATGGTCCCAAGGATTGACTATTGATGTTGTTTCTTGTTATTTGAGTCACTTCATCATGAATATTCATATTTATGTATATCTGTGTCGGTATGGGAATATACATGTGTATGTATATAGATATGGACATCCATTGAGGCATATGCCGAGTTGATAGGGATTACATAGCCTGATTTCGACGGTGGTTCCACATTTTGGTTTACATCCTCTTTGGTGTGTTCCAGCTATGCTAAGCACATTGTTATTTCATACACATAGCATCACAGTTATAGGTTGCTTGTTGGGGTGCCCTATTGATATTATTTTTCACCTCTGCACGTGGACCTCGGTGTACGTGTAGACATTATGTCTGCTTTTCAGGTTGATCGCAAGTTTTATGGTGGATAGGGGTGAGACCCAGTGTTTGATGATCGAGAAGAGCTACACAACTGGTTCTACTAATCAAGCTGTTGCGGTTTGATATTTTCTGGAGATCGGGTACGTGGTTTGGCTTGGAGTTAGTAATAGAGCCTTGTACTTTTACTTCCAGTTTCTTTTGTAATTGTATCTAAATGGTTGGCCAGGTGGGTGACCAATGTTGTATTCAAGTGAATAGTTGTTCAGCCTTTTACATAATTTTATTATTATATCTTGTTCTAATTTATTTGTTTATTGATTCCTCACTTTGTTTACTTTCTGCTGTGTATGATACTTATTTATTTCTGTTGTTTTCTTACTCTGGTATGAGGGAATTTTCTTTCCACTATCACAACCTAGGCCCTCCCTGATAGTCGGCAGCCTCTGTCATATGGGGAGGCGTGCTTGAGGCCTTATGGAGAGCCAACTCAGATCACTAGTTTTGTGGCTTCAGGGTAAAGATGTTACAATGTTGTATCATAGGATTTTTCTTTCATAGTCATTACAATTTGGGATATGGTAGACAAGAGTAATAGAAATGTGTTGGAAGCTGTGATGGATATTGGGCTAGTGCGCCAAGAACAGTTGTTCCACTAAAAAGTCTTGGTTTCCAGGGTTTGGGATTGCCATTCTGATTTTGCGATGTTACAGTTGTATATGATTTTCACCTTGAATGACGCACATGTTGTGTGCTATTTTGATTTACTATGGATTGTTGGCTCTTGTCCATTGGTAAGATATTGGGGATGGATTTTGACTATTGGTCGGCAAAGGCAAGAGGCGTCTCATGAAACATACTAGACGTGTAGGATTCACATCATATAGGCCTACTAGTGTGTGTTTTTACTAACGACTGAGACCTTTGTGTAACACCTGAGACTTTTATGTTATATAAATCATCAAAGGAACTTTTTTCTACACAACACATGCTAGGCTTGCTTTACACGAAATCGTGACCTTCCTCGATAGCTTGCATCGTACGCAATACCGAGTTTCACTAAACAACGATGTGCTATTAAAATATTACTAAAACTAGCTGTTATGAATAGTAATAACCACTTTTTGAAATTTTATAAATTTTATTTTTCAAAATGGACTTCATTTTTGAATTCGGAATATCGAAATTAGCCTACGGTGAAATTTTGGTATTTTCAGAAAACTTTCAATTTTTGATGAATAGTGAAACCACTAAGTGGTAGTTAAAAGACTGAATTTTTCATAAAACTTAATTTTACCGCTTCTGTGAGTGGAATTTCAAAATTCCGAGAGACATGGTTAATATCAAGGACTAAAATGTGGTTCAATGCGATGAAAATAATTTTTTTGGTGAATAGTAACTTTTTACTTTTTTTTACCATGGTTAAAAGTAAATAGGTTAATTAAGGGTAAAGATGATATTATTATTACCCTAACACATGTCCTAATTCAATTGGATAAGTGAAATTCGACAAAAAACTAACTTAGGAATTAAATATGACCATTTAGGCCCACATAGATTAGATTAGGACATTTATTATTAATTTATTTAAAGAAGGGTTAAAATTGTTAAAATCAAAGTTTAATAAGTAAATAATTTTAAATATGGGGTTATACATAAGATAAATTCGACTATAAATATTCATTAGAAAGCTAAAAAGATTTCCTACATAATGGTATTTTATTTGTAATTTTTAAACATTAAATAATTTAGTTTATTTATGACACAATGATGATGCAGTAATTATCTTATTAATGAAATATTGACATAATTGATGTTATAAACACCAAATTAAATTAAATTTGAGACTTTTTATTAATAATACTAATTTTAAAGGTTAATATGACATGTTATTATTGATTTAATTAACATGGTTCGAACTAATAATTCTGTTATGATTTTCACAAAAATCAATTACTAAATAGTGTCAAAATTGACAAAAAATAGTTTTTAAAAAAATATTATATTAGTAATTGTTATTTTATTCATAAAAATCTAAGGTTAGGAAAAATGACTTAGATAAGGTTATATATATTAATAGTAAACAACTTTGGGTTCGTTTGGCTGCTTATAGTAAGTTTATTAACCATATAGTATAAGAACACAAGAAGACATGGTAAAAGTAAAATTATTTAATTTAATGTAAAATCTAAATGATAAGGTTAAAATAGGAACCTAAACTTGTCTAAATTCAATTGGATAAAAGGATTTAGACCCATCCCCACCTTATCTTCAAAATATATCAATTTGGAGCTATTTAAAACCGAACATGACTTTATAATAAATTAATAGTTTTAGTTATTCAAAAGTTTCCCCTCTCCTCCCTTATAAAAGGGAACCTCCTCCCCCTCTTCCTCACACCACATTGAGCCTTCAAGCTCAGACAAACCCTGCCACATTCTCCTCTCCACTTCCCTAGAGACATCCTAGAGGTCCTGGTCTTATTAAAAGACCAATTTTAGTGCCCTAAAAGAAGGACTCAAAGAAGCACTTCAAAGAAGAGGTAATGTCCGTTACCGATTCTTTCATCTTTATTTATTCTTCCACTTCGTCTTCTTTAGTTGTTTCATTGTGAAGTAATAACATCAGTTTCTCTCATATACTGATATTTTATTATAATTATTAAACAACCCTATTTCCCCATCTATCCATCCAATGGAAAAAGAAATCACCACGCGTGTGTACGTACGGAATACCATCTCAACGCCGTGGTGTAATATATTTTCCACCACCACCTTACTTGGATGGGTATAATGTTGTAAATAATGACTATATATGACTATTATAAAGTGATATTGATTCTGAAATAGTATACATATACTCCAATACAATTCCACGATCATAGGAACGATATCATCACTCGTGCGTACGTACGGAATACCATCTCCACGATGTGATGCGACTCGTTCTACATGATCTTCATTTCATAATGATTATATAAATGAATTGAATGAATAAATATGATATATATTAAACTAATACCATTTTGGAAATGATGTATCTATAACCTAAAAAAAAGAATAAGAATTTATTCGACAAAACACGCATAAGAACAAAAAGTTATAAACACCCGAATAACAAGTAGCAATGAAATGTTATTACTAAGAAGATAAGAATATGACCATATATGATATCATAAAAATAATTAGGATTCTGGAATAAGTCAATAACATTATTTAAATCATTATACAGGAGGTTCAGACACTTACAAAGCAATTCGGACCTAATGTAAGGGAAATATCACAATCTCATTTTTATCCGAGATTGATTATACCATGGTATTTACTGGGGTGTATTTTATCATCCACATCCATGTTTCCTCAATATGTAAAATTATTTCCATCCACCTAAAAGAGTTTATATCAAATTTTACCCTTCGGTGACTTTTTAGTAAATGATATGAAATGAATCTTTTGTCGTTTTTCGTACAAGGTACTTTTTGACTTTTCCGACAAAAGTACGAGAAGAATGTTTTTTTAACTTATACGGCATGAATGGATTTTTAAAACATTATTTCCAATAATCTTCCTTTACAATTTTACAAGTTTGTTTTTAATCAAATTATTTTAGTTTATAATTGTACGACATGTTAAGAAAGGAAAAGTGTTTTTGAAGCAGAAAGGAGATTTTCCACAAGAATGGAGTTCAAGTGTTTTATCAAAATTATTTTCCATCTAAGATAATAAATGGTTCTGTTTCTATCCCTGTTATTACATTGATTTGATTATGTTGTGATGAAATTATATTTATGAATTCCTTTATCTTATATGAATTGTTTTATGATGTCACGATGTTTAAGATCCCCATTTTTATTACATGGGTTATGCAATGATATATGATTTATGATTTTGTGGCACACATAATAATGGTATTATTATGAGATGGGTGGGACCTATATCTCCCTCCAATGCTTTGGGTAAAGATTTTATATCTCATGAGATTGACATGGCTGGAATGGTAGGTTATACCGGTTCAGTGAAACAGGACAGAAACGAGGGTGAATCGGTTAAGAAAGGGAATTTGTCCACTAAGACAGTCTTGACAATGAGTCTTGACTAATAAGAAATTATTCTCTATGATTATGTGTGAATGCCACAAAGTTTCATGTTTTAAGTTATGATTATTGTGATTACATTTCACTGCCATGATTTATCCCATGTTATGAAATTATGATCTCTTTTGCAGGTTAAGATTTCCAAAAGTTATGTGCTTATTTATACGATGTGATTGATATTTCTTTTGTTTACCCTTACTGAGAATTTGAGCTCACCCTTTTGTATTTTTTATTTCCCTAGGTCAGGAAGAAGGTTGTTAAGTAGACTATGCTAAAAAGGGACTCTAGATATGATGAAATAAATGGGAGGCAATGTAGATGCTTTATGAACCAGTTGTTTATGTTTCCCAGTTTCTAAAGACACTATACCTATACGGTCCTTTCGTGGTTTTTTATATTTTTTAATATGTATGATTCAATTTTGAAGTATTATCAATGTATGTAAAGTATGGGTTGTTATAGTTGGTATCAGAGGAAAGGTATAGTAAACCTTTGGAAACTAGGATGTGAAAGCCTTAGTAAGAACCCTTAGGATAAGTCTAAGCCTAGAACACAATATTAGTGTTTTAGAAATGGACATGAATAACCTAGGATAAGACCTTAAGTGTGAAATTTTAATCATGATTATGTGGTTTTTCTATTATAATTAGTGTTGATCACACTATTCTTCTTGGTTTTAGTCAATGGATGGAACCCGAAGGAATCGTGTTAATGCGGAATGCGACGGGCAATGCAATGATTGTCCCCCTGAGCAACCAAATGTTATAAGAGCTGGAATGAAAAATCTTGTACCCATGCTCACACAACATTCTCAAGCTATGAATCATGCAGGACTTCCAAACGAGCAAAGGAAGGAGCAACATTCTGTTGAATCCTTCATGAGGCAGCGTCCACCTTCTTTCAGCGGGTCTACTGATCCATTAGTTGCTGAACAATTGATTACTACTACTGAAAAGATATTTTCAGTTCTTCAATGTTCTGAAAATGATAAAGTCATCCTATCAGTGTATCGTTTGGAAGGAGATGCTGATCAATGGTGGAATATTATTAAGAATATGAGGCAAAGGGATGAAATTGAGTCCATGAAATGGGACGAGTTCAAGAACTTATTTTTCAATAAGTACTTCCCTCGTATTCTCTGAACAAAGATGGAGAAAGAGTTTATTAAACAAAAGAAAAAGAATGATGAAACTGTTGGTACCTATGAAGAAAATTTTACAAGACTTGCAAGGTACGCTTCTGGTATTATTATCCGACCTGAGAGTAAGATCGATCGATTCTTTAGTGGATTAAAACCAAGTCTTCGAAGGGCGTTAGCCATA
This sequence comes from Viscum album, assembly GCA_963277665.1. Lineage (NCBI taxonomy): Eukaryota > Viridiplantae > Streptophyta > Magnoliopsida > Santalales > Viscaceae > Viscum > Viscum album. The sequence goes on along the minus strand of OY728156.1, from coordinate 470,704,089 downwards.
AGGGACTTCAATAGCTACGAGGAAATCATTTGATGTGCTCTCAAAGTCGAGATGGAGATTGGAGTAACCCATCAGTCATATGGGTTTGATAAGAAGAGGAAAATGGAATTCAAAAGAAAATCTAAAGAGCACACTGAAATGAAGATGAGATTTCCCTTATGCTCAATGTGTGGAACGAAGCACGGAGGGAGTTGTCTTAAAGGGACAAGTAAATGTTTCAAATGTGGAAAGGAAGGTCATCGGGCATTTGAATGCCGCGATAATGGGAAGAAGATGTCTAATGATGCAAACAAAGGAAGGGATACACAGAATGAACCTACTACACTTCAATGCATCAAGTGCAAGGAGATAGGGCATTATGCCAATAAATTCCAAAATCCAAGGGTTGATGATGATGGTCGACGTCAACAATCTCTTAAGGCTAAAGACAATGGAAAGCCACATGCAATTTCTATCAGCGATGTGGAGTACGATAACGATGTGGTGAAAGGTACAATTACCATCCAATCTAAAGTAGAAAATGTTTTATTTGATTCTAGATCCACCCACTTTTTATTTTCTATGGGTATTACCATATTACCTCAACAATTAGATGTTGAGTTAGCTGTGACAACACCTAATGGCACAATAGTCGCATCAAAAGTTTATAATTCTTCTCCGATCGAAGTTTGTGGTAAAGTGCTTCCTGCAAATCTTGTGATCCTTCCTATAGTGGAATTTGATGTGATTCTTGGCATGGATTGGCTTTCTTTATATGGAGCTTATATCAATTGCCAATGAAGGGAAGTCGCATTTCATATTCCAGATCAATCTATGATTGTCTATAAATGCAATGATGAACATAACCTTCCCATGGAAATTTCTTCCATTTTATGGGTATTGATTCCACTAAATGAAGGTTATTTATCTCAAATGGTTGGTGAGAAACTCATGATTAAGAATATTCCCGTTTTACGGGAGTTTGATGATGTCTTTCCGGAGGAATTACCGGGACTTCCACCAAATCATGAAGTTGAGTTCTCAATAGAACTCGTACCGGTTGCTTTGCCAATTTCAAAGACACCTTATAGAATGGCCCCAATTGAGTTGCAGGAATTGAAGAAGCAACTCCAAGAGAATCTTGATAAAGGATTCATACACCCTAGTGCGTCACCTTGGGGAGCACCTATTCTATCTTTTAAGAAGAAAGATGGATCAATGAGACTCTGCATTGATTATTGAGAACTTAACAAGATCACTATTAAGAACAAATATACTCTCCCGCGCATTGATGTCCTATTTGACCAACTACGCGGAGCTCAATACTTTTCCAAGATTGATTTTCGTTCAGGGTATCATCAATTAAGGTTCAAAAGGGAGGATATACCAAATATGGCTTTCTGTATAAGGTATGGACACTATGAATTTATAGTGATGCCATTTGGTCTTACTAATTCCCCTGCTATCTTCATGGATCTGATGAATAGTGTCTTTAGAGACTATCTTGATCAGTTTTTGGTAGTCTTTATAGATGATATTCTTGTCTATTCAAAGAGAAATGTAGATCATGAAGATCACCTGAGAATTATATTGATGACACTGAGAAAGGAGAATCTTTATGCCAAATTTACCAAGTGTGAATTTTGGCTTCAAAAAGTTGAATTTTTTGGTCACATAATCTTAAAAGAGGGGATATCTGTGGATCTAGCAAAATCAGAGGTTATCGAAAGATGGTCGAGACCAACAACAGTAACTTAGATCTGAAGTTTTCTTGGTTTGGATGGATATTATCGACGTTTTGTGAATGATTTTTCACGATTATCTAATCCACTCACCAAGTGGACTCGGAAAGGAGTTATGTTTGTCTGGACGGAGGAATGTGAAGAGAATTTCAAGGAGTTGAAAAGAAGGTTATCCAGTGCACTTGTGCTCACACTGCCTTGTAGTGGAGAATGGTTTGTGATCTACAGTGATGCATCCAAGAAGGGATTGGGGTGTGTTCTTATGCAAAATGATATGGTGATAGCTTATGCCTCACGACAGTTGAGTATCAATGAGCAGAATTACCCAACACATGATTTGGAGTTAGCTGCCGTAATCTTTGCATTAAAGATTTGGAGGAATTATCTTTATGGTGAAAGGTGTGATATTTATACTGATCATAAAAGTTTAAAGTATATTTCCACACAAATGGAGCTGAATATGCGCCAAAGAAGATGGTTGGAGGTGATTAAGGATTATGACTGCTCAACCCATTACCACCCTGGGAAAGAAAACAATGTGGCAGATGCATTAAGTTGAAAAGACCATGCCAGTTTATCCATGATGAGGATCAAAAAAGATCCAATATTTATGGATTTACAAAGGATGGATCTTGGAATTATAATTAAAGGGGAAAAATATTATCTTTCTCAAACGAATGTTCAACCATCTATACATGTGAAGATTAAAGAGGCACAAAAAGAAGATGTCGAGTTACAAAAGAAGGTAAGAAATGTTCCTGAATTCAACCTTGATTGTGATGGGATAATAAAGTTCAGGAATCGGGTTTGTGTTCCTCCCATCCCCGAATTAAAGAAGGAGTTGCTGGATGAGGCTCATAGTTCTTCATTTTCTATTCATCCTGGAAGCACGAAGATGTATAGGGATCCGAAAGAGTACTTCTGGTGGGAGGGCATGAAAAGAGATGTTGCTGAATATGTCTCTCGATGCTTGGTTTGTCAACAAGTTAAATCTGTTAGACAGAAGTCTAAGGGGATGTTACAACCATTACCCATACCCGAATGGAAATGGGAAAATATTACTATAGACTTTGTCACATGACTTCCTAAAACATCCAAAGGAAATAATGCTATCTGGGTCATAGTTGATCGTCTTACAAAGTCTGCACACTTCATTGCTATTAGAGGCACTACTAGAAATTTGTGTTTTGGCGCCTCCTGATGCGGGCGACCGCCATTGGCGGTCGCTAGAGATGGTATTAGCGACCGCCATAGGCGGCCGCTAATCTGAATCTAAAATTGTAGCGGGAATTTTCCCGCCTGCCATCTTCTTCTTCCAGCTGGCTATCACTGCAAATCCGAACCGCCGCATGCCGCCGCACGCCGCCGCATTCCTCCACACGCCGCCGCCTCTCTTCATTCCATTCCATGCTTCCTAACAGCACACCCGTGACTTCCGTCTACGTGCGGATCAATCTCGAACCCCTCCTCGGACTTCCGGTGGCCTCATCCTCATCACCTGAATAACCCAACATCCACCGTCGTCGTGTGTCCGCCATGGCCGGTGAGGGGAAGCTTTGTGTCCCCTTCGAACATATGCTGAGAGGAGAGGACCCGCATGGCTGCTGTGTTGTTGTGAAGCATTAGCGACCGCCATTGGCGGTCGCTAATGGGTTTTACCGATGAAGCTAAAGCGACCGCCAAAAGCGGTCTCTAGGCGGTCGCTAAAGCCTTTTAGCGACCGCTTTTGGTGGTCGCTGAAACCCCTAATTCTAGTAGTGAGAGGATTTCTCTCTTGATCATTTTTCCAGGATATATGTAAAGGAAGTGGTAAGATTGCATGGAGTACCACTTTCTATTATATCTGATCGGGATCCGAGATTTACCTCGAAGTTCTGGCGAAGTCTTCAGCATACTCTGGATACAGAGTTGAGTTTCAGCACTGCTTATCATCCTCAGAAAGACGGTCAGTCTGAGAGAACAATTCAAACCCTAGAAGATATCTTGAGAGCTTTCTCTATGGATTTCAATGGAGGTTGGGATCAACACCTACCTTTGGTGGAATTTTCTTATAATAATAGCTTTCACTCCAGTATTCAGATGGCTCCTTATGAAGCTCTCTATGGAAAGAAATGCAGGACTCCAACTTGCTGGGATGAAGTTGGGGAAAGAAAGCTATTAGGACCTGATCTCGTTGATGAAAGGGCAGAAAAGGTCAGATCTATTCAACAACACATAAGAGCAGCTCAGAGTCAACAAAAAAGTTATGCCGACAGCCGAAGAAAAGATATAGAGTTTGAAGTGGGCGATAAAGTGTTCTTACAGATATCTCCCTGGAAGAGAGTCATGAGATTTGGAAAGAAGGGGAAGTTAAGCCCTAGATATAACGGTCCTTTCAAAATATTGGATCATGTAGGGAAGGTAGCTTACCGATTGGTTCTTCCACCGAATCTCTCTCAAGTTCACGATGTGTTCCATGTATCTTTCCTGAGAAAGTACATACCTGATCTTCCACATGTACTCAGTTCAGAAGTTGTACCGCTGGAGCATGATCTTTCTTATGAAGAACAACCGATAGAGATTCTGGATCATAGTGAAAAAGTCCTACAAAACAAGACCACTCGATTGGTGAATGTTTTATTGAGGAACCACCAATTAGAAGAAGCTACATGGGAGCTTGAGGATATGATGAGGGAGAGGTATCCTCATCTGTTTGTTACAAAGTGACGAATTTCGAGGGAGAAATTCATTTTAAGGGGGGTAGAATGTAACACCCGAGACTTTTATGTTATATAAATCATCAAAGGAATCTTTTTCTACACAACACTTGCTTGGCTTGCTTTACACGAAATCATGACCTTCCTCGATAGCTTGCGTCATACGCAATACCGAGTTTCACTAATCAACGATATGCTATTAAAATATTATTAAAACTAGCCGTTATGAATAGTAATAACAAATTTTTGAAATTTTATAAATTTTATTTTTCAAAATGGACTTCTTTTTTGGATTCAGAATATCGAAATTAGCCTACGGTGATATTTTGGTATTTTTCTGAAAACTTTCAATTTTTGATGAATAGTGAAACAACTAAGTGGTAGTTAAAAAACTGAATTTTTCATAAAACTTAATTTTACCGCTTCTGTGAATGGAATTTCGAAAATCCGAGAGACACGGTTAATATCAAGGACTAAAATGTGGTTCAATGAGACGAAAATAATTTTTTTGGTGAATAGTAACTTTTTACTTTTTTTTACCACGGTTAAAAGTAAATAGGGTAATTAAGGGTAAAGATGATATTATTATTACCCTAACACATGTCCTAATTCTATTGGATAAGTGAAATTCGAACAAAAACAAACTTAGGAATTAAATATGACCATTTAGGCCCACTTGGATTAGATTAGGACATTTATTATTAATTTATTTAAAGAAGGGTTAAAATAGTTAAAATCAAAGTTTAATAAGTAAATAATTTTTAATATGGGGTTATACATAAGATAAATTCGACTATAAATATTAATTAGAAAGCTAAAAAGATTTCCTACATAATGGTATTTTATTTGTAATTTTTAAACATTAAATAATTTAATTTATTTATGACACAATGATGATGCATTAATTATCTTATTAATGAAATATTGACATAATTGATGTTATAGACACCAAAATAAATGTAATGTGAGACTTTTTATGAATCCCACTAATTTTCTAGGTCAATATGACATGTTAGTATTTATTTAAATAACTTGGTTTGAACTAATAATTCTTTTATGAGTTTCACAAAAATCAATTACTAAATAGTGTCAAAATTAACATAAAATAGTTTAAAAATAAATATTATATTGGTAATTGTTATTTTATTCCTAAAAATATATGGTTAGGACAAATGACTTAGATAAGGTTATATATATTAATAATAAACAACTTGGGGTTTTTTTGGCTTCTTATAGTAAGTTTATTAACCTTATAGTATAAGAACACAAAAAGACATGGTAAAAGTAAAATTATTTAAGTTAATGTTAAATCTAAATGATAAGATTAAAATAGGAACCAAAACTTGCCTAAATTATATTGGATAAGAGGATTTCGACCCATGCCCACCTTAGCTTCTAAATATATCAATTTGGAGCTATTTAAAACAGAACATGACTTTATAATAAAATAATAGTTTTTGTTATTCCAAATGTGCCCCTCTCCTCCCTTATAAAAGGGCACCTCCTCCCCCTCTTCCTCACACCACTTTGAGCCTTCAAGCTCGGCCAACCCCTGCCACTTTCTCCTCTCCACTTCACTAGAGACATCCTAGAGGTCCTGGTCTTCTTAAAAGACAAATTTTAGTGCCCTAAAAGAAGGTCTCAAAGAAGCATTTCAAAGAAGAGGTAATGTCTGTTATCGATTCTTTCATCTTTATTTCTTCTTCCACTTCTTCTTATTTAGTTGTTTCATTATGAAGTAATAACATAAGTATCACTCATATACTAATATGTTATTATATTTATGAAACAACCCTATTTCACCATCTATCCATCCTATGGAAAAAGAAATCACCGCGCGTGCGTACGTACGGAATACCGTCTCCACGCCGTGGTGTAATCTATTTTCCACCACCACCTTACGTGGATGGGTATAATGGTGTAAATAATGACTATATATGACTATTATAAAGTGATATTTATTCTTAAATAGTATACATATACTCCAATACAATTCCACGATCATAGGAACGATATCATCACTCGTGTGTACGTAAGGAATACCGTCTCCACGATGTGATGCGACTCGTTCTACATGATCTTCATTTCATAATGATTATATAAATGAATTGAATGAATAAATATGATATATATTACAATAATAACATTCTGGAAATGAGGCATCTATAACATAAAGATAGGAATAAGAATTTATTCGACAAAACACACATAAGAACAAAAAGTTATAAACACCCGAATAACAAGTAGCAATGAAATGTTATTACTAAGAAGATAAGAATATGACCATATATGATATCATAAAAACAAGTATGATTCTGTAATAAGTCAACAACATTATTTAAATCATTATACAAGAGTTTCAGACACTTACAAATCACGTCGGACCTAAGGTAAGGGAAATATCACAATCCCATTTTTATCCGAGATTGTTTATACCTTGGTATTTACTGGGGTGTATTTTATAATACACATCCATGTTTCCTCAATATGTAATATTATTTCCATCCACCTAAAATAGTTTATATCCAATTTTACCCTTCGGTGACTTTTTAGTAAATGATATTAAAGGAATCTTTTGTCATTTTTCGTACAAGGTACTTTTTGACTTTTCCGACAAAAGTACGAGAAGAATGTTTTTTTAACTTATACGGCATGAATGGATTTTCAAAACATTATTTCCAAGAAGCTTCCTTTAAAATTTTTCAAGTTTATTTTTAATCAAATTCTTTTAGTTTATAATTGTACGACATGTAAAGAATGGAAAAGTGTTTTTGAAGTAGAAAGGATATTTTCCACAAGAATGGAGTTCAAGTGTTTTATCAAAATTATTTTCCATCTAAGATAATAATGGGTTCTGTTTCTATCCCTATTATTACATTGATCTGATTATGTTGTGATGAAATTATATTTATGAGTTCCTTTATCCTATATGAATTGTTTTATGATGTCACGATGTTTAAGATCCCCATTTTTATAACATGGGTTATGTAATGATGTATGATTTATGATTTTGTGGCACACATAATAATGGTTTAATTATGAGATGGGTGAGACCTATATCTCCCTCCAATTCATTGGGTAATGATTTTATATCTTATGAGATAGACATGGCTGGAATGGTAGGTTATACCAGTTCAGTGAAACAGGACTGAAACGAGGGTGACTCGGTTCAGAAAGGGACTTTGTCCACTAAGACAGTCTTGACAATGAGTCTTGAATAATAAGAAATTATTCTCTATGATTATGTGTGTATACCACAAAGTTTCATGTTTTAAGTTATGATTATTGTGGTTACATTTCACTGCCATGATTTATCCCATGTTATGAAATTATGATCTCTTTTGCAGGTTAAGATTTCCAAAAGTTATGTGCTTATTTATACAATGTGATTGATATTTCTTTTGTTTACCCTTACTGAGCATTTGAGTTCACCCTTTTGTATGTTTTATTTCCTTATGTCAGGATGAAGATTATTAAGTATACTATGCCAAAAAGGGACTCTAGATATGATGAAATAAATGGGAGGCAAAGTAGATGCTTTTTGAACCAGTTGTTTATGTTTCCCAGTTTCTAAAGACATTATACCAATACGGTCCTTTCGTGGTTTTTTTATATGTTGTAATAAGTATGCTTCAATTTTGAAGTATTAACAATGTATTTAATGTATGGGTCGTTATACTTTGGGTCTTGTTACACATACTTTTTACTCTGATGGTAGGTTATGTTGATCTATTTTAAGGTGTTGGTGTGAGTATGATGACTCCATCCTTGTGCACAAGTGGTGTAGTGACCCCAATTGGCTGATATGTAACATGATTCCTTTCTGTTTACCCCCTTTATTTGGTGTTTATTCTCAGGTATATGGTTATCTATTCTATTCGTTGAATATGATATCGATAGATACTAAGGCTTTTCTTGTGAACTAGACCTCCTTGTGGAATTTCCGAATACAAATAACTGATGAGTGTTAGTTCAATTTCTTTTCTGCTTGGGTAGTGACATATAAGTAGTAGTTCCTTATGAGGTTTCTTGGATAGGAGCATGTCCCTTTTAGGATGTGTATCAGTTTTGACTTTATATAGTTGTTGTGATCCTTACCACCTTCTATGTGGTTTTGGATCTTTTGGGTTAGGTGGTTAGACCTTGTGAATTAGTTGTGAGGATTTTTCTGTAGGGATAGGTGGAAGACCTAGAGACTGTTGGTTTTGACTCGAACCCTTGGAGTTCGGTGTATATTATGTTCTATGGTAACCTGTGTGTGAATGGTTCTTAGAATTTTCCAATGCCTTTTGCTGGTGATTGATTTTCACGACTGGATTTGACGAACATTCTTGTTCTGTTGCCTAGACTTGTTAACCAATGTTTTCTATATTACTATTGCAGGTGGCATCATTTGAAACTAAATCAATGAGTGGCCAGATGCGAGCTGAGGACCAATGTTTCATGACTTTCTGTGGACTCAGATCCAAGAAGTTGTGTTGTATTTTCCCTATGTTTTATACGTCACTTTGTAAAATGTTCGGTTACCATGAAATGATTAACCAGTGTTGGAATCCTAGTTAGGTTATGGCAGGATGTTAGAGTGGCTCGGAGGGAGCTGGACACGCCTTCAGTCAAATCTTAGTGTACTTTTGTAAGAGACGATCATGTTTTATCTTGATTCATCTTGAGTATACTGAGAGTGCTTTGACCCTACATCGAGCTCGTTTTCTCTTTCTTAATGTTCATCCCAGATTTGGATGGAACATGTTCTAGCTATGCTCTCGAAGCAGTGTAAGGAAATCCATATGGTTGGGAGTGCACCATTGGCCTCGTGGTGTACGGGGAGGTGTGCTTGAGGCCTCGTGGTGAACTGGCTCGGAACACCATTTTAGTGGCTTCCAGGTTGGGACGTTACACCATCCATGTTCCTACACATCCTTAAAACCATGTGAAAACAATTTAAAATGTGGTATGGAAAAAAATCTTAGTATGAGACATGAAAATAATAAAAAATCAGTTATCCCAATAATTATTTTGCTTTTTAAAAATAATCTTTGGTGTCAAAATAAAAATTATCATACCCAATAAATAACATCCCCTACCAAAAAATTATCATAAATATTTTCATAAATATTTTTATAAGAATTTTTAATAGTATAATAAAACATATAAATGATTCATTCTAATTATGAAAACTCATTAGAATATTTTCAGAAAGCTGTAATTTTCTCCCATTAAATGTTGTATATACGTTCATTTATGCATAAGTCCACTATATTACCTTTAGAAATCAAAATATTTTACTAAAATTACATAGAATGATTATTAAAAAAAATAGGGAACTCGGGACATCATTTATTTATCACATTTATAATCACTCTTAAAAAGATAATTACCATACAACTGAATTTTTTACCCAATGCGTTGGAGGGATCTCACATACCCACCTATCCTTAGATTATAATGGAACCACCTATCCTTGTTTAATAACATAACTCCCCATCCTTGGTTAATAATTTAACATCTCATACTTGTTTGATAAAATAACTACTAATTATCATAAATAATTTCTTAGAACTATAAAATAACTATGAAAAAAAGGAAGATTTCATTTTCATCATTACAGTCATAAAAATATTCTTTTAACCCATAAAAAAATATTTCCAAATAATGAAATATGATTTTTATTTTAAAACTATTTTTAAAAATAATTAGAAAAAAGGAAAAGAACAAAATGAAAAATTGTAAAGGATTCCAAATATAAAATAATAGCTATAATAGTAGGAAAGGATATTGTTTTCGTATATTTTAAAATAGAACATTCATTTTGTATTTTGTAAATAGATTCAAAACATTATGTAATACTATTCCTTTTGAAAATAATTTGAAAGAAAGTAAAAAAGAGACAATAAATATTATTTATAATTATTTATGTCTGTATAAAAACATCCATAAAAATATTTTAAAATTATTCTTAAATGAGAAATATTGATTTTTAAGGGAATTATTTAAATAATATTTTTAAAAGACATCACATACATTGAGTCCAACTCATCATGAACATTATTTATATTACTAAATAATAAAATTATGTTAAATATTTACTTTTTTAATAATCATTTTCAAGTGTATTATTCCTTTTATTTTATCTCTTACTATAAGGTATCGTGTGATTGAACTACTAAAATTTTCAAAAGGAATTATAGTTTTTCACTTTGTTGTAGGGGAGAAATACTTAACACAACATAAAAAAAGTAAATCTAAACATTAAAACATAAAAGTTTTTTGTGATTATATGGAGTTTAAAGACATATATATTTCTTATGTTTTCATAGGAGTTTTGGGGACATGAGGCCCCAAAAAGTCTGTTTTGGGAGAAGCAGAAACGGGTTCATGGTTGGAACATGGTTAGTGATAATTGGGTGGCATAACCACACGGATTGATTTGTATAGTAAAATGGTTATTTATAACCTTTTAGACTCCATGAGAAACCATGCATACTTATCCAAGGGATCTAAGGGCATCTCACAATTTTCTATAACTATGCAAGAGGAGGTGTAGGTCCGTGTAAGACATCTATATAAAATTATAGAGGAGAGATCACATGTTATTCATAGTTTGTAATACCAATCTTCATTATTACACCCTTAGTTCCACTAGGTATTGGCACTACATATTTGGTGCATGGTTAGTTTAAATATGTCGTTCATTAAATGGTTGAATTTATTCTTTTCCCCTCTCAATCTTAAGGTTTTATCCTCTCTTCTTCTTTCCTCTCTTTGCCATGGATGCCTCTATGCATGCACCACCCTCTTTCCTTTTCCAATGGTGTATCTTCTTCATCCAGTGACAAAATATATTTTTATTATATATTTTGTAAAAATATATGTGATTCTATAACTCTTCATCATTAATTTCTTGGGTTCTCTTTCCATAATTAATTCAATCTTCATGTGAGCTGATTTATCAAATTTCCAAGGTATTTGAATGATTGTTCTATTTCTCTCATACCGTTTCAAATCAAATCTTGATATAAGATGAGTTAAAAATCATAGGAATTAGGTTGGTGGTATCATATATATCCATTTATTTCACCCATTTTTATAAATTTTGATGTGGTGTCGCATTCTAGATTATCTAGATGTCACCCTTTAATATGAAGTTATTTTCAATGAACCTAGAAACATAAATTAATTCACCATTACATATCTACAATAACCAATGGATGTTTTCCACCTATAATTTAACCATCCCCTTTGAGTATATTTCTAATATTCCATAACTGGTTTCCTTATCTTGGGACATAAATTCACTCTTTGATGCATTTTATCTATCCATTCATCAAACGAATTGATGAAATGTAATTTAATTAATTAGAAGTGGTGAGAATGACTCACTTGGATTTCGATAATTATTAATAATATGATAGATATATCCTTTATATGTAAAAGGGATTACTATAATTTTTCTGTATGCTTAAGGAAAGGACTTACACTTTTCCTTGGATGAACTATTAAATGAATTTTTGACTACTTCATTATTATATGAAGTGATTAATGGATTTAAATTAATTATTTTAGGTTGGTTCAAATTAAATGTATGAGGGAGAATTGTGTTGGAATGGATTTTTTCTTTGGACCTTAGGATATTATTAAATTGTTAATGTTCTAATTTCATAATTTAATTATAAATGGTTAGGTTCTTCCCTTGAAATTTTATGTTACATATAAATTAAATGACCCAAATTATGTAAATAAATTGTGCTATGGAATTCTTACTAGTCAAGGACCTTGATTTAGTTTCAATTTTCATGCATATTTTAGCTTGTTATCCATGATACCTGGGAATTGTATCTATTTTTATTATTTTTAAAGTTATCCCTTATATATAATGTGGTTTTGGGGACAGATTCCATTGGGCAGGGTGTCCCTTGTAGATTATGATATTCCGGCATGGAGTCCCTTTTAACTAGTTATACTCGAGCTTGGTAACCCAGTAATATGATTCATGGGAAATGATGACCTATTAATGTGATCCATGGTGTAATTTTAAATATTTTCAGAAAGGTATGGATAATTTTTTTCATTTTAAATCCTTCATTTTTTTGGTAGACAAGCACTGCTATCTAAGGAAGGTATCATGAGTGTCTAATGATTGTCTGAAGCCTAGAGTTCAATAAATTGGGGAAATAGTGTGGCCCTCATTATTACTTAATTTTTACTACTAACCGTGCACACAACATTTTGAGAAGAATGGGTGCATGGTTTGTTAGTAACCATGAGACCCGAGGTGCATGGCAGTGCGAGTTTTTAGTCATTCGTGATAGTGGGTTTTTGAACTATTTTCTTACAGTAAGGAAATATATGTGGGGTACATCCTTAGACTATAAAAAGGGAATGTTTTTTTCATGTTTTTGAAAAACTCTGCAGAAAAACCATGCACCACTGATTTTGAGGGAAAATTTACAATTTTTCCGTTAATGAAACTTAAAACCAATTTCATTATTTATCATCCCAGTTTCTATTATGGTGGAATCTCTTGTATTCTGATGGATGTTTTTTCTTCTCCTACAAAAGGTTTTTAGATAACTCTTAGATCATGACATTGATTATAATTTATTTGGCCATTTCGGATCTGCATCCATATGTAATCATGTATTTTTCCTTCCATTCTATGTTTCTCTTCATATATGTTTCTCTATTTTAGTGAATGAACATTTGACTTATTTTTAGTGCGTTGAACTGATTCTTTGATTTCATCCAAACTGTTCTTAATATGAAACTAGCATTTGATGATAAATCATACACACCCATAAATAAGTGGTCTAGTTTTTTTTCTTAAAAGTTATGTTGTTTTCATAGTTTCACTATTGTGATGCATGCCTGCCTTTTCTACACGTCACTATAAAAGTAGTTCCTCATATTTAAATCAATTGAATCAAGTTATAATAACCCCATGTAAAATTTAAAGGTGTTTAGAGAATTTCAATCTTAATCGTCGCTACCGCTATGTTGTGTCGTTTATAAATTCCCCTATAGAATTAATTTTTTAAATGACCGGAATGTCTTTTCAATCATTCATCATGGGTTGTAAAACAGAATTGACCTGTGTAGGTAATTGTCTTATTGATAGTAGAACCTTCTATGTTCTTGTTTGAAACTTGTAATTGTATTACATTTCCTACATATATGATATTTCATGATTGAATTGATGGAATATAATTTCTATACCATTATAATTTGAAATTATTTTTAATGATGAAGAGATTATATTAATATGGTCAACCTTGATTAAATGAATTAAATGGTTGATATTAAATGAACAGTAATGGGTGGAAAGTCTATACCTATTTATGATTGGTTTTATTAAATGGATTATATAAACATTGACACCCATTAATATATGGGGCCTGATGATTATTATTAAAGACTAATTATTCCACATGATTATACAATTATTATGATTAAAAAATTGATATTTATTGTGGAAGATTCTTATGGGACATGTTGAGAATGACATTTCACCCTCCCATAAATCAGTTGTTGAGCATGACATCTCTCACTGTTATACTATTATCTAGCTAATGAGCATGAAGTTTAACATTTCTCTTTTTATAACATTGTTCGTGATTCTCCCCTATCATATAATAAATTTTGAGAATGGATTTTCACATTCATTATGAGATTCAAGTCATGTTCCCTTTTTCATGATCATATATGCTCATTTAGACTAGTAATGGATTACTGAGTTATTCCCTAGTCCAACCCACACCTAGAATCTAGGTATATGCCAACATACTTATCAATTAACTTAGTACATTTAGATGGATATAGAATATAACTATACTATATATATTATTACTCTATATATATATGGTAACAGATTCGACACATTTTTGCATGAGCAGAAGCATGTAGAGAAGGCATGTGTACTTTAGTAACTAGATAAAGCTGGTGATTATTTATTCGTCATTATTTATTATTTATTTATACCTTCACACTATTTTTTATGTGCACTATTTGGATTATTCTAGACATCATTGGTGGGGGCCTATTTGGGTTTTATCTCACAACCTACTCAAGCCAAATTTTGTACCTGAGTAAATTACTTGTTTGTGGGAATAGATAAGGGAACGAACCCTACTTAGGATATTTTATATACTTTAAATATAGTTAGGGCATGGGAGAATAATAATAAGAATATTCATGAGATTCTAGTCGTGTAGTCTTCTGAACTTTTCATATTTTGGTATAGCACACTATATATGCATTTCCCTAGTTTCCCATGTTTGTATATTGACATTTTATAGAATCATATTATATATCACTCTTCCTGTTATCATATAAATTTTTTCAGTTTATCTGTTAATTTTTCTACCTCACTTTATTATTATATTTATTATATTCTTCTTTATGCTAATGAATGTTACTGGTCCTTGGTCAATTTAGTTTCTATTTATATTATATTTCTTTATTTCTGTATATCTAATTTATTCACTATTCCACTATGATATGAGGGTATAGTCTCCCCACCATAACTCTATTACACCCTCTCTTCTAGTTAGTAGCCTTTGGAATATAGGGCGGCATGATTGAGGCCATGTGAACCATTGCCTTAGGGCATGAGTTAAGTGGATCCTGAGTTGGGATGTTAGAAAGTGCTAACACGATGTTTCCTTTACATTCTATTGAATTTTGGGTATTAGATAGGATACTATGAGTTAAAAGAAATTGTTAATGAGATTGTTTCTAGGAATAGCTACCCACATATAAGGAAAACCCATGTTACCTAGTATGGGTAATTGATATTATTCCTTTTGACTGGTATATTTTATATGAATTCATTGTTAGGTGATACACATGCCTTATGATGTTATTAATATTAGTGTTATTATATTAAGGTTTCATTCATTATTGCCTAATGAAATGAGGTTTAGGAATTACATGCATAATTATAGGCACAATTTTACTATTATTCCATGCATTTTTCATGAGACATTTATATTTTAGCATGTATTTTCATTTTTTATATTTTTAATTCCTTCATTATTATATATGAAAATTTGTTAAAATTATTTATAACATTGAAAAAAATGTTTAAACATAAATTTCATACCGTATCCTAATAGTATTACTTTATAGGTTAAAAAATATACCTTAAGTAGTTAGTTGTGGCACATAGAGACATGGACCATTGATCACATGGTCTAGAACATATTATGTTTAGGATTAAGTGGACACCACCATACAATTTGTAAGGAGTGTAGGCCCTTAGAAATTAAACAATATGATCCATCTAATTAAAACCATTAAAGTTATTTTCATAAAAAAGGGTACGAAATTAAAAATGAATATAAATTGTAGATTGAAATGGTCATCTTATACATGTGTTGCGAGACACGGACCTGAACCCGGACTTAGTAGTTGGAAGTTGGGAGTTTCTTATGTTATTATATCCTGTTATGGTTTTTTTCATACAACTTAAACATAGATATTGGAGTAGTAAGATATATTTATTATCATTATTGGAAGGTTATGCACTTGTGCAAGTTATCTTTCTGTGATTTTTTGAGAGTTAAGAATATCTTCTACGGTGTGAATTTGGAATTATATAATTTTGAATCCATGAATTCCTCCAGTTTTACATCTTGAAGGTGGAAATGAATATACACTTGAGGTGGAGGCACTTGAGCAGCCAGTGATCCCTTATATAGTACCATTGATGGGACCACTTCATATTCTAGATATGGTCACAGAGACCCAATTTTGAGAGGGTTTCTTATTTATTGTGAGAAATATGAAAGGGGATTCTCAGCCTTCCCTAACTATGGAAGTGATAACTCTGTAATCTTAGTAGTAGCATTATCCCACCATTTAGGGGATGGAGGATCTCATGTTTCTGTTTCTTGGATAGAATATACTCCTTAAATAAACAAGCATTTGGAAATGCCTCCATAGTTGATATTCAAGATTTATACTTATATGATGTGTTATTCTTCCAATAGATTGGGGATGTTATTACCCAGGATGATTGTCATTGAGATATGGTTTCTGAAGACTTCTATATGATCTTTTATGACTATTTATTTCTCCATACTCTAAGTGATGAATTGGATAGAAAGTTTGCGAACCTACAATATGGATCTATGTCTATCATGGAGTATCTTTATAACTTTAGTAAGCATCAGAAGATCTTGCTGACTCTATATTGTGACGATCTTATGACCATGAGCTGATTCCATGATAGGATTCTATATTTCATCCAATCTAAGTACAATGTTTTTAGGATGACTACTTTTTCAAAGATCGTCAACATGTCCCTTATCATAGAGAGAAATATAAGGGAATTGGATGGTGTGAGTTCAGGTGGTTGGGAACCTATATCTATCAGTGGATATTCTAGTGGAAGCATCTGTCACTTCAATGGTTGTCATGGGGATAAAAAAATCTAGATCCTCATGCTGGTAGCTTCATGATATGTAACTATAGAAGTAAGAGATGACATTTGGAACCTTAGTGTTCATAGAATCTAGTAAAATACAGAGGTTATGGTGTTATGGGGAATATCCAATGATTTTGAAGGAAGTTTCTGTTAGAACATATAAAGAATGGATATACACCTAATCCATGATTAGAAGAAGGGCTAGTAGGATCTACTCAAGCAAGAAGCTAGAATACCATCATCCACATAGGGTGAGGTGGTGGTCAAGGAAGAGGTAGTCAAACTCATCATTCTTAGATCAAGTAGAGTTGGACATCCTAGGGATGTCAAGCTATAAATCAATGTCATGGTACATTCTAGTTACATGTATTGTATCCTATGATGGTGAAATGGAATATTAGAACTTCTACTATTAGAGGTATTTTTCTAGTAACCTACACATTAGTGTCTTCTTTAATTGACATGGTCACATATCACCATTTTATATCTAAAGAAAACATGGATATTTTGGTCCTCTAGATCGAAATCTTTTGTGATGTAATGATGCTTGATACCCTTTTAGGTATCCGATTAGAGAGTACACACAAATGTGATTATTGTCTCCTTGAGATATGAGGTTATCTCTTCATATGGGATCTTTTGATGCTTAATATGACAGGGATTGATGTAATCATCGATATGGATTAGTTAGTTCCATATTAATCCCATAATTACTGTTATCATTGGTGGGTGAAATTTGAACCACCAGTGGGTAGTAGAGAAATCCATATGGTATAATGGGATGTTCATAAAACTAGATTGGGACCCGAGAATCAAAGGCCGCATAGTGTGAAATCTCATATTTCTAGTATTTTCTTGGATTCTTGGGGGTTATGACCCTCTTTTTCCCTATTCTAATTGACTGTTTCAGGGATGTTTAACTTGATATATTTTCTAGGATATCATTAGTGCGGGTGGTAGAGTTTAATATTGATCTAGATTCAAGAGAAAAACTAGTTTCCATTACTCCTAATAGGATGGAACCTATAGATCTTTTGGATATCAAAAATATTTATAAAATTTCGAGGAAAAAGGCTTTATAGAATCCATCACTTATTAATGGAGATCACATGTCCTTTTCTCAAGAATATGGATGGTGCCCTTAGGTTTTGTAGGGATAAAAAATGATTGAACCATCTTAAAATTAAGAATTGATATCCACTACCTCGAACATGAGACCACTTTGATTAGATCCAAGGAGGGAGTGTTTTCAAAGATTGATTTTAGATCGGTCTATCATCAAGTGCATGTTAGGTCATCATAAATACTGCGAGCATCTTTTATGAGAATGTATGTTCTTTAAATGTACCTGGTAATGTCATTTAGTCTCATGAATGCACCTGCAGTTTTTATTTCCTTGATGAATCAGTTTTCCAATCCATATATTGATTCATTTATGGTAGTCTATGTGGAATACAACATATTTTATTCATGTTCTCGACACTACCGTGACCAGAATCATGATATCATTTTAAATACATTGAAATTGCATCAAATTTAGGCCATGATTAGTAAATTACACTTCTAGATCAATGAATTCCACTTCTTGGGCCATATTATCTCAAATTTAAGAGTTTTTATAGACCCATAAAATATGATTTATTTTTTCTCTTGGTAGAATTTCTATAAAATATTTGACATCCAGAGTTTCTTGCGCCTTTTTATATATTAAAGATTCTTAATCTTGGATTTCTCATGCCGTGAATTTCCACTTATGGGATTGAAAAAAGAGTCTTACATTTATATGTTCAAAATCATGTGAAGAATATTTTCAAGAGTTGAAGTGTGGATTTAATCAAGTGTAGTTCCTCAATATTTTGGAGATATGAAAGTTCTATATTGTTTAATGTGATGCATCATGTATCATCTTGGTATTTGTTATAATGTAGAATGAGTGATTCCTCACATATGGGTATCATCATTTGAGGCCTTCTGAAAATAATTACTTCAAGAACAACCCCATGTTATTAGTTTTAGATTATGATCTATGGTTTTGGATAGAATGTTTACTTGGAGATCATTTTTTTGATTTCACATATCACAAAAGCCTTAGGTACATAGTCATGTAGTGTTATTTAAATCTCCGGATGTGTATATGGGTTGAGTAACTGTAATCCTTTGATTTTGAGATTTCCAATATTTTTGTAAAATGACATTTTGTAACCAATTCTCTGAGATTGAATTCATAGAAAAAGGAAGTTAAGTTTGTCTATCGCGAATGCAATATTATGGCCTTATTCTCAGAAATGAAATTTGATTTTCAAGGGGATCATGGCCAAACTATCATCTCAACCTTATAAGTGACCTATACCATTCTGGAATGGGTGAGTGTGGGGAAAAATCAGATCCTGAGGGCCTAGTCCTAGTGGAATATTCTCAAATGATGATTCGTATTTTGGGAGAAATATTAATAAGAATAATACTTTACTCATTCTTGGGTGTCTATGGGTTTCAGTTCACATCAGAGTAAAGCTAATGTAGAAATTGGCAGTTCATATCGGTGTCTCCAAGATGTATCGACACTTAAATCTCCAATATTGGTGGCCTACTATGAAATTAATGATTTCTTATTTTCTTACATTATGTAGCACATGTCAGCAAGTGAAGGATAAATATCATGGTGTGAAAGGATATTTATAATCTATTTCCATTTCTAAGTGTTAATGGGATGATTTTTCATGTATTACATTACTAATTTACCCTAATCACCTTGTGGAAGTTATACACTACGAGTTTTCATTGATCATTTGAAGAATGTCACACATTTTTTACCATCCAATCAACCTTCTTGGAAGACGATATAGTGAGGTTATACATCAAGAAGGTCATACATATTCATGGAGAAATGTGATATATCATATTTTAAATAGAAACCCTCTTTACTTAATGGTTTGGGAAGGGGTTTTAGAAGGCCTTGGGTACATAGGTTCTTCTAATACTAACATATAACCATGAGACCAGTGGACAGACAGAAAGTACAATTCAGGTTTTAGAGGACATACTCACTGTATCTGAACTTGACTTCAGGGATTCTTCGGAGAAATGTGTACCCTTTATTGAGTTATCTTATAATAACAAATTAAAGGATACCATTCAGAGGGATCCTTTTGAAGCCTTATATGACAGGCATGTTCGTTCACCTCTTTTCTAGATAGAGGTATGGGTGGTATATTTTTATGAATTGCATGTCCTTTAAGAGACTACATATCAGGCCCAATTGATCCGGGGTTATATTTGACCACTCGGTATAGATAACAGTCAAAATCCAATCAATAAGAGTGACCTCTTGAGTTTATGGTTGGGAAAATGTTTTTCTTATGGGTTTCTCCAGGATGGTCCACCGGTATATTCTAAGGTAGGATAATATTTCAACTCAATTTTTTGTTCCTTTAGAGATCCTAAAAAAGGATCGATATAGTAGATTATTGGATAGAATATCCTCATAGATAATGGTCATATTAATGATTTATTTCATGTATCTCATCGTCTCGGGTACTATCAAGACCCATCAAAATTATTACAACCTGATGATGTTGAGTTTGATATGGATGATTCCATTGGGGACTATCTAGTGTGTATTGTTGATCAAACTAGGAATAAACTCTATGGTGGGTCATTTTCTTTGTATAATTGATATGGATGTATGTACGAGTAATAAAAAATACCAAGATATGGAAAGATGATATTTGAGATCATTGGCCGAAGCTATTCTCATATGATACCCCTTTCTCCTCAGAAGACCAATTTAGGGATGATTTTCTTTAAGGAGGGGAGGTTGTAACAACTCACAATTTCCTGAAGGTTATACTCATTCATTTTCTAGATTAAAACCTTTGTTTTATAATGGTATATAGGTAATACAATCCTAATAAGGTCCCAATAGATTTAGGGTATTTTTCAATGCCTATATTTCTATAAATTTTAAAACATATTAGGTTTCCCAGTTAGTACTAATCATGAACGGTAATTGTGTGGGGAACCTTTTGAGTGGCATGGGCCACAGGGTTTGATTGCAACCTTGTGACCCAGAGTGCATGAATTTTTGAGTTTTCAAAACTTTTTATATGTGGATTTTTATAGAGTTTGTGAAGGGTTATAGAAACTGTGAAACTTAACCATGTGGTATCACTCCTTATACAATGATCCTAGCGCAGTTTATGAATAGTTTTTCCAAACTATTTGGCCAAACCATTTGCCCCCAATTTTGAGGGTGAATTTACAATTTATTCTTTAATAAAACATTAAACCTATTTATTTATTCCTCCTCCCATTTCTAGAAAATTTCACTCTTATTTATCCTATAGAATGTTCATTCACCTCCCCTTATAGGTTTTGAGATAACTCTTATATTCATACATTGATTTGAATGTTATTAGTTAGTTTGGATCTGCTTCAGTAAGTAATTTAGTTTTCCTCCTTACATTCTATGTTTCTATTCATATCTGTTGTGCTTTTTTGGTGATAGATCAATTTCCTTACATTAATGGCATTGATCATTTTATTTTATCTCTCCCACACTAATTTGAATCTAAAAATGATATTGTATGAGGATTCATCTACATCCTTAAGAAAGGTGTTCTAGTTGTTTCGTTTAATGTTGTTTTTTTCATAGTCTCACCATTGTCCTACTTGCCTTTCATTTTTGCGCATCCCCTTAAAATGATATCTTCATATTTAAATCAATTATTCTTTATTATTATACTCTTTTCAAACCTTATTGTGTATTTAGAGTATGTAAGACTCAGTCGTATCCACCAATTTAGTGTGACGACTTGAAATTAACCTTTATAATTAATTCATTAAATGAATGTACTGAACTTTTTAAGAATTTTCTTGTCTTGTAAATGGAATTTACCCTTGTATGTAATTGCCTAATTGAAAGTCGAACCTTCTAAGTTCTTTTTTGAACCAAGGAATTTTATTTCCTTGCGTAAATATATGAAATGTCATTATGTAATTTATGGAATGGAATTTACATGCCTTGATTAATGTAAGGTATTTTTAATGTTGAATTGATAGATTCAAGATGTTTTTCCTTACATAAATGAATTAAATAAATGAACTAAAAAATAATGGTTGGGATGTATATGCCTATTTATGGATGATTTTATTACATAGCTTATGTGAACTGTGACACTGATTTATATATGGGGCTTGAGGATTATTATAACAAATTGGTGATTCCAAATTACAATATTATTATTATGATTACTCCATTAAGATTGGATATGGATAATGGTTAACTTACTCATTGAAAATGAATTTTCACTCTCCCTTTCATCAGGTTTTAACCATGATGTCACTCAATGTTATGTTGTTATATGTCCTAAATTCCATTGTTTAGGGTGTTTGGAATGATGTATGACCCCAAATATCTTGATTTTTTAGAAATAATTATCACATTAATTATGAGATTTAGGGCATATACCATTTTTATTGAGCATATAGGACCATTTCGACTAGTTATGGATGATTGTGTTTCATTGTGTTCCAGCCAACACCTGGTATCTAGGTATATGGCTTTTTATGTCATCACTTACGTAGCCATATAGGTGGATAAATTATATAACTATAATATATATATATATATAGTACAATATATATATATATATTACAATATATATATATGGTTGTAGATTAAAAACATTTTGGCCTGAGCTGGAGTAGGTAGATCTTTCGGGTTTCTTTTAGGAACGTCAGCAAGCTGGTGAGTATTTATTCAGCATTTTTTATTATATATTTTTACCCGGACACTATTGTCTCTAGGTACATTTCTTATATTCTTTATATACACTGTTATTGGTAGCCTAATCGGGTTTTATCTTACATAATACTTGGGCTGCCTTTGGTTCCAAATTAGATTACATGTCTAGAGGTATAGATAAGGGGAATCTCCCTACTACACATATTTTATATAATATAATTATAGTTGGATCATGGGAAAAGAAGACAAAGAATATTCTTGAGATTCTATTGGAGTATTCTTTTTAACCTTTTTTGTATTTTTTTTATTTCATGTTGTATATTCATGCCCCCTATTTTTTCTTTTTTTAAATCATGATGGAATGAAATAATGTTATATATGAATCTACCTGTTGGATTTTGATATTATTATTTAGCTGCTTCTTTAACTATTCTTCTACATCTGTTTACTTAATATGTTATATTCCTCTTTATTATATGGTAGAAAACTATTCTAGTTTAATTTTAGTGTCTTTTTATATATGATTTCACTATATTAAATTACTTATTTTATCCTCGATGCCACATTGATATAGGCATATAGTCTCTCCATTGTACTTCCTTTACAACCTCTCGGCTATTTGATATTCTCTAGCTTGTAGGGAAGCACAGTTGAGGCTATTCAACCCATCGACTCAAGGAACATGTTAAGTGGATCCCAGGTAGGGATGTTACACATGGGTATGGAGTCTCATAAATATGATTCATACAAATATATTCCATTATAGATTATGATATTCTTGAATGTACCCTCTAATGATTTATGATATGTGGGAAGGACATCCCATATTGATTATGAATTTTTGGCATAGAATCCCTTGATAGTCTATGAAATATGTACTACTATCTATGGATGTCTGAGTTACACCTAGGGTCATTCCCAGTAGTATATATATATATATGGATATAAACATAAAATCATATATAGACCATCAATATATACACATCCATATACTAGTTTTCACTTGTTCAGATATATTCTAGATTATGATTAAGTAGGTATGGTCAGTCGGATGTCCTTTGAGGAACCTAATACCGACTTGTTTATGTTCATTATTTAACGATAATATTGATATAAAACACACAATTGTATTTTATACTCACATACTAGATAGAATTGGACAGTATTTCTGATGTATTACTTATTATATCTCACATCCTATTTAAGTGACCACTGCACTATGGTTCCCAAAGAGGCCCTAGGAATGCAAGTTCGGGTTCATGGATAATGTTTGTGATGTTATTTTTTTACACTATAGATTATGTGCCAAGGACTAGGATGGAGGTCCATATGCTCATGGAGAAACACATTGAGGGTTTGGTATATCTTTTTGTATAACTTATTTTATCACATGTTTTATTTCTTTTTTCTTTTACATAGTAGTATTACATGCCAATGCATGGAAATTAATTCATATTATATTATCTTTTGTTGAAAAATTATTTAGCTTTGTCCACATTTTCATCTCTTATATTGATGTGATACTCTGATCATGAGGGTATAGTATCCCCATAATACCACCTGAGTACCCTTGGTACTAGTCCGTAGCCTCTGATGTATAAGGAGTATCACTTGTGGTCATGTGACTAACTAGATCAGGGAAACATTTCAGTAGATTCTTGGTCATATCATTAAAATGTAGTATCAAAGGGTATTGTTCTTTATATTTCTATTTTGGGATGGAATATAGGAGAGTAGAAATATGTTCTCTCATGGTAAATATTTGTGTGTATGAGTGATCACCCCACTCACAAAGAAAAGACCTATTAGTTGGGTAAAACACTGTTGATTGTGCTGTTCATTTTTATAGTTGATTGTTATTTCACCAGGAGTGATGGGTGTACTTTTCATCACTTATAGATTTATGGGATTTATGTAATTTCACCCTTTTCCTAGTATGTAAAGGTGGTATTTTATCATAAATCATTATTAGGACATAGAGATTCACATGTAAAACATATTATATATCAAATAAATTTTATTTCTTGATTACCTGATACATTATTGATTTTCTTGTGTAATTATTTAACATGATTATTAATATAGATTATTTATGTGATTTTTTATCATTATTTCTTGCAGAATATTTTTTGTGATAATTTTTCATTTTTATCAATAACTATTTTGATGAAATCCATTGCATTTAGATAGTTATCACACAAGGATAGTTAAATAATGTTTTATTTCATAAAACTATGTTTTGTTTTCCAAAATATATTTATGGTTTAATCATATTTTACAAGCCAATTATGGAATCTGTTATTCATTGATCATTAGTCTCGTTGATTGAAATGGGAATTGTTACAATTAAACTGGTATAAATTTTTATATTTATAATGTGTATGGTCCCTTTATAAATTTGGAGTGTCAATAATATAAGTGTACCATTATAAACGATGGTTTGTTGTTATAAGAATACAAATAGAAAATTATATAGGGATTTTTCATCATAAATTTTGAATATTGATTCATCTAGCTATACTATTAAATAAATGTATAATTAGTTAAACCTTAACCTAAATATTGAATTACTTATAGGTTATATACTTTATTCGACCATAGTGGGATGATCATGGTGATTTATTCTTATCAAAATAATACACTATGGGTGTAATTAATCTTTAATACAACAATTTTTAATCAGTTTCACATAGATGAATCATGGTTGGTATAATGATGGAACCTCATAGGTCACCTTTTTTTATATTCCTTAGTACTCAACCCCACGGGGGTATATTCATGCTCTATAGTTATGGTTATTTAAGAAGTTATCATACAATTATACATATTACATATAAATTTATAATGTAATATTACAGAGATGATCCCATTTAATTAATAGAGACCGATTAATTTATTTTGATCGGTACTTCAACAATGCATTGGTTAATTAAAATTCTAATTACAACCTAAAGGGGGTTTTTCACTATAGCTTAGAATTTTTATTTTCTCTATCTATGCCAAATTTTGAGAACCTTATGTATATATAAATGGATAAAATAAATTTATAAGATAAATTGCATGATTATGACTAGATGTCAACTATATAGAAGTTTGTTGAAAGGAATTTTGATAAAACATTCTTGTGTTTCTTTATGGAATTAGCTAACTAAAGTACCATTTATAGTTTCAATTCATAACTACTACTTTGTTTTTCTTAAATTAAGACACTTTAAATGATTAAAAGTAATATTAAATCATTAAAATAGATAAAATAAAACTTTAATTTATTGTTCCCAGTTTTAACCCTCATGTAAGGGTTAATCATAATATTGTCTTGTTAGTGGTCTTTTATGGAGAATGTGAGTGTTTCCCATAGAATTAATCTTCTATGACTTGAACTGAAATAAGATGTGGTTTAGACTAGTGATGTATTCATTGTGACCAAGATAAATGTTTGGAACTTTCTAATTTTGTATAGGGCAATCCCAGACAAGTTGGCACCCTCAGAACAATAATCCTTTATATATTCTTGTGACCTGTTTCAAACATGAGGGGCAGCTCGGGTGCCATATTTTTTGACTAGTACATTCAATGGGGAAAATATACCCCCAATTCAATGGGTTATCTTTGGAATGATGAATTTCTTGGGGATGTGAGCATTGGGTAATTCATGGATTCAACTGGTTAAATATTCCAAGGGAATGGTTAGCTACTTCATAGATCATGTAACCCTTCTTATTCTTCTGTGTTGGATGACTAGGGAGGTCATCAGCAAGATTACATTATTTTGGGGTAATATGAATCTTGGATAAATATTTTTTATAGTCCATCATATTCTTGGAATCATGTGTATTGTGTGACTATGTATAATATTAATGGGTGTACCACTAAAGATATGAAACATCAAAGTATTATGCATCAATATACATTGTAATAGTTGATTTAGTAAAATGGTCTAGAAAACCATGTGATTTAACTGGATATCATTTAATATTTGATATGCTAAACTTTGATTATGGGTCATCTCTATGGTAGCGTGATTTGGGTATTAAAAAAATATGACTCCATTGGATGATTGGGATGATGTGGTAAAAGGATTAGGTTTTGTGACATTCTTGTTAGTTTGTATTTTCCTTAAATGCTTGATATAGAGAACAGTTGTGAGTATGGATCGAGAGAGGGTCACATGTATGTCTAGGGTAAAACTGTTGTATTGAACTTTTAAGTGGCTGTTTTCCGTCACTTTTCAAGTTAGTTCTTGGTAAGGGCATATTGGGTATGTTTATAACCCTTGTTTGGGTTGGAGTGTGGGTCATGGAAATTTCTATGCTCTCAATAAACGAGGAATAAGAAAAGCATAAGGTATGGAGTATCTCATCAATCATGGAAAAACATGTTTGTCCATGTATTGGGAGCATAACTATAAAATACCATTTAGGAGTGCTATACATCACTTATGAGGGTATGTGAGGATAGAAAATCATGTTATCCAGTATTGGGTAAGATGATTAAAATAATACATGGTTATGAGTTTTGTTTCAGTCTGGAAGAAATATTAGGATTGTGGTGCTTGAGTGACCTAGGAATGTAATACATCTGATGTGTGTTAGTGTCTGTAACGATTCAAAATTATAAAATGTTTTTCAATGTTTGAAACCTTAAAGGATGTCATAGGTTAGTTATACTACAGAATAGGTATTTGAATCAATCACAATATTCCTCGGTAGTAAGTAAATCATGGCTAGATAATGACGATGCATTGGTAGGTGATGCTAATATTTTCGAAATAATTCATCCAATAATGGTCTATATGTTTTTTATTAGTATTTGAATATGTTTGGTTAAAAACCATGTCATCTACTTCATCTTGGTTATGATGACAGTTTCTTAAACCTCTTTGGAAATCATTGATAACCTCTTGGTGTACCCCTAGTTCATATATGGTGATCTCGGAAATACTAGCATCATTCTAGATACATTAACAAGGTGAATAAAGATTTAAATTCCATGATATATTGATAAATAGAATTTTTGGAGTTTCACTATAGGATTTTGGATGATTATAGAGGAATGTTATGATCAGATAGATACTATTATTCCTATATAGGAAGACCTTAGAGAGACTCAGAAAAACCATAAGATTCATTGACTCAATCTCAAGGTGAGATACCACTATTTTTCTTAGTCGATGTTCCTTATACTTTGATATATCGGTTATGTACCTACATCTGGATTATAAAATCCTAGAAAGCTAATTAGTTGTATAATATCCTTGGACTTTTGTGACTTACTATGAGGTTATCTCAGAACTATTGTTTGACTCAGATGACATGTTTATAGTGTGGTGATCCAAGGGTGATAGATCAGGAAAACCCCTTTGTACGTGATGAGGCACTATGACATGAATGATCGGTTCAGTAAAGTATGTCACTAGAATTTATTTCTAAGATTAATTGATAATTTTTTAGATAAACCTCAGTATGCTTTGGAAAAAAATGAGTCATAAATATGTTTTGGATGCATCACCTACTAAATATGAATGGATAAGGAGATATTAAACTAGTAGTGGCTTAGGTATCCTTCCTATGGTATTATTGAATGTGGTTAGTGAGGGGAATATTTTGGAACATCATTAAGGAGATATTATTGCAGTGCAATGGTCGATCATAGATTTTCATGGAAAACATGATGTAATCTGGATAAATATGGATGATAGGTAATCAATTATTTGACATGTTGAAAATCAAACCAGGAGAATCGTTAGAATGATGAGGGTGTTCTCAAAAAGTAAATTCCAATGATAGAGATACTATTAAATTGAATTATCTATTCATGCCAAAGAATATGGCCAGTAGTGTCATATGATGAATGGTGAAAAAGGTGATGATGTGCTCATATATCGACTTAGATGGGATTAGGAAAGTTCTATTTCAATGTATCATTTTTTTATACAATCCTTAAACAGAGTTTTAGTATATTAGGTATTATATTATTTAATTTCATTCTCACAAGTGCGTTGGGATTTTAAAACATAACCAAACAATTTCATTGAAAATTATATGACCTAAGTAAGGTTATGTTTCATTGTATATAAGGATTATTGAGGATACTAATTTCAATGGTGGGCATGTTCTAATATCTCATGTTTTCAAAATGTAGAAATTTTCTAATGGAATTTTAGTTTTTCTAATTCATGTATAGGAAAAATCTTTAAATCATATTAAGAATGTAAATTCGATCTTTGTAACACTAAATATTATTTATGTTATATAGGATTTAGGTCCAGATAGGTGTCTCGGGTGTTTGGCTGTGTTTTGGGAGCATCATGGGCCAGATGATTAGATTCGAGAGATGAATAAAAGGGTGAATAGTTGACACATAGTTAGTTTCAACCATGAGGACCAATCATTTCACCTATTTTATATAGGGACATGATTTGTTTTGAATCGTATAGCCTCCAATAGAACCCTGGCAGCCTCACCTAGGGAAGATGAGGGTGTCCCATGGTTTTTCCTAACTGTGCAAGAGGAGTCACACACCTGTGTGGGTATTCTACAAAAAACTATAGAGGGTAGAACATGGGCTATGCACAGTTTGGAAAACCATTAGCCTAGCCTGCATACGTAGTTACACATAGGTAGTGGAAACAAATTGTTTCCTCGTGATTATTTAAATCATTTGGACTAACTATGTGGTTCATTAATGTTAGTGATTTTACACTTTTTCCATATCATCCTTAAGGGTTTATCCTCCCATTTTCCTCTATCAAACTCTAATGGAGACCTCCGCATGCATAACACCTTTCTCCCTCTTACCATGGTGTATCTCATTCAACTATTGTTTGAATAAAACATTTTCATATGAATTGGAAGCATGTTGGTTAGTCTATGACTCCACATTATTCATTTTAAATTTTATATTTTTTAATGAATTTTATGTTCAATTGATATAATTCACCGTATTTCTAGGTGTTTTTTTTATTTCTCCAATTTCTCTCGAACTGGATTGAATCAAATATCAATATTAGATGAGTGTATAGTCCTAGGTATAAGGTATGGGGTCTCATGATTTTCAATTAATGTATGGACTGTTTATAAATTCTAAAATTGTGTCACATGTCAGAATGTCTATGTTACACCCATTTGATGTAAAATTAATTGTAAATAATCTAACACATTTAATTAATTAGAATTTCTGTATCTAACAACATCATTGGTGGTTTTCCACCTCAAATCAAAGCACTATTTTGGGTTGTATTTATTATGTCCTGTTACCATGTTCCTTGTCTTCAAATTTAAATTCACCCTATGAAGTATGTTATATATCGATAAATTGAATGAATTGAATAAATTAAATTAATTTATTAATAATTGGTTTTGATGACACAATTAGTTTACTATCAATATTTATAACACATGAAATCCATTCTTACTAAAGGAAATGGATAATTATAATTGAGTGGGATTCTTAAATAAAGGACTTACCCTTGGAATTGGATGAAATTTTAAATGAATTCTTGACTAAAACATTGTTAAGTTATTTGATAAATAGAATTATATTATTTTTTAGGTTGGGTCAAAATATATGTTTCTATTGTCCATCGAGAGATATTTAAATTATAAATGGCCTAACTACAAAATGGAATCTTAAATGGAATGGGTCTTCCAATGACTTTCCTAATTACATACAAATAAAATAACCCTAGTGATGTAAATATATTATCAGAAAAAATGATTACTAAATATGGACATTGCATTATTTTTAAGGTGACTACATATTTTATATTTTTATCCATGATACTTGGGCATGGAGTCTATGTTTATTCATGTTTCTGGTGTCCCTTATATATAATGTGATACTGTTCAGGGAATCCCTCGATCATGGTGTCCCTTTTGATTTACGATACTTGGGAATTGAATCCCATTAATGCGATACTTGGGAATTTGGTTTCATTAATATAATTCATGGGAATGGAATACCATTAATGTGATTCACATAAATAAAATCCATAAAACATGTCGTACCTTATATATTATTATATTTTTTCATGGCATACCTATTGATTTTTTGTACATGGGAATTATATCCTTTAATGATTATGATTTTTGAGCATGGAATCCCTTAGTATAATATTTTTATTGTACTGTTATCCATGTATTTCTGATAATTCTTCAAGTCCTGGAAAGTATTCTTGTTTATAAATATGAATGTAAGCTTCACTACATATATAGACAATATATATAAATTTATATAAACTTATTATAACTTCATCATATATTTTACAGACTAGATTGAATTATATATGGTAGGATATGAATCCTTTCATGAATTGGAGAACAACATGTTTATGTTTGGTTGTTTTCTGCCTTATTGATATACCTATGCACTATTTTATTTTATACTCACAAACTGGATAGCATTGGACACCATTGGTGGTGGACTACTGGGTATATCTCATACCTTGTTTAGGTCTCAATTGAACTTGAATACTTAATCATGCCTCATTATTTCAAGATTAGGTCTATAGATTATGCATGATTTTTTAAATTTTTACATGGGATATTATGGGAAAATTACTAAGTTTGATCATAGGATAATCATGGATATATCCTTTGAGGATTTTTCCATTATTTTTTATATCACATACTGTATCACATACTATATGTCATTTTCTTGTAAATTGTAGAATCATATGTTCATGAATGGTTATTCATTCATTTATTATTATCTTTCACTATTAAGTTATTCATGTTCTTCAGATATTTTTATCTCTTATATTGTTTTTAAACTCTAATCATGAGGGCATCATCTCCCTATAGTACTAACTTTCGACCTTCCCTGCTAGTCAGAAACCTCTGGCATATAGGGAGTCACAGATGAAGACATGGTACTGATCGGTTTAGTGAAATCTATTAGTGCCTATAAAGTTGCTATGTTACATTTACTATGCTTTGTTTAATCAATTATGCTCTTGTCAGACATTTTGATAATATTCAGTTTTTAAG
This sequence comes from Viscum album, assembly GCA_963277665.1. Lineage (NCBI taxonomy): Eukaryota > Viridiplantae > Streptophyta > Magnoliopsida > Santalales > Viscaceae > Viscum > Viscum album. Next base: position 470,672,518 of record OY728156.1, on the reverse strand, counting down.
TCACAAATGACATCGATATACTGATTATGGTCAAATGGGCCATTAATCCAGCATCTCCATAATAATAATAATGTCTTAATTATCATGTTTATAAATCAGCATAAATTTTAAAGCAAATCATTATGCATTTTGATGAAAATTAATCTATGTCACAACCATGGAGGCAGTAGGTCATATATACACATAAGTAACGTTTCAACATTTCAAATATAATTATAGAATAATTTATGCATTATTTCAACTTTATATAATGATAATTATATAATAAATACAATATATATTCTTTAAATATACTTATATATATCATCCATGTGATGTGTTGATGAAAATCTAATCACATCACTTCATGAAGGTGGTAGCCCACACGTACGCATGAACGACGTTATCATTATTCAATGGATAGAAAAAGGTATGAAATTATATGATATATTATCATTTAATAATGATAATTATGTCATTAATATCATATTTATATATGTTAAATACATTATTGTAAATTAATGTGAGAGATAGTGATTGAAAATAAATTACATTGGTTCTCGAGGGGGGTGTCCATTGCACACAAAACTGATGGCTTCATTTCCCATTTGATTTAAGAGTATATGAATATAAGTAATTCCATTAACAATCTATAAATATATATAATATTATATTTTTATTCTTTATTCGTGTTCTCATTATATTTTAGGATTTTATAAAATAAAAAAAATGTTTGATTAATAACTACACCTCATTTTTATACAAAATCATTATTATTACACAAAAACAATTCCTTGGATGGTTATATAATCAAAATAAGGGCTCTAGGACAAGGGTAGGGAATTAAATAAGGTATTTGGGATTTTTTTCATCAATTTTTCAGACTATAATCTCTTTGAAGTGTGATTATATGAGTAGAAGAGGTTCCCATCTATAAGCATAAGGTGGGGCAGTCTTTGAATTTCATAAAATATTGAATTAATATAATTTAATTTTAATGTAATAATGGATCAAAGTTGATAATAATTTAAAATTAAATATAGTTGTGATGAAACCCTCTCATGAAAATTTTGTTACACATTTATATCACATTTTTTACCCTTATCCTTTTGTTTAAACCCTCCATTGATAATTTTGACAATTACTGTGATGTCAAATATTTTAACTCTTAAGTGTCTAATATTGTTACTATAAAATGAAAAATGGCCCATAAATTGAAAATAAATTATTTCAAAAAATATATCTAATTCCCATGGCTGATTATAATATTTTTAGTAATTTTCTATTATTTAATAAAATATTATTCATTATAAAATAAAATTAATGTCAATTTTGGAACTATTTGATTATTTTGACTTTTAAAGATACGAAACAATGGAATTTTAATAAAATTCATTTACACCTTGATAATATTTAATTTTTTCTAAAATTATATTTTGACATTAAAAAATGAAATTATTTTTAGTTTTAGATTTTTCAAAATCATTTTATTTATTTTTTTACTGCTTGAACAAGCATTGTGTCAGTGTTTCATAAGCATTTATGGAAATTATTTATTCACTATAAAATAAAAAATAAATTAAAATGATTACAAAAAAATATTTTAAATTAATTTTTATAAGTAAACATATCCTCTTTTTGTTCAAATTTCAATAATTTAAATATAATAAAATAAAGACAATTAATTTTTTTACTTTTATTTATATTAAATAATATAAATGGTATAAATTATGGAGAAATGGAATAAAATGGATATATATTTGAAATTTTTATGATTATATATGAGATATAATATTAAAATAAAATTAATTCAAGTATTAGGTAAATTATTTAGTCCCTTCCATTTAATGTGTAATATTAATTACCATATTTACCCTTTATTGTGGTACAAAAAATTACTAATGTTACTATTAAAATTAAAGAAAAATTTAGTGGGACTATATTAAAAATAATGAAAACATGATTCAAAATATTTAATCCATTTTTAAATATTAATAATAGAAAATTGAAATAATTTAATTTAAAATTAAATTGGAAAATTAGAACAAAACTGTTATTCCAGAAAAATGTCCTTTAAAGTATAAAAAGTTTTTATAATAAATTCACTTATAAAAGTAATTATAAAACCCATAATTAAATTATTATAAATAAATATGAAATGGTATAATTTTAATACTAAATTTGAATATAATTTTTCTTTATAAATAATCAGGAAGAAAACCCAATTTTAATTAAAAATCAGTAAGTCCCACAATTCATTAAAAAATCACTATTTGAAGACAAACTATCAAAAATTAATTCAAAGATAATTTTGAAAAGGTAAAATTAAAAATGAAATTCATTTTTAAAAATTAAAATTATATAATTTAAAATTTATACATTTAAATATAACCTCATAATAAAAGAGTTTAATAGAACTATTTCAATTTTGATTTAATAATTAATCAATGTTTTTATAATGAATTTAACTATCTATATCATTAATAATAGTGTATATAAAGATTATTTATTATATCATTCCTTATTTTTTTATATTCTTCCCCCTTTTTAAAACAATTCCTTCAATTTTATTCACTTATAAAAAAAGTTTTGATATCATTCCCTCGTAGAATTTTTATATTCCCATTTTTTTCTTTAACCATATGGTCTTTTCACAAAATTTTACCTCGATTACTTATTATTTTCTGTATTAATTTCTCTCTAAAGTAAAGAATCATAATTGTTTGTTCATATTAAAAAAACTTATCTTCTAACTAAACAACCTCAAGAATCAAAACATGTGATTAATCATGGACACATTGTATTAACATTGAAACATAAAATACATTATGTGCATGTGATAAAATCATAGTTAGGGTTACTCGGTAATAATATGATTAAAATTTATCAAGGATTTCATATGGTCTAATGACCTGTGGACATGACATTCTCTTTTCACAAAAATGAATAACACTTTTTCATGAAGATACTTTAAGTAAAGCATCATCACCAAACAAAAAAAATCCAACATCATGTTATATGATTAGATTTTCTACCTACTCTATGTCAGCCTCATATGTTTGTGAATCATCTTTACCTTCTCAACCATTTCCTCAGAAAACTCATGTCCCAACAACATCCTTTTCCCCTACTTTATCCCAAAATTCAAGAGTCTAACACCTCTTTCAATATAATTCCTCAAAATGATCCAGTTTTATACTGGAATAAATAATATTATTATTCTAAAAGTCGACATAAGAAAGATATTAATCCCATATTCATGGATAGTAATTTGAAAAAAAATAATGAATGTCTTCAAGGATCTGCATCATTCTTTCTTATTATCCATTGAATTGAGGATGACAATTTGTACTGAAATATAACGTAGTACCTAATGCTTTTTTAATTCCTTTCCAAATAAATGAAGTAAACTTGGGATTATGGTCAGATACAATAGAGAGAGGAGCATCATGAAAACTAAGTATATCATTTATATATAGTTGAGAATGTTGATCTAAAGTCAAAATATCTGAAATGGGAAGTGAATGAATATATGTAGTTAATTGGTCAAAAATAATCCAAATTTCATTATAACCTTATGATTTATTCTATAATCCCACTGCAAAATCGATGGATAACTTTTCGTATTTCCACTCTAGTACTAGCAATGGATGATGAATCTGTTTCTTAATTTTTGTTCTAATTTATCTTATTTAGATGTCAAAAATATCATGGTTAAATTTGTAATACCTTTTTCATTCAATCCCACCTATAATACTCCTGAATTTAACTCTATATCTTAGTACTGTCCTGATTAATGGAAAATACACAATTATGAGGATCACACGGTAGTTCTATATTCAATTGGGAGTCACATGTTACACATAATATTTTTACAATTATAATAAACATTTCTTCATCTATATAAAACAATAGAAACTTACCCATCATAACATATTATTACTTTTCAAAAAAAATGATCCTCCTTCTGAGCATTCATAAATATTTATTATATTAATGACTACACTAAAACCTAAAGAAAAATAGAGGAAGTTCTAGCATCCATAACTTCTAGGAAAAAATTAATCAAATAATTTACCAAAGGGTCGTGTTCCCAATGTAACATGGTTAATATATAATTATTTTTCTTGATCAAAGCATTGACTACATTGTAATCTTTTTCTGGATTGTAATAGATTATGTAATCAGAATACCTGATTAGTTACAATCATCTTTTATACCACATGTTAAACACATTATAACTAAATATATGCTTAAAACTGTTATTATCAATATATATTTCATACTTTACTCAATATAAATGGTTCTTACTGATTTTTAAATCCAAAAACAATAGAAGTGAATTCCATATCATGTTTAGGATAACATAACTCATGATTTATCAATTTTTGTGAAGCATAATCAAATAAAAGATAAATATTTATTTCAAAACAACTAATTCAATTCAAATAATATTCACTATAGATGAAAAATTCTCTATTTCTAGAGGAAAAGTATAAAAACTACATCATTCACTAAATATATTTTTATTTCTTTAAAATAATCATCACATTATATTTTCCCAATTAATTTAACTTCATTTTCCTATTAAATAAATTAGTGGGCTAGACAACCGAGTAAATACTTCAACAAACCATAAATATTAACCCATTAAACCAATAAAACAACAAATATATATAACATTTATAAAACATCAATTGTGTTAAACAATGTTAGTTTTAACATGGTAAATATTCATTCCATCTTTATAAATAATAAAACCAAGAATAAAAATCTGTTGTAACCAAAATTTTCATTTACTAAATTTTCCATATAGATTTTTTTATTTTAATGTTTGAAAAACATTACATACGTGTCTTTCATGATTATCATGACTATTAAAAAATTACAATATATAATCAATAAACAAAACCCAAGTAATATCTAAATATTCTTGAAAAAATATATTCGTAATATCCATAAATACATCTAGTTCATTAGAAAACCGTATATAAATAAATACAGACTCATAATGCCCATATCTAGTATGAAACATCATATGTGGAATATTTTCTTCCTTCCCCATCAACTAATGGTTCCCAAAACTGAGATCAATATTCAAAAAATACTAAAAACCCTAGATCTGATCAAACAAATCATTGATATATTGAAGAGAATATTTTTACAAAACAATAAAATTATTCTAAGCTTTAAATTCAATATAAAGCCTTAGGGAACCATTTATCTTCTTAATAAAATAGGATCACTTCATTATGATGTTATAATAAAAATGAGACCTTTATCTAGAAAATATTTCAAATTTATTTTTCAATAAAAATGTCTTAAATTAGATATTAGATAAGGGGGTTTTAGAAATTATTAGGATGAGGTACTAAGCCAATATAATACTCAACATCTTGATCATGAAGAAAAATCGGTAAATCATTACTAAAACATTACCATATTAATTTACTATTGCGACATCAATAATCTAAATAGTTTATTTCTTATCTATAACATGTGTTCTATAACTTTTACTACCATATCTAATAAATTTATTATCTTATAGGTAGGTCATCAAAGGTAATAAATTATTAAAAAAAAAATTAGTTTTGCAATCTATCTTATCATGATAAACTAAAATCTAATCAATACTGAAAATAATACCAAACTATATCATGGTAATTTCATTAAAATTATAAGGAAAGACCATTCAACTAATTAAAATATGAATATTCCTACAAATCAGGGATACAATGATATCTACAACCTAATTTTTTAACAAAAAAACGTTACGGTGAATATAAGAGGTGATATTCCCCATTAATATTAAAATTTATAATAAAAGAAATAATAATAATATCCAAAGTCAAAAAATTAATTGGAATAATTTGTATAAACTTGTAAGATACCTATCAACACTTTATTTTATATCCCAACATTATCTATAGTAGAAAAGGATTTTCCACACCACTTTCCATTTGATCTTGATGATTTCCACCCTGAGTGACTAACTATAGACATATGATAGCATAATGACACTACTAATTATGACTAAAGAAACTTACCACCATATTTTCATTATTTTCAGGATCATTTTCCTTGAAGTCCTAATCTATATTCCCAGACATTACACATTTGAATCATTTCAATGATTTTGTAAGACATTCACTGGGGTTCTTTTTACCACACTTGTTATAATATGGGAACTAAATTTTATTATCTCTAAAATTATTTAATGAATTATTCCACATTTCCTACCATCCAGAATGTTTCTTATACTAGTTATCATGGGATACATGATCATCAAAAAAATCAATTTTTAACCAATTATCACATCGAATTAGTTTCACATAACTTTCAATCTCATAGGAATGCAATTGCTTTCTATATCTTATCTTAAATATTTAGTGAAACTGATTAATTTTACAATCATGATCCTAGAAAAAATTGGTTATATATCTTTCCATATAGTTTAATATTTCATTATATGTAACCACTGATTCTTTCTATTTTGTTTCAATTTCTTGAATTTATTTTCCATCCTTTTTTGAACATCTAAAAAAATCTTTCTCAAATAAAGATTCTTAAAATTATCACATTCCAAGGCATCAATATTCTTCTTCATGTATAATATTCTTACCCATTGATCACCACTGGTATATTTACCCTTAAATATTATAAATATAATGGGTTATAGTTTGATTATATGAACAAACCATGTATTTGAATATCTTTTCAAATCATCAATCCATCCCTTAGATACCACTAGTTTGGAATATTCATTAAAAGCTGGAAGATGTTAACTCATAAAATGCATCGTTATAATCATGATATTTTATGTCATATCTATATTCTCTCTACCATGGATCCCCATCCATTTCATTCATGTATTAACTAATACAAAACTATGAAAAAATTTCTCTGTTACAATTCAATCCATTCTAGGTTACTGATTTGAAAGGATATCATCCCCTCGGTTCCATCCAACTCTAACATCGCTTTCTCCAAAATAGAAAATTATTATGAATTGATATATTTTAGATGATTCAAGATGTTAACCTTAAAATTAATCATCATTTAAACTTATATATTAAGTAAAATATTTTAACAGTTTTATTTTAAAATTATCATGAACAGTATAGTTATCTAAACCTTGTCTAATACCAAATATAAGGACTGAGTAATAAACATTACATATTATATTGACGTTAAACTAGAATTCACTTTCTTAAATTCCTATATGTATATTATTTTTAATTTTTTAGATTTTTAGTTCATAAATATTATATAAAAACCAATATATTTCAATGCTGAAACTTTTATTCAGTATCTATTTTCCCCAAAATATAACTCTTAAAAATAAACATGATTTATTTTCATGAAACATATTCAGAGTTTCCATATTAACCTCATACTTATATCTAATAACCATTAAGACCCTATAAAAAGATTAAAACACAGTATGAGCCAAAAATTGTTAGTAATGGACATATATTCCATGAAAAATTTCCTTTCTTAAAATTAAATTTGGTCTTAAAATAAAAAAATCATTACCTATGAAATCACCTTCCCATCCCAAATATTTTCTTAAAACATTTTATAATAAATATAAAAGGAAAAAATAAATCATGAATATTTCTGTTTAATCTTTAAAACTTATAAAATATTTTTCTCAAAGTTATAATTTTCTCCCTTAAAAAGTAGTATTTACTTTCCTTTAAACATAGGATCATAACATTACCTTGAGAAAAAAAAATAATATTTTAGTTAACCTCCAAAGAAATAATTGATGAAAGATGTAACTATCATGGTAAATCATTTATATTTAAATCCTATAGACACTATTATAAATGGAAAACCCTTCCATACAAGATAATTTCAAACATGGTTCATTTAGGGGATCTCATGAACCCACCTCTCCTTGGTTTATAACAAAATCACTCGTCCTTTGTTAACAACAAACCCATATCTCCCTGGTTGACAACATAACCACCCATACTTCAATAATAAATTTACCAAAAACCATAATAAAAATTTCCACTAAATATAACATAATCATAAAATTTTGAATATTTCATTTTTATTACTACAGACATTAAAATATTATTCTGACACATAATAAAATATTTCTAGATATTGAAATATTCCTTCCATTTTAAAACCCCTTTTAAAAATACTAAAAATAAATCAAAAGAGGTTTTTTCTTTAAAGAAACATGATTTTTTTGTAAAAAAATACAAATATCAAATAACAGATATAGAGGTAGGAAAATCCATTGTCTCTATATACATTAAAATAGAAAATTAATTTTTTTGAAAGGAATTTCAAAATATTCCATTAAAATATTCCATTTAAAAATAATTTAAAACAAGTTAAAAGTTAAATGAATTTTCATTTATAGTTATGTAATTTTAATATAAAAACCCAAAAAATATTTTTTGAACATCAATATGGCTCAAAAATAGGGTTCCAAGGGAAAATTTAATAGAGTTATTTTAAAAGAAATTATCTTACCTTGATACTGAGTCATCACGTATGTTACTAATCTTTCAGAATAATAAAATTATGTTAATTATTTAATTTATTAATATCCATTTTCATGTTTATTTTTACTTTTATTTATTCTCTTATAGTGTTATATTAAATCAATTAATCTCATGTTGGACGTTTTGGTGATATTTGGTTTATAAGTTCAAAATGACCTTGGTAGACTGATTATAGTCCAAGAGGAAACCACTAAAACATCTATAGTAGAATAATAATCAATTAATTATAATTTTTATATAACAATTATAATTTTAAAACTCATCATTAATTGGGGTTATGAAAATTTTACTATGTTACAACCATGGAGATAGTGGGATGTATGTACGCATATGTAGAATTTCCTTTGTTCAGTGATCATTATGAATAAAATTTAATTATTATTTTATCACTAAATAACTAAAATTATATCATTAAGAAATTATTACTTCTTTAAATATACTTAAATATATTATTTATGGTATTTGGTGATGAAAAATGAATCACATCGCTTCATGAAGGTGGTAGTGAACACATAAGCATGAATGACATTATCATTGTTCAATGCATGGAAATGTAAGAAATTATATGATATATTATATCAATAATGATAAATATTTTATTATTTTAATAAATAAATATATATATATATATATTAAACCAATAATTATAACCTTCCATGAGAGACGGTGATGGAAAATGATTTACATCGGTTTGTGAGGTGGAAACTTGTCGTACCCATGAATGATAGATCTCATTCCCATTTGATAGAAGGGGAGATGGTTATTGGTTTTTCAAATAATATCATTATACAATATGTAATATAATAATATTAGTACATCATACTATTATAAAAATATTTTTAGATGTTAGAAATGAAATGAAACAAAAAATAATTATTATGAATTATACCTCTTCTTCAGAAACCCACTTAAGGTTTATAAAAAAAGATTTACAAGCATGGTTCTCTGAAAAAAATTAAGGAATCTATAAAATTGGGGGAAATTAGTTAAATTATTTAGATAGATCTTTTATGTTAAAAGAGGCTTTTTAAGTGTGAAAAAAAGAAAATAATATTTTCCCTTTTCTAAGGCAGGGGAAGGGAACTGTTATAATTTCAAAAATATTAAATTAATATAAATAAATTTTTACATCAAAATAGATACAATGAGATAACATTCTAATAAAATATTTTTATGATACTGAATCCAATCATATAATAATATTTTCATAAATTTATATTACATTTTTACATTAATGTGTTTTTAACCCATCATTAGCTTTTTCGGGAATTATGGTAATATGAATATTTTTTACACTTAAGAGGTTAATATATTTACTATATATGGTAAAAGGGTACATAAATGAACCATGTTTGATATAATAAACCATATCCCTTTAAATGTACCGAATATAATATTTTAAAAAAATTAATAAATTTATTAAAATATTATTTATTATAAAATATCATTAATACTAATTTTGGAACTACTTATTTTATATGTCATATAAAACTACAATAAAAAAATAAATTTGAATACAATGTATTAAAAAGCGTCTAATATGTCATTTTTATCTTAAAAAATTATGTATCCCAAAAAGAACCTCAATTAATATTTTTTTAGGGTTTTCAATATCATTTTATGATTTTTGTAACTGCTTGAACGTGCATTATGATAGTGTTTCATAAACATATATGATAAATATTAAATCACTAAAATATAAAAAAACCATGATTAAAAAAATAATTTATAATTTATATTATTATTTTTAAATGGACATATCCTAGATTAATCCCAATGTTAAAATGTTAAATATAATTAAATATAGAGAATGAAATTTTTTAATTATCTTTATATAAAATAATAAACAGTGTCAAAATCATGTCCAAATGGAATAAATAACCATATATATGACTATTGGATGATTAAAAATGATATATACTCATTAAATAAAATCATTAAAAGTATTAGGTTTATTCTTTAGTCCTTATAAATTTATATTTAACTTTAATTGCATAATTTAACATTAATAATGTTAACAAATATTACTAATGTTTCTATTCATACTGACCATAAATAAAAGGGACCTATTTTATAAATATATTCTTCTTATTTCAAAATATTTATTCTATTTTTTATATTAAAAATACATAATTTTCAAAACATAAATTAAAATTAAACCAAAAAAATGCGATGAAAAATGATTTTCAAGAAAAATTCCCTTTCTAAGTATAAAATGTGTTCATACTAAATTGAAGTATTTAAGTCATTTTAAAATCCATATTTATATTTTTTAAAACAAAAAATAACTAATTTAATTATCAAAATAATCCAAAAGTATAAATTTTCTATGTAAATAATCGAAAAATATGATTTTTAATAAAAATTGGTAATTTTCATTATTCATTGACAAATCCATACTTTCGAAAAAAAATATAAAAAAATTATTATAAGATATTTTTTCAAAAATAAATTCAAAATTAAATTTATTTATGTCAAATTTAAATTAAATTATTTTAAAATTATAGATTTAACAAAAACCTTATAAGAAAAGTATTTAATAAAACTATGTTATTTTTATTTAAAAATCATTATTTTTTTTATAATGAATATAACAATTTATATCATAGATACTAATAAATATGAAAATTATTTATTATATAATTACCTAGGTTGTTCCACTAAACACCAAATTAATAGATATATTAACATTTTTGTAAATAAATAAATCTATTATTATAAAGAATGTCACTACATTCTCCCTATCTCATTTTAGGTTCCTCGATATTACATATTAATTTTTTAATCTCAATTATTTCATTTAAATATCCCCTATTTGATTATTTTTAAATATTTACCAATCTCAAAATTAATTCTATATACCAATATCCTCTGATCACCACCTCAAAGAACCACTAATGTGTCCTTTTCTCCACCTTTTCAAACACCCATGTTGGAAAACAATTCTTTACATTTGTTAAGAATTCCCCTAAATATCCTCCAAAAATATAAACAAATGTAAAGTTATTAACAATGATATATATTAATAACATACTCATTGTGATTTTTTGTGATAGTGATCTCTAAAAAACACACTCGGGTTTTAAAATATAACATTAATCAAGGGATTCACTATGATATAATATAAATTTTTCTTAAATACATCACACACCCTGAAAATCTTGGTATATTCCAAATTATCCATAGTTAATTAAAATACTTTTTCAATATTTTTTTTTAAATAATGAAACAAATAATTTAAAAAATTATTTCTATATATATTGTGTAACATCCTCGAAATATATAATTGATTAATAAATGAATTATAAATTAAACAAATTATGTAATGAAATAACTTTTATAAATATAAGTAACTTTATTTAATCAAAATAAACATTGATTATAAGTTATATTTGTTTTTAAAAATTATAATAGTACATAAACATGATATAAAAAAATAATAATACTTTTTATTTTTTAATTTCAAATTTATAAATGTTAATTTATTTAATTAGATTATCAATTGTACTTTTATTTTTTCCAAAAAGTTTGTTATTATATTTTATAACAAAAGGTTACGATATAAGAATAGAATCTAACTTAATAAATATTTTTATAAATTTGATATATTTTAATTTAATAGTATTTTAATATATATAAAATTTTATTATTATTTTTGTAAAAATTAATATTTGAATTAAAAAATTATTTATAAATATTTGAGAAGGAAAATATTCTCAAGAAGATTTACAATTTAATTCACATATTATGTTAAATAAAAACAATTATTATTAAGAATATAAAGATAAATTTAATTAGTAAAGTATTTGAATATGAGTATTGTTATTGAATATGAAAATTATTAACTTTTATAAAATATGAAATATATATAATTTTTTAAGAATGAGTATTAATATTTTTAAACAAGATAAATAATTTATAATTCATATTAAATTAATTTATATTTATGGAATATGAATTCAATTACATTAAATTAATAAAATTTTATTTAAGAAATTAAATAAATAATAATAATAATAATTAATGAATTAAAAGAAAAAAGTGAAAAGAATGATAAAAATAAAAAAATTAAAAAAAGATGAATTCAATTTTGTTAATTAGATTATGATTAGGTATTTTCTTCGTAGAATCCCGTTAGCAAAGGGAAGTGGGACATATTCTTTTGAGGGTCGACCCCCAGATAAAGGAGGTATGAGTTCCGTCTAGGGTTTTGTAGTGGGAATAGGGGTTCGACTGCACTAGATATGAACGTGAACGGGTTAACGATCAAGTGCATATTGTTGTTGTTTTAATATTTCCCCAGATTAACATTTTGATGTTTGTTGGGTAAGTTTATATGATTTTTAGCACATATGAACCCGGTTTCTAGGTCTTTTCTGCCTCTTATCATAATCTTTATTTCATTTTCTAGTGTTTTAATTCATAATTTTTTTATATTGTATTTATATTCAATGATCTCTATTTGAAACAATATAGATTCTAATGGATAAATGTCATCTGAATAATTTTCAATTTTTTATTCTTTGTATTATTAATGATTAAAAACCAATTAGAATCTAATCTTAATAAATATATATTTATATAGAGTTTGTTTCAAATCATCACAATGCAATCCATAGATATTTTTTGAATCTTTCCATCATATAATCTTCATTTCTAAATCATAAGCATAAGCTAAATAATATATATATATATTTCTATTTGGTATCCTGATATCATCACTATTCATTTTTTTAAATAAGGGATTAGTTTTTTATTTGTAGGGATGAAATTTATCTATATAATCAAACAAGTCTATTTTTTGTACTGCATTTCCCAACAACTTCTTTGACACTCTCAATTTGTAGCCACTCAAAAATAATTTTTTCAAAATCTATCTATAAAAAAATATATTTTAACAACTGAATTTATTTTATGCATATATCGTCAGGAATATACATCTATATAAATAATTCTAGCCTCGATGGTAATCCATGAAGATGTCGTAGTCTATGTGTAGAGCATGATGAGTAAGAGGGGTATGGCCATTATCTCCTTTATTTTTTCTTTTCTACTTTTGATAATTTTAGAGATGGAGTGACCGATTCTTCTGCTAATGGCAATGAAAATGTCTTCTGCAAATTCTTTTTATGGGATTTTAATTCTTATTTTCTTATTTAAATAGAATTATAATTATGGAAAACTATTTTTTCCAAATATTATTTTATCATATTATCATAAGAGAATTTATGTGTTTTAACTATGTTTAATTCTTCTTATTTTAAAAGGGATTTTATATTTATTTTTATATGATTAATTTCAATGGTATCTAATTTTGTTTTTTAATTATTTAGGATACAATTATTTTAATTTCATAAGATTATTATTTTTAAAATAAATATAATGGTTTTATATAAGAATATTTATTAATAGTGATTACTTCAAAATAAATGTTCTTAATTTTTTGATATCATTTTATGTGTATTATTTATAGTTTTAAATAATAATTACAAACATTTTGTGTGTTAAATAATTTTATGCATTCATTAATGTCATTTAATTTATAATGAATCGACATTGTTAATAATTTTTGACATTAAATTCATGTATAGGTTTAATTTTTATTGAATTTTTATTTATTTACATAAAAATTAATTAATTCCTTTATAGAAAATTGTTTGGATGGTAGATGTTAAGTAAATTTTAATTAACATTCCGTGTATTAAATAAATTTCTAACAGAGGTGAGATCTATTTTCTTCATGTTTTCTTAGTAATGTATATATATATATATATATGAAATTAAATATAAATATTTTTTCATGTTTTTTGATTAAGAACTCCGAAGAAAGTATATATATGTAAGAAATTAGTAAATGATTTTACAAAATATGGAACATGATATTTGTAAATATGATAGGATAGTGGGTATTGAACCCATACATAAACTAGGAAGGAATATGATAGTGTTCAATGTCTCAATGGGGCTCAGTGTTTTTTTTCAAAATCTAGAATATAATTTTCAGAAAAAATTCTGGATTATTTTTATATCAATTTTATTAAATGTAAGTAGTTTAAAATATTAATGTATTTTCAATAGCATAAGTGTTTTCAATTATATTTTCATGGTATTTTCAATAGAATTACAAAATCATTTCTCAAAAGTTATTTTCAAAGGAAGATTTCATAAAAGGTATTTCAATAATTTTAATACCCCTTAAAAAGAAATTAAATGCTTGTCCCTTTATTTTATAATATTCTCATAGGTATCATAGATGTTATATGTCAGATATCGTCACATAAAGAGCTATCACACTTGAAGAAAATAAATTTCTTTTTGTAAACTTTGATTAAAATGTAAGGTTTTTCAAATTTTTATAACCTAGAGCAGAAAAGGTCCTCTATTGTATAAAGTGTTTTATATTGTTTCAATTTTATTTTATAAAGAAAATAAACATCATTTTAAGTCTCAAATCCATAAGCGTGAGTTGGAGGACAGATATATTGTCATGTATAATAAACAAATAGATATAATACATGTACTCTCTTTTATCCATGATAGAATTTCATCTAAATCTTCTAAATAATATATTATAATTTTATAACATATTCAACATTTATTTTGTTATCTGTTATTGAAATTTCATTTTTATAGACCTAAGAAAAAAAATTTCGATTGATAATAAGATAAATCTATTTTTTAATTTATCCATAAAAATAAATATTTGAAAAACAATAAATAATACTAAATGAAACTTTTTAATAACTCAATTTAAACAAATTATTTTAAAAAAAAATCACAAGATATATATACTATGATATGATATGAATTTTTAATATTCATTATAATAGTCAACAAAATTTTACAACATATAGAATATCCAATATTTATTATATTAAATAAATAAATATGTTAACAGTAATCCTTATCCACAATTGATCCACCCCATTTCCATTATAAATTCATCATAATGAGATTCTAGTAAATATTAGAGAAGATACTTCTTTTTAAATCATACTAAATGATATAAGTAAATAAAATTCATATGCTTATTGTAATATATTTATTAACTAAAATATTCACCACTTGGAAACCCATGAAATATTTCATCACTGTAATCAATGGTTTTTCAAATAGTTTAACTATTTTGTAAGAATCTTTCATAACTGATTGAATTTTTGTCTGATAATTATTAAATCATTAAATAACATTCATGAACCATAATAATTATCTCAGTAAACAAATAACCAAAAATGTCCTAACATGGCTAGAAGGGTGTTCCCAATCACCACCAGATAGTGACTATCACCATGTATCATAAAAAATTAAAGTGGGAATGATTTTTCCATTATCATTGTGGTAGTAAGATAACAAATTAGTATAAATATAGGAGAAACTCCATTGTGATAAGTTAACCAGAAGTCAAACAACTATAACTAATCTAAATTACTACAGAAAGGTTCCAAAAAAATTAGGAAAAACAACTCATTCCCAAATGGATGAAACTCCCATGATCGTAGATCATCATCTAGAACCACCTCAAAGTGGTGCTTTACTCTTTCTAGAACTAGGAAGAAGATAGTTTATAAACACCCAATGTTATAGTTAGGGTGTGAGATAAAAGACTATTAGAGTCTCAATAAGGATTCTATAATAATATTCAAATATTTAATTAACTAAATAAAGAGCATTAAATTTTTAATAAAAATAGGTTGGGCATTTCAAAATCATATTTAAAAAAATCACACATCACTTTTAAAAAGATGGATATTCTATAAATAAATTATTAATAAATATATATATATATATTGTATATAAATACAGAAGGCATGAAAAATAGTTTATAAACAATATCATGTATTTATATCTCAAATATAAATAAGTGAACAACATGGTCATCTACCAAAAGGTATGATAATACCAGGTTATGGGATACTCACACACTCTTTTGATAATAACCACAATGTGTACACACGTCCCCATTCACCAGTTTCAAAAGTGCTAATTTTACATTCAAAAACAAAATTAGGTTATTAATCAAAACATTCCTTTTTATAATATAGAACCCAAATGATTCTATGAATATCATTTTAATCATTTTATTCCAAATAATAATTTGAAATCCTTTCAAAATTCAATTTCTCAATTCATTTCCCGCAATTAAATAACCACAATTAAATTTAATAATTTAATTAAAACAATTTCCAATAGTTTTTAAATTTAAATTCATCAATATTAATCTCCAGAATTTTCCATCAATTTCACAATCACACCCCAAATCAATTGAATTGGAGGTTTTCTAAATTTCATACCAAAATTCAATTTCTAAAAAAACACCAATTTAATGGAATTGGGTTTTTAATCATTCAATTGAAAGAAATATTGTTTATAAAATCAATTGAATTTAAATTATCATTTTATGTTAAATACTTAAATTTAGGGTTAATGAAAAAATTTCATCATAATGTAAACACCTACCTCAGGATCAATGGATCTCAAAACACAAAACCCTAATAAGAATTTTCAAATTAAGACTGAATAAAACAGAATACTAAAATCACAGTGAGATCCAATATCTGAAATAGAGTCCATTATATCTCTTAATCAACAAAGAGATCTATGAAACCCTAGGGTTAAAAGAAGAGATACTGGGATAACAACATGAGGAAGAGGAAACTAACTGGAAAGAGATCAAACATCAATCACTTAGCTTCAATCCACTTCTGTGAAGGTTTTGAGTGGCCAAAAAAATGCTCTTAGGAGCTCTCTTGGAAGTAGAAATGGATTTTGGGTCGTATAGCTCCATAGGGTACCATAAATTGGGTTTTCATGTCATTTAAAATTAATTTCAGATTAAAAAACTCATCTGTACAGTTATCTAGGAAGGGTTACACAATTAGACCAAACTGTATACCCTAGTTGTGAACCCCCATTTCCCAAGGTTCATGGTTTCTACTTGGTTGGACATAGTTTTTCAAACCATGAACTAGCCATTAAAAAACACATCATCTGAGTTTGAGCAGCTTCCACTAATATGGTGCATAATTTGGTAAAACTATGTGCAAACTATATGTTATCCTAAAAACATACAAAACATTAAAATTTTCACCTAAAACAACCCCAAATGAAACCCAACTAAATAATGTTTATAATAGCGGTTTAGTAATACCTAAAAATAGTAACAATATGTAACATCCTCGCCACCATAGAAATATTATGTCCCAATAAATAATATTCAAAATATTATATGACCAAATGGTAAGGTCACTATGCAGTCATAAGAGTTACCCTCTCACACGTCTCATGACAATCAAAATTCTACTACCATAGAACTTGATTCAAAGGTATTGTCCTTCCAAAAAATTATCTTGGTTTTAGAATCAAATATCCTAAATGGTCATTCAGTCACAGATAAATCAAGATCATCCTCAAGATCACTCCAGCTTAGAACAGGAGATGGATCAGATAAGAACATTCATATTTGAGATACATGTAACACATTTTGTATTGACATTAGCTATGATGGACTTTCTAATTGATAAGAAAAATTCACCACCTTCTCAACAACCATAAAATGTCAAACAAAATGAGGAGTAAGTTTCCATTTCCTACCAACACATCAATGACCCAACCAAGGTGAAATTTTCAAGAATGCCTAGTCACCAGTTGAGAATTACAATAGTCTTTGGTGAAGATTAGAATAAGACTTATACCAGATCAATTCCATCAACATTCTATGATGAAACAACTAAATCTTTGATATCGTCCCTTTAACTAAGCTTGGTCCAACCAAGGAACATTCACCAATATCTAGACAACATAACAGGCATCTGAAAGGTCATCCATATAGGGATTAAAAATGATCCATCATGATCCCAAAATGGTAACTATTATTATAATAAAACTCAATTATCCCAAAGTGATTATCCCAATCCCTGCAAAAGTCAAGAACATAAGCATTGATCAAATCCTCAAGAATATATATAGCTCTTTCTATCTATCCATACAACTATGAATGGTATTTCATGCTCAAACAAACCTGATATCTCAGTTCCTCCTAATGTCCTCTCAAAAAATGATAAGTAAAACAAGGATCCCTATAAGAGACTTTACAAGATGAGACTCCATGAAAGAGAACAATATCATTCACATAAAATTTTCCAACACCTTAACATTGGTTGTATCATGAATGGGTATAAATAGAGACAATTTAGTTAGTTTATTTATCACAACCCAAATTTCATTTTTCTTTCTTAGGGTCTGTGGAAACCTAACCACTATGTCCATAGAAATATCACCCCACTTATAAGTCGGGATTGTCTGTGGCTAAATAAAACCTGAAGCTTCATGATGCTTTGCCTTAACCTGTTGTAAAGTATAACAATGAGAGATGAATTCCAAAATGACTCAACTCATACCCAAACACCCTAATTTTCATATCATTCTATAGAACATCTTCATTGTTCATAGGTGTATATAACACTATGAATTTAGGAAATCCCCCCTGATAGCGTTTCGTACCTCTAACAAAACATCAATATGATTTTAATCAAATATAATTCCCTCGATGGAGAATGACCCTCATGGATCAGTATCCCCGCCAATAAGAGAGACTCTAATTCTAAAAAATCCATCCTCAAGCTACTGATTATGATGAATCATCTTGAGAAGAGCATATGAAAAATAAAAATTTGCCAAGGAAACCTCATCCCCTAATTCATGAAATCCAATATAAACTTGTTCAAACAGATCCATAAAGTCCCACTCTTCTGATGATTCTTCCACTACCTTGGTCAAAAGTTTCATATTCAAATCATCTCCAATGAAATTTCCTTTCCCCATTTTATAGGTGATGTCTAAATCAAAGGATGGTGCATACACCACCCAATGGATTTGGAGGTGATTCAGATCTGTTTGAATAAAGATATAACTCAAGATATTACGGTCAAAAAACATGGTAAACATTTCTTTATAAAGGTAATGCCACCAACTATTAAGCATGGTGATCATAGATGTGAGTTCAAGGTCATGGATTAGAAAATTATTCTCATGTGTCCAATGATGACAAGATCCATAAGCAAAAAAATGATCACCTTGCACTATAATGCAGCCTAAGCCTAAACCGGATGCATCACAGAAGGCCATATAGCCCTGCCCAACCTCTAGAAGAGTTAAATCTGGTGAATTATTCAATATAAGTTTTATATCAACAAAATATCTCAAACATTTCTCATCCCACAAAATCATTACTCCATTGTGAGTCAGATCAGTCATCACAGAATCCACCTTTGAGAAGTCCTTAACAACACAACGATTATACCCAGTTAGACCCAAGAAGCTCTAAATATTGAAAATATTTCTTGGTATATCCCATGTAATAATATCATTCACCTTATCAGGTTAAACTAATATACCATATTCTGACACCATGTGTTCTAATAACTTCACTTCTTGAATCTAGAAATCACATTTTTAAAGCTCGACATAATGCTAGTGATATCTCAAAAATTCTAAAACTGCTCTTCGATGATGCACATAATCTTCCTTAGACTTAATGTAAACCAAGATATCATCCAAATAGAATACCAAAATGTTAGCATTATTCTCAAGAAAAATATTCTTCATTAAACATATAATTACTGTATAAGCATTAGTTAGACCAAAGGGTGAGACACGCTACTCATAATGGCCATACCTACTTCTAAAAAAGGCTTTCTGAAGGTGAGAATATTTTATTCTAAACTGATGATAACTAGATAGATGTTAAATCTTTGAAAACCAATTTTCCCCTTTCAAATAATCAAACACATCATTAATCTATGGCAACAGATTCTTATTATTAATCATAACCCGATTGAGTTTTCGAAAATCAACACAAACGTGAAGGGAACCATCATCCTTCTTAGTAAAGAGAACCAGTTCCACCCAAAGTAACACCCTTAGGAGTATAATTCATTTCATTATAAAATCATATAATTGGGTTTTAAAATTGTTCATTTTAACTTAATCCACGTGGTCATAGGGAATATAAACTAGTTGAGTACCAGAAACTCAATCTATTGAAAACTCTACCTCCCTTACCAGTGGAAAACCAGAGAAGTTTAAATGAAAAATGTAGGGAAACTCGATGACCAGTGAAAGGAGATCACAACACAATTGTTATCACCCCAAATAAAATCTGAACACAAATATAAATTTCCCAAACTCTAGATAATAAGGTATGGATCTACTTGACCTTAGGTCCCACTTTCCTAAAATGAATTAGAAAACCCCATCGGGTGTAGTAAGTGAGACCTTTTGAAGATAAAAATCAATAATGGATTTATTATAAATGATAAATTTAATAGTAAATATAACATCAATAGGATTCATTTCGATAATTAGAAAAATCCATGAAATCTCAAAAATTGGTAGAGATAAAGCACAAGCGAGACTACAGAAACCCTAATATATCTTCATTCCAAGGTGTGTAGTAATATACATTACATAAGACGAAACATCCATAGGAATATTTAGCATATTAAAATTCAGGATGAAATAAATGAATGATAAGCTCTAGTATCCAACAAATTAGTCACTAATGATGATGTTATAGTGATGGTACCTCTCACAATCATTGGACCTGTATGCGCTTCCTCAACAGACTCTTCCACATTGTGAATATGTTTTGTTATGGATGCATGTTTGTAAAACCCCTTTTTCCTTGAAGAATCCAATTTTGCTGTAGTTTTAGAAGGATATGATGATATTATTCTACTATGGGGTTTGGAATAGATATGGTAGAACTTATATCGGTTACCTATGTTTCCACAAAAGAAATATATATTGGGTGTCTCAGTGAAAACCCTCTTTTAATGACCTGGCTTGCACACTGAAAATAAATCAAAGGGCCACTTCCCAGCACTAGAGGAGTTCTACAATAATCCTTCTATCGAGAACCACTATGAGAATCATCATGCATAAACTTTCCATTTAAAAAATTTCACCCCCACTAGGAGAAAAAGAAACTCTTGAAAATTCTGACTTTCCATCCATAACATCAACATAAGAAAGAAGATTCGGCAAGAAAATCTAAAAATGGATATATTTTCAAAGTACCAACATGAACCATTTATCCATGATCTTATCATTCCATAATATCTCAGGTTCAAACAACAAAAAACTCAGCAAACTGGTTTTTCTATTCTTTAATAGTCTTGTAAGTCTTCTTGAGTTTGAAAAACTCACGGCCCTTTGCTAATTTCATCGAATCGGGATAGAACGGATTAGTGAAAATAACTTTTATGAATTTTCATGCTAATACCTCATTATTATTTGTCATCACCATCTTGTATCACCATTACCATCTCGGTCCTTCTATAAAGAAGTTCTAACACTTCACATTGATTTCATTTGGTATCTCTGAAAACCCAAAAATATGCTCCATCCTACCAAACCATTATTCATCCTCTTGAGGATCATTCGGGCCCTTTAATACTAATAAAATATTTTTGAATTAATTATTAAGAATTAATCTGTAAATAATCTATTTTAGGTTCCATAGCTGGGTCCTGAACAGGAACCAGTGCTGGTGTATGTCCCATATCATGGATAGCATGCACAATCACCTCAACCAGATTCAGGTCCAATAGATGATTCTCTTTCTAATGTTCATCAAAATATTCCCCCTAGATCTGATTTTCATGTCTTTTTGGAGGGATGATGATACACAACATCATAATACAACATTGAAGACATTATATTGACACTCAAATAAAGTAATATGGGAAATAAATCCTAACAGATAAAACAAATAAAATTTTTATTTCAATATATCCAAATCCAAAGAAGGGAAAACTATATATGTAATAATCCAGAGGACTTTCCCAGTCCACCCCTGGTGCCTTGAGGATCATTTTAGTGAGAGATATACAGGCTGCCAATTGCAACTACCACATCAGTCTTGATAGAAATACATAAAGAATATTAAATTCATCAAAATAGCTCAACCTGGAGCTCTAATACAACTTTATCATTAACTAGGATGTTTACCCTGGTATCCTGATAACTAATTTGTCCCTAACCAGGCCTGAAGGGTGTTCTCAACTCCCACGGGTTGGAGACTTGGACCCATCGTCATATAAAATAAAAGTGGGAACAAATTTTCTACAAACATTGCATAATTAATATAACAAATCAGTATGATAAAATAGAAAATCAATACTGATAATTGTAATAGAATTTAAATAGGTATAAATAAACTAAATTACTATGGAAAAGTACAATAAAAAATAAGGAAAAAAACCAAGTCCAAATTGAAACAACTCACAAAGTCCATGGATCAATAGCTTGAACCACCTCTATGTAGTTATTTACTCATATGTGGACCAGAAGGAGATAATATACAAACACTAAAACACACAAGTAGGGTTTGAGCTAAAATTATAGTAGTGTCTCAACAATAATTCCATAATAATATGAAAACATTTAATTAACTCAGAAATTTTCTTTCTATTTTTAATAAAATTACGATTTTCATTTCCAATAAATATTTAAAAATATAATTCCTAGCATTTAAAATGATGTAAATAATTTAAACAAGTGGGTTATTTAATATTTTATATAAAATGGTTAATATAAATACAAAATTCATGTAAAATAGTTTACAAACATTTTCATACATTTATATCTCAAATATAAACAAGCCGGTAACATGGTTATCTTCCAAAATCTATGATAATTCCAGGTTATGGGATCCTCACACAATAATGTGATAATAACATCAATATGTACACACATCCACTGAATCTCGATAGAGAGGACTCGTCAGTATCCTACTGAGTAATTCGTTGTTCTAATAAATTTTTATGTTATAGTTATAAAGTGTCAATCTAGTTCTAGGGAATACCCTTCCTAGTGTGTTTGTCCCTAATAACTCACTAACTACCTAGGATTCCATTTTCTCTAGTAAAAATAAATGATGTGAAATTTATTTTAGGAAACCATAAAATAAAATAAAATCTTATTCTCCCATTTTAAAAGTTCCATATTTACATTAAAACCCAAAATAGTTTTTTAATCAAAACATGAATTTTTTCAACATGAAACCCAAATATTTCTATCATAACCAACATAATCCATTTTTACCAACAATGAATTTAAAACAAATTCAGAAATCAATTTCACAAATCAATTCCCATGGTTTAATTAAAACAATTTCCATCAATTCTACAATTTAAATTCAATAATTTAAATCTCCATAATTTTCATCAATTTTACAGACACACCCAAATTCAATGGAATTGGGGTTCTCCCAATTTCATGAAAATATTGATTTTCAGAAAAAGAAACCCCAATTCAATGGAATTGGTTTTTAATAAATTAATTAAAAAATTATTTATACCAGTAATTTAATTTAAATCATGAAATATAGGGTTAATAGATATTGTCCATCATGTTAAAAACCACCTACCTTGATATCATTATAACTCAAAATGTTGAACCCTCTTTGGGATTTTCAAATGAATCATGATGACAATTGAATATAGGAATCACACATACATCCACGATATAGAATATAGGTTGTTGGATCCTCTAATCAATAAGTAGAACTGTGAAACCCTAGGGATGAAAGAAGAGGTAGAATGAAAATGATAATGGAAATAGAAAACTAATCGAGAGGATATTAAACATCATTCACCTCACATCGATCTTCTTTCAAGATAGTTTTTCAGGGAAAAAAACTACTCTTGGGAGATCCTTTGGAAGGATAAATAAATTATGGGTTATAAAGATCAATAATGTACCATAAATTTGGGTTTTAGGTG
Organism: Viscum album; assembly: GCA_963277665.1. Taxonomy (NCBI): domain Eukaryota; kingdom Viridiplantae; phylum Streptophyta; class Magnoliopsida; order Santalales; family Viscaceae; genus Viscum; species Viscum album. The sequence continues at coordinate 470,648,226 of OY728156.1, read as the reverse complement.
TTCTAAAATTAATTTTGGATTAAAAAACATGTTCTCATTGTTAGCTGGGAAGGGTTTCATAGTTAGACAAAACTATGTGCCGTACCCATGCCCCCCTTCTAAGGTCCGTGGATTCTACTTTGTGGTGCATGGTTTTTCAAACTATAAACTATCCATGAAAAGCCCACTATCCAGGTTAACACATTTTATAATGATATGAATCACGGTTTAGGAAAACCTTTTGCCAACTATGCCCTGGCCTAGAATCATCAAAAACTATTAAAATTTCACCCAAAACAACCTGAAATTAAACCAAACCAAATAATGCTTAAGAGATGGTTTTATGAATACCTGTTAGTTTTATCAAGATGTTACACAAACACTATCACAATGAGTTAGTTAATGTTGTTTTATATGTTATAGATTTTGGTATGAACTTCAATAATCCTGAATTTACTGCTCATTATGATTATATAAGGCATCAATAAAATTCGAATTAATTTCTATGTGAATTGTGTATTTTATATAACTTTCACTCCATAGAACCTTTTCAATGAATAAATAATCCATCTAATTTTTTAATATATTTCTCTACGTCGTGTCCCCAATTGTTCATTTCTAATTTGATAACCATTTGTAAAGAAATTTTTTTTATTTTAGTATACTTATTCATATTTATTTTTATTATTTAATTTCATTAAAATAATGAAATTCCAAATTAAATTAATTCTATATAATTGGAAATTTTTAATTCCCAATAAGCTGACTCTTGTTCTATATTACAGAAGTTACTTTATTGTTAAAAAAAATTATTCCTTAAAATATTATTTTTTCACATGATAAAAACTCTCATTTTTATTTATTAATAAATTTATTTTCTCCCTCCTCTTTATCAAAGTTTTAATAAATTAATATTAATGTATCTAAGAAATTATTCATTATACCAAGTTAATGTAATATTGAATGATTGAAAATAACAAACATCCTCCAAGTTTAGTCTATAATATTGTCGTCTATAATGATTTTCTTTGACTAAAAATGTTTTATATATCTTGAGAACATAGATATACTATATTTATGGCCTTCTTTACCAAACTAATTTTTTATTTCCTATTTTAAATATATAATTCTAAGGCATAAATATAAATTTTCACATTTTAACCATTATCTCATTGGAAATCCTCATCAATCTAATCATAAAATGGAAATATTTCTTAAAACAATTATGGCCATATATGAAAATAATATCAATGTTTCCCATGATATTATTAATAATAAGTTTAGAAATCCAATATTTTCTTTAGCAAGGTATATAAAAATAAAGGTTTACTTAATCACATATTTCTAAGAAATTACAAACATACCCATCCAATATTATTAATAAAATTAGTGATATCAAACACTCTAATTCTATTAAATTATAGCCTTTTCATTCTACATAGGTGAAAATGAATGATAAATAATATTTATTGAATAAAACATAGATTCTGAAAATTTAAAACTACTATTGTGGGTTCTAAAAAAATAAATTTTATATTCAATTCTTTGATAAAGTGGGTTTTACCATGTAAATGATATTTTGGTTCATCAACACAACTATATAAATTTATTGATATTTTTATGGATACTTTTATTAATTTTTTGTTATATTCTCCTCATGGTATATATCAAAAGATATATTTTTCAATGAGGATCCATTTGTGAAATTAATGTTTCTGTTTACAGATCAATATTCAGTTTAAAAAGAAAATAGTTAAATTTTATGCCTAAATAGTGGATTTTATTTTGTTAAAATGACAAAAACATAAAAAAATAGTAAAATAATTAATAAAATTAATGAAATACTTATCAATAATAGTTTATTTTAGACTCATAATAATATATATATTCAAATGTGTTAGTTCAATTGGATGCAAAATTTTTAGATTTATCTAATTTTACACCTAGATCAATATCCTTAATTTTTAACAAACATGAAAATTGAATTTTATTGTTATGAAAATAACTATAAAACTTCATAGAGCATAATAGGGAAAACTTATCAGTTTATTAATTGAAGATTAATTACAATGTAGTCAATAACCATAAATCAATTTTATCCTATAATCAAAAATATTTAAATTTTTTCATTATGTATTTGAAAATTATTTCGCCATGTTATAAGTTTTCTCATTTATGGATGATATTTTATTCTCTATTTCTATTAATTTAGCAAAATCATCCAAATACTTATTATTCATCAAACCATTATCACCTATATATTCAAAAAAAAAATTTCATGTATTAATGTCTTTATAACCAATTCATTTATTATATTCATCAATAATCAACATCATTTTATTTATTCAATCAATATTTCCCCATAATTTTGAATACATAGTTACAATTTTAGGATTCATAAAATATTAATATTTCTATTACTTTTGTAGAAATTTTTTTTATCTTAATTGGTGTGCTACAAAAACTTTTTGAAAACAATTTTTTAAATTTATTTAATTATCCATCAATGATAATTGAATTTCATATAATATTAAATCTTTTTGGTTGAATTATTCAATTATTTTCATATATTTTAACATCCCAACCTAGATACCACCAAATAGTTCTCCAAGAAGGTGGCTCTCAGTCGTATCTCCCTGAATGTAAGAGGATTCCACCTAGTAATGAGGGCCTAGTTGAGTCTATGGGGAGACAATACCATAATTAATAGTGTAACACCCTTAAATGGTAAAAGGATAAATTACTAAAATATTTGACTCATTTCAACAAGGTGGACCTTCCTTTTCGAGAGCCTACCTGATTAGAAATCCACAGTTTTGTGTTCTTTGCATGGAGTAGTGATCAAGGTGGGTGACCTTTTAGGAAGTTTCCTAGGGTGTGTGTGAGTGAGGACATAACACACTGAAAAGGACATGTGTTGGCCTATGGGGAATTTCATTTGTAAGATAACATGTTCAGGCATGTGGGTAGGCCTCAGGGAGGGGAACACATGTGAGCGGGGCAACTGGTTGTACCTGGCGGACAAGGACCAGACAACCATATAAAGGTGGGGGTGTCTGTGCTATCACCGGTACATGGTTGTCACATTCGGTATCAGAGGTGGTACACAACCTTAAGTTCAGTGCACTGCTTGGGTTGAGATGTATGGACCACAATGAGGACGTTGTTCTCTAAAGGGGGTGAATAGAACACCCCTAAATGATAATAGGATAAATGACTAAAATATATGACTCATGTCAACAAGTTGCACCTTTATTTTATGGAGTCTACCTGATTAGAACACCACAGTTAAGTTTTCATTGCAAGGAGTAGTGATCAGGAAGAGTGACCATCTAGGATGATTCCCAGGGTGTGTGTGAGTGAGGAAAAAGCACACTAGAAAGGAGAAGTGTTTTCATGTGGGGACTGTCATTAGTCATATGACCCATTCGGGCATGTGGGTGGGCCCTAGGGTGGGGAACACGTGTCTTCGGGGAAACTAGTGGTACCTGGCGGGCCAAGACACGATGGTCATATAAAGACAAGGTTTTTTTGCTGTCATCAGGACCAGGTTGTCACATTTGGTATCAGATGTGGTACCCAGCCTTAAGTGCAGCGCACTGCCCGAGTTGATATGTATGGCCTACAATAGGGGAATTGTGCTCTAAAAGAGGGTGAATGTAACACCCCTAAATGATAAAGTGTTAAATGACTAAAATATATGGCTCATGTCACCAAGGTGAACCTTCCTTTTTGGGAGCCTACCAGATTAGAACACCACAGTTTAGTCTGTATTTCTTGGAGTAGAGATCAGGATGGGTGACCTTCTGGGAGGTTTCCCGTGTGGGTGTGACTGAGGAAAAAGAACACTAGAAATTATATGTGTTGGCCTGTGGGGACTATCATTTGTCAGATGACCCGTTCAGGCATGTGGGTGGTCCCCTGGGTGGAGAACATGTGTCTGTGGGGCAACTGGTGGTACTTGGCAGTCCATGACCCGAAGACCATATAAAGGTGGGGTGTTTGTGCGATCATCGAGACCCATTTTTCACAGATAGAGTGTACCACATCACATATATAGAACAATAAAATATTATAAGCCTTATAAAATTAAAAAGTTCTAGGAAAAGACACCATGAATACTAGACCAGTAACACAATATAGCAGAAGAATAATAATAACATAACAATCAATAAATATCCAAAGATTGATATATACAAGAATGTACTAAGTAATATCAAATACAAAATGATACGTCATGTCATGTGTCTATAATGAGATAAAAATAGGTATATAGGAATCATTATAATAAATGTATCAAAATACCAAAATGTCCAAAAGCAATATCCTTAAAAAACATCATGATCCTCTACTTGATAATGTGTTCCACTGTTCCTAAGCATAGCACAATTCAAGAATCGTACAATGATAGATTCCATCGGTCCCTACCTATATCCAAGTAGTTTTTCTGGGCACCCAACAACATTTCTAGATAGGTTTTGAGATAAAATAGTTATAGGCCTCCAAAAATAGTGTCTATAATATTATAGGTTATGCAATATAAGATAAGTATTGTAAAATGTATATCACATGTATAAAATAAAAGAAATAAGTTCCCATGGAATATTTAATGTAGGTAAAGTGGATCAGTCTAGGGAATATGGCACCATAAAAAAATAGGGGTCAATTTCTTATAACAAGTCAACTATAATGTGAACAGAAATAAATACCATGACCATGTTTTATACATAGTATCTCATATCATCCATGGCCATCTAATATACATTCTATATCATATAAACTTTTGAAACATCATATAACCATATGTTTCATATCATCCACGGTTTATCTGTATAATTAGAAGTGTTACAATTTTCATAATCGATCAGTATAATTAGATGTTTAAGAACATGCGTGGAAGGATCCATGGTATAATAAACCAATTAATCCTCATATATTCCCAGGATCGTCTTAATTTAAACTCATTTAAAATTAACTTTTGTTCCATATAGCATGTCAAAAATGAATTTCCACTATGATCTCAAACAAGATGGATCCAAGGGGTAGCAAGGCCCAAGGTATCCCATGGAATCAAGACCCAAGTAGAAATATCATCCAAGGTGTCTACAATTTCTATCATGAACCATGGTGTATCACACCCATAGAATCATATAGAATCATTCATCATTTGATTCAAATATCATTTCATAATAATCATAAACCATGAGTTCTTCAATTTCATATACGAATTTCCCTTTTAATAGTTTAGTAAATTTAAATCATATATCACATGGAAATGCAGGAAAAACATTTCATAATCAATCAATTCAATTTATTTTGGATTATTATAACCAGGTAATCATTTACACACACAATATTAGTGGTATAACAAAGGGAATAGTCAATGCCCCACCCCATGGGTGGCTTAGTTTGGAGAAACAACCACAAACAAACACAATGTAAATAGTGGGCATCCAAAACAGGTTCAAATTCATTCAATTCAATTATTCAATTAATTAATGTGGTAATAGTGGAAATTCAATTGTGCGTCATAATGAAAACTAGCTCTATAAATTCCAAAACCACATGGAACGATTATAGAATTTCAATCATAGGTCCATAGTGGAGCAATCATCTAGTATCTACTTCGATCCAGATCCGAAGAAAACTAATGAAATGGAAAAGGACCGGTAAATAAGGAATATTATATTGAACATAAATGATACCCTTGAAATGAATCTAAATTGGTAAAGAAAACAAATTTAATTACTAACTCACTGATGTAAATCTAATAAGATCAATGCAATTTGATTCTAATTTCAGATATATAAACGGTATCAAAATCTATTTGAATGTATCAAAGGATCACAACCAATGTGAGTCTATAGTCTAGAGGAAGAAGAAGAAATTAATTTTATGTTTTAATATTTATTTTGGGAAAATGGTCATTTAACACATAAATAGTAGGTCGCATGGTTTCCCAAACTGTATACCCATTGTTTACCCTTCACTTCTTCAAAGGTCACATGCACAGTTAGTGTGCACATTTTTTCTATCCATGTTTATATTTTATCTCATCACACTATAAAAAATAGTAGAGGCCATCATATGGGTGTGTGCCTCCTTCCAGGAGGTTTCTTCCAACTGTGAAGCTCCTAGAACTCTATGTTCATCCCATCATAGTTTCATCAAATTGTGCAGCTTGGGTTTCATAGATTCCCTCAACTGTGTGGCCGAGAAATTTTTCTCCTAGAGTTAGATTCTATGAACTGAACAAACTCTCAACACCCCTCAGTACCCAATAACCTAAATTATTATTCACATTAGGCCATAAACAAGTATCTAAACCAAAATTAAAGAGGCATTTACTTCATATAAAACCTTGGATCTTATAATAATTACCCTTATATAAATTCATCCTTGAATTTCCCACTTAAGGGTATTTAATAATTATCATAGAAAACTCTAACCACTGATCATATACATCAGCCTCCCATTCCAAAGTCTCTTCTTGTATATGGGAATGCTTCTATAGCTCCCATACTATAGGAACTTGATATCCTTAGAGAACCTTTGTGCTCTTATCAATGAAATGAAAAGGGTGATCTTGTAACGCCCCGACCCCAGTTACCCAGAGTCGGTGCATTATTACATAACATTGGCATGATCACAAGAAAGATCAAATCTCGAAAGACCGATTGGTTTAGTAGCCTTGGAAACACTAGATATATTCATAAGTTTTACATTACATCATAAAATGAAAAACTACTACAACAACATAATCTCTCCATAATCCACACTACTATCCCCTCATAATATCCCTGCAGGTCATTCATAATTTACTTCTTCACATCCTGGGGAAAAATAAAACATAGAAAAGGGGTGAGCTCAAATGCCCAGTAAGGATAACAATATAGCGGAAACTTTCATAAATAAGAATAAACATTTAAGGCAATGCATTACTAAAACAAAAGCCTTTTAAAATTGAACTTCAACATGGTATGGTAAAAGTAAAATGAAATAATGCCATTTACTTATTCACATGGATATTCTACTAATCGAATAATCACATGCAAAAATCAATAACCACTTTCATAATGTTGGAATGCATAATGCCAGACTATCATAACCACATAGCCAAGGCCTCGTGCCAAGACTACAAATAAGATTTTGTCAAGGCCTTGTGCCAAGACACTAGTTTGTCTCATGAGACCTACCGATGCATCGAGGAGCTATAGCGGGCTCCACCCGTCACTTATTAAGTCCAATGCATTCCCATATGAAAAGGTTTAAACATAACATAAACATTCATATTAAAACTAGCATACGAAATGTCAATACTTTCACAATAAACTATGAATGGTATAAAAATAGCACATCCACAGTCAAACATATCACAAAACCTTCAATACAATATAGAAGTTTTGTATCATAATAAATCAACTTCAAATAATCTTAAAATCCATCAAAGGATGTTGACATAGATGAAATCAAAATTCTTTTTAAAGAAATATCTCCTTTTATTTTGAAATCATTTAAGATCCGTATAAAATAAAACATTTTCTTTGAAAATATTCTTATAAGCTTGTAAGGAAAGCTTTGAAGATTTTATAACGGCGTAAAATAACCGCACCCGCCGTATAAGTTTTAAAAAAAACATTCTTACCTGAATTCTGTCGAAAAGGTTAAAAAGGACCTTGTTTTGAAAACGACGGAAAGATTCCTTTATAAACCTCTTATAAAAAGTCAAAAAAGGTATAAATGACTTTAACCCATATTCTTGTAAATAGTAAAAATGTTTTGAAATACATTTTTAAGAAACATGGACGTGGATGATAAAGAGATCCCAGTAGATTATTACATATAAACAACCTCGGATAATGAAGAGATTGTGAAATAACCCTTACCTTGTACTTTTCCTTGGTTGTGGTAGGTTAACCTCCTGTATAATGGTGAAATAATTGTTATTAAATTATACAAGAATCATATACATTAATATGATATCATATATGATCTTTTAATATTGATTTGATAATAATATCTTAGTATTATCGTTGTTTCGGGTGTTAACTTACTTGTTTTCTTTCATATGTTTTGTTACGTAAGACATGTTTGTAAAGGATAGGTTGTATATTATTCATATCCAGAATGATATCAAGTCCATAAACATCATTTTTAAATCATAAAATGATAATTACTCTTTAATGGTTACGATGGAGAATGAATCTCATCGCGTTCGTGGAGACGGTAGTCCGTACGTACGCACGAGCGACAATATCATTCTTTTGATATTAAAATAATATATAAATGGATGGTATATCATATATACAGAATCATTAACATGTTATATTTATTATTTACATGAGTTACACATCATTATTATACCCATCCAAATAATATTATATTGAATAACAATTACACCACGACGTGGAGACGGTAAGCCGTACGTACGCACGTATGGTGACATGTTATTCCAAGGGTGGATAGAATACTGAATATGGTTGTACCATACTTATAATAACATCACAGTATATGTGAGATACTGGAGTTATTATTTCAGAATGGTAATAACAAAGGAAGAAGAAGTGGAAGAAGAAATGAACTTAGAAAAGGGTGGTGAAATCATTACCTCTTCTTCGGGTTCTTCCTTTTGATTTGATCAAAAAGGCTCCTTAGGTTGGCTTTCTGATCAAACTAAGGCCTCTAGGTTGTATTGAGGGATGTTGGGAGAGTATTTGGGCAGAGTTTGGCCGAACCAAAAGTCTTTGAAGGTGTGAAGAAATGAGAAGGAGGAGTGCCCTTTTATAAGAGGGGTGAGGGGCACCTTTGGAAAAGCTAGAAATATTAATTTATAATAAATTCATATTCGGTTTCTAAAGGCTCCAAAGTTGACTATTCAAAGGATGAGGTGGGGATAGGTCGAAAACAACTCATCCAATAGAATTTAGACAGGTTTGGGTACTTATATTAACCTTATCTTTAAGTACTAACTCTAAGTTAATTAGTTTCACTTTTACAATGTCTCTTTGTATTTTTATATAATATGGTTAATAAACTTACTATATACATCCAAGAGACCCCCAAGTGGTCCATTAATGAGGAACCTATCATAATATAAGTCTCTTGGCCGAACCTTAGATTTTTAGGAATTTAATATCAATTAATAATATAATATTTGTTTTAAGAACTCTTTTATGTCAATTTTGACACTATTCAATAGTTGATTTTTGTGAAACTCCTAACAGATTGATTACTTCGAAAAAAGTCAATTAAATCAATCCTAATATATCATATTATCATAGAAAATTAGTTTAATTCATTAAAAGTTTCATATTATAATTATTTGGGTATTTATAAGATCAATTATTTTTATTTTTCACTATTTTAGTAATTACTGCATCATCATTGTGTCATAAATAAAATAAATTATATAATGTCTAAAAATTATAAATAAAATATCATTATGTAGGAAATCTTTTTAGCTTTCTAATGAATATTTATAACCGAAAATCCAACATGTATAACCCTATGTAAAAATTGTTCTTCTAAAAGATGTAAGCTTATGCCATTTTTATTTTTATTTTAACTTTATTAATATAATGTGTCATTATCACTTTCATGTGGATCCATGGGGTCCCAAAATAGACCCAAAGATACCCATGGTCGACTATGTATCAACCAATAGGGTTAAGACACGTTTTAGGGTAATTTAGTATTATTATAATATTTTTTTTAACCCTTATTTACCGGATTTACCCTTAACCATGGTAAATAAAATATTTACCGCAGTAATTATTCAAAATGTCTAAAAATAAAAGTTACCTATTTACACAATTTGAACATCCTGATTCCAAATATGGAATCCATTTTTCTATATTCAAAACACAGAAGTGGCAGAAATTAATTTAAAATTAATTCCCGCTATCAAAACAAAAAGCGTGTTTTTAAGAGGTAATAACTATCAAAAGATTGACACTTGTTTATGTTTGGTTTAATTGTAAAATTATGTCCAATGACCAACATTATATTAAATGGTAAAAATATATTCTAAATATACTTTAAAATCACTCAAATTCACAATTTATCACTATTAATTATTTTGATTAAAAAAGTTGTTTTTAATTAAAATTTAGAAATTTTCACTATTCATCAAAATATGAAAGTTATCCGAAATGTACCGAAATTTCACCCTAGGCTAATTTTGATATTCCGAATCTAAAAATGAAGTCCATTTTGAAATATTGAATATATATGATTTCAAAAAGTAGGTATTACTATTCACAACGGCTATTTTAATTAGTTGTGGTGTGTGTTAGGACTCGAGGTTGCGTACAACACACGCTATCGCATTATTCGAAGGGAAACGTACCGTAGAAGCTTGGGGTGTTACATTCTCCCCTCCTTCAAATAATTGCGTCCTCGCAATTTCTAGGGTATTACTGCATAAAAAGACTCGGGTGGTTCTTCATCATAAGTTCCTCGGTTTCCCATGTTGCCTCTTCCATCTTATGGTTTCTCCACAAAACTTTTACCAGACGCGTCGTCCGGTTTCTCAGTACTTGTTCTCTCGTATCAAGAATCTTGATGGGATCTTCGCAATAAGACAGATCGGGTTCCAGTTCTAAGTCTTCATAGGTGAGTACATGCGTTGGGTCAGGCATGTATTTTCTCAACAGAGATACGTGGAACACATCGTGAACTTTGGAGAGACTTGGCGGCATTGCCAATCGGTAAGCTACAGCCCCAATTCGTTCTAGAATTTCGAAAGGTCCGATGTACCTAGGACTCAATTTACCTTTCTTACCAAAACGTATGACTCCCTTCCACGGAGATACCTTTAGGAAAACATGATCACCGACTTGAAATTCCAAATCCTTCCTTCGATTATCGGCATAGCTCTTCTGCCTACTTTGAGCTGCTTTAATGTGATTTTGGATTACCTTCACCTTTTCCACCGTTTCCTCCACCAGTTCTGGGCCTACAAGTTTTCTTTCACCAACGTCATCCCAACAGGTTGGTGTACGACATCTCTTTCCGTATAACGCTTCATATGGTGCCATCTGAATACTCGAATGGAAGCTATTGTTATAGGAAAATTCTACTAGTGGTAAATATTGATCCCACATACCCTGAAAGTCAAGTGAGCACGATCTCAACATGTCTTCTAAGGTCTGAATAGTCCGTTCTGATTGTCCATCTGTCTGAGGGTGGTAAGCAGTGCTCAAATGAAGTTCAGTATCCATGGATTTCTGAAGACTTTTCCAAAATCTTGAAGTAAAACGGGGATCACGATCAGAAACAATCGATAGGGGTACTCCATGAAGTCTCACAACTTCATTAATGTATAGTCTTGCTAGACGTTCCAGGGGTAGATCTTCTCTTATAGCAAGAAAGTGTGCTGACTTGGTAAGACGATCAACAATAACCCATATTGCATCGTTCCTTCTAGGAGTCTTTGGTAGCCCCATGACAAAGTCCATTGTAATATTGTCCCATTTCCACTCCGGTATGGGAAGAGGTTGCATGACTCATCCAGGCTGTTGCCTTCCAGCTTTCACTTGTTGAAAAACCATACATCTTGACACAAAATCAGCAATCTCCCTCTTCATGTTGTCCCACCAAAAATGTTCCTTCAAATCTCTATACATTTTGGTGCTCCCAGGGTGTATAGAGAAATTGGAACTATGAGCATCATCCAGCAATTCCCTTTTTAGATCAGGTATATTGGGAACACAAAGTCTCTTCCCGAATTTCAAAATTCCATCTTCATACACAAAGTCTCTCAATCTCCCATCATTCACAGCTTTAATCTTCTTTTGGAATTCGTCATCATCGGTCTGAGAACTCTTAATCCTTTCTAGTAAAGATGGTTTGGCAACCATTTGAAAAAGCATTGATGTTTCACCTTCCCTGGTTATTCCCATGTCCATCTTCACTAGCTCCATGAAAATTGGATCCCTTTCAATTCTCATATTGTTCAAAACTCCATGGTCTTTTCTACTCAAAGCATCTGCCACCTTGTTTGCCTTCCCTGGGTGGTAGTGTATCGTGCAATCATAATCCTTGAGTAATTCAAGCCATCTCCTTTGCCTCATGTTGAGTTCTTTTTGTGAGAAAATATACTTCAAACTCTTGTGATCAGTATAAATCTCACATTTTTCACCATAGAGGTAGTGCCTCCATATCTTCAAAGCAAAGATCACAGCTGCTAACTCAAGATCATGAGTAGGATAGTTTTGTTCATGAATTTTCAACTGTCGTGATGCATAGGCAATAACTCTATCATTCTGCATAAGGACACAGCCAAGTCCTTTCTTTGATGCATCACTATAAATAACGAACCCATCATTCCCCGATGGTAGAGTCAATATAGGAGCATTGACTAATCTTCTCTTCAGTTCTTCGAAACATTCTTCACACTCTTTTGTCCAAACAAATTTAACCCCTTTACGTGTGAGCTTCATTAATGGGTTAGCCAATCGGGCAAAATTCTGGACGAAACGTCGATAATAACCTGCCAAACCAATAAAACTACGTACCTCAGTTATACTTGTAGGTGCTGGCCATTCTTGGATTGCCTTGGTCTTAGAAGGATCAACAGAGATTCCATCTTTAGAGACAATATGGCCAAGAAAAGAAATCTCCTGAAGCCAGAATTCACACTTGCTAAACTTTCCATATAATTCATGCCTCCTCAGAGTCTTCAAGATAATGCGCAAGTGATTTTCATGATCTTCGTAGGTTTTGGAGTATACCAAGATATCATCAATAAATACCACCACAAATTCATCGAGATACTCCTTGAAAACTCTATTCATCAGATCCATGAATACAGAGGGTGCATTAGTCAATCCAAACGGCATTACAGTAAACTCGTAATGCCCGTACCTGGTTCGAAATGCTGTTTTCGGAATGTCTTCCTTCTTCACACACAACTGATGGTATCCAGATCGAAGGTCAATCTTTGAAAAGTATTGAGCTCCATGCAGTTGGTCAAATAAATCATCAATACGAGGTAGGGGATACTTGTTCTTTATCGTTATAGCATTGATCTCCCTGTAGTCAATACATAACCTCATAGATCCATCTTTCTTTTTAACAAAAAGAACAGGGGCTCCCCATGGAGAAACACTAGGGCGAATAAATCCCTTATTACTCAATTCCTCTAGTTGTTTCTTTAGTTCGACTAACTCTACAGTGGCCATTCTATAAGGGGTCTTCGATATAGGCCTTGATCCAGGAATCAAATCAATAGAAAACTCAACTTCTCGTTCTGGAGGATGTCGAGGTAAATCTTCCGGAAATACATCTACAAATTCTTTCACAACAGGTACATCCTCTATTTGAACATTCCTTTCCTCACCGATAGTTATTTCATTCTCTTCCTCCCCAATAATTGAATTAAGTTGAGCTGTTGGGGGTGGATCTAAATAAGAATTAGGTGGTGACGATTCTGCTCTAAAAATAAGGTGCTCCTTATCATTATCATCAAGAATCGTAACCTCTTTCTTCTTACAATAAATCTTCGCATCATAGTCCGAAAGCCAGTCCATACCGAGGATTATATCAAACTCAATCATAGGTATGACGATGAAATCAGCAGATAAAGAAAATTTATGTGCTCTAATGGGGACTGATTCACAAAACTTTGTTGCAACGATACTTCCCTTAGGAGTTTTAACAGACAACTCCCTTATTAAATCAAATTGGAAATATCTAATTTTCTTAGCAAACTGGGAAGATATGAAACAATGCGATGATCCAGAATCAAATAATGCATTTGCTAAACTTGAGGAAACCATTAAATTACCTGCCACCACATCTTTCGGAGCTTCTACCTCAGCAGTAGTGATAGCATAAGCCTGGCCTTGATCCCTTGGCCTTTTCTGAGGTAAGTTCTCCTGACGCTTAGGACATGCATTTGCATAATGCCCCATCTCCCTGCAATTGTAGCACTGAACGTTGGTAGCTTCCTTCTTCCCCTTGCAATCATGAGCTTGGTGGCCTTTTTCACCACACTTGTAACAGACTCCCATTCCCTTCAAGCAAGTACCAAGATGTTTCTTCCCGCATTTACCATAAGATGGATATTCAACCTTTCCCTACTTCCCCTTATTTCCATTCCCAGATTGATCAGCAGGTCTCTTCTTCTCTTGCTTGGCTTTAAAGTCATAAGACTTAGAGAATTCCTTTTCGGTCTTTATAGCACATGAGACAATGTCTTCGTACGATGAAAAGGATTGTGAGACTAATGCTCGACGGAGAAATGGTTTTAACCCATCAAAGAAACGATCAATCTTACTTCTTGGGTTGCAAATATAATCTCCAGCATACCTCGCTAACCTTGTAAAGTTAGCCTCATACTTTGTGACATTCTCATCCTCCTTTTGTCTCAGACTCAGAAATTGCCTTTCCATATCTGCTCGATGGTCGCGAGGAAAGTATTTTTCTAAAAACAGATCTTTGAACTCCATCCATTCCATATTTGATACTTCATCATCTTCCTTCGTATTTTGAATCAATGACCACCATTGATCAGCATCTCCAGTGAGGCGGTAAACTGCCATGATAACTTTTTCCCTTTCACTGCTCCCCAAAGCCTGAAATATTTTCTCTAAGGAAAATATCCATTGCTCAGCTACTAAGGGATTTGTACTCCCATTGAACGTTGGTGGTTTTTGTCTCATGAATCGATCTAACATTGATCCTCCACGCTGCGGATCAGGGTGCTCCATACGGGTAAGGTTATTATTCATAACCTGAGTAAGTTGTCCCAGTACGGTGATTAGCTAATCAGCACTAGTTGCATCACCAGCCCCACTATAATTATCTTGAGCAGGAGGGCAATCCCTACATGGAGTGCGTGCATTGATACGGTTTCCATTTCTTCCACTAGGCGCCATTTCTAAACAATGGCATAAACTAGATCAGTTTATGAATCAAAATACATAATCCCATACTTATAAAACACTTAACATAAATTGAACTATTTATGGATATAATCCATAATCATAAAAATGTTTTCTTTGAGGAAGTATATACTCATAAACCCTTCATAATGATTTGTAAAGATAATGAGAGTTATCCTAAGCATATCCCCCGGGAGTGTCGTAACCAAGAGTGCAGCAAGGCCAGTTGTCGTGCACCAGTTCCCGTTCGAGTCTAGCTCAAAGCGGTGTTTTCGGGTTTTACCCCTAGGTACATATGTGCCAGAGCCGCCTCTACCTGCTCGTATCCAGACAGGGATGTATTGCTCCGAAAACTCACAAAATCTCTACAATACCAAAATTCTAGGAAGTTCTTCTATACTAATCCTCAAAGTTCATCTTAGGTCTACGTGCTCTAATCAGAGTTTATCTAAATCTAGCTTCCAAGGTTTGTACTAAACTTCCTCTGATACCAACTGTAACGCCCCGACCCCAGTTACCCAGAGTCGGTGCATTATTACATAACATTGGCATGATCACAAGAAAGATCAAATCTCGAAAGACCGATTGGTTTAGTAGCCTTGGAAACACTAGATATATTCATAAGTTTTACATTACATCATAAAATGAAAAACTACTACAACAACATAATGTCTCCATAATCCACACTACTATCCCCTCATAATATCCCTGCAGGTCATTCGTAATTTACTTCTTCACATCCTGGGGAAAAATAAAACATAGAAAAGGGGTGAGCTCAAATTCCCAGTAAGGATAACAATATAGCGGAAACTTTCATAAATAAGAATAAACATTTAAGGCAATGCATTACTAAAACAAAAGCCTTTTAAAATTGAACTTCAACATGGTATGGCAAAAGTAAAATGAAATAATGCCATTTACTTATTCACATGGATATTCTACTAATCGAATAATCACATGCAAAAATCAATAACCACTTTCATAATGTTGGAATGCATAATGCCAGACTATCATAACCACATAGCCAAGGCCTCGTGCCAAGACTACAAATAAGATTTTGTCAAGGCCTTGTGCCAAGACACTAGTTTGTCTCATGAGACCTACCGATGCATCGAGGAGCTATAGCGGGCTCCACCCGTCACTTATTAAGTCCAATGCATTCCCATATGAAAAGGTTTAAACATAACATAAACATTCGTATTAAAACTAGCATACGAAATGTCAATACTTTCACAATAAACTATGAATGGTATAAAAATAGCACATCCACAGTCAAACATATCACAAAACCTTCAATACAATATAGAAGTTTTGTATCATAATAAATCAACTTCAAATAATCTTAAAATCCATCAAAGGATGTTGACATAGATGAAATCAAAATTCTTTTTAAAGAAATATCTCCTTTTATTTTGAAATCATTTAAGATCCATATAAAATAAAACATTTTCTTTGAAAATATTCTTATAAGCTTGTAAGGAAATCTTTGAAGATTTTATAACGGCGTAAAATAACCGCACCCGCCGTATAAGTTTTAAAAAAAAAACATTCTTACCTCAATTCTGTCGAAAAGGTTAAAAAGGACCTTGTTTTGAAAACGACGGAAAGATTCCTTTATAAACCTCTCATAAAAAGTCAAAAAAAGGTATAAATGACTTTAACCCATATTCTTGTAAATAGTAAAAATGTTTTGAAATACATTTTTAAGAAACATGGATGTGGATGATAAAGAGATCCCAGTAGATTATTACATATAAACAACCTCGGATAATGAAGAGATTGTGAAATAACCCTTACCTTGTACTTTTCCTTGGTTGTGGTAGGTTAACCTCCTGTATAATGGTGAAATAATTGTTATTAAATTATACAAGAATCATATACATTAATATGATATCATATATTATCTTTTAATATTGATTTGATAATAATATCTTTGTATTATCGTTGTTTCGGGTGTTAACTTACTTGTTTTCTTTCATATGTTTTGTTACGTAAGACATGTTTGTAAAGGATAGGTTGTATATTATTCATATCCAGAATGATATCAAGTCCTTAAACATCATTTTTAAATCATAAAACGATAATTACGCTTTAATGGTTACGATGGAGAATGAATCTCATCGCGTTCGTGGAGACGGTAGTCCGTACGTACGCACGAGCGACAATATCATTCTTTTGATATTAAAATAATATATAAATGGATGGTATATCATATATACAGAATCATTAACATGTTATATTTATTATTTACATGAGTTACACATCATTATTATACCCATCCAAATAATATTATATTGAATAACAATTACACCACGACGTGGAGACGGTAAGCCGTACGTACGCACGTATGGTGACATGTTATTCAAAGGGTGGATAGAATACTGAATATGGTTGTACCATACTTATAATAACATCACAGTATATGTGAGATACTGGAGTTATTATTTCAGAATGGTAAGAACAAAGGAAGAAGAAGTGGAAGAAGAAATGAACTTAGAAAAGGGTGGTGAAATCATAACCTCTTCTTCGGGTTCTTCCTTTTGATTTGATCAAAAGGGCTCCTTAGGTTGGCTTTCTGATCAAACTAAGGCCTCTAGGTTGTATTGAGGGATGTTGGGAGAGTATTTGGGCAGAGTTTGGCCGAACCAAAAGGCTTTGAAGGTGTGAAGAAATGAGAAGGAGGAGTGCCCTTTTATAAGAGGGGTGAGGGGCACCTTTGGAAAAGCTAGAAATATTAATTTATAATAAATTCATATTCGGTTTCTAAAGGCTCCAAAGTTGACTATTCAAAGGATGAGGTGGGGATAGGTCGAAAACAACTCATCCAATAGAATTTAGACAGGTTTGGGTACTTATATTAACCTTATCTTTAAGTACTAACTCTAAGTTAATTAGTTTCACTTTTACAATGTCTCTTTGTATTTTTATATAATATGGTTAATAAACTTACTATATACATCCAAGCGACCCCCAAGTGGTCCATTAATGAGGAACCTATCATAATATAAGTCTCTTGGCCGAACCTTAGATTTTTAGGAATTTAATATCAATTAATAATATAATATTTGTTTTAAGAACTCTTTTATGTCAATTTTGACACTATTCAATAGTTGATTTTTGTGAAACTCCTAACAGATTGATTACTTCGAAAAAAGTCAATTACATCAATCCTAATATGTCATATTATCATAGAAAATTAGTTTAATTCATTAAAAGTTTCATATTATAATTATTTGGGTATTTATAAGATCAATTATTTTTATTTTTCACTATTTTAGTAATTACTGCATCATCATTGTGTCATAAATAAAATAAATTATATAATGTCTAAAAATTATAAATAAAATATACTTATGTAGGAAATCTTTTTATCTTTCTAATGAATATTTATAACCGAAAATCCAACATGTATAACCCTATGTAAAAATTCTTCTTCTAAAAGATGTAAGCTTATGCCATTTTTATTTTTATTTTAACTTTATTAATATAATGTGTCATTATCACTTACAAGTGGATCCATGGGGTCCCAAAATAGACCCAAAGATGCCCATGGTCGACTATGTATCAACCAATAGGGTTAAGACACGTTTTAGGGTAATTTAGTATTATTATAATATTTTTTTTAACCCTTATTTACCGGATTTACCCTTAACCATGGTAAATAAAATATTTACCGCAGTAATTATTCAAAATGTCTAAAAATAAAAGTTACCTATTTACACAATTTGAACATCCTGATTCCAAATATGGAATCCATTTTTCTAAATTCAAAACACAGAAGTGGCAGAAATTAATTTAAAATTAATTCCCGCTGTCAAAACAAAAAGCGTGTTTTTAAGAGGTAATAACTTTCAAAAGATTGACACTTGTTTATGTTCGGTTTAATTGTAAAATTATGTCCAATGACCAACATTATATTAAATGGTAAAAATATATTCTAAATATACTTTAAAACCACTCAAATTCACAATTTATCACTATTAATTATTTTGATTAAAAAAGTTGTTTTTAATTAAAATTTAGAAATTTTCACTATTCATCAAAATATGAAAGTTATCCGAAATGTACCGAAATTTCACCCTAGGCTAATTTTGATATTCCGAATCTAAAAATGAAGTCCATTTTGAAATATTGAATATATATGATTTCAAAAAGTAGGTATTACTATTCACAACGGCTATTTTAATTAGTTGTGGTGTGTGTTAGGACTCGAGGTTGCGTACAACACACGCTATCGCATTATTCGAAGGGAAACGTACCGTAGAAGCTTGGGGTGTTACAGATCTTCAAAGGATGTCTCTACATATAACTCCACCTCATCTAGATGTATACTGTAATATGGTTCTGAGTGATAACAACATATCTAAGATACACATATTATGTATTACACGGCCCATTACCTATAAGTTAAATGAAAACAATAGTCTACTGGCCTAACTCATTCCAGAACCTCAAATAGACCAACATGTCGGGGTGAAAGTGTTCATGTCTCTAATCCACCTTTGTCCTAGCCATGAAGGGATATGTAAAAAGATTTAATCCCAAACCATTAACTCTAGAAGTCATCAGTGGTGATTAAAATAAGATTTCTATAAAACTATGCAGTAGTCATCCACTTCCTGGTCAATTAACCTACTCTTATGTCTTCTTCATGATATGTGGTTATAGTAATGCTACCTCAACTTCCTCTAATTAGTATAGGGTAGATCAGTTTGGCATACCATATAAACCCTTATAAGG
Source organism: Viscum album (assembly GCA_963277665.1). NCBI lineage: Eukaryota > Viridiplantae > Streptophyta > Magnoliopsida > Santalales > Viscaceae > Viscum > Viscum album. Next base: position 470,628,619 of record OY728156.1, on the reverse strand, counting down.
TTTATTCTATATAGTCTTTTGACGACTATTGTTGCATTCGAGCAGAATTAGGGTTATATGCCTCTACCAAGAACCTGTAAAATCCAATAATCCTTCTCTCATCACTTCATCTAGATTCTAAACCATACATTCTTATTATTCGTCTATCTTGGGGTGGTATACTCTGCTCAGAAGAACCTATGTACCCAACAAACTCTGTAAATTGTGCCAGGAATGGTTTATACATCAATATTCCCTACCTAAAGAGATAGTATAAGGGACCTTGTGAAGTCATACTATCTCACAGATATATAACAATCCAAAATTATCTATAATAAGGATAACCTTGTTTGGCACGAAATGAGTTACCTTCAAGAACATTTCTAGAATAACACACACAATATCACTACCTCAAGGAGACCTCTTAAAACCTATCATGAAATCTATTATGACAACATCCCATTTAAAATTTATAATGGGTAATTGTTGTAAAGTAATTGTGTGTCAGTGATGTTCCACCTTCACCTAATGATAGGTATAACACCTCATAAAAAACGAGATACCTCACATTTCATACCCCACCACCTATACTAACATCACAAATCATGGTACATCATGATGATATCTAGGATCTCTTCCCAAACCGTGTCATGAAACTCTTGAATTATCTCCTCATGTATGTCTAATAGAACCCATACATAACCATTTATATGTAGGATCTAACCCTCTCCCAGAGTCCAACACGAATTTGGGTCATATCTTAACACACTAACCTGTAAGATTAATCCATTAGAATCCCATAGGTTTATCATCCTAAAACTATTCATAAGTGTATAATTCATATATAAATATGAAATAAATGTCTTCCCATAACTATCCTTCACCTTCAATTTTATCAAAAAGAAAAAATACATAATATTATACTCACTATTGGCCTCCTGAACTACCTATATATGAGACATCCTACTCAGTGCATTGGCCACAACATTACCTTTACCAATAATATAAGTAACCTCAAAGTCAAAAATAATGGTAGGTACTCAACACACCTTTTCTACCTCAGATTCAGATCACATTTTGTAAATATTTACTAAGGTATTTTTTGGTCCTTGTACACTAGAAAACACTCTCCATGTATGTAATTTCCCCAATAGTGAAAATCATGAATAACTACAGATAACTCAATATCATTCATTATGTAATTCCTCTCATCTGTCCTAAACTGATGAGACTCATACACCACAACTCTACCCCCCCCCCCAAATCAAAACATTTCCTACATTGATACATGGTGCATCACAATAAATAGTGTAGTTATTTTTAAACTATGTAAGAATTAGGATCGGTGATGAATTTGATCTCTCTTTCAACTCTAAAATGTATTTCTCACATGTATCTAACCAAACAAACTTCAAACCCATATTTTTCAATCCCTTAAATATATATTATAGTCATGATATGTCTTTTACGAATCACCTTTAATATCATTCAATCCCTAAAAAACATTGTATGTCAAAAACATCTTTCGATGCTCCGGGGAAACTATAGCTCCCACCTTCTATTGTTCAAATGAAACTTATGTCTCTAGGAAAATATTACCCAGGAAATGAATCTTATCCATATAGAAGTGCCACTTTTTTAGCTTATCATATAATATATTCCCTCTCCGTGTATCCAAACTGATCTCAAGATGTTTGTTAGTGTCATGTTGAATATGAGAATACACCAAGATACTTTCCCCAAAACCCACCACAAAAGAATAAAGATAAGGATGTGAAACTTGGTTCATAAACCCCATGAGAAATAATGGGATATTTTTTAGTCTGAAAAACATAACCAGATACTCATATATAGCACACCATATATGAAAATATATTTGATGTATTTCTATAGGTTGAACATAACCATGATGATATTTAGACCTCAAATAAGTTTTCGAGAACACCCAAGCACCAAAATCTGATCAAAAAGTTCGTCTATCCATGTAAAGGGATACTGGTTCTTAATAGTTAATCATTTCAATTTTTGGTAATTAACATATAACCTAAGGGTAAAATCTACCTTTTTTTAAAAAAGGACTGGTAAACCCCATGGATAAGTATTGGTTCATATAAACCACTTTTATTCAAAACCCTTAATCTACCTATTGAGCTCATATAACACCATTGTATTCATCATATTTGGAAAATTGATACATATGTAGTTCTTAGTAATATCTTGATATTTAACTCCAACTCTCTCTCTCTCTCTCTCGGTTGTTAAACAAGAAAATTATTCTGAAAAGACTTCACTGAAACGATCAACAACTATAGGTAATTTTTCCAGATGCTCTCCATGAGTATACAGATATATAATAAGGAATATGGGTTTTTATACAAACTATAACATGATTATCTAGACTATATTATCTCACATAGACATCTCATTAAACTTTTTGAATAAAAATTCACCATTTGGTGATGTTAAAGTCACCCTCCAAAAGATAGAAATCATCATGGAATTGGTAAACAACTAGCGAGTCCATCTTAAGTATGAAATCAACCCCTATCACCTCGAGGAAAAAATATCCCATATGAACTGACACACACCAATATCAAGGGATAACTCCCTACACTAGTATATAGTCTCCATTTTTATCCCCAACAGATTATAATGTGTCATTACGTCCTCCAAAAACAGAACAAAAATCCCCAAGATTTATACCCTTGCTATGGATATGAATCTTCTGATGCACCTATATTTAAAAGACAATAAATAATAGTAGATGCTACTTAAATCATACCTCTAACCATATATGGCATGAAACACTTCACCTAATAGTTATTCTATATAGAATATATATATCTTTAACTATAGCCTTGTGAAACAACCTCACTTCTTGGGGAAATTACAAAATTTAATAAAGGTGCAATTGGTTCCTTACTACCTAGTTCATGGAAACCACTTCGACCTAATAAACTGGTACTTCTCCAACACCTATCATGATACAGAGCTCTATATCCCAATCCCATACATGGTGTTAGAGCTAAACCCTTCCACTAACCACTACAGATATGTTCATTCAAAAACATTTTATGTGTCCCATCTTGTTTCATGATCTGCACTAAGCTGGGTCTTAATAATATTGATTCCTCATTTGTCCCCATTTTCCAGGCTAATGATAGAAAATTGAGCTACCATCACTAATATTTGTCTTGTACTACCCTCATGAGAAACCTCAAAACATCACTTTCTACCACTAGAAGCTTATCCATTATACTGGAGACTAAACATTCGTGCTCTTCACCCCTTAATTATCTCAAGTTCCTCCCAGTAATTATAACCTGATTCATAATTTTAGTAATATTCGTCATCCTAAACTTCTGGGATGTTGGCTTTTTCCCATACTTTTATTCCAACGGTTCAACAGAACAAGTGGTGTACAGTTTCTTTTCCAACAGTTTGAATAAACCATTTCTAATGGTTGAGTTAGTGATGTATTTCCCAACATTTTTAAGAAACCATTGAGAAATCTACAAAATTTGATCCCTTTAACAATGGTTTGTACAAACTGTTGGAAAATTTATGTCATTTCCCAATAGTTTTTAAAAACCATTGGGAAAAGTCCCCACAAATTCAGCAAAAATTCCCCTGATTACATAGAAGTATAGAACTCTATATTTCCCCAGATTTCCAGAAGCCCTTGTGCAGGTGAACCCTAACCCGAGGTCTTCCATCCGATTAGCTACAACTCCCCCATCCAAGTATACTCTTTCAACCTCTTCCCAAATAAAAACATAGATTCCCTTATTGAGGTAATCGACATGGTTGGTGGGTGGTCTACCAATCTCTGTGAGATAACATGGTGAGATGAGTTATCTTATCCGTTTCTATTGTTGTTCATCCCAACAATGAGCTAGTTATAGCGTTATCCTTATATTATCAACATTTTTCAATTTATTTCACTATCTATAAATACAATGTAATTATTACCTATTTATAGGAAATTTGGAAAATTTTATGATAGACAAAATTTGAAAGTATCATTGTTTTTTGTTCATTATGATGTGTAGTATCATTGACATACTATATTATTAATCTCAATTTTTTTAAAAAAAAATTTGTCTATATTTTATGAAATTAAACCTCTTTACCGTCCATGACCAACCTATTTGTGTAGAAGCCTAAAAGTTATCCTCCCATGGGGTGCGATTGACATGGGATCTAATTGGGTAATAAAATGTATGACCATAGGTATGCCAATAGTGAGTTATTAAACATGAGTGAATGATTTTGGATGCCTATAACACATAATGGGACTTGAGGCATATTCCTCTTATATGAGACATGTTGAAAATTAATATAAACAAATTCTAATTTAATTTTTGAGTTCTTGTTCTTTGATTAATGATTTGGAATTCCATGAAGAAACCAACCAAAGATTCATGTTTAAAACATATCTTTTAATTACAATTGGAAACCACTTGGTTTCATGAATATTTGGATTATAATACCTTGGGTAAATCTACCTTGGATTCACAGTGATTATGATTTAGGAAGCCTTGGTGAAGTCCCCTTTGGATTCTAAACTAGTGGCCTCTCTCTTTACATAGACTGGGAACACCTTCCTCCCGATAAATTCATCTAAAGTCAATCAATTTTTTTTCTACACTCCATCTTTGTAAGGGTTAACTTAGTTTTAAGTTTTTTCATCTATTATTCTTTGTTTCTATTTTTATTTTACATAAACCAGGTGGTGACATGTGTGGCAGGACATACCCAATACGTTTAGTTTGATTGGTTTTCTATTTTTTATTTTGCAATTCAAGTGTCATGATTATAAGAATGTAATTGATTTGAATCCTTCATATACACTCATTTTAAGTAGTTATTGAATCATATCAACTAATGGAGGTGCTGGTGAGATGTATCCCCACTCAAATATTTTAAATGATTTGTTTAGTCATATTTTCTTGATGTGGGTAATGGATAAACAGATGATCCATGTGAAGGTATTGGGGACGGTTGGGGTAGTGTGGTAGGTGGTTTTCCTTTTTTGAGTGCGGTGATATGGTACTTTAGGTGGACTTTAGTTTGGGTGTTCTGAAATGTACTAACTTTTCACAATATTTCCATTTTTTAGCGTCAGTAACTTATTTAAAAAACTCTCTTTAAACATTATATATCTTTCATGACAAACCTTCACATTCTAATATCTTTAACAATGTTCTATTAGGTATATCTTGCTTATGACGAAATGACTTATAACAATTCTTTTTATAGAATGGATAAAAGTTGGATGTATGAAATTGATTAGATCTCGGGCGATTTTAAAAAAAAATAGGTGGGCTTCTTAGATTTTTCATTTCACAATACTTCAGAAAGTAGTCGCATACATTATCCATGTTTTAATTGTGTTGGTGGACCTTGGTTGATCCAGGAAGAAGTTAGCTACCAGATAACCAAATATAGTTTTCAAGAAAACTACTATATGTGGTATCACGATGGGGAGAAAAGGAAATCTCAAATTGCTGATGATCAAAATGAAAGGATTGGATTGGATAATTTTTTCAATGATTGGTTTCCTTTTATTAATCATCATAAAAAAATAAAGTATTTTAACTCAAAAAGTCTTCTATATGAGGAAAAATGATGCAGCTAATGAAAATGATGATATTATCAGGGTGAAAATTTTGAATGATGCTGCCACCATTCCATTATATCAACAATGGGATAAAATGAAAAGGCTGGAATTTTTAATCTGATTATTTCATGGGAAATAAATTTATGGGATTTCTAATACAACAATCTATTAAATTCTTATCTTCTTGAAGGATTTATTTCTAGATGATGCAAATATTCCCTCAAACCACTATATAGCACAGAAGTTAGTTGAGAAACATTGATTTTCAAGAAATAAAATTCATGATTTCACAATAGATTGTAGTTTATTCTGGGAAGAAACCGTTGAAAGAAATTATTGTATAAAATGTGGCACGTCCAACAAGAAGTCAAAATCTGATGGAACTCCATACCACGTTCCAGATCAGTAATGGTCACATTCCATTGATCCCCATAATTCAGAATCTTCTTATGTGTGATGAAATATCAATCAAAATGTGATAGAATGATATATAGAGAAATAATACTAATGGTGAGTTGGCTCACCCTACATATGAATTTTCATGGCAGATATTTGATGCTTGATATCCTGATTTTTCAGCTGACATTCATAATCTGAGGATAGGTCTTTCATGCGATAGTTTTAATATGATTGAGTAGATTCTTACTTCATACAGCACATTGACAGTTTTTATACAAATTTATAATCCTTCCCCATGGTTGTGTAGGAAAAAACATTTCAACTTCATGAGTATACTCATATATGTCCCTTCTTATCCCAGCATTGATATTGATGTATACATGAATCCTTTAATAAAATAGATGAAACTTATTTGGGATGTGGGTGTTCACACAGAAGTTGCATATTCAAAAGAAATATTTATGATGTGTACTATGATTGTGTGGATGATCAATGATTTTATAGCTTATGAAATGATTTCTAGACAGAGCACGAAGGGAAAACTATCATATCCTATTTTTATGCAGAATACACGATCCAGAAGACTGAAACATCGTTGTTGTTTCAATTTTATGGTACATCAACGATTCTTGCCAATGAACCGTACATATAGAAATACTCATCGAAGATTTGATAATAACATAGATATTGATGATCCACCTCAGCGAATGTCTAGAACTGATGTACTTAATGAATTGAATGATTTCATTTTTTCATTCGATAATGGTCAAATGAAATATGGAAAGAGAGAGAATTTTTTCACTAAAACATGTTATAATTGGAGGAAGATGAGTATCTTTTATGAATTTTCATATTGGTCACCCAATTTTTCACGTCATTTCTTATATGTAATGCACATTGAAAAGAATATATGTGAAATATTGCTTTTGATACTTTTAATTGTTAAGGGAAATACAAAAAGACGACTTACAGTCTCACCGTGAAATGGTGGATTGGGGCATCAGACCAAAATTACATCATGTTCGTATTAGTGAAAAAAATGGAAAATTCCATATCCTTATTATGTGATGACACCTACAGAGGAAAACAATTTCTTGGAAGTATTAGTTACTATTAGAGTTTCTTATGGATGTTTAAGAAACATATCTAAAAGGGTCAATAGAAGAGATTTGAAGCTAAAATCATTGAAGACGCATTATTATCACTTTCTTCTGCCTGAGATGATTATAAAATCAATCCATCATATTTTGTCCAATAATGTAAGGTTGGATGTTATTCAGCTGTTCCATTTTTTTATAGATCTTTGTGCTAATATGTTGTCCACGTATTTCTTGCAAAAAATGTTGATAGATGCCCGATTAATTTTTGTGTGAGTTGGAGAAAATATTTCCACCATCATTTCTCACATGCATGCTACATATAACTATCCATATTCCCACTAAAATACTTCTCGAATGACCTAATTCTTTTTGTTGGATGTATCCAACTGAAATAAATATGTACACATTAAAGTCTTATGTCCGCAATAGGAATCATCATGAAGGTTCTATCATGAACAGTTACTTGGCTCATGAATGTATGGATTTCTGCTCAATGTATTTGACTAATCTTACTATAAGAATGAATATACCAATGAGAAATGAAGAAGAAAAATATGTGCATATTTTACCCAGTTTTCTATTACTTCCTCAAATAGGAGGTATTCCTAGATCATATACATTGACGACATTAAGTCTTGAAGAGAGGGACATGGAACATCGCACAATTTTGTTCAACTGTGATTTGTTCGACATCTAAATCAGGTAACTAAATTGAATATGTATATATTACATATATATCTATTAAAATATTAATATTTTTTATCTACTGGGAACATAACACAATAATAAATATAAAGCATTGTTTATTATCATTGAGAAAGAGGGAGACTTTACATAGCAAAGTGTTTTCTGCTTGGTTAAAATTGATAGTAAAAATATTACTATTTAAAATAATTAAAAAAATATTCAATTAAGTTTAATATTCCATTATTTTTCAGGTATTGAGTTTTCAAGCTGACTCGGTCTCTAAAGAAATAAGGGATTTGGGTTTTGGTCCTAACACCATGGTTCGTGAATATAAATCAATTGTTATCAATGGGTACAAATTTATTGTCACTGAACAAGAAAAGAACATGATAATGGAACATGATGGTTTTATGGTTCCTGCCACAATAGATTTTTATTCCAGTGCATTAGAAAGCAGATCATGCTTTGAAAATGTGGTTTATTATGGAGTCATTAAAAACAATATAGGATTACTACTCTCATGGATGAGTCATGATGATGAAATTCCATTGGTTTGATTTGATGATGAGACATGGCACATTTATTGATGATTTTGGATTTCAATTAATTAATATGACTCGGACTCTTACTACTGAAGAACCATATGTATTGGCATCATTTGATAAACATGTTTTTTATGTTAGAGGCCAACTTTGACCTGAATTTTGTGTCATATTTTGTGTAATTCAAAGACATATTTTTTATAATGGTGATGATGTAATTGACACCTTCTCTACTTCCATTGGAACCAATCCATTTATTTCATTTTATGACACTAATATAGCAATTGTCAGAGTTGATTGTGAACCTAAATTTGTGGGGGGAAAAATATATAGAATCATCCATCCATGTTCTCAATTATTTTGGTTTACCTCAAGCTGGGTTGTTAAGGTTGGTACTATTCACATTGATTTAATATTGATTACAAATATGTTATATCCAAATTGAAAATTATGTAAATTTTCAATGTTTATTGGTTGGAATTTTTATTTGAATTGGATTTTCTAATTTGGAATTGAACTATATTTAAACCTACGAAGCCCACATTTCTAACATGGTGAACATTTCAATGCTTCAACTATGTTTTTTATAAAATATGCATGACTCTAAGACCTACATTTAACATTTTACCATGTAATTAACATGATGGTTTGTATTCTTCTTCAAAACATGTATTGAAACCTGGATCATCTACCTGAGCTAAAGAAATTAAATTTTTCCTTAATTTTGACAATTGCTTTACCACTTCTGAATCTGGTAGAATCAATGTTCCATGACTTTAATTGACTAATGAAACTTAGTAAATAATAATCCTACTAAATATTAAATTTATTTATTACATCTTTTAAAATTTATTGACATCATTGTATATTTTTTCAAGCTCACCTAAATCAATGGATAGTTAAATTATCCATGAATCCCCCTATTACCTCAAATTTATTTTGTTTTTTGGGTTATAAATTAATTATCCTTTTCTATTTTCATCCATATTTGTTTTAAAATGTAGAAAATGAAACCAATTTAAGAGAGGCGATGAAAATATATTATGGGCATCAATCATCGCACGACTGAGCTGGGAATTCCATCACTAGTGCTTGCAGTGTGTATTTTATTTCAAATAAATTTAATTAAATAATATATAACATCATGTGATTTATTTTTTTAAACATTTTTTGAAGATCCATATATTATGTGAATGTTATTTGAGGAGTATCCTAGTAGTGGTCCATGTACTCGGGGTGTTTGTACGAGGGGCTGGTATGGGGGCTAGACGACCTGGTCTGCATACCCGATTAGACCTAGTCCCTCCCACTGACATACCATCCATCCCAAATTCTGATAATGGTGTGCTATTAGGGAGACATAAGATATTTAGGCTTCCCATTTTTTCACCACTCTTTACATTTGAGCCTCCCCACCCGTATGTATCATATACGGTGATGATTCCCACTCCCCATACAGAATTTGTCCATCCCTACTTGTCATATTCTTTTACTTCTTCTTTCTTCTCTATGGGCTTTTATATTCCATCTTCTTAAAATACTTCTCCACTGGAGTCTATCCCTATGGAGCATACATTGGGACCCAATCCATCTTTATAGGGTGTTCCTTGAGTTTCTATAGATCCAACGGTGCCCATTGATCAGACTACCGCAGCTATACTTATACAACCCTAACAAATTGTTACAACATTATTTATTTTAATTATAACATGTATTTATAAAATATATTTTTTATATTTAGAACAAGTATATATGGGTAATTTGTGATGTGTAAAAGCCAACCCCACCTCAATCAGAGTCACAGTGTGGCCGGAACCACTTAAAGTGTCTCACATTTATTTGAAATGGACAACATTTTAAGTAAAACAACAACTAGAATACAGAAAACTGACCAATTGCTTTAAAATTATGTTGATACTTTAGGAAAATGATATGTGGGTCCTTTTTGATGTGTATGAGTCAACTCCACCTCAATCTGAGGCACAGTGTGGCTGGTACCACTCAAACTGTCTCACTTTTATTTGAAATGAATTGGATTTTATGTAAAAACAACAACTTGCAAACAGAAAACTGACCAAAAGCTTTCTAATTGTATTGATACTTCTGGAAAACGATCCATCGTTCTGTTTTTAATGTGTACGAGTCAACCCCGCCACAATTCAAGGAACATTGTGGTCGGTATCACTCAAAATGATTCTATTTTGTTTAAAATGGAAACTGTTTTAAGTAAAAAATAATACATTAATAAATCCGACCAACGTATTTTGATTGTATTGATACATTAGAAAAACAATACATGGGTCATTTGTGACATGTATGAGTCAACCCCTCTTCAATCTGAGGCACGGTGTGGCCAGTACCACTCAAAGTATCTCACCGTTATTTGAAATGGGAAACATTTTATGTGAAAACAACAACTCATATATGGAAAACCAACCAAAAACATTCGGAATGTGTTAATACTTTAGTAAAATGATCCATGGTTTTATGTGACATGTAAGATTAAACCCCACCTTAATATGTGGCACGGTGTGGCCGGTCTCACTTGAAGTGTCTTTTTTTTAATGGACATCCTTTTAAGTAAAAAGAGCTGACATATGGAAAACTAACCAAACGTATTTGGATTGTGTTGATTATTTTGTACAAGGATCCATGGTTCATTTTTGAAGGTTAAGAGTCAAACCCACCTCAATCTGAAGCACGGTGTGGCCAATACCATTAAAATTGTCTCACTTTTATTCGAAACGGACAACATTTTAAGTGAAAACAACAACTGGCATACAGAAAACTGACCAAATGCATTTGGATTAAATTGATACTTTCATAAAATGATCCATAGGTCATTTTTGATTTTTACAAGTCAATCTCACCTCAATTCAAGGCATAGTGTCGCTGGTATCACTTAAAGAGTCTTTATTTTGATTAAAATGGACACTTTTTTAAGTAAAAACAATTGGCATACAGAAAACCGAACAAAAATATTCGGACTATTTTGATACTTTATCACAAGGATACATGGGTATTTTTTGATGTGTATGAGTCAACCCTTCAACAATCTGAGGCACGGTGTTGCCGATATCAGTAAAAGTGTCTGTCTTTTGACTGAAATGGACATCATTTTAAGTAAAAAAAACTGGCATATGGAAAACCAACCAAACTAATTCAAATTATGTTTATACTTTAGAAAAAGGATCCATGAGTAATTTTTGATGTGTATGAGTAAACCCTTCCTAAATCTGAGGCACGTTGTGTCCTATACCACTCAATGTTTCTCACATTTATTTTAAATGGACAAAATTTTAAGTGAAAACAACAAATGGCATACGGAGAACTAACAAAACACATTTGTATTATGTTGATTCTTTAGGGAAACGATCCATGGGTCATATGTGATGTGTACGAGTCAACCCCACCTCAATCAATGGCACAGTGTGGCCAGTATTACTTGAAGTTCCTTTCTTTTGTTTAAAATGGACACCCTTTTAAGTAAAAACAACCGGAATATGGAAAACAGACCAAACATATTTGGATTGTGTTGATTCTTTAGAACAAGGATCCATCAGTCATTTGTGACATGTATGAGTCAACCATGCCTCAATACGAGAAACAGTTTCACTGGTACCTCTCAAAGTGTCTCATTTTTTTTGAAATGGACAACATTTTAAGTTAAAACAACAACTGGAATACGGAAAACTGATGAAACACATTCATATTCTGTTGATACTTTAGGAAAACGATTCATGGGTCCTTTGTGACATGTACGTGTCAACTATGCCTCAATCTGAGGCACGATTTCTCTGGTACCACTCAAACTATCTCACATTTATTTGAAATGAACAAGATTTAAAGTGAAAACAACAAAATTCCTATGGAAAACTGAAAAACCACTTTTCGATCATATTGATACATTAGGAAAGTGATCCGTGAGTCATTTTTGATGTGTACAAGTCAATCCTAGCTCAATACGATGCAATGTGTGGCCAGAATCACTCTAAGTGTCTCTCTTTTGTTTAAAATGGAAGTCATTTTTATGTAAAAATAACTGGAATATGGAAATCTGACCAAACATGTTTGGATTGTGTTGATAATTTATCAAAATGATTCATGGGTCATTTTTGATGTGTATGAGTCAACCCTGCATCAATCTGAGGCACGATGTGGCCGGTACCACTCAAAGTGTCTCAATTTTATTTGAAATCGACAACATTTTAAGTGAAATCAACAATTGGCATATGTAAAACTAATGGAACGCATTCAGATTGTGTTGATACTTTAGGACAATGATACATGGGTCAAATGTGATGTGTATAAGTCAACCCGGCCTCAATCCAAGGCATTGTGTGGCCGGTATCACTCGAAGTGTCTGTCATTTGTTTTAAATGGACATCATTTTACATAAAAACAACTGGCATACCAAAAATCGACGAAATTTATTTGTTTTGTGTTATAATTTAGCACAAGGATCCAGGTTCCAACCTCCCACAATCCACCTCTCGTGTGAGGAACTCCTACCCCTATTCTAAAACACATAAAATTTAATATGCCAAGGAAAACTACATTCCCTAAGTCACACAAGCTCATTCATACACACCCATTATCATCATCAATAAGTTCAAAAACACCCACACCTAAAAATGGGACAATATATTTGTGTTTTGTTGAAGTCATTTATCCATTTCCTTATTTTGGGGTTATTATCTTTTAATTTATGAATTCAATCATGTATGTGTTATAATAAATGACATTTTGTATGTATTCTTAATTATGTATAACACATATAATTATGTATTTAGTTTTTTATGTATTTTATTCATAATTGATAATTAAATTATGTATGTATTCAATTCGGTATTCAATTATGAATTGAAATTTGGATTGCACATGTAATTTTCATCTCAATTCTGAATTCAATTCTAAATCAATTATGTATGTTTATAATTACCTTATGAATTATATTTTAATTTTTTATGTGTATAGTTTCATGGTGCATTATTTTTTAAATCAATATGAATTAATTGTGTATAGGTATGTCTTATAGTTGGTTATTGGAGGTAATTACATTTGGGGAAGATGGAAATGCAGAAAGGGAAGCATGCTAATGGAAATCAAAGAGCAGCATAGAGAAGCAGGTTGTTGCATGAATTGCACAGGAAAGCTTATTCCAACAGTTTACAACCATTTCCATAGTGTTGTGAATGTTTTTATGCCCACATTTCTATGATAACCATTAGTAAAAATACATTCCCAATGGTTTGAAAACCATTGGGATATAAGTGAAATGTTTAGATATACCAACAGTTTGTGTAAACCGTTGGTAAAAATCATTACAGACCTATATTCCAATGGTTTGAAACTTTTGGAATAGTATTTTACCAATGGTTTCAAACCATTGGTGAAAATTTATACCAATGGTTTGACATATCCTTTGGTATAATGTATATTTTCAAACATATACCAACGATTTTTTAGAAACCGTTGGCATATGTTTTTCCCTACAGCATACATCCCTACGATTTGGATAAATTTTTTTATATATTATACTAATGGTTATCCAACCTTTACCAGAAGTTTAGAACCATTGGTAAAGGATTCATTTCTAGTAGTGTTGAACACATTGAACTAGTATCGAACGTTATTCCTGATACCTTACTCGAAGTGTCAAACCATCAATTCCTCTTTACCAAGATATATCAATGAAAAATGATGAAACTCTGTAAGGCATGTTGAATATTCCATAATTGTCAACGCACACTTCTCTATATTGATGAAATAATTAGACAACAATGCTCTCAGAGTCTCAATAAAAAAGTAATAATAGAATCTAGTTTGTAGATCACTGAAAACCATTCCTCACATCATGTCATCCTGGTTCAAAACATTCAACCATCACTTTTTTAATCCTAGAATAATATATGATGTGAGATTCACTCTCCTCTCATGTTTTGTCCCAGGAATATCTAATATTAATAGATTATCCTCAATCCATAGCTCAGCATCCTATAGATCTCCATCCCCGAAAACATTTAAGGATGTTGTTGCTAGAAGACATATGTGATCCCTTCCATAGACAAGTCAAGTTGTGGTGCTCCCTCAAATGTTTTCATAAATCATAAAAACCCATTGTGGAACTATGACTTAGCACCTATGTTTGGTATGACTTCTAGTGACTCACCTAGAACTAATGAAGGATCCACTGGTAATCCATGTCCCATAGCCATTGGATCATAGTCATTGCCACCCTCCTAGCGTACAACAAGAGGTCATCATGGTGGCATGTCTCTACAATTCCAAACACATACCTCAGAAATAGTGGTATCAAATAAAATTAGATAAAAGCATATGACAGGTCAAAACCTTCCCATAGATGGATCATACCGCATATTCTTCTCCTAATTCTATAACTTGTAAAATGATATAATCATAAAAGTCACTAAATACACTTCTTACTACCCACTCCAAAGTTGGGTCTAGGTCATGATCTCTATTTTTACCATGTTCCATTTCATTTAATTCATATTTAGATAAAAATTTCTCTATTAAATGGTTGAACTAAATTTTATGTCACTTATAATCCATAAGGGACCATACACCTCATGAAGCAAATTATAATGCCCACATAATTCATACCATAACAAATTCCATTTCACGTGACCAAAGGTCTATGACTCAATATTCCATAGTTGACAACATTGGGTATCTACTATATCCTAATTAGGAAAATACTATTTGGGTTAATATAGTCACAATAATTACAAATCATGTATTCTTAGTTCCTTGTACAAAATAAATATCCAATGATAGGAATACCAAATAAGTCACATATCAAAAATTCATGCAGTCAAGCAATGCATCCTATATGACATGGAATAATTCATGGAATGTGATTTCTAATATGTTCTATAAATGACTCAGGATATCAATTCCCCCATATAATTTAGTTTAAATGAATTATAACCCTCAATATTACAAATGAAAACATCAAAAATCATTTTTTTCACCCAATTGTGGAATCAAATCGACTGTAATATCCAAAAATCAAAAAAAAATCCATTACAAGCAATTTGGATTTTTCCTATATGTGGGTTATCTACTCCAATGTGTATCTCATTAAAAAATTATAACTCCTTCAAAATAACCCTTCTATTGTCGTAAAATTGTGGACTGAGAAAAAAACCCATAAGATACCACTTTATAACATCCCAACCCAAATGCCACTAAATTGTTCCCTGATCAGGTGGGTGGCATGACCTCAATCGCATCTCTCTTAATGCTAGAGGCCAGTGACTAGCTGTGGTGGCCTAGGATGTGTGCATGGGGAGACTATTTCCTATTTACTAGGGTGTATCACATTCTATATATAGTTTACTCAAATTAAAGACTCGTTATAGAAATTAATATTCATCAAAAAAACAAACTATGTTTAGTAGACCTGTAACCCATATCAGCGGAAACAAAATAATAATCTAACATTAGATAAATATACAAAGATAGATATATATGACAATTGTAGAATTAATCTAAAATACAAGAATATATTTCGTGCCATGTGTGCATAAATAAGCCAAAATAGGTATACATGAGTTAGTATAATACTTTCCACAAAATATAAAAAGGAAAAAAACCCTTATCTTTAGAGTGAAACATGAGACACAACTTGGACCTATTCTTCCCTACTCCTAAGTAGAGCACAATTTAATAATTTTATAGTGGTTTTTTCCCAATTCCTACATATATCCATATAGTCTATCCAGGTACCCAACGGTGGCCCATGACAGTGTGTGAGATAAAATCCCATTATTCGACCAACAAAATTGTCTATAGAATTCCATGTTATCCAATATAGTTTAAGAAGTGTGAAATTTATATCAAATGTATAACCAAAAGGCAACAAGTTCCATGGAATATGTAGAGTATAATGTTGACCAGTCTAGCGAACAATTCTCCCTACAAAGAAAGGGGTCAACCTCCTATAACAAGGGAGTAGTAATGAAAATGGAAATAAACACCCCGGCCATGTCATATACATAGTTTCTAATACCATCCACATCCACACTATATAAACTATATATTATATCAACCAGGGCCATTCGGTATAACCATACGTGCCATATAAAACATGGTCGATCCATATAATCAGAAGTGTCACAATATCCATGACTAAGCGGTATAATCAAAATTTTCAGACCCTATGGGGCTGGATCCAATTCTTATGAACCATGGAATCCTCATCGAGTCCAAGGAGTATCTCGATTGAAACTTGGTTAGACTTGAATTGGGGTCTGTGTAGCTTGTCAACAAACCATGTCCACTGTGATCCTAAATAATTTACATCCATGGGGTAGCAAGGCACATGTCATCCCACAATATCAAGACCAAAGGAGAAATATCATCCAATGAATCCACTACCACTATCATGACCAATTTTTCATCACACCCATGGCATCATATGGAAACATTAATCATTCGATTCAAATATCATTTCTTATTAATCACAAACCATGAGTTCTTCCAACTCTAATAACCACTTCCATTTTAATAGTTAAATCAATTTACATCGTGTGTCACATGGAGGAGAAGGAAAAACAAGTTATTATCAATCAATTCAATTCATTTCAGATTACTCTAACGATCCAAGAAAACATGTACACCCAATGGGTGTTAAAAGTGAGGGAAAACTCATATGAACACCTTGTGGTAGGCCAAGGATAGGAAAACAACCTCCAAAAAATCAGTGGGACTAGTGGGAATCCCTAACATATTATAATTAGTTCAATTAAATTATTCAATTAATTAATGGGGAATCACTGGAAATTCTGGCATATTGCAAAATGGAAACGACCTCTAGAAAGCACCAAACAACATGGGAAAAGTATAGACCACCTACCATTGATCCGTAGTAGAGCAATCATCTAGGATTATCTTCTAACTCAATCTAGATAAAGAGAAAAAGAAAAATGGGAAAATAAGATGGAAATATACATATTATCATATACCTAAATAACTATGTGGATATTAAGACAAATATAGAACATCGAATCAGGAATGAATAACTCACTGGTGAAATTCCAATAAAACTGATGGCATTCTATTCTGAGTTCCGAGAGACAAATAGGATCAAAATATATTTGAAATTCTCAAAGGAACTATCCCAATGTATGTATTATTTATTGAAAAATAATATTAAACTAGTATTATGTTTTAATTGTTTTCAAGGTAAAAATGATCATTTTGCCACAAAAGTGTTGGGCCACATAGTTTGGCTACATAATTTTCCAAACTCTTCCCCAACCATAAACCCTTATCTACTTTAGGGGGAACCCCACATAGTTAGTTTTCATGATTTTCATATCAATGCACAAACCATGTCTCGTCCCACAATAAAACATTGCATAGGTGTGAATCTCCTTTCATATTATTTTATCAAACTGTACGGCTCCTGGATCCCTCTGTCCATCCCCACATAGATTCATCAAAACGTACAAAATGGATCGCATAGATTCTTCTAACCATGTGGCCCTACTTTTTTTCTCTAATAGTTCGGTTCTGGGATCCAAACATTCCATAAAACCCATAATACCCCCATGAACCCAGTGGGTATTCACATTAGGCCATGAAAAAACAATAAAAACAAAATTATAGAGATTTCTACCTCATACTAAAACCTAGTATCTTATATAGATGAATCAATATTATCATCATACAACAAGTTTGTATAAAAAATAAACATATTTAATTTATAGATAATCATCATGAAGAATATTATTAACCATTATCCATATTTTCATTTGATATATCAATAATCTTATTCTTTGATTCATTCTATTGCATATGTTTTATTATTATCATTATGGGGAACCATGTACATCATTCATAATTATATTACCTATAAATTTTCTTATTATTCCTAATATTGTTATATATATTCTTCATTATTAGATGATTTATTAAATTAAATATATTTTTTATAAAAATAAAAATCACATTCTTCCTTAGAATCATTTAATTCCAATTTATTGTCTACATAATAAGATAATTTCTCAAATATATGTATAGTTCCTTATGAAAATTGTATTTTTATCATTATTTATATTAGAAAACATTAATTAAAAAGACAATTTAATTTCTTTTTTCTTATCTGGTTATATTTTTCATTAATTAAGAACATTCATAATATAATACCTATAAATAATGAAATTGAAAAATTTTGAATCCTCCTTTATTTGAACCATTTAAATGATTATATATCCTTCTAGTTATCATTTCTCATTCAAATACCTTTATGAGAAATTTCATTATATCTTTCGAATCGTATAATATACATTACTTCATTATTCAAATTTTTTAATTATCATTAATTAATTGATAATTAATTGTCTTATATATAAAATTAATTACAATTATATGATATCACAAATTCCTTCATTTTCAACCATCTTCTCATTTTATATCAATTGGATCTTTTATTAAAAATTTTAATATGAGAAAAATATAGGATGCGATTTTTAAGAGAGATAATCACTAGGTAAACATTTTTTTATCATTTTTTCAATTACATTCCCACCAAAGATGAATAATCTAGTGTTTATCTATAATTATGAATAGATAATATAATATTTTTTAGTTGTATAAAAAAAATTTCTAGTGAATAATCCTTGAACATATTTATATCATCTAGTTTTGTTGGACATGTTTAAAGATTTTTCTATCTCATCCTAGTGTCTATATCATGAATGTCAAATATTTTCATCCATAATATATTACTTTATTACAACACGACACTCCTATAAATTCCATATTTTTGAATTGTAAGAGATATGAATTATTAATGCTTCTATTAATATCCTTATTCACCTTTTTTATGTATCATTTTATACTATTACTATAAAATAAAATTCATTCATCGTGAAATTAATAATATAAACATCCCATGAGATAATTCATACATCACCACATTCCAAATATGAATACATTTTTTATAAAATATCAGAAAACCCTTGTCATAAAAATAATTTATACTCTCCATAATAAGTCCTTCAGTTGAAGTATATTAGAGAAAAACTATACTAACTCTTTCTTCTTGAGTGTAAACTTTGGTTATGAAACTAATTGATGCTTCTATATGGAATCATTATGAGCAATGATGTTGGTAAATTACATATGATAAAATTATGTCTAACAATAATAAAATTACTCCCATGAATATATTCCATATCCTCAAATGATAAATTATAATATTATTGATTTTATATTCAAGGGAGATTGAATGGAAAATGGGATCAACTAATTTATACATTGTCCATTGACTAATTATAAGTGACTAATACATTTTGATCTATGGTAAATGTCTCATGTCAAATAACTTATGTATTATTATCAATTATAATATTTTATAAATGGATAATAGCCAAGAATGTATCTAAAAAATGATTGATCAGTAGTGATCATGAGTATTCATGAATGATTATTTTCATCCTCCTCATGTGCATTAGATCCATTGATTATGTCAATATTCTTCTCAAAAATTTGAATCATTGATTAGTAGAATTGAACATACATTTTTTTAATATTAAAATTTTAAAAAAATGTAAAAAATAAATATTTATATAATATTAATAGACATATATTATTGTTTTAAATTTTTATATATTCCTTCATTCAAATTATATTAAAGAATAAATGGTCAAATCACTTGAATATGCCTATAAAGTCCTCAACGAAATCATTCTAATATGAACTATTCTTTGGACCATTGTAGTTGATAAAATTTCATCACAACAAAGTAATATCCAACCTTTTATGTTATATTATAACTAATGGAATTAATTATAGTGTTGGATATAAAAATTACCATGTGATTCCTCAAAATCCAATTATAAATAATAAAACTAATTTAATACACTTTCTGTAATGGAATATTTTTGAAAAATATTTGTTGACAAAAACCATCATTGTTTTTTTGTTGTGCATAATAACTATTTTAGCACTAAAAAATTTGTCATCTTATTTGTTCTACCATTTTTTTGGACAATAGATAAGTAATGAAAATTAGGTAATTATGTATTCATAGTTATGAACTAATATGGTTGTATCATAATGAAATCACAATTAAAAAAAGTCATTCACATTCAATATATGATATCATTTGTATGATTTCATTTATTAAAAATGATCATTCCATTGGATTAATTAATGAAATAACAAAAATGATTTCATACGATGAATATGAATAATTTTATCAATGATTTGACATAATTTTTTTCTTATCATTGATAAAAAAATAATTTTTTGATTTAAATGATATTAAAATCATAAAGAAATATTTTGTTTTAATTATTAATGATTTTTCATAAAACATTATATGTTATATGAAAATAATGAAACTAAATTTGTAAAATTGTCAACCAAATTTATAAAACTTTTTAATAAATGGATTTTATAAAATATAAAAATTTATAAAAATTTAAAAATTAATTTCTATTAGCTTCGTTCATACTATTAAATAAACTAAATTTTAATTGGAAATATTTTTTAAAATAAAATATGGTTCCTCAAAAAATTTTAATGATGATAAATATTTTAATATTTTTAAAATTAATAAAAATATTTTTACATAAGGACCTAGATTTTCAAAAACCCCTTCTATAGTGATATGGGGTGATCAGAGGTTTCAGGGAAGGGTTGGAAGTGTGGAGTTACTATTGATATGTGAATTTATTTTCTAGTTATACGGAAGATGTTATAGTGTGTATTGAATTTTTTTGTTGTTTTCATTCATATACTCATAGAAATGATTTCTATGTAGTCTGATTGTAGTGGGGTTCATTATATTTTGTAAAAATATAGTTTTGGAGATAGAACATATATTGTGAAATGGATCTTATAGTGTGGATTCTAAATAAAGTGCTTTTGGAAAATTTAATGATTGGGAGGTAGTTGTTGAATAGTTATAGAATGAATTTTGGAACTCAAGAGGTCTGTTTTCATGACACTATCTTTTAAAATGAATCAATGGAGTGTGATTGGGTTGAACCATAAGTATTGGGGATTGGGTTTTGTGACTTTATCAACTAAGGGGTTCCTATAGTGTGTATATTTATCTTTTTCCATAACTATACCGAGGTTTTTTGGATCTTGGTCAATATAAAATATAGATTGCACCATAGAACACAAAATATTATTGGACCAGGCACCCTTGTGGGAGGGGCTTCTTTATTATACTATCCTTTTGGTGGAAACCATACCTATTGTGGTGTGGTCAAGGGGATTCCACTACACTGCTATTTAATTAATGAATATATTTATTTGGTTCCCAAATCTAAAGTGTATTATTTTATTTATTCACATTGGAACCCAATGTGACCCAAGGACCATTTTTAGAGACTTTACAACCCATTTTCTCAGCTTTATCACCCTAATTAATTAGATCATCCATTCATTATATAAGGTGTTTTTATTCTTCTTCATTTGGATTTTATCACTCTTAATATCTCTTTATATGAAATGTTAGTTTTTTTTCCTCTAGTTATCCTTGATTTTATATTGTTATTTGATAAATTATTCATGTTGGGAGGTCTATAGGGATCTTCAGATCTTCATGGGATATGTGAAAGGATTTTTATTCATGTACATCTATTCTAGAATAAATATCCTTAAAATATTTATGGAAGGGAGACTTTTTAATTATCATGTTAATATGTTGATGTGAAATTATCATTCATTGGTTATATTGGGTAAAGTTGTGCTAAAAATAATTAAAATAATCAGAAAAATTAATAATTGAATTATAAGGTTGGGGTGATTTAATATTTTGTTTCTTCATTATTTATTTCTCTTGATACTTTATAGGTAGTGTATTAAATGTTATGAATTTTTATTATTGTTTATATCCTGATTAAGATTCATAAAATAGGATATAAAATGTTAATATATTAAATATGATCAGACATGTGAAAGAGTAATCTTAATTTAACTAGTAACCTTAATGAAATTTTTTATTCAAAAAAGTGTTTCCAGAAACCTGTGTATAATTGCTTCATAGTTTCTCATTACTTTTGAATAAAAGTTAATTATTTTTTAAACCAATTAATAATGAATTATTTAATTCAATAAGAAAATAAAGCCAACATATTATGTAGAAAAAGTTTTAGGGATGACAAATCTCTTATTTGTTTGTTAAAGGATAGAATTCCTTGGAGTTATGGTCATCATTTCCCATTTAATTTTACTATTAAAACATATTAATTCATTATATAATATAGTATGGTAGATCCTTGAAATTATTTCTAGTGTGGGGTTTGGTATGGGTAGGATATATTTTACATGTTGATATTGAAGATTTATTATTTACTTGGTTTGGGAAGATTTTGATATTTTATGGAATAGGATGAGAGATAGGCTTTCATTTTCATTTTGTTGTGATGGATTGTTATGTTGGTTTATTGGTTCTATTTGAGAGTTGGGTTCTACCAATGTATTATTTATTGACATTTGTTTCGAGGTCTAGATTATGGATGATTGTTTTTTATGGTTTCTAAATACCTGTTAAAGATGTCTCATTACTCTATGAGTGTATCTCCTTGTGGTAGATTATGATGAGTCGTAGAATTCCCATTTATTTAAAAATAAATGTATTATTGAATGAAATCATGTGATGTGTGTTAATGAAATTAGTCATGATATGTGATATATCAGATGATAACCATGGGATGGTTTGAGTGAATACTTAGAGACCATGGGATGGATATATAAAAATTGAATGTGGACTATTAAGATTGTTATCATGTTTTTAGAAAAATTGATTAAGTAATAATTTGAAATAGGTTTCATAATGAATGAAGGATATGTAATTATTATAAAATTAATATGAAAAATGAAAAACAATATTGTTTCTTGTGGTTGTATATGGAGGCTATTTAACTATGATTTAGTATTGGTAACTGAGTGTCATGATTAATTATTCCTACAGTTGGATATTAATCTAGGTTGTTTCCCTCTGTGTGGTTGTGTGAAACATATTCTTATATTTTAATAATTCATAGGTTTCACCAACCAATTCAAGTCAGAAACTCTTGTACAAATGTTTTT
The DNA here is from genome assembly GCA_963277665.1 of Viscum album. Classification (NCBI taxonomy): domain Eukaryota; kingdom Viridiplantae; phylum Streptophyta; class Magnoliopsida; order Santalales; family Viscaceae; genus Viscum; species Viscum album. Next base: position 470,605,205 of record OY728156.1, on the reverse strand, counting down.
TGTATTGTATTTTTATTCAGCATTCAGTTTAGTGGAGGTGTATGGTTGAATTCCATTTCTTTAATTCTATATCCTTAAATATAGCATTATGTGTGTTGAATAGAGCATTTAATGGATTCATTTATGTCTTACATTATTATATGGTCTCTGGTGGTACATGGATTTACTATAAATGTGTCTATGGGATATAGTGGGTAGAGGGTTATATGATACACTGGTATCTTATCACAGTGACTACAGTTCCCCACTGGTGTACATGAATGGGTTCTTAAGGACTATTGTATAATTCATGATGTAAAAAACTATAGTGGATTCTAGTATTAATCTTAGTTATGGATTCAAGGAATATGTGGACTTATACCAACATGAGATGTGGGGACCTATGTTGGAATGGGGTAGGTAAGGTAGATTCCTTTCCATCTTCAGAGGTGATGTGACTTCTAGGATGTATGGGAGAAAATTATGTATGGATTTGAGGAATGAGAGATAAAAACTAATAGAGAAGTGTATAAAAGGGTACATTCCTTATATATATATTCATTCAAGATGGGTTTTGGGGGATCATACTATGTGAACATGTATAATAACCATAAATATATAAACAATTATTAGGTCTAGAGGATTTTTTAGTGATCAAATGGGTGTTTCTAGGTGAAATTTATTATTCAAGAGCTATCACAGTTCATGGTCACTACCTTGCCTTTATTTTGGAACATTTAGTAATTTTAATTTTGAATTTATTTACATTATTTCTTGGGATTTCATTATTATTTATTCTTTGGATTTTAATTTGTTATTGGAATTACACCCAATTTTACGAATTCCTTAACCTCAGTGTTACTCACCATCCTATATCCCATTGTAGATGGGATTTAGGGGTTATTCTCATCTTCACTACCAGACTTGTATAGGTACCAGATAAGGGGATATCATGACCGAGTTGTAAAAAAACTTGATTGAGAGGTAGTATTGTGTTTGGATATATGAACTGGAAACGATTATATGGTATATTAGGTAAAATAATAGCTACACTTAACATGTGACATAATTAATGGTCATTTGTAATAAAACATGTATTTTGGGAACCTTATGATTTGTTGAATGATCCTTTATGTTTTCTAAACATGTTAAAATAAGTGAAGCTTCATACTGGTTAAATACCTAGGTACGGATTATGTATTATAATTTTCTATATGTGATTTTTAATAGGATAGATAATGGGAATTAATTTGATAAGGAATAAATTAATTAATCATTAATAATGTATATTTTGAATTTATTAGTTCATAATGTTTTTTATTAATCAATACGGGCACTATTTCTATGTCCCCATCATGTTTGTTTTGTTGATGTTCATTATGATTCACCCTAAAATCATAGTATGGTGGATTTAGTTTATGACAATTATTATATATGGACACTCCCAGAGTTACAACACAAGGTTTGGAAGAATTACAATGGATTTATTTCATTTTAGGAGACTAAGACCTATTTAGAGGTTGCGGTTATCTCTTTTCGTTTGATCAGTTATTTAAGGGATCAATAGGGTTCATTGGAGGGAATGATGTTGTGTGGTATAGCTTGTAAGTAGTTGTTCTTATTCTGTAGGGATTACAAGGATCTTTATATTTCTTGGGATATGTTTTTTATCAGTTTTAGGCTATGTTTTATTTTTCAACAATGAAGGTTACTTTTTGAAAAGATATCTGCACTCTCCACTAGTAGAATTCATGTGGGGGATTAGTATCTGTTATAAAACCACATTCATTATGATTTGGACTTTATTATACATGAATAGGAAAGTTTCAAGGATTTTATGGGTTATTTGTATGCAATGATACAATATCAGTTCACCCCATTCATGTTTCCAGCATATCTTGAGGAGGTTGTGGGGGTATAGTTTCTAGAAAGAGTATTGGATAGAACCATATCTTTATGGCAGGGGAGTCCTTAAGTAACATAGAGAAATATAGTTTTGTCTAGAAGTTCCCATTTACCTAGTCTTATAATGAATCATATATTACTAATTCTGTTTAGTAATTATCATCCCATTTCACTAGGTCTTGTTGTTCTCAAACACATTCCAAAATATTAGGTGTGGTTTTTTATTCCCTTTGGTGGTCATGGGAAACTGAATATTGATTATATGACCATATTTACTATTATTTATAGATTTAGTGACCGTCTTCAAGCTCAGTTAATGTAGATGTTTCTTTTAAGGTATCTGCACTAGTAGGGTTCTCTAGTATTGATCAAAAGAGAAAAGACAAGGTGGTACAAAGATAGATTTGTGATAAACCTCATACTATGTGATAGCCAGTAATGCATCGATATGGAGGTGGTTGTTATCAAATCTAGTAATGTAATGGAGTAAGATGTAGTATGATTGATTATATGTGTTTCTAATTCTAACCTATCAAGATTTCCTGTGGGGTATTATCTGATAATATTCTACATATTTTTATATATTATTTGATTAAGGCGATACACACTCCTTTGTTGTACCCATACTAGTCCATTCATTGGGACTTGATATGGATATAATTACAATTCCATTAGATATTAATATTCTAGATAAATAATGATAATTATAGGCTGATATGTGAAGAAATTATGATTTTATGCTAGGTATACATCTCTCTTGGGGGGATTCCTTATGTTTTTGGATACTCCTATTCAACTTAAATCACGTCAATGATTGTAAGAAATTTTTTATAACTATTTTTGATTGTATGTAGAGGCTCATTGTAGTCTATGAAACATAAATGAATCTCATTTTCATTGTGAAAAAAGAACCTATGATTGGTTAAAGGAATATTGAGTCCCATTCATCCTTGGTGGATGGAATGATATAGGGATATATAGATATTTAGCTATTAGATCATTTAATTGTTGTAGAAATGTAATTTTATGTCCTTCCAAAAAAGGTCAGAACCCTACCTTGTCAATGTGAGATCATGATTGGGATATAGTTACAAATGAGTGTCTCTCTACTATCGATTCCCCTACATTATTTGACAACTTATAAGTTGTGAATTTTTTTGATTCATGTTGATGGTCATTTTTTGATAAGATACATTCATCATAGAGTCTCACATTTGGGTGATGAATCTATATTTTCATAAATTTAAGGTTCTAATTTTTTTATTGACAAGTAATTTTAACCTTGTAATGTTGAAGAATGGTTATCCTCTCCCAAAAATTGATGATTAACTCAATCAACTCACGATATAATTTTAATTCTTAATGGTTTATTTGTAATGAGGATATCATCAACTATGAGAGAAGGATAAGGATATATATAAGGCTAATTTTATATTAAATAATTTGAAATATGAGTTCCTTATGATGTCATTCATTTTTTTTAAATCTCTATTTATGTTCATGGGACTAATGAAATCCTTGTTCTATGAATTTTTTAACCAGTTCATGGTGGATTTTATTAATGAAATCCTTTTGTTTATTATATTCAAAAGAGGTGATCTATTTTGGTAGTTATTCAACATAATAAAATTATAATAATGTTATGGTATCATTTGTATTATACATATGGGGTTACTTTTTTTGGCATGTTATGTATCAGGGGATATTTTAATAGATCATTAAAAGGTTTAGGAAGTTGTTTTTTGAGTAGCCCCTATGTATGTTGAAGAGGTAAAAACATTCCATGGTATTTTGTGCTATTACTTGTGTTTTTTATTCTACAAATATTGAATTGTGACACCCATGAATGCTTCAATAAGTGATTGTTCTTTTTTCATGTGGCCTGGATATTTCTAAACTACAATCAAGTATAAAATGGGATGTTGTTCAGTTAATTGGTTCATTTTTTTCTAAATGATGGTGTTGTGTTTTAGGTTTATTATGAAATTTTTCTTTTTATATTGAGTTGTGGGCTAACACAAAATAAAGATGTTATCTATTATGTTCTATAGTAATAATGGACTCAATAATGTATATACACCACCCATTATCCTGAGCTTATTTAATTAACTATTTCTATGATGTCTTAGATGAATTAACTCATTTAGGGTCACTTTTTGTTCTTCATAGATCACAAGAGTTTGAGGCAAGTAATATACTAGTATGATCATAATTTTGGGTTGTGACGGTAGATAAAATTCATTCATTATTATGAATTTTAGATTTCCTATATAAATATTAATAAAAAAATGACATAAATGTTCAAGATGTATGTCATGTATTGATTATTTTCATGAGTCCAGTGATGTTTAAAGGGTAATGGAGGAGGTCTATGTGATTCACCTTGACCTGAGAGAATATGATTATGGAGGATTTATTTACTATATATTAGTGTATTTATCTTTTGTGTTATATGTAGAGGAGTATGAAATGGTTTATTTTTATGTGTATGTATTGTGAGATAAAGTTATCTATGGTGATTATCTTAAAGGATGGACTATAGATGGTCAGTATCATGTGTTATTTTATGAGATGATATTTCTCTTATAATAAATTCATGATGTTTTCATTAATGAGTTATTTATTTCATACATGGTTGGATATACTTATATTTCTATGATATATTTTACTTGGAAATATAGTTTGTGTTTTATAGAATGAAATTATATATTGTAAAAAAATTCTCTTGGTTTTTGGTTTTTCATAAGGTAAAGGATGAACACCTTGATCCAAATGGGTTTTATCACCAACTTCAAGCTCTCAAAAAGAATTTGGAGGATATCTAGATGGAATTAATCATTAGGTTTCCTCAATTCAATATAGGTTTTGATTCCATATAGATTATCATATACCGCATAATAAATTCAAATAGCTCTATAGCAATTTTGGATTCATTACTTTTAGAGGTTTTTTATGCTAGTATCCTGATGTGTTGGTGAGGATTCATGGGGTTCTAAATATGGTATTATTTGATCATGATACCCATTCTACCACTAGAGTTTATAGATGTATTCATCATGCTTTAAACTCTCAGTTATGAATTAGCACTACTTTTTATCTACTAAATAATGTTCATATAGAGTGGACTATTCATACTTTAATGGAAATAATATATGTCTGAATTTTTCATTCTAGAGGTCTGGGATGAGGAAAATATCCATAGTGATATTCTCATAATATAAAAATTATTACACCACTATTTCTATGGCCCCATTAAATGAATTGTATGGCCAACAATTTCAATCTCTGTTATGTTGGTCAATAGATGGAGAGTTAGTTATTCTTATATTATAATTGGTTAAAAGAATGATTGATATTTTAAATGTGGATCGCAAATAAATTAATGAAGCATGGGATTATCTAATGTCCGAGGATAATCCTTGGATGAGGCCTCAAGAGTTTGAAGATAGAGATATTGTGTTTATTAAAGTATTTCATCATATTGGTTACTGTAGGTTTGGTCATTATAGTCAGATTTATAATAATTTTGTTAAACCTTTTGTGGTGGTAGTTCTTCCTGGGTTGTATCATTTCAGTTATCACAACTCCCATAATTGATATGGATTGATGATGTCTTTCTTTTGACAGAGTTTCACTAGTATCATCATGATAATTTGTATATCATTAACATGGTAGATATTAGAGTTGAGGGTGATGAGACATTTTTGGAGTCTCCTAATGGGATTTATAACCATTTTGAGAAGGTGTTGTGATGTTTTTTTTCTAATTTGTTTTATGTTATCTGGAGACATGATGGCTTGGAAGAGAACACTTTATATCTGGAGTCACATATGTATGTACAATAGGGGTGATATGGTAGTTTTTTGGACTTTAGTTTAGTGTAAAATTGTATTTGGATTTTGTATTTATTGTTTTGGTTCAAGGAATAATGGGATGGGTATTTATATTGAGGATGAATTAACATTGGTCGGGTGATTGTTGGAATTTTGAACCCCCCACCCCCGCCCCCACCACCCCGGACACCTCCCACCCCCAGGAAAGACCCCCCCCCCCAATCCCCTGGACACCCCCATTGGACATCCCCCACCGCCTGCACACCCACCCCCACCCCCCACCCCCCAGACACCTCCCACCCCCTCGATATCCCCACCCCCTCCCCACCACTCCCCTGGACACCCCCCATTAGACATCCCCCACCGGCTACACCCCCACCCCTGGGACAGATCCCTCCCCACACCCCCTAGCCACCCCCACCCCCACCCTCCTTGGACACCCCTCACCTCCCATGCACATCCCACCCCTGGACACCGCCCTCACCCTAGGACACCAGCCCACCCTTTAGACACCCCCACCCCCACCCCCACCACCACCACCCTAGACACCCCCACCCCCCACCATCCATGGACACCCCTCACCGCCCATGGACACCCCCACCACCGCCACCACCTCCACCACCCCTATATGCACCCAACCCCTCCCCCCCTGGACACCCTCCAACCCTTGGATAGCCCCCACCCACCCCCTTGTATATCCACTTGAACACCACCACACCTCCTAGACACCACCACACCTCTTAAGTGATTGTCCCAATTTTTAATTTAGAATTAACAATGTAGTTTATTTCCTCTTTCCCTAATTACATTTTCTAAGTAACCCATAGAGCCTTATAAATAAAATTTTTCTTGTTTTGATAAATTGAATTCTTCATATTTTGATAAATTTAATGGGTTGTTTGGAATGAAATGGGTAATAAATGATGGTTTTCCATTATTAATGAATAAAATGATTCTAAAAAATATTACCATAAGGGGCTGCCCGAGGGGTAGGGGGTTGTCCCGGTGTGGGGGGCCTGTCTAGGTGGTGGGATTGGTTGTCCAAGGGGTAGGGGATGTAGGGGGTAGGGGACTATAGTGGTGTCGGGAGGGTGGTATGGGTTTCCAAAGCCGGGGTTTTGGTTTTCCAGGGGGTCAGGGTGGGGTGTCCAGGTGGGGGGTGTGGGGTGTCCAAGGAGGGGGTGGACTATCCAGGTGGGGGGGGGGGGTTATCCAGGTGGGGCGGTCAGGGTGGGATATCTAGGTGGGGTGGGGGGATGTCTTGGTGGGGGTGGCGAGGGTGGGGTGTCTTGGTGGGGGGTGGGGTGTAATGCCCCGACCCCAATAACCCAGAATCAGTTCATTATTATATAATTTTGGTATGATACAAGGAATCATGTCCCGAAATACTGATCAGTTTTGTAGCCTTGTAAGTACTAGATACATACATAAGTTTTACATTACACCATGAAATAAAAAAACAAAATTATCTCCCCATTGAACACTCTTATATCCCGTAGAATATTCCTATATGTTTATCGTAATATAATTATTTTCATCCTGGGAAAAATAAAACATAAGAAAGGGTTTAGCTCAGATTCTCATTAAGGATAACAATATAGTAGAAAGTATCATAAATAAGAACAAAAATTTAAGGAAATGTATAACACTAGAACACAAGCCTTTTTAACTTAAACACCATCATAATATGGAAAATATAAATCAAATAATTCCATTTACTTATTCACATGAATATTATACTATTCTAATAATCACATTTAATATCAATATCCAATTTCATAATGATGTAATTCATAATTCCAGACATCATAACCACATATTCAAGGCCTTGTGTCAAGACTACAAAAAAGATTTTGTCAAGGCCTTGTGCTAAGACACTAGTCTGTCTCATGAGACCTACCGATTAATAGAGGAGCTATAGAGGGATCCACCCATCACATACTAAGTCCAAGGCATTCCTCGTATGAAATGGTGAAATATAATATAATCATTCTTATTAAAACTAGCATATGAAATGTCAATATTTTAACCACAAACAATGAATGGCATAAAAATAGCACATCCATTGTCAAACATAACTCATTAAATACAATATTTATGATTGTATTATGACAAATCAACCTCAATCATAAGGAAAATATACTGATGGATATTGTCATAGATTAAAATAGTCATTAAATCTCTTTGAGAGAAATACCCCCTGTTCTTGAAAACATTTAAATGTCACTCTATTTATCAAAGAAGTTGTTTAAAATAATTTTTTGAATCAAAGTGTCCCATGCCACATTGAATGTTTTAAAAGGAGTTTTAATTTCAAAATATTTATGTCTATATAATTAAATAATTTAGACCATTTTAAAAACATGGAAATTAATGAGAATGATTTAGAAGAATAAATATTTAAAACATTTAAAACAATATTTTAGTTTAAGAGTTCATAACCAAAAAAGAGACTCTTGAATACAAATAATTGAGGAATAACATTAATAAAAACATTATAATATCATTAGAATAAAGATATTCATGATATAATATTTAAAAGGATAGTATATACACTATATAAAAGTGAATTGGTGCATAACGACAAAGAGGACTCAAAGGAATGTAAATTGAGACAAAATACCTTAAAAAGAAAGTATCCTTATATTAAGGATAAATTAGTGAAATAATAATTTTTAAAAATTATAAATACACTCAATATAATTAGATATTCAGTTTAAAACAATTATATTGCATTCAAACATATTCTTGTAAAAACTAAACCAATGACTTGGATGTTTAACTCAATGAATGGAAATTGAGTTAAGATTAACCTTAAAAACTTCATATAAATGGAATATGAATTTATCAATGGAATGATTATGCATATCAAAGGGATATCCATAGAAAGGGTAGTGGAGATTACTATAAAAATAATAAATAGTGATTCCACAGATAATATTGGAGTAAAATAATCAATGAAGTATGCGTAAATCACAATGAGTAGAAATTGAAATTTGAATTTTCTTTACAGATTTGGTAACTTACGAATCATACAGCCCATGAAAAAAGTATCATACAATGAGGATGTAAATACAAAAAAATTAAATTATATTTAACAAAGAATAAAATCATTGGTATTACATACAATTCACAAAAAATAAATAGTGGCAATATAGCAATAATCTCACAGAAATAAGAAGTGATATTAAAATCCCTTACCACGTTGTAATCAATCGATCCATATGACCAAAAGTTAATAACCACTAAATGAATCATAGAATACCATGAATACAAAGAGAATCATGATAATATATATCAAATGGTAGTACACGATACACAACATGCAATAAATAAGTGGTGAACAATGGAAATCTCACGGAATTGAAAGTGAAATAAGAAACCCCTTACCTTTTACTTTTCCTTAATATAGGGTTGGTTAACCTCTTTTATAATGGTTAAATAATTGTTATTAATTTATACATGAACCAAATACATAAATACGATATCATATATGATCTTCTAATATTTCTTTGTTTATAATATTTCTGTAGTATCAGGGTCTCGGGTGTTAACTTATTCATTTTACTTTATATACATGGTTATGTAAGCCATTTTTGTTATGGATATGATGTATTTTATTCATATTTTGAATAAAATTATGTTAATAAAAATTATTTTTAATCCTAAAATAAAAATTATTCTTGAATGATTGTGATGGGGAATGAATCTCATCGTGTTCATAGAGACGGTAATCCGTACGTACGCACGAGCGACAATATCATTATATTGATCGTGAAATCATATACAATTTTATGGTATATAATATATACATAATCATTAACATTTTATATTTATTATTTACATTATTTTTACTCATTATTATACACATCCAAATAATTAAGTGTTCTAATGACAAGCTACACGACGACATGGAGATGGTAAGCCGTACGCACACACATTTGATGAATTTTTCATTCATATGATGGATAGAATAATGAAAATGTTTGTAAAAATTTTATAATAACAACAAAGTATATAGAAGATACTAGAGTTGTTATTTTAGAATGGAAACAACAAAAAAAGAGGAAATGTAAGAGGAATATAACTTGAATGGGGTGATTAAATATTTACCTCTTCTTCAAGTTCTTCCTTTTGATTTGATAAAAAGGGATATGTAGGTTGGCATTCGGACCAAAGTAATGACTCTAGGATGACGGGGGAGAAGTTTTTTGGATATTTGGGTAGGGTTGGGTGGATACAATTGGCTTTGGAAGTGTGAAATTTGGAAGAGGGGAAGTACCCTTTTATGAGAGAGGTGAGGGTCACTTTAGGAAAAACATGAAATATTACTTTATAATAAAATAATTTCCGGTTTCTAATGGATAAAGAATGATTTATTTAGATAATAAGGTGGGTATGGGTAAAAAATATTTAAACCAATAGGTTTTAGACATGTTCAGGTTACCATTTTAACTTTATCTTGTAGATTTGACTCACAGTTAAATAGTTTAACTTTTACCATGACTTCTGGTATTGTTACACTATATGGTTAATAAACATACTCTAAACTGCCAAAAGAACTTCAAGTGTTTCATTAATGAAAAATATAATATTATTTTCACCCTTTTTTGATCATTATATTTTTAATAATATTATATCAACCAATAATATAATATTTATTTTAAAAACACATTTATGCCAATTGTGACATTTTTTAGTTTTTGGTTTTTTTGAAAATTATAACAGCATGATTACATTGGAAAAAATTATTTAATCAAAACAAACATGTCATATTAACCTATATAATTAGTTTAATTCATAAAAATTCCCAAATTACATTTATTTATATATTTATAATATCAATTATTTTAATCATTCATTAATAAGGTGATTAATGCATCATCATTGTGTCATAAATACATTTAGTTATTTAACGTATAGAAATAATAAATAAAATACCATTATGTAGGAAATATTTTTATATTTATAATGAATATTTTTAGTCAAATTTATATTATCTATAATCCTATATTAAAAATGGTGTCGATATTAGACATCAAATTTAACTCTTTTAAATCTTCTTTTTATAAAATAATAATAATTTTCCTAATCTAATCCAAATGAATCAAAGAGGATCATATTTTATTTCTAAGGTTTTTTTGGTCTAATTACACTTATCCAATTGAATTAGAACATGTGTTAGGGTAATTATAATAACATTTTCACCCTTAATTACAGTATTTACTTTTAACCGTAGTAAATAAAAGTTAAAAGTTACTATTCACCAAAAATTATTTTCATCTTATTAAACCAAATTTTACATAATTATGTTAATTTTTTCTCTAATATTTTTCAAATTATACTCACAGAAGTGGTAAAATTATGTTTTAGGAAAAATTTTAAATTCTCCAACATGGTGGGTAAAAGACGGTTAAAAGTTCAATAAAATTATATACATATAATTTTATTATAAATTAACTCCAATGAATTAAATTTAACTTATATAGGTATTATATATCTATTTTGAAATAAAATAAATTTATGTAAAATAAATAATTATTTAAATAAAAAGGTTGTTTTAATTTATAACGTAGTGTTTTTCACTATTCATCAAAAAATGAATGTTTTCAGAAAAAATACCAAAAATTCACCGTAAGATGATTTTGATATTCTGAATTAAAAAATGAATTACAATTTCCCAAATTAAAAACATATAAGTTGAATTAATAAATTTAAAATTAATTTCTGTTGTCGAAATCGAAAATCGGGTTTTCAAGAAGTAAAAAGTATCAAAAGATTGACATGTGTTTATGTCAAATTTAAATGCAAAATTACATATAATGACTTCAATTTTATAAAATTATAAATTAAAATATAATCTAATTATTCTTAAAACCATTCAAATGCCTAATTTAACCCTATAAATTATTTTAATTAAAAAATTTGTTTTTAATTAAAATTTAGTATTTTTCAGTATTCAGCAAAACATGAATGTTATAAAAAATGTACCAAAATGTTATTCAAAATAAATATTTATGTCTTGATTCTACGGAAAATTTTAATTTTATTAAATTGAAAATATAAAAGTTTCAAATATTGGTTTTAAAAAGGGATTTCTATTAGAAGGTGGTAAATTTTCATTTTTTAAAAAAACTTCTTTTATCTAAAAAATAAATTTGTTCTTATATTATGTATAAAAAACACATAATATGGATTATAAAATTATATGTAGTTTATAAATCATAAAATTCAATTAATAATATTCATAAAATCTTTTTGACGACTAGTTTGGTAAGTCATGGTGTGCTAAAACTCGGTGTTACGTGTAGCGGAAGCTATTAAATTACATTAAAGAAAATAAAATACTATGAAATCTTGAGGTTTTACATTATTCCCCCATTTTGGAAATTGCATCATCACAATTCTAAAATTGGGCTTGGAAACTTCAATGAAATTCCCACAGCGGATACAAGTCAATAAAACTATCACTTTAAAAGAAAGAATGATAAGTACAAAGGTCACCCGAGATAACCCATACTAGGATTCCATGTAAGAAAACAAGGATATGGAAGATAAACTAAGTGTCATGTTCTAGTGGAATGTGATAGAAAACATGATCAGGAGAAATTTAACCAAAATAAAACCACAAACTTGTGATGGGATAAATGGTCATTAGTTTCTTAGTAGGAAAAGTACAAGGACAACATTTTTTTAAGTTCCATTTCAAAAATATGAAATATTTATTTAAGATATTTTCTAAGAACATGAATAGATATACTTACTTTTTTATTTAGAGTTTCATCCTTTAATAGATTTATACCTCTATCTCATATTTTGTTTTCAAATTATGAGTATTCCAGATGACTTGGTTATACCTGAAGCACTAGAATCAAATTCTAAAAAATCACATGATCCACAACGGATAAACTATATATTTACTTTGTCTTTAGAGATTATTCAAAACCAAAATGGTTATACAAGATCAGATGACCCCCAAAAAAATAATCCTTTAGAAAAAAATACTAATCTTAATTTATAAAATTAAACCAACAATACCCAAAGTTCAATAAATACCATTTAATAAACAATTGTCCATAAAATCCTTCAATATAATCCAAACTAATTTTGAAACCCAAAACTTTGAATAATTTGATTATTTAGTCTTCAATGTTAAATAGTTTCTCCAAATAAAATCGACTACTCTCAAAGTCACATTCTTAACGAAATTAAACTAATCACATATTTTCTATGGTAGGTTAATAATTTCAAAAAATAAGATAAATTGCTCTAAATACACAATAAAAAAATCAATAAAAATCCACCATTAATCCTCAAATGAAGTCTCATAGTATTCTATTTTCCTTAGGCATATAGTGTTCCCAACAGAGAAAACATCTTCTAAAATAACATTTATCACTTAATCACCATATCATTTTCTTATACTAAGGATATCCATTTGAAAAAAAATAAGATCCCAAATCAACATATTATTGATAAATAAAATCATTTATGTAAAAATAATTCGTCACACTAACCAGGGACTTCACATAGTCCTGTGGTAGGTGATAAATCCCAATCACACTCCAGTTGTGGGTTTGATTCTTAGAGCTTTTTCTGACGTGACAGGTTGTCACACAGTCTGCATGTTGTCCTTTTTTAAAAAAAAAATATTTTATAAAATTCCCAAAATGATAAAAATTATTCAAAATAACCATGACATAATTTCACCACAAATGGTATCTCATACCTCGCATTTTCATCCAAAAATTTAATAACATGTAATTTCCTCAAATTCAAATATCACATGAACCCAAATTGTTATTTATAAATTTAATAGAAAAGATAATTCATCCTAAAATAGTATTTTCACATTAAAAACTTAATGGTTAGACATACAAGAGAAAATTCTTTCAAAGTAATCCTATAAACAAAGAGCACTAATACTTGTGACCATTTCACCATCCATTTATTTCCACAAAGGTTCTTCTTTGACCGAGAGTTTATCCAAAATAACAGGGCATTCACGAGGGTAATGCCCATGTCCCCTTTATTAACAAAAAATTACTGTAAATAGATTCTTGGGATAATTTTTATTTTCTTCCATATAACTATTCATTTTTCTTTAGAAATTATTTGATTTATGTCCTTATTTCCCCCACATAAATCATTTCTTTGTTCTATTGAGACACTTTCCTAGGTTTCTCCTTCCACATTTCCTGCATGATAGAAATTGAGCTTTCTTTTCTCCATGCTCTCCACTCCTGGAGCTCTTATAATTCACCGCCTTTCTCTTCTTTACTAAGTCCGGGAGTTGGTAAATATATATGTTGTAGATCATATTTCTGGAAAAATGATTTGGCATGAACACAATATCTTTCACACATATCAACAATCCATTTTGTTGCTCATTTCCACCGTTGTTCCTACCTTGTGATTCATATTCAATGTTAATATGACTTCCTTGAAATCCAATCATTGACTAACACAAGAAATCGTATTTTGAGTCATAAAATCATTTAGATAATATCATATCACCTTATTTTCAATCAAAAACAGCTTAGGATTAACTATGTTTTTTTATTCTCATCTTAAATTAAAATCCTTTAAATCATTTTGTAAATAAAAGGTGAATTTCCCTAAGCATATCCCTCAGAAGTGTCGTAACCAAGAGTGCTTCAAGGCTCGTTGTCGTGTACAAGGATACCTCAGGTCAAGCCTGAAACTCCTTTTTACAGTTTTCACACCAAGGTACATCTATGCCAGAGCTGCCTCTACCTTCTCGTATCCAAACAGTGATGTATTTCTTGGAAAAAAACATAATATTTCCATTACCAAAAAATTTTATGTTCTTCTATATTATTCCTCAATTTCTATCTTAGAGTAGTGTTTCCAAATAAGAGTTTTTTTCTAAATCTATCTTTTGAGGTTTGTACTAAACTTTCTGTGATACCAACTGTAATTCCATGACCCAAGTAACCCTGAATAGGTGCATTAATACATAACATTGGAATGATACAAGGAATCATGTCCTAAAAGACCAATCAGTTTAGTAGCCTTGGAAGTACTAGATTCATACATAAGTTTTATATTACATCGTGAAATATAAAACAACATTGTGTCCCCTTTTAACACTATTATACCACTTAGCATATTCCTGCAGGTTAATCGTAATATACTCCTTTTCATCCTGGGAAAAATAATACATAATAAATGAGTGAGATCAGATGCTCAGTAAGGATAAAAATATAGTGGAAGCTGTCATAAATAAGAACAAACATTTAAGGGAATGTATAAGACTAAAACACAAGCCTTTTAAACGTAAACATCAGCATAATGTGGAAAATATAAATAAAATAATTACATATACTTATTCAAATGAATATTATACTAGTAGAATAATCACATGTAATATCAATAGCCAGTTTCATAATGATGGAATGCATAATTTCAGACATCAAAACCACATAGTCAAGGCCTTGTGCCAAGACTACAAATAATATTTTTTCAAGTAATTGTGCCAAGACACTAGTTTTTCTCATGAGACCTACCAATGCATCGAGGAGATATAGTGGGATCCACCCATCACATACTATGTCCAATGAATTCCTCGTACTAAAGGGTGAAATATAATCTAAACATTCATATTAAAACTGGCATATGTAATGTCAATATTTTAACCAAAAACCAAAAATGGCATAAAAATAGCACATCCAATGTCACACATAACTCATTCAATACAATATGGATGATTGTATTATGATAAATAAACCTCAATCAAGTGTAAAATATACTGAATTATATTGACATAGTTGATGATAGTCATTAAAACTATTTGATAGAAATATCCCATTTTTGTGGAAAAAATTTAAATGTCACTCTATTTATCAAAGAAGTTGTTTAAAATATATTTTTGAATCAAATATTCCCATAACACATTTAATATTTTAAAAAATTTAATTTCAAAATATTTATGTCCATATAATTAATTACTTAAAACCATTTTTATAACATGGTCAATAATGAGAAAGATTTATAAAAATAAATATTTAAAATATGTAAAACAATATTTTAGTTAAAGATTTCCTAACCAAATAAGAGACGCTTGAATACAAGTAATTGATGGACAAAATTAATCAAAACATACTAATATCATGAGAATATAAATATTCATGATATAATATTTCAAAGGATAGTATATACACTATATAAAATTGAATTTGTGCATAACCACAAAGTGGTGTCAAAGGAATGTAAATTTAGACTAAATACCTTATAAAGATTGTATCCTTAGATTAAGGATAAATTAATGAAATAGTCATGTTTGAAAAATATAAATACACTAAATATAATTAGATATTGAGTGTAAATCAATTTTATTACATTCACACATATTATTGTAAAAATAAAACCAATGACTTGTATATTTAACTCAATGAATGGAAATTAGGTTAAGATTACCATTTAAATGATCATATAAATGGAATGTGATTTATCAATGGAGTGATTATGTGTATCAAAGATATATATATAGAAAGGGAAGTATATATTACTACATAACTAATAAATAGTGATTCCAAATATAATATTGGAGTAAACTAATCAATGAATTATGCGTAAAGCCCAATGAGTGGAAATTGAAATTTGAAAATCCTTTACTGATTTGGTAAATTACGAAACATACACCCAATGAAAGAAGTATCATACGATGATGATTTAAATACCCCTATATTAAATTATATTACACAAATAATACAATCAAGGGCAGTACATACACAACATAAAAGGAAATAGTGACAATATAGCATGAATCTCACGGAAATAAGAAGTGAGATGAAAATACCTTACCATGTTGTAATAAATCGAGTCGTATGACCAAAATTTAATAACCTCCAATTGAATCATAGAATAACCTGAATATAAAGTGATTCATGATAATACATACTAAATTTCATTACATAATACATGACATGCAATAAATAAGTGGAAAAAAATAGAAATCTCACGGAATTAAAAGTGAGATAAGAAACCACTTACCTTGTACTTTTCATTACTATAGGGTAGGTTAACCTCCTATATAATGGTGAAATTATTTCTATTAAATTATACATGAACATAAGGATATGATGTATTTGATTAATATACAGAAGAATATTATGTTCCAAAATATTATTTTTAATCATAATTCGAAAATTATTCTTGAATGATTATGATGGAGAATGAATCTCATCGTATTCGTCGAGACGGTAATCTGTACTTAGGCATGAGCAACAAAACCATTATATTGATGGTGAAATCATATGGAGTTAGATGGTATATCAAATATAAAGAATAATTAATGTGTTATATTTATTATTTTCACCATTTTTACTCATTATTATACCCATCCAAATAATTAAGTGTTTGAATAACAAACTACACCACGACGTGGGGACGGTAAGCCGTACGTACAGATGTATGGTGACTTGGTCAATAATATGATGGATATAATAATGAATATGGTTGTAAAATTTATATAATAGCATCATATTATATATAAGGTACTGGATTTATTATTTTATAATGGAATCAACGAAGAAAGAGGATGTGGAAAAAGAAAAGAACTTGAAAGAGGTGATGGAATAATTACCTCTTTTTCAAGTTCATCCTTTTGATTTTATCAAAAGGGGTCTTTAGGGTGGCATTATGACCAATGGAAGGACTCCTAGATGAATATAGGAAAGTTGGGAGGATATTTTGGAAAGGCTCGGTTGATCCAAATGGCTTTGGAGGTGTAAAATTAAGTGAAGGGGAATTACCCTTTTATAAGAGAGGTGAGGGTCACTTTAGGAAAAGTTTAAAATGTTATTTTATAATAAAAACATTTTCGGTTTTTAATGGATTCAAAAAAAATTATCGCGAAGCTAAAGTGGGTATGGATCTAAAAACATTCAAGCAATAGTTTTTAGAAAAGATTATATTACCATTTTAACCTTATATTTTATATTTGACTCATAGTTAAATAGTTTAGCTTTTACCGTGTTTTCATGTATTCTTACACTATATGGTTAACAAACTTACTCTAAACAACCAAGAGAACATCAAGTGGTTCATTAATGACATATATAATATTATTTAATCCCTTTCACCGAACCTCATATTTTTAGGAATATTATATCAACCAATAATATAGTATCTATTTTAAAAACTCATTTATGTCAATTCTGAAATTATTTAGTATTTGGTTTTTGTGAAAATTATAAAATAATGATTACATAGAAACAAAATTATTTAATCAACCCAAAAATGTCATATTAACATATAAAATTAGCGCAATTCATCAAAAGTCTCAAATTACATTTATTTGGATATTTATAATATTAGTTATCTTAATCTTTCATTAATAAGGTAATTATTGCATCATCATTGTGTCATAAATAAAATAAATTATTTAATGTCTAAAAATTATAAATAAAATAACATTATTAAAGAAACCATTTTATATTGTTAATGAATATTTTTAGTTTAATTTATATTATATATAGCCCTATATTAAAAAGGGTTTAGTTATTAAACTTTGAATTTAACTCCTTTATCTCTTATTTAAATATAATAATAAGAAATGTTCTAATCTAATTCAACTGGACCAAGTAGGATCATATTTTATTCCTAAGGTTGTTTTTGGTCTAATTACAATTATCCAATAGAATTAGGACATGGTTTAGGGTAATTATAATATCATTTTTACCCTTAATTACCGTATTTAATTTTATTCGTGGTAAATAAATGTCAAAAGTTACTATTCATCAACAAATTACATTCATCTTATTGAACCAAATTATACATACTGATTTCAACAATGTCTATTTGATTATTTAAATTCAACTCAAATAAGTAGTGAAATTATGTTTTATGTAGATTTACAAATTCTCTTAAAAGGTGGATAAAAGACGGTAAAAAGTTCAATAAAATTTTATACATCTAATTTTATTATAAATTGACACAAATGAGTTAAATTCAACTTATACAGGTATTATATATCTATTTTGACTTATCTTAAATTTAAATAAAATAAATAATTATTTAAATAAATAGTCGGTTTTATACTATAACGCAGTGTTTTCACTATTCATTAAAAATTGAATGTTTTCAGAAAATGACCAAAAATTATCCCTATGATAATTTTGATATTCTGAATTAAAAAATTATTTCTATTTTACTAAATTAAAAACATATAATTTTCATTAATTAATTTAAAATTAATTCCAATTGTTGAAACTAAATGTGGGTTTTTAAAAAGTAAAAACTATCAAGATATTGATATGTGTTTATGTCAAATTTAAATGTGAAATTACTTATAATGACCTACACAATATTATATGATAAAAATATAATTTATGTATACTTCCAAACCATTCAAATTCATAATTTAACCCTATAAAATTTTTGACTAAGAATGTTTTTTTCAATTAAAATTTATTATTTTCCAGTATTCATTAAAATACGAAAGTTATCAGAAAAGTACCAAAAATTTATAAAAAATAAATTTTTATGTCCTGATTCAAAAGAAGAATTTAATTTCATTAAATTGAATATATAAAAGTGTCAAATATTAGTTTTAAAATGGTTTTTCCAATAAAAGGTTGTAAAATTGAATTTTTTGAAAAATACTTCTTTTATATGAAAAACAAATTTGTTCTTATATTATATCTAACAAACACATAATATGGATTCTAAAATTTTATGGAACATATAAAATTCAAATTTTAGTTAATACTATTCATAACTGCTTTTGAACCACTAGTTTGGTAAGTCGTGGTGTTCCCAAACTCGGTGTTGCGTGTAACACAATCTATTGAATTACTTAATAGAAAATAACATACTATTAAATTTTGGGATCTTACATGGGGGTGGGATGTCTAGGTGGGGGGGGGGGGGGCTGTATAGGTGGGGGTTGTCTAGGGGGTGGGGGATGCAGGGAAGGGGGTGTGGGCCGTCCCGGGAGGGGGTGGGCTGTCCGAGGGGGTTATCCAGTGGGGGTTGGGGCGTGGGGTGTCCAAGTAGGGGTTGGGGTGGGATGTCAGGGGGAAGGGGATATAAGGGAGGGCGTGTGTGTTGTCCAGGGAGGGGGTGGTCGGTCCAGGGGTGGTAGTGGGTGAGCTATCCCATTGGGGTAGGGGGTGTGGGTTGATAGGGGGTGGGTTGTCCAAGGGGTGGGGGGTCGGCTGTCCAGGTGGGTGAGGGGTGGGTGATGGTTGTCTAGTGAGGAGGGGGTGGGATGTCTAGGTGTGGTGGTGGGGGTGTCCAGGTGGGGGGGGTATCTGGGTGGGGGGGCTATCTAGGTGGGGATGCAGGGGGTAGGGGATGTAGGGGTATGGCAGTGTGGGATGTCTAGGATGGGGGTGGGTTGTCCACTCCGATACTCTAAAAAATAGGAATCAAATATAACCAATGTATAGTTGCCTTCACACATTAAGACTTTTCTTGAAGTTCCACACCAATACTCACTCTTACCCTTCCATGAAGAAGTGATCTCTACAATGAAATCTCACTCAGGTTATTATCCACTCTCTGTATTGATCTCATACAAATTTAACACTCATACAACTCCATATCACTTGATGATATAACAAGGCTCATACTTCTCTGAGTAGTGTCCCATCGAAACATGGATCGTAAAATTTGATCTATGTATGATATTTGGTGGTCTATTTCCAATTGGTTGTGTTGTGATTTATATGTATGATATTCTTTGTTTACACCAACAGTCTTCTCAGTCATCTATAATATTCTTGAAATCATGCTACAATTGGATAATTATTGAATTTTACAACCCTAGTTTGGGGGTGGACACCACCACCCCCTTGGGCAGCCCCCCACCCCCATGGATAGCCCCCCCCCCCCCACCCCACTACATAGACACCCACACCACCCTAGATAGCCCTTCCACCCATGTAGACAGCCCTGTCACCCCCATGGACAACCATATCACCACTCTTGGACAGCCTGCCCACTCCCTCTGGTCAACCCTCCCACCCCCGGGACAACTCGTACCCATCCAGGACATCCCTGCCGCCCATATGTACAGCTCGCCCACCCACCTCGTACCCCCTAGATAGCCCTGCCACACCCTGGACAGCTCTCCCACCCCTTGACACCTCTTACCCACTAGACAGCCACCACCCCTGGAAGCCCCCCCCCCCCACCCTCGTGTCAAACCCCCCCCCATACACCCCGTACTCCATTGCCACCCCCACCCTCGTGGATAGCCCACCCACCCACCCCGTACCCCCCCCCCCCCTCCTAGATAGCCCCACCACCCCACCTGGATAACCTGCCCACCCCCTGGACACCTCGAACCCCCTAGAAAGCCCCCCAACCCCCTGGAAAGCCACCACCCACCTGGACACCCCCAATCTATTGGACAACCCTTCCACCCCATGAACAGCATGCACACCTCCTGGACAACCCGTACCACCTTGGACTAACCCCACCAGCGTGGACACCCCACGCCCCTCCGTAGACACCCACCCACCACCCCCTGGACTCCTCCATCCCCTCGGACACCCCCACCCCTAAAAAGCTCCTCCCTAACACCCCTGACCACACTAGACAACCCTTCCACCCCTATGGATAGCCTACCTACCCCCTAGACACCTCGTACCCCCTGAATATCCCCACCACCCCTGACACCCCTTAGACAACCCGTCCACCCCCTGGACACCCTGTACCCCCTAGACATCCGCCCTGGCCCCCACCCCCATAGACATCCCCCTCCCCTCCCCCCCGAGGCACTCGCCCACCACCCCCTGACACCCCCATCCCCTCGGACACCCCATCCCCCCCCCCCCTCGTCCACCCCACCCCTGGAATGCCCCCCACCCCATAGACACCCCTGATCTCAATGGATAGCCCCTCCACCCTCGTGGACAGCTCAACCACCCCCCATGGATAGCCCACCCACCCCCTGGACACCTCGTACCCCCTAGGATGTCCCCTACACCCCCATGGATAGCCCACCCACCCCTAGATACCCCACACCCCCTCGATAGCCCCACCAAGCCCTAGACACCCTACTCACCCCTAGACAATCTGTACCCCTGGACATCCCACCCCCTGGTAAGCCTCCCACCATCTGGACACCCCAGAACCCCTGGACAGCCCCGCCACCCCCGTGGACAGCCCACCCACCCCCCTGGACACCCCGGACCCCCCTTCGACAGCCCCCACCCCCATTGACAGCCCGCCCCCTGGACACCCCGACCCCCTAGACAGCCCCCTGGAAACTCTGACCCCCTGGACATCCCTGCCACCCCTAAACACCCCGCACCCCCTGGAAACCACCACCCCCTTGGTTAATGTATGTGATCACTCAAATAATCTACTAAAATATATAATTTCATCAATATAAATATTACACAACTCCTAAATAATTCTCCTCCACATGTTTACATGCTCTTGTACACTCATGTGTAGTTATTCAATGATATTTTGTTATAAATATAGTATTTTGTTTTCTTTTATATTATGATTCTCATATAGAGTAGTGTGTCAGTTATGGTTTCATATAAATTGAAAAATCATTGTTTAAATAAATATATATTGTATGAAACTTCAATGTTATTGAATTTATTTTGATGAAATGAATTATAAAAATTTTATTAACATAATAAATGGATGTTTTATGGATGAAACTGATTGGATCACAAGCGATTTTCAAAACAATTTTTTGAGCTTTTCAGATTTTTCATTTCATAATGCTTCAAATAGTGGCCACATACACTGCCCCCCATAAAATTGTGTTGGATGACCTTGTTTGAGCTGTGATGAAGTTAGATACCACATAACCAAATATGGTTTATGAGAAAACTACTCTGTGTGGTATCACAATGGGGTGAAAATGTCATATCAAATTGATGATGATCCAAAAGAGAGGACTGGATTAGAGAATTTGTTATATGACAGGTTTCCTTTTATATATAATCATGAAAAGGAAAGGATTCTGACCCAATAAGATTTTGATATGAGCACACATGATGCATCTAATGAAAATAATGATGTTTTCCGGGTGAAAAAATTGAATGATGCTACCACAACTCTAATATATCGACAATGCGGTTAAATGAAAAACCTGGAATTTTTAATTAGATTGTTTCATAGGAAAACTATGTATGTGATTTCTAATACTACCATAAATTACATTCTTACCTTCTTGAAGGACATACTTATAGCTAATGATGATATTCCCTCGAACTACTATATGGAATGGAAGTTAGTTGGGGAAAGTGGATTTTCAAGAAACAAAATTCTCAATTTCCCGAAATATTGTAGTTTATTTTGGGAGAAAAATACTAAATGAAATGATTGTATAAAATGTGGAATGTCCCACTGGAAGCCAAAAGATAATGGAACACCATTTCGTGTTCCACAAATAGTAATGAGGCACTTTCCATTGATCTCTAAACTCAAAAATCTTTTTATGTCTGATAAAATATAAATAAAAATTTTATGGCATGATACAGATAGATATAAGAATAATTATGATTCAGTTCACCCTGAAAATGGATTTTCATGGAAGAGATTTTATGTTCTATATCCTGATATTTTAGCTGACATGCGTAATGTGAGGTTGGGTCCTTGATGTGACGGTTTTAATCTGTTTGGGCAGATTCTTACATCGCAGAGCACATGGCCGGCTATTATAAACATTTATAATCTTCCCCCTTGGTTGTGTATGAAAAAACTGTTCACATTCAAGAGTTTACTCGCATCTGTCCCTTCTAATCCAGTAAATGACATAGATGTATACATGAATCCTTTAATAAAATATTTGAAACTTATTTGGGATGTGGGTGTGCACACATACAATGGTTGTTCGAAAGACATATTTCTAATGTGTGATGCACTTATGTGGATGATCAATGATTTTCCTACTTATGCAATGATTTTTGGATGGAGTACAAAGGAAAAACAGTAATGTCCTGTTTTTATAAATAATACACCATTCAAAATATAGAAACATTGTTTCAGTTTCAGTTTTATGGGACATCGATGGTTATTTCCAATGGACCATCCATATAGAAATAATTGTCGAAGAGTTGACAATACCATGGAGACCGATGATCCACCTAATCTTATGTCAGGAACTGATGTTCTTAATGAATTGAAAGATTTTAATTTATCATTCGGGAAGGTTCAAATGAAATATGGAAAGAGATAGAATTCTTCCACTGAAACCTGTTACAATTGTAAGAATAGAAGTATCTTCTTTGATTTTACTTATTTTTCATCTAATTTGTTACGTAATTGCTTATAAGTAATGAACATTGAGAAAAATATATGTGAAATGTTTCTTTAGATTATTATAAATGTTAAGAGGAAGACAAAAGATGATTTTTGGTCTCGATGTGACTTGGTGGATTGGGCATTAGACCAGAATTGCATCATGTGCATATCAGTGAAAATAAATGGAAAGTACCATGTGATTCTTATGTGATGACACCTATAGAAAAAAGAAATTTCTATAATTATTAGAGGCTATTAATTTTCCTGATGGATATTCAAGAAACATATCCATATGGGTCAATATAATAGAGTTGAAGCTAAAATATTTGAAGATTCATGGTCATCACATCCTTCTGCTTGAGTTGATTCAAATAGAAATTCGTCATCTTTTTTCCAATAATGTAAGGTTTTCTGTTATTTGGTTGTGTAATTTTTTTGGACATATTTTTTTAAAAAAAATTCCAAGAATTTCTTGAAAAAAAATGTTGGCAGATGCCCCATTAATTTTTTGTGAGTTAGAGAAAATATTTCCTCTATCATTTTTCACATGCATGATGCATCTGACTGTCCATATTCCAACTGATATACTTCTGGGATGACCTATTTTTTTGTTGGATGTATCCAAATGAAAGTAATGTGTACACATTAAACTATTATGTTCATACCAGAAATCATCCTGAAGGATCTATCGTGAACTGTTAATTGGATCAAGAACATATGTATTTCAGCTCTTTGTTTTTTCTGATCTTACTACAAGAATGAACATACCAAAGAGAAATAAAGAAGAAAAGTGTGAGAACATTGAACCCAGTTTTCCATAACTTCCCCAAATAAGAGGAATTTCGGGATCATATACATTCATTATATTAAGCCTTGAAGAGAGGGAGATGACACATCGCACTGTTTTGTTCAACTATGATTTGTTCGATGACTATATCTTGTAAGTAAATTAAATATGTATATCTTTTATTTATATATGTTAATATATTCATTTTTTATCTATAGGGAACAAAAAGAGATGATTAATAGAAAGCATTGTTCTTTATCATTGAGAAAGAGGTAGACTTTTCATAGCAAAGAGTTGTCTTCTTGCTTAAAATTGAAGGTAATAAAATTACTATTTAAAATAATTAAAACAATATTTAATTAATTTTTATATTGATTTATATATCAGGTATTTAGTTTTCCTACTGACTTTGTCTCTGAGGAAATAAGATCTTTGGCTTTTGGACCTAATTTCATGGTTTGTGACTGTAAATCAATTGTTATCAACGGGAAAAAATTTATTGTCACTGAAAGTGAAAAGAATATGAGAACACAACATTATGGTGTTATTATTTCTGCCAAAACATATTATTATGTTTGTGCATTAGATAGTAGACTGTGATTTGAAAATGTATGTTATTATTCAGTCGTTCAAAAAATAATAATATTGGATTATTATTCTCATGGACGAGTTATGATGATGAAATGTAAAAGGTTTGATTCGATGATAAGGCATGACATATTTATTAATGATTGTGTATTTTGTGTAATTGATATGACTCTCACTCTTTCTACTGATGAACCATGTGTATTGGAATCAATGGTGAAACAAGTTTTTTATGTCAAAGACCATATTTGACGTGAATTTGGTGTCATTATTGAAGTAATTCCAAGTCATGTTTTTTATGATGTTGATTATGGAATTGAAACCATCCCTACTAAAATTTTAAACATTCCATTTATTAATTTTGATGACTCTGATAGCTCAATTCTCAGAGTTGACTGTGAACCTAATGTTGTGGTGGGAAATATATAAAATCATGCATTCATGTTCTCAATTATGTTGGTTTACATCAACTTGGTTTGTTAAGGTTGGTACTATTAAAATTTATTTATTATTGATTACAGATATATTTTATCTCACCATAATGTTATGTGAATTTTCAATGTTTATTGGTTGCAATTTTATTTGAATTGCATTTTCTAATTTGGAATTGAACTGTATTGAAACCTATGAAACCATCAATTCTAACTTGGTGAACATTTTAATGCTTCAACTATGATTTGTATAAAATTTTTAAAAATCTAAGACCTATCTTTAAAATTTTACTAGGTAATGCACATGATGGTTTTTATTCTTCTACAAAACATGTATTGAAAGCTGCATCATCTACCTAGGCTAAAGAAATTTAATTTTTGCTTAATTTTTAAAACTGCTTTACCCCTTATGAATCTGATAGAATCAATGTTACTTTATTTTAATAGACTAATAAAACTTAATAAATAATCATCATACTAAAAATTAAATTTTTTTATTACATCTTGTATGATTTATTAATTTCATTATATATCTATTCAAGATCACCTAAAACAATGTATAGTTAAATTATCCTTGAATCCCCCTATTCCCACTCATTTATTTTGTTTTTTGGGTTACACATTAGTAATAATTTTTTATTTAATTCCATATTTGTTTTCAAAGTTAGTAAATGAAACTAATTGAAGAGATGTGACGAAAACAGATTATGTACAACAATCATCACATGACTGAGCTGGGAATTCCATCACTAGTTTATGCAGTGAGTATTTTATTTCAAATATATTTATTTAAATAATTTATAATGTTATGTGATTATTATTTTAAAACATTTTTTCAGGATCCATATATTAGGTGACAATTATTTGATCAGCAGCCTATTAGTGATCCCAGTACTAAGGGTGTTCATAGGAGGGGGGGTGGTATGAGAGATCGACTATCTGGTCGGAATACTCGATTAGACCCTTACCCTCCCACCAACATACCATACATCCCACATTTTGATCCAAGTGTGTTGTTAGGGACACATGGGATATTTAGGGCTCCCTTGTTTTCACCACCCTTTACATCTAAGCCTCCTCACTCATCTTTACCATATCTGATGATTATTCCCACTCCCCATCAATCATTCGGCCAGTCATCCCGGACATATTCTTTTACTTCTTCTTCCTTCTATCTGGGCTTTTATATTCGATCTTCTTAGACTCCTTCTCTTATAAAGTCTATCCCTGTAGAGTATACAATGAGACCCACTCCATCTGTACAGGGTGATCCTTCAGTTTTTGCGGATCCAACAGCACACATTGATCATACCACCATAGGTATACTTATACAACCCGAACATATTTTTACACCATTTTTTATTTTCATTATAACATGTACTGATATAATATTAGTTTTTCATTCATAATAGATACATCTATTGATAGGAGGCCGGGGCGGGGGTGTACATGCATGCGTGCGGTGTGGAACCTCCATACACAGTTGATGGTGGACTAAAATGAAGATCGTTATATGATTAAAAAATCTGGCCATCAATGTCCGAGTTTTTTGGCGACACTTTCCAAATACTCCGACATCATTCATGTCAGCCCGCTCTTATGGAGACAGCTGCCAATTGAAGTCAAGGATAATGCTTGGGTAGCGGTAAGGGTAAAAAATCTGTTGTATTTAATGCTATATATTATTTTTGGTATTTGTATGAATTAATATTTTTGTGTTAGCTACAGTTTAATTTCCCTGATGGTGAGGGTGCAAGGCCATCACATCTAGAGGATTTAGGTGAGCTTTGGATAGTTTATAAGCATGAGTTATACATTGGTTGGCGTGATAGAGTGGGCACAGAGTTAGAAGAATTCCCTTTCATGAATGATTGTCTGTTAGAATAGTACCGACAGATCATTACTCATTGGATGACTATCGAATTTAAGGTATTACTCACATTAGAGGTATTTAAATGAAAATTTTCATGTTTTTCATTAATATTAATTATTGAATTTTATTTAGGATTCATATAGAAGAACTAAAAAAAATATTGATTCTAAAAATACAACCACACATTTGGACATACTATGATTCCAGATCATGAGAGGCAGTAGGTATGACAGTTTATAATTTTTCTTTATGGATTTCACTTTCTATTACTACCTCCATAACATATTCGACTACTAAAGTTGTTATATAATTTTAGTTATCCAATTAATTATTGGTATCTTATTTTTAATTATGTTTTCCTACATTCAATGTCATTGTAGAGGAATAAATTGAATATAGTAGGATTTGTTCCCCAAGAAAAAACTATTTTTCTTTAGAAGGAGGAAGAAATATGGAAGTGTGGTTAATGATCAGACTCAACAACAAATTGTATGTTTTATGTCGAAGATTTAAAATTTTAATATCTATTTTGTAACTCAAGAATCTATTTATATTTCTAACAGGCTGCTTCAGAGGCCCTTAATTCTCGGGAACCATACAATTTCGGGCCAAATGATCACATACATTATGTGTTGGGAGATGATCACCCTGGTAGAGTGCACTGCCAACTAGGGAAGAGTATTATTCTGACGAGGTATTGGCCCTCCTCAAGTACGAGTTGTACTGACATTGAGTTCTATCAGGTTACAACACAAGCATAATAGGATAAAAAAGGGCCATAGAGATAGCTGAACTGTCTTCTAGGTAAAACAATACATTTATGAAACTGATAGAAGTTTTACGTCCAACAATTCCAAGAGAGGCCAGCACAGCTTGTGATGAATATATGTCATCGATGTGTTCTATAAATGGTGCCCCAGGTGGCAATTCTGGTAGAGGTTGAGACGATGGTGAGGAGGAGGGTGAGGCCGAGGAGGAGGAGGCCGAGGGGGAGGCTGAGGCTAAGGATGAGGGTGAGGCAGTGGAGGAGGGCGATGAGGTGGTCGAGGCTGTGTGCGAGGGTAAGGAGGAGGGCAGAGATGATGATGAGGAAGACAATGAGGATGAGTGTGAGGCTGAAGAAGATAGTGATAATAGTGATGGTGATGATGGATCGATTGATCCGTTACATTTTTTACTGATATTACTGGCCTGTGATTCTTATTGATTTGGTGTGCCTAAATATATGTGTGATTTGTTAGGTCATACTATTTTTATTCTTTTATCTATAAATAATAAAACATTACTTGATGATTTGATGTGACTAATTCACCCATCCCCTAGACCGCCCCCACCCCCGTGGACAGCGCGCCCACCCCCAAGACACCCTGTACCCCCCCCCCCCCCTAGATAGCCCTACCACCCCTATGTACAGCTTTCCCACCCCCACTAGATAGCTCCTCCCCCCGTGGACAGCCCCTAACCCCTATGGACAGCCCTCCCACCCCCTGGACAGCCCCTCCACCGATGGACATCACCCCACCCACGTAGAAACCCCCCCAGGTGGACACCCCCCCCCCACCCCCGTGGAAAGCTCACCCACCCTCGTGGACAGCCCACCCACCCCCTGGACATCCCCTCCCCCATGGACACCTCGTACCCCTCGAGACAGCCCCACCCCCCTGGATAGCCATGCTACCCTTAACCCCCCCCCCCCCTCCCCACACCCCCATGGACAACCCTCCAACCACCATGGATAGCGCGCCCACCCCCTTGACACCTCGTACCCACCTAGACAGCCCTTCCACCCTCATGGAAACCCAACCCACCCCCTGGACACCTCATACCCACTTGACAGACCCCCCCCCCCACCCCACTCCCGTGGAAAGCCCCCCCCCCCCTTCTTCCCCTAGGACACCCCGTACCCCCTGGAATGCCCCCACCCCTGTGGACAGCCCTGCCCAACCCCTAGACACCCCCTACCCACTGGATACCCTCGCCACCCTCGTGGATAGCCCCCCCCCCCCAAACAACCCCAATCCCTTGGACAGCCCGCCGACCCCAGTGGACAGCCTGCCCACCCCTATGGATAGCCCGCCCGCCCCCGTGGACAGCCCTCCCACCCCCTTGGACACCTCGTAACCCCCTAGACAGCCCCACAACCCTTGTGGACATCCCACCCCACTACACACATTTTACCCATGGATAGGCCCCACCCTCATAGATAGCCCGCCCACCTACGTAGATAGCATGCCCCCCCTGGACACCCCCGACCCCCCCCCCCCCGATAGCCCTACCACCCACATGGACAGCCCACCCACCCCCTAGATACCCCCTCCCCCCCCCATGGACAGCCCCCACCCTTATGAACATCCCGCACACATCACATGGACACCCCTACCCCCCGTGGATAGCCCGAATACCCCCCCCCCCCGAACACCCCTACCCCTTGGACAGCCCTTCCACCCTCGTGGACAACCTGCCCACCCCCTGGACACCCCTGTACCCTCTGTACACCCCGCCCACCCCATGGACACCCCCTACTACCGGGATACTGCCCCCACCCACCCATCCACCCCGTGTACAGCCCCGCCAACCCCCCAGACATCCCCACCACCCTCGTGGATAGACACCCCTTAGAGCCCTCACCCCTGTGGATTATAGGGTGTCTAACAACTCGAAGATCCCATTAATCATAGATACCCACGTTATTACCTTCTGGGATCCTTGATCACTAATAAAAATTAATGGATAGTATTTTAGAAACTCCCATTCATAATAAATGATCAGATAAGAACATGGATATTCCACTTCCACAAGAGATTGAGTAGAGACATTGACTAGGAAGACAATAGCTGGATCACAAGAATGACTACCTGATATATCCCCTTATGATGTTTTTGATTCATTTATAGTGGTAACATTCTAAAGAATTATCAAAAACAAAACCTTTAGAACAATAATATGATGTTCTAAAACAAGGGACACAAAATCACATATCCCTTATAGATACATCATAAATAATTCTACATAAAACCATTTCAAAATCACATAATTGAGACTTCTTTATATTTAAAACTCCCCAATAGTTTATAAAAAACTATTTTAAGGTTTCATTTCAGATATCATATATTATTTTTGTCCCACGATAAAAATGTAATTCATTTTCTAATAACCAAATCCCCCTTCCAACCATACACTCCAAAAGCATTCATTTTTTCCTAAAGAAAAACATACTATTGAAATAAGCACTATTCCAAAACCATTTTAGAAATACTAATGATCATAAAATAAATGAAATTCATTCCATTAAAACCATTAAATCTTGTATCCCCCACCCCCTGGACACCCCCATGGACCCCCCGCCCCACCACCCTAGATTGCCCCACCACCCCCCTTAGACACCCCAGCCCCCTGGATGCCCCCACCCCACATAGACAACACCCACCACCTTGACACCCCCCCCCCCCCCCACACACCCTGGACTGCCACACTTCCATGGACAACCAACCCAAACACCTTGGACACCACCCCACCCCCCTAGGACACCCCCACCCCCTGGACAACCCCCACCCCCTTGGACACCACCCCACCCCCTAGACACCCCCACCACCACCCCATGGACACCCCCAACCACTGGAAACCCCCCCCCCCCAAACCCCTAGACACCACCCCACACCCTGGACACCCCCCCCACCCCCTGGACACCCCCCACCCTTGGACACTACCCCACCCGCTAGACACCACCCCACCACTTGGACACCCCCACCCCCTAGACACCCCCACCCCCATGTGCAGCAACACCCACCACCTGTACATTACTCCACCTCCCTTGGATAGCCCCCAAACCCTGGTCCACCCCCCCCCCCCCCCGGACACCACCCCACCCCCTACACACCCCTGGAAAACCCCCTGGAAAGCCCCCCCCCCCTTCCCCTGGAACCCCCACCCCCCCAATGGACACCACCCCACACCCTGGACACCACCCCACCCTTGAGACACCCCCATGGACACCCCCCCCCCCCACTACCCTAGACAGCCCCCCCCCCCCCCCGCCACCCTAGACAGCCCCCACCCTCTCGACACCCCCTACCCCTCTTGGACAACCACCTCAAACCCTTGAACAGCCGCTCAACCCCCGGAATTCTGAATTGAATTATTTATATATTTAATTAACTTATTAATTATGTGTTAGTGGTGTATGGGTATACTTGTTGTATGTGTATACTTACTGTAATTACCCAATGAACTATGTGTGAATTCTGTATGTGTGTAGAAGGTAATTAAAGGAAGAATTGGAGGTATTTAGATTTATGTATGAATTATGTGTTGGATGAATTTTGAATGTATTATACAGGTAGACTTATTAATGGTTTATTGTATTACTTTTTGTATATATACGTATTATGTAGTTATTCTGTTGTGTATGAATTTTGTAGGACTGATGGTGGAATTGTTACAGCAGCATAGGGGTAGGCTAGTAAGTTAGCTTGCTGCAGGTACAAAAAGGATATGCCAATGGTTTATAATTGTTGGCATATGTGTAAAAGTAGGACATATACCAACGGTTTTATGTGAACTGTTGGTATAAGTATATGCTAACAGTTTGTAAACCGTTGGCATAAATAATTTTACTTAATATTTTCCAATAGTTTGTGGGAAACTATTCGTAAAAGTATATACCAATGGTATTTTAAACCATTCATATAGAGAAAATTCTTGTTATTTCCTACGGTTTAAAACCGTTGGTGTATACTGAATTGTACAAACATATCCCAATGGTTCTCATAGAACCGTTGGGATATTTCTCTCCCTACGGATCAAGAACCAATGGTTTGGACAATTGATGGTATATTTTATAACAACAGTTGTCCAGGATTTACCAATATCTTTAATCCATTGGTAATGATAAAATTTCTAGTGGTGAATGTTTTATTTATCCTTTTATTTCATGATTCTGGACATAACCTTTTGTAATTTTCTGATAGGGTTAAAGCATTCTGTGATTATGTGAATGATAATTTTGATGTGTTAGTTAATTTCTTGAGACAAAACGATCTTTGAAAGGCCAATCACAAGGTTGTTCTTCTATTCCCCTTAAATAACTTCTTGGTTTTGGTTTAAATTTTTGAGAAAATGATTTTCTTTACAGTTACTTCATATAGGGGTGGTTTTTCTAAGCCCGTTATTTTTGTTTTGGGTTGATTCGAGGTTTCAGCGAATTGATGGGAGATATATGTTTTATTAAGTAATTATTTTATCTTTTTTCTATAGTGGACTAATTTTGTAGTAAATTCCATGGTTTTCTATCTTCTTCGTTAATAAATGATCCTTAAACATTTATTTTTTGCATGGTCATTTATCTTCTAGATTATTACAGATAAAATTATAGTCCTTGTGGTTCAGAATCGTCTTTATATTATTGTGGCTCATGATTATGGTTCTAGTGATCCTACCACCTAGTACATAGATATGATGTGGCTGCAAGATACACTATTGAACTTGATGATTTAGTTTTATTATCTCTGTATTTTGAGGGATGGATACAATGTGGGCCTTGGATGCATCATATGTTTTAGTAGATGGGGTTTTTTTCATCAGATTAGGGGGTAGTGGTGTCTTATAGTAGTAGGTTATGATGTAGCCTTACCCATGTGTATA
Organism: Viscum album; assembly: GCA_963277665.1. NCBI lineage: Eukaryota > Viridiplantae > Streptophyta > Magnoliopsida > Santalales > Viscaceae > Viscum > Viscum album. Next base: position 470,571,929 of record OY728156.1, on the reverse strand, counting down.
GATTTGGAGAGAGATATCACATAGTTTTCACTATAGATAATAAAGGAGTGAAGTATTGATATCCCCTTATGGTGTGTCCTTTGTTAAACTATATTTTTGGTAATACCCTAACTAATATGGTGTGGTTAAAGGGTTTTTATCATATTTCTATAAAATTATGACCTATATAATTTCATAAACCCAATAAAAACAACATATTTTCAAATTTATCATTTTCAAATAATTGTAAAATGAGGTACAATTTATCTTTATTAATCTCTTATTACTCGGATTTATCACATGACATCTGGACATCATTCATTAGTGATATTAGTTTTATTTCCTCTTCTGGGGTTGGTTTTTCTATCTATAATTCCCTATCTTAATGATATTTTAGTTGATTTTATAATGGTTCTCAGTGATTTATATTAGTATTTTATACTTGATCAGTAGTGGGATATCCATAGGGATCTTATGTTCTCCCAGAGAGATGTTATTATAGTTTGGTGTTTTTTCTTCTATATTTGTGAATCATTTTAAAATTATTGAGGGAGTGGAATATTTAATCTAATTTTTTATATTTATTTGAATATATAATTATTTATATACATTGGGTAAATTTTGGAATTATCATGTTGATGATAATAAATAGAATTTATTTTTTAATTAGAAGGGTGTTTTGATCACATGTTTAGATTCTTTCTGGTTAGTGCCTCTATTTTTCAGATAGTGGGACATCCATTTTACATTTCTATTTTTTAAGACTATAATGATTGATATCTTTAAATTTGTTATTATAAATGTAATTTTTTTATATATTTTGAGAATAATGAAAGAGGAATTTTAATTTTATTGTTATCATTACAAAAAATTTATAAGCCTGAAAGTGTTTCTTGAATCATATATATAATTTATTCATAGATGAAAATAGATTATGTTGATATGTTTATTAGGACTGAAATAGAATCATAATGAATCATTTAATATAGGATGGTAATTAAAAAAATAGGAGATAAATATTTATTGTTGAACTAGTCAATCCTTATATGATAATGGTTGAAATGTCTTGGATTTATAGAATTTGTTTCCTTATGAATTTTTGTACATAATATCATGAATTCCTATGTTTTATAGGATTGTAACTCAATGTTATATTATGATGGTTAGGGTTTGGTATGGAAATGATATATTGTGTAAGTTGAGATCCGGTTTTATTGATGGTTTTTATTTATATGAGGTTTATGTTGGTTGGTGTTGGTGAACATATAGACAAAAATAGTTTTTCGGTTTGCTATGATGGTTTATAGTATCAGTTGATTGGTTTATTCCCAAATTTTGGATTTACTAAGGTGTTATTTCCTGATTTTTTATTTTATGTATGGATATTGGTTGATTTGGTGTTGGGGTTTCTAATGGAATTTTCTTATTGGATTATTACACTAAAAGTGCATCTCCATGTGGTTTATTAAGATGAACCCTATAATGATCAATTATAGAAGGGTAAATTAATTAATATATGAAATAATGGTATGTTTCATGATGAAAATATTCATGATATGTGATACATTAATTGAGAACCATGGGATGGTGCAATTAATTCTCTAAGTTCATTTTATATAAATCTAGAAAATAAATTGGGATTACGAATAAATATGGCTTGTAACAACAATAATTTATTGAAACCATAATTTATAATTTTCATAACAATGAATTAATGGTAATTAAGAATCAATAAATTAATATGATTAATTTTGATGAATTATGGATCTTTTGTACTTAATTGTAAACTAGGTCTCTTGGAAAAAATAGTGGTATTTGGGTGACATGAATGGCGCTAAATACTATTGGGTATAAACATATATAGTTTCCTATTGTTTGGTTATTCCTGATATAGTCTGATATATATTGATTTCATACTCATCACTACCCATGAATAGTGGGTAGCCAATTCCAAAATGTTTTGGGTATGTTTGTTTTATTCGACATTCAATTTGGTGAGTGAATGAATGTTTGACTTACATCTCTTCCCTACTCTTCCTTTAGACGTAGATTATTGTTTGTTCTTATAAGGGATATAATAGATTAAATTATATTGTGTGTTCCAACATGGTCTATGGTATTTCTCTATTATACTATTAACTAATATCTAGTGTATAGAATATTGATGTTATATCACATACCTTTATCATATTGTGGGGACTATAGTTATTTATGAGTGTGCATACATTAGTTTTGAATAATTGAGGTATAATAAGTGATGAATGTGTTATGAAAGATTACTAGATTAATATTGGTTATAAATTTTATTTATATTCTTATATATTCCCACATGAGATATTAGGTAATTTTTTGGATTGGGGTTTGTAGGGTTGAGGCTTGACCCACATCAAAAGTGGCATGATTTATTAAATGGATGAGGGCACATGATTTTTTTTGTTATAGTATGTGAGATAACAAATGGCCTAGATATAGAATGAGGGTACCTATATTATATATATTACCATAATATATAAATTATTACCTGTGTTTACTACTTGGTGAAGGATCCATACTGATAATTCACTATTGTTTTACCTACTTTGGTGATGATGTTATTTCAATTTTTTATTATTTGGTCTTTAATAATCTTATTTCACATTTTCATGAGGGGTTACAAATAGGATCCTACTATGTATACCTTTATGATCACATACTATATATATGACCTATTTTTATGCGGTTGGTAGTTTTTTAGTGATTGATATTTTTTGAATACTCAAAGTGGTATTTCATCATCTCATAGTTCTCTTGGTCATTATCCATGTTTTATTTTGTTTTTGAAGTTGTTTTTTTATTTGATATTTCATTATTTATATGTATTTCTTATGTTTTCTAGTTGATTTTTAGTATTGATATTTTCACATATTCATAAATTTTTTTATATTAAGGTTGATTCCTCCCATATGTATACATTGTATACACTATGTTCAAATTGACAACTTATTGACTATTGGAGGTGGGATTCAAGGGTCATCCTCATCTTCTCTACTTTCTCTAAAAGGGTAGAAGTGTTGTAGAGGTGGGTGACATTTTTTATCATTTTGATTACAATTTTCATCATCTCTTTGAGGTATAGTATTTTTCTAAGTATGTGAACACTATTAATATATAAAAATTCAAGTGTAAAAGAGGATATAATGCCTATTATATTATATAAAGATATTTATTGAAATTAAAATTTCATAATTATTCATTCCTAAAAAAATAATATATTGTTTATATAAATAATATTAATGATGTTAAAAGAATTTTAGTTATTTTTATTATTACGACCACATCATTTGAAACACTTCCTAAGGCGGGAGTGAGTTTGGGTGTAGGATATATTTTCTCACTCAACAAGAACATGTTATCATGTTTTAATTAGATATGTGAACCATTAAATATCAAACATAGAACCAAAATATTATATTCTAGAGGTAAATGTAGTGTGGTAATTATTTTTAGATTTTTTACAACTAATTCATACATACAATTATAATATATCAATTTTTTCTTCATCTACCAAAGTAAATGTTCACTATGTTGAATAAAATTTTTAAGAATTTATCACAACCAATCATAGTGTTTCTCTCACTACTTATTTATAAATAGACTACTTTTATCAAAAAAATACAAGAAAATATGACACAAATAACTCTTATAATAGTATAATAAATTATCAACATCAATTTAACAATGGTTTCATTATTATGTTTCTATATTATCAAAAAACCTATATTTCTATATTAGTTTATTTTCCCTCAATTTTAAAATGATGTTCTTCTCTCAGATACTTGTTTTATAAGGCCCCAGCCTAAAACCTTACTTAATCTTGAGTTATGACAAGATTACACATTGAGGATCTTTTCAGGTTTAGTGTTTTAGAGAATTAGATCATAAAACTTGCTTTACATTCCACATTTACACAAAGTGGTTACATAAAGATAGTTTTCATTTTTTCCCATCAACGGAAACATATTTAAAATAAATCATTGATTATTACTTGACACTTCCTTGACACTATCATCATATCATGTACCTTTCCCTTGACCTGTGAAAAACATTTCAAAAAAACATGGGATGAGCATAAAAAGCTCAGTAAGGGTTATACAAATATGGAAAGGAAACATGAGTTCATATATACATAAGTATGAAATCATACTTTACCCATAAAACATACGCACTTTAACATACCTCATCAAATCATGAATAAATCATAGAAATCATAAGACATAAAGGTAACTAGAGGAATTCATAACATTATTATGTAGGGAGTAACCCTCTTAGTTACGTTTGGAATACCCACCACAGTATATTCCATAAATCTCTTCAGAGAAACATTAACGTTTCACTCCTTCACGTTACCCAATGCATTGGAGAGCTATATCGAGCTCACCCGGCCTTAGTTTATCACGGAACCACCCGTCTTCATAACAATGCCCAAGAACCATAACATAATCTAATCACATAAAACATGCATAAAGGAAACATAACTTTTCTACCTTTCAATAAAAAGATATCGATACAACACATTGATATAAAAACATTATGAAAACCATTTTCAATACCAAAATAAAAGAAAAGTGAAACATGGTATTTATTTTTCATTTAAAAAGAAGTTATGGATTGTAGAGGAAGCCGAAACTCAAATAATGGTCACGGCGGTGGAGAAGTCATTGTCACCACATACGTATGACAAAAACATTCCCTTTTTTCATTTAGTAAATGCTTCATATAAAAAAGATTCCTTTTGAATAAACATAAAAGTCAAAGGGGTTTATACACCGTATAAAAGAAAGTTGTGTATAAAACAAAATATGCCTCAATGAATGGATATTGAGACGAAGTCCCATACAATGATGGTATCCTTGGATTAAGGATAAATCAGTTACATAATTATGTGTGAAAAACGAATACACGAAATATAAGTGGGTATTAAGTGTAAAAAAATCAGAGGACATTCACACATAATCATAGAATGACATATTCATGGTGTACAAGTTTATCCCAAAGAATCAAAATAGGGTTATGAAGTTCCCCTGCAAAAATTGACATCCTAATGGCGTCACTTCAAAATTCAGAAAAAGAGTTGATGAGAGATAAAAAGGGTATCTCATCACTTGGATATAAAATTTACATCAATAAGGATATATAAGAACATATCCCAACATAATATTATGTGAATTAAATGACATAAGAAAATAAGTCTTTTAAAAAGAGGGGGGAGAAAGGTTTCCTTACCGACATTGGTATCTTTCGAAACATGTACCTCGTGAAAGAAGGACAATACAACATTGACGTAAATACTCATAAATGAAATTATATTACACAATGAGTAAAATAATGGGCAGTACATACACCACTCAAAGGAAATTTTGGCAAATGTAGCATAAATCTCACGGGAATAAAAGTGATATGAAAAATCCCTTACGAAAACTGGGCAGCCTAACGATGCCACATAAAACATAGAAAAATGGATTGATGAGATCAAATAGGGTCTCTCATCATATTAACATAATGATTACAGGAAGAAGAAAATTAAATAAAATCCCCAAACATAACAAAGAGTAGCTTCAAATAAGTGACATAAAGTAGAGTACTTAAAAAGAAAGAGAGAGGTTAGATCTCTCACGAAAATTCGACAGCCTAACTGCGCCAGTCAAAACTCCCAAAATGGATTGATGAGAGAGAATAGGGTCTCTAATCATATGAACAATAAAAATTACAGTAAGAGTAATATAAAATAACATCCCAATAACATGAAAGATTATCTTTAAAATGAATGACATAAAAGAGTGTACTTAAAAAGAAAGAGAAGAGTATGATCCCTTACCTCAAGTCCGATTTTCTTGTACATTTCTTTATATTCCTGAATAATAATCTTTGGTCAATTTATAATTTCCTATGGACCTCCTTTAAAGATTATTAGTCAGTTAATATCACATATTATAATGTTATAATAATTTTTTAATAATTTTAGTTCATATCAGATGTTTTTGCTGATGTTTAGTACATGACTCAAAAAAGATCTTGTTTGAAAAAAGACTTCCCATGTAGTTATAGGTAAATAATTTCCTGAATAGAATTAATGATTAAAATATCATATATATCCATTACATATTAATTTTATACTATTCCATATCATTTGGAGATAAAAAAATGAAATGCACCGTTCATGGAGACGGTAGGTCGAACGTACGCATGAACGCTAGTTTCATTTTTTATTTGTCATATTAATGGAATTAAAAATAAATTATATATTTATATTTTATAATTCCAATATAATATAAATTTTATATAGGTCACATATGTTCATTAATTGCATTCTTTATGCATTCCATGTATTGCATGTACGAGTCACATCACTTGAGGCGGCGGTAGTCCACACTTCCTCATATGTAATTATCGCATTTACACAACATGAAAAGAATAAAGGTATATTTTAAATATAAAATAAAGAAGCCTATATAAAACATAAATACCATATATATCAAATATAAAATACAGTGACATCATAATGGCCACCTTTAAAGGTTTTAAAAAAATATTGAACAATCATCATTTCGTGAGGCAGAAAATCGCCAACCACAGAAATAGTATGTTCTTTAAGCATTAGACGAAGGTGTGTGTATGTGTAGATGAAATCATTCTTATAACAACATCCTAGTATATTTAATATACTGGATTTTTTTCAAAATAAATTAATAAAAAGAGATTAGGGAGTTGGAGAAGCCAAATAAAACAAAAGGACTCAAGTAAAGACATTACCTTAAAATCGGGTAACTACCTTTAGTTTGAGCTCAAAGATTCCTTGGGAAGCCTACTGCACAAAGTGAGGCTTCTAGGAGTTATAGAGGGATGTGGAGAGACAAAATGGGCATGGTTTGGCCGAGCCATGTGTAACACCCCAGGTAAATAATGAATATGACATTTTCATATTTATCCATATTTGTGAATAAAATATTAATATTTCTTTAAATGGGACGCTATGCTCGTTGGCGTACCCAACACGCAACAACGAGTTTATTGGTAATCTTATGTTGCACTCTAATAATAAAATTATATTATTTTAAATGGTAGTTAACATGTAGTTGTTGTATTTGTGGGAATGGATAGAAATAACTAAAATATGATTATATATGTTTTTAAATGTTTTTAAATTTATCCAATAAATGATAAAGGCATAAAAAATGGAAAGAATTCAATTTTAGGCGTATATGCCCTAGTTTTCACTAATGGTTCACTTATCGCCTTTTGATGGCGAACCGTCATTAAATATAGTTTTGTTCACCCTTATACATTCTTTTGGACCAAATAAAACTCTTCTTAATAATTGGGACCTAAAAATTCACTTTGTGTAAATTTTTGGTATCTTTCTGATAAAGTTTATTTTTTAATGAATAGTGTAAAATGTTGTATTTTAATTCAAAACCTCTTTTCAATATAATTTATTTATATGATTATATTATCTTTTTAATTGGTTTTAAAGTTAAATTAGAATATATTTTTACCATTAAATCCAATAGTGGTCTTTGGAATTAATTTCCCTTTGAAATCAGACTTGAAGTAGTGTCAATCTTTTGATACTTATTGTTTTATAAAAACACGCTATTTGCTCTGACAGCGGGAATTAATTATTAATTTAATTAATGTGACTTATATGTTTTGAATTTTGTAAAATAGATTTAATTTTTTAATTCAGAATATCAAATATAGCTTAGGGTGAATTTTTGGTAATTTTCTGAAAAACTTCAATTTTTGATGAATAGTGAAACCACTAAGTGGTACTTATAAAAACTGATTTTCCATTTAAATGAAATTTTTCCATCATTGTGTTTTGAATTACGAAAATCTGACATAGATGGTTGTCATTAGTATGTAAAATGTGGTTCAATGGGATGAAAATAATTTTTTGGTGAATAGTAACTTTTTTTCATTAATCGCGATTAGAGGTAATTAGTGTAATTTAAGGTAAAAATGATATTATAAAAATGTGAAAACACCATGACACTTGTCCTAAACATATTGGGAGAGTCATGGCCGACCAAGAAAACCCATGGGTCGATTTAGGGGACCCCATGGAGCCACTTGGGTGAGATAATGACTTTAATTCCTTTTTTTAAATAAAGGTGAAAATGACACTAACATTAATTATTTTAATAAAACAATTTTTAGAAGGGGTTATACTAATCATATTTTTGTCTATAAATATTCATTAGAAAGATTAAAATATTTACTACATCATTTTATTTTTTTTTATAATTTTTAGACTTTAAATAAATTAAATTATTTATGACATCATGATGATGCAACGATGACCTCATTATTTAACGATTTAAATAAAATGGAATGATAATGTAATATATAAAACCTAAGCTTCTCCAAAAACTATTGGATGGGAATATTTCAAAGCCTTATCATCTTATATTCGAAATATTTCAATTTGGGACCTTAGAAATTCGAAACACTTTTGAAAATAAATAATAGTTTCATGATTTCCAAAAGTGCCCCTCCTCTCCTCTTATAAAAGGCCCCAACCTCTACCTCATTTCACACACTCCTCAAGCCTTTGGCTCGGCCATACCCTTCCCATTTACTCTCTCCACATCCCTCTCCTCATCCTAGGGGATTCCCTTTGGGCAGAATCCTTTCAAAGGAAGCCTTTAGGCTGAAATCAAATGGAGTTACACTTTTAGTGGTAATTCATTCTCTCATGTTCATTTGTTTTATTTTGCTTCTTCAACCCCGTAAACTCTTTTTATTTACTTATTTTGTAACAACACCAGTATCTTCAATATACTAGGATTTTTTTTATAAGATTTATTCTAGCTACACTCTCACACAACTACATCAAATGGTTAAAGAACATACGGTTTCCGTGGATGGTGAAATTCTGCCTCCCGAAACGATGATTGTTCAATACTCATTTAATACCTTCAAAAATGGACATTATGATGTCAATATTTTTATATATGATATATAATATGTTTATTCTTTCCTTAATCTTCTGTATTTTTCATTTGTGGCATACAATTATTGTTTCCATTTTGGGTAAACACGATATCTTCATTTTAGGAAGTGTGGACTACCGCCCCCTGAAAGTGATTTGATTCGTTAATACCATATGTGAGATGTGTAAAGGATAAAGTTAATGATATTATATATGTTATTATACTGGAATTTTAATATACTCTTATATCATTATGATTCCATTCCATAAATACGAAATAGAAATGGAAGTAGTGTTCATGCGTATGTATGGCTTACCGTCTCCATGAACGGTGCATTTCATTTCTTACCACTAAATGTGATGTAATATTATAAATACATGTATATGCTGAATATATATGATATATATGTTATCCAAATCATTAATATCATTATGGATATAACGAACCTTTGACCAAATTAACAACATGTAAGTGTAAGAAGTCTATTTTTGACTTAAGAACCAAATACCGACAAAATGAACATTATTAACTTAAATGATTTCATGATGTTCATAACATGGTATAAAAGAAATAATTAACATTAAAAAGGTTCTTAAGAAAGTGTAAATTAACTCAAGTTTATTATTCAGGATGTTAAAGAATGATCGAGTCACGTCGGACCCGAGGTAAGGGATACTACTCCTCTCTTTCTTTTTAAGTACACTCTTTTATGTCATTCCTTCTAAGCTCATCTTTCTTGTTATTGGGATGTTCTTTTATATCACTCTTACAGTAATTTTTATGTTCATATGATGAGAGACCCTATTCTCTCTCATCAATCCATTTTGGAAGTTTCGAGTGGCGCCATTAAGCTGCTGAATTTTCGTAAGAGATCTAACCTCTCTCTTTCTGTTTAAGTACTCCCCTTTATGTCACTTCTTTTAAGCTCCTATTTGTTATGATGGGGGATGTTATTTCATATTCCAATTGATGTAAATTTTGTTATAATGTTATGAGATACCCTATTTGATCTCATCAATCGATTTTTTGGAAGTTTTATGTGGCGCCGTTAGGCTGCCGAGTTTTCGTAAGGGATTTTTCATCTCACATTTATTCCCGTGAGATTTATGATACATTTTAGACAATTTCCTTTGAGTGGTGTATGTACTGCAATTATTCTACTCTTTGTTTAATATACTTTCCTTTATGAGTATTTAAATCAATGATTTATTGTCCTTCTTTCATGGGGTGTATGTTTTGAAAGATACCCAAGTTGGTAAGGGAACCTTTCACCCTCCTCTTTTTTTTAAAGACTTCTTTTGTTGGGACTTTTAATTTACATAATGTTATGTTTGGATATGTTCTCATATATCCATATTGATGTAAATTTTATGTCCAAGTGATGAGATACACTTTTTTATCTCTCATCAACTCATTTTGATGTGATGTCGTTAGGCTGTCAAGGGAACATTTTAACCCAATTTCGATTTCTTTGGGTTCAACATGTAGTCATTGAATATGTCATCTATTGAATATGTGTGAATGACATTTTATTGTTTTACACTTAATACCCACTTATATTGGGTGTATTTATATTTTTCACACATATTTTTGAGATTTATTTGTCCTTAATTTAAGGATACCTTCTTTATAAGGGATTTCATCACATTTGACATTTCTATTGAGAGTTCATTGTTGTTATGCACCAATTCACTCTAATATGGTGTATGTACTGTCCTTTAGAGTATTATATCATGAATCCATTTATTCTCATGATATTATAAAGTTCTGACTAAATGTTATTCCTCAATTATTGTATTCAGGTGTCTCTAATTTTGGTAAAACCCCATTAACCAAAATATCGCTTTAAATGTTTTAATTATTTGTTCTTATTAATATCCATGTTTTCAAAATGGTTTAAAGGATTTATTTATATGGATATTAATGGTTTAAATTTTTAAGCTTAAAGGTGGTATGGGATACTTTGATTCAAAAATCTCTTTATTAATTGTTTTAAATGCTTTTAGAAATGGTTTCTTTTTGAATGGATTCATTATTTCAATATACTAAAATGTTATATTGTGATTGAAACGTGGAAATGTTATGTTTCTTTTATGCATGTTTTATGTGATACATTTATGTTATGTTTCTTGGGGATTGTTATGAAAACGGGTGGTTCCGTGATAAACTAAGGGCGGGTGAGCCTGATATAGCTCTCCAATGCATTGTGTAACGCGAAGGAGTGAAACATTAAGGTTTCTCCGAAGAGATTTTCGGGAATATACCATGATGGGTATTCCAAACGTAACCAAGAGGGTTACTCCCTACGTAAGAATGTTATGAATGCATCAAGTTACCTTTTTTTCTTATGATTTCTATGATTTATTCATGGTTTGATGAGGTATGGTAAAGTTCCTATGTTTTATGGGTAATGTATGATTTCATTCTTATGTATATATGAACTCATGTTTCCTTTCCATATTTTTATAACCCTTACTGAGCTTTTTATGCTCATCCCAAGTTTTTGAAATGTTTTTCATAGGACCTAAAGTTGAATAGGGTAAAGGATGGGATCAAGAAATGTCAATTTGTCCAAAAACAAAGAACTAGACATGACTCTTTTGTTCAAGAGTTTTTATTTTGTGAAAAAAATGGAAGCTGAGTAGAAGTGTCTACTTTGTAATCTTTGAGATGTAATAATTATGTCCTAATTCTCTAAAACTCTAAACCTGAACAAATCCTCAACGTGTAATCTTGTGATCACTCAAGATTATCTAAGGTTTGAGGCTGGGGCCTTATAGTTGGAATCAAAGGTCGGTTTATATAACTTTAGAGGTTAGGGTATTATTTATGCATATGTGACATTACCATAATGGTTAGGATTTCAGAAAGAGTCCTAGTTTTAGATAAAGTGAATGAGTAAGTGTATCTTACTGTTTACCTTCCTCATTAGTACATGATGGTTTTGTTGAAATACTCACACTGACATTTCTGTTTTTAGTAAATGGATGGATCTAGCAGGCACCAAAGTGACAATTGGTTTGAAGGAAACTGTGGTGGTTCTTTGATTAAGAGACTGGATGAAATGGAGGATTCAATGAGGAAACTCGTGGTTGTCCTAAACCAAATATCAAGGAGTCCTGATCAACCACTTGAACCTTGGTATGTTCTGTAATGCATCATGTACGAGATGACCAATCGATGTGGAAGTTCAGGTAATAATTATAAAGGTAACCATTAGAGTTTATATGATCCTTACTTTTGAGGTAATTATGGGTTATTATATGATATGCTAAAAAATGAAAGGCATGAGATAAACTTGAGGTTAAAATATGTAATGATCATTTTTGATGATTTTATCCCTTTTTGGGGAATGATTTGATATTTATATAGTTTTGTAAAAAGGACATCACACAGACCGTGTGACTACCCATCGCGTCAGACAAAGATGCGGGAATCGAACCCACAACCAAAGTGTGACTGGTATTTATCGCCTACCATTGGACTACGTGAAGTCCCTGGTTAGTTTGACTGATTCTTTATAGTTATATGATTTTATGAATTAAGAGTAAGTTGATTTTGGGTTATTTATGAAAATGATTAACCTATTATGGAGGATATGTGATTAGGTTAATTACTTTTCAATACGAGACTTTAGGAGCAATTGATGTTGTTTGGAGATAAATGTTACGATTTAACTTGGAAGAATATGTGACTAAATCCTTCAAATATTTGGGTTTCAATTTTATATTGGTTTTATTTGAAAAATTTTATGGATAAATTGTTTATCGGATGATCATTGTTGAACTTTGGGTTTTTTTGGACAAATTTTGAAGATTAAGCATATATTTTCTTTTTATAAAGTGTTATCCTTTTCTGGATTATCTGATCTTGTACTAGCCTTTTTTGTTTTGGTTTCGGTTAAAGTCTAAAGACATGGGAAGTATATAGTTCTCTTTTGGGGATTCTGTGATTCTCTAGAAGTTGATTATAATACTCTTAATGTGAACAAGTCTTCCTAAATACTCATCTTTTGGAGAAAATATGAGTTTGTGTAAGGAATCTAATAAAAGTTGAAAGTCAACAAGATAAGTGATTATGTTTCCTTAAGAATAAATTCCTCAATAAAAAGTAACTTAAAACAAAAATGTTGTCTATTAACTTTTCCTACTTGGGAATCGAATACCGTTTAACCCATAACAAGTTTGTGATTTTCTTATTGTTAACTTTCTCCTAAACATGTTTTCTATCACTCACCATCAGAACATGACCATTTGTTTTTTCCTCCATGTCCATATTTTCATACTTGTAATCCTAGTATGGGTTAACTCGGGTGACCTTTGTACTTATCTTTCTTTATTTTAAAGTGATTGTTTTACCGACTCTTGTTCCGATGTGGGACTTTCAAGGATGTTTCCATGCTCAATTTTAAAAATTGTGAGGACGCAATTCCCAAAAGGGGGGAAGTATGTAACACCCCAGGTAAATAAAGAATATGAAATTTACATAGTTATCCATATTTTTGAATAAAATATTAATATTTCTTTATAGGGGACGCTATGCTCGATGGCGTACCCAACATGCAACAACGATTTTCTTGGGAATCTTACGTTGCACTCTAATAATAAAATTATATTATTTTAAATGGTAGTTAACATGTTGCCATTGTATTGGTGGGAATGGATAGAAATAACTAAAATATGATTATATATGTTTTTAAATGTTTTTACATTTATCCAATAAAAGATAAAGTGTAAAGACCCGTAAAATTCAAGGAAAATTTTTTCTTAATTTTCTTTAGAATTTTACAAGAGCGCGGTTTCAGACGGCACCTGATTCCGAGGCCCGGAGTGCCCGGAATTAATTTCCGAAGTTTGGCTCGGGTACGTTCAGTGAACGAACGAGCGGGAATTCCTAACTTTTGATCCGGTGCTCGGAATTGAAATCCGAGGGCACCGATGAACTCGCAGCGCCGATATTCGCTTAAAGAGACCATTTCGGGAGTTGCATTTGTTGCGATTTGAAAGTTAGTTTTGGGGTTTTTCAGTTAAGTTAAATAAAATTCGTGTAAGACAAATTTTATTTTAACTTATTAAAAAACATACCAAAAGAGGTTGGAAGTGGGACCCACACCCACTTAACCTCCCTTGGGAGGATTAAGTGTGGTGGGGCCCACACGAACCCCTTTTTCTTTTCAAATTCCCTAACCCCTCTAAACCCCCCACTTAAGATGTGTAACTCATCTTAACCTTTAAACTTCCCATTAATTGGGTGACTTTCCCTCTCCTCACATTAATCATGCCAACCCACTAATCCAATTAATGGAATTAATTTTTTGAATTTTGAAATCATAGAATGTCTTAATAAAATAAGATTAGCTTATTTTATTTTTTGGGGGTTAGATTGGTTGTGTTGAGGATTGGAGGAGAGAGCTCTAAGTCTCTTGAAGAACTTCATCTTCTCCGGCGAAGAACGTCTTCATCCTCAACGAAGAACGACAACACCTCGTCAAGGATCATCGACTCATCCGACCCGGTATCTTCGGACCCCTTCTTCCTCCTCGGACCTTCTTCGTCGGCAAACGAAGATCCTCCAACGTCGTGTCTCTTCGAGCATAACACTTCGTCAACGGATTTGACGCCCGACCTCCACGACGCCGTCTTCCGCGGGACGTAGTCGATTCTTCGAATCTTAAACCCGAGGTAGGGGTTGTTGATTTCATTTTGGTTTCCTTATTCCTTTTTTTTTTTGCTCGTGGATCGCATGTCTACGTGAGGCATTTAATTATTTTATTTCAGTGTTATTGTTAACGTGAGGGGGGCCGGACTGCACGAACACGGCCGAACCCCCCCCCCCCCCTCCAACGTTCATGTTTATTCATGCGGGTGGAAGCAAGTAGCGTGGTGCCGTCGCACCACGCGGATGATCGTACAATTAATTTACGCAGCGCCGTCGCGCCACGCCGAGGGAAAATCTTCAAGAACGTGACGCCGTCGCGCCGCGTTGATAAGAATCGAAGCACGGCGAAGGGGCGCGGTGCCGACGCACCGCGCCGGATGACGAACGCCGCGGCCGGTTCCGGGCCGCGGCGGGACGAGAAGACCGCGGCCGGTTCCGGGCCGCGGCGGGACGAGGAGACCGCGGCCGGTACCGGGCCGCGGCGGAAGGGAAGACCGGCGGCCGGGCCGCCGGCGTCGGAAGCCGAAGAAGGGGACCGGAAATTCCGGTCCCGTTTGAGAAAACCGGCCGGCCAGCTGGCCGGCCGGATGTCTTAAAAACCGGGGGAATTAATCCCCCGGCCATCCATTAAAACCCCCTCTTAATGAGGGGGGCGGTTCTTGAGGGAAGGGGGCAGCGCCCCCTTGGTTCGGCGCCAGCAGGCCCCCCACGTGAGGGGGGGGGGGGGGCGGTTTTAAAAAAAACCGGCGCGGCACTTAGGCCGCGCCACTTGAAGAACAGCGGGGACTTAGCCCCCCGCGTGCGCCGCGGCCCGCCGTCGTCATCGCGGCCCGCCGCCGCCGCCACCGCGGCCCGCCGCCGCCGCCACCGCGGCCCGCCGCCGCCGCCGCCGCCGCCGCGCCGCCGCCGCGCCGCCCCCGGGGGGGGGGGGGGGGGGGGGGGGGGTCGGGCCGGGTCGGCCCGGACCCGGACCCCCCCCCCCGTTTCGAACCAGATTTGGTTTTTGGCTCATAACCTGAGCCTCGGACCTCCGAATAACGAACCGTCTGCGGCAACGCGATCCTTGGATCGAGACGGTCGTTTCGGTATATCGCACTCAAGGTTTCGGATTACTTTGAGTTCGGCCGGGTTGGTTCGTTCACGAAACCAACCGGGCCTTCGGAGCGGAAACGCTCATATCTTGAGCTACGAACGTCCGATTGACGCACCGTCAGTCGCGTTGTGTTCCTTTTAGTGAGTCAGATCTTTTGGCATACTCCGCCCGAGGTTTGGACGCATGTGGATTACGGTCGGGTTGGTTTTGCCTTAAAAACCAACCGGGCCCCGGAGACGAAAATGCCAATAACTCACAGACCGGGCGTCCGATTGACGCACCGTCTGTTTCATTGACTTCCTCTTGATGAGATGGAACTTTTGACACACTCCGCCCGAGTTTTGGATACAGTCGGAGTATGGCCGGGTTGGATTGTACCCGAAATCCAACCGGGCCCCTGGAACGGGAAAGCTGATATCTTTCAGACAGGACGTCCGCTTGACGAGCCGTCAGCAGCGTTGGTGGTTACGTTGAGTAACGGTCCCTTTGAGTTTACCCTATGGGAGTTCGGGGTACAGTTGAGATACGGCCGGGATTG
Source organism: Viscum album (assembly GCA_963277665.1). Taxonomy (NCBI): domain Eukaryota; kingdom Viridiplantae; phylum Streptophyta; class Magnoliopsida; order Santalales; family Viscaceae; genus Viscum; species Viscum album. The sequence continues at coordinate 470,555,689 of OY728156.1, read as the reverse complement.
GTTCGCACTTGAAACCAACCGGGCCCCTGGGACGAAAAGGCTAATAACTCACAGACCGGGCGTCCGATCGACGCGCCGTCTGTTGCGTTGAGACCCCTGTGACGAGACGGACTTTTGAGATACTTCTTCATGGGACTTTGAGATACTTGGAGTATCGACCAGTAGCTCGTGGTGCGGACCCTCCCGGAGACGAGCGTGCAGAGTACGGAGACCGTGTAGCCGGCTGAGACCTGACGACTGCTTGACCGACTCGACTTGGAGTGAGTCGACTAGCCCAGTGGACGGAGCGCCGGTATTTGGCTGCAGACCCACGGCGGACAGAGCGCCAGGTAGTTGGCAGCAAACCCGCGATACTCGACAGGAGGAGTACCTCAGTAGGCTATTTGGGCGAGCGCCCGGTATTTGGCGACAGACCCTCAGCGGACGGAGCGCCAGGTAGTTGGCCGCAAACCCGCAGTACTCGACAGGAGGAGTACCTCAGCAGTCTTAGGTTAGTGAGCAGTACCTCGGAGTCGTGACAGGACCACTGTACACTCTAGAGACGGAGCTCTTCAGCAGTTACGGTTTCGTTAATGAAAATCCTGGTTTGAGCTGAGACTTTTGACCTTGTGTTTACCTCATGATTGAGATGGGTCACTTGCTAACTTTGGTATATGAATGGGCATATACCTGGGTAGTGGTTATCTGTTGATCTCATGATTCTTGTGTTTCCTCATGACTGAGATGGGTTACTTGATAACTTAGGTATATGTATGGGCATATACCTAAGTAGGGTTTATCTGTTGTGATCTTCTTGTGGTTATCCTTGTTGGTTTTAGTGAGACCTTGAGGGTCTCGGGGTCCCTAATGAGTATCGTTATACTCACCCCTGCACGGGCTATGCCCGCACCTCGTTGTGTTGGTTGCAGACGACGGACAGTACTGGCAGAGGCCGAGTGTTCGAGGACTGGACGGTACCTGGAGGTGGACTATACGACGTGGCGGTACCCAGAGGCAGACCACTGGGCAGGACATACTTGGAGCAGACGGCGGGACCCGGAGAGCAGAGGAGCTATCTGTACCCACCCTTCAGGTGGGATTTCCAGTGGACATCTCAGCGTAGCAGCTTTACTTTTCAGTCGTTGTTTTTCCTTTCGAGTTATACTTTACAGTTGGGCTTGTATTTCCGGCCCCTTTTTACTTTTCAGCTCTTCTTTTGTACTTAGTGTTTTACTTCCGCTTTCTTACTCTGGGTGTTTGTTTACTTTACAAAGGAAATGCCTTCCCTTTTTACCGGGATTTACGCCTTGGTGCTAGTCGCCAGCCCCTGGCCTATGGAAGGCGGGCTTGGGGTAGTCACGGCACGGACCCCGAGGGCGGGTCGTGACAAATTGGTATCAGAGGAGTTCGGTTCTACCGCAGACTCTGATCTTTCTTTCTGTGAAGCAATAGTGTTAAGGGTACCGAGTGTGGTTTTCAGTTCAGGGAGTCCAGTGTTGGTGCGGGCGGCCGACGTATCCATACACCAGGACCCTGACAACTGATTTCCGACTTTGTGCATGAAAACACTGATTGCGTGTGTGTTTTCAAAGGTTTTTCCCCTTAAAACAGCTCAAACCAGGTCAGCTCACCAGGTATAATCGTTTGATCGTGTTACGTTGTTTCTTTCAGGATGTCTTTTCTCAGACGATCAGCTAGAGCCCGGAGGGATGAGCGTGCTGACAGTCTGTCGAGCGACGAGGCTTCGGTACAGGGCCCTCTTGCAGTTGAGGCACCAGCGGAGGCACCAGCGGTACTACCATACGTTGGGCCACCGATGTCACCAGCCCCAGCAGTAGGCGATGCACGATGCTTGAGCGCGCTGCACGAGTTCCAGCGCCAGAGGCCACCCAGGTTCCGGGGAGAGACGGACCCGCAGGCGGCTGAGGTTTGGCTGGAGGCTGTGGTGAGAGTCTTCAGGCTAGTGGGGACGCCGACAGACTTCATGGTGATCTTTGCTACCAGCCTCCTTCAGGCAGCAGCAGGTAGGTGGTGGAGCCACTTGTTTCAGTTTTGCGATGAGATGAACTTCGCATGGGAAGACTTCGAGACCTTCTTCAGGGTGGAGTTTGTGCCAGTATCTCTACACCCCGAGCGTGTACAGGAGATTCTTCCTTTGCCGCATGTTTTTCGATCAGAAGCCGAGTCATCTGTGGGCAGTAGACAGATGATGCAGAGGTCCAGGAGGACCAGACCAGCAGTTGGGCGATCTCGGGTTTTAGGACCAGTGGTGCAGGGCACCCGGAGTAGGAACAGAGCTAGCCGTGCAAGGAGCAGGTTGTGTTACTCATGCCGCGGAAAGGGTCAACTGGCACGTGACTGTCCGACTCCTCGATCCGCAGGCTTGGGGGGGAGCCACCGAGGTTGAGGCAGCGAAAAATGCTTGAGCAACAGTAAAGCAGGTGGACAGGGGAGGAACTAGTGGATACGTCTTTTGTACTTCTAGTTCTATGTTGATGTTGCTTTTGTGTAGTGTCTTGTAATATGAGCTGCAATAATAAAAGACGCATACCTTTGTGATGTTTTCTTTCCTGTCCTCTTTTGTGATGTTACTAAGAGGTTCCAGTTGACTGTTGACTTGACCCTCACTTGTGAGACATCTACTGGAGGAGACCAGTTACCACACACTGACGCCGACAGTGTGACTCAACCCTTGGAGGCGAGAGTAACGGTTGGATCTCTTAGTAGTAGCGTCGAGGCCTTACGACGTCATCCTTGGTATGGATTAGTATCATCCATGTTAGGATTGACTGTTTTAGGCAAAGAATGTGGTTCATCCAGGGGATGAGACCAGGTTTCTCTTATCGGCAAAGAAGAAATCTCGCAGCTCTTGTGGGACCAGAGATGGTCCGGGCCACGTCAGAAGAGGTCCATGTCATCCAGGAGCGGATGAGGAAAACACAGAGCCGGCAGAAGTCATACGCTGACAGGAGGCGGAGGCCACTGGAGTTCGAGGATGGCGACCACGTCTTCTTGCGGGTCTCACCTCGACGTGGTATTCGGAGATTTGGCCGAGGCGGCAAGATATCTCCGCGCTTCATCAGACCCTTCCAGGTCCTCAGCAAGGTTGGCGAGGTGGCTTATCGCCTGACTCTACCACCTCAGTTGCACCGGGTGCACGACGTCTTCCACGTATTCCAGCTGAGGAGCTTGACGTTGACGATGGGGCGACTTTTACGGAGGTCCCGGTGGAGATAGAGGATCGACAGGAGCGGGTCCTTCATGGGCGATCGATTCCTCTTGTGCGCAACAGATGGCGGCACGGGAATCTCCAGGAGAGCACATGGGAGCGGGAGGCTCAGATGCGTGCTCAGTACCCTCTTTTGTTTCTCTAGTTTTTGTTGTATCTTTACGGGGACGTAAAGCCCTGAGGTGGGAGTAATGTAAAGACCCGTAAAATTCAAGGAAATTTTTTTCTTAATTTTCTTTAGAATTTTACAATAGCGCGGTTTCAGACGGCACCTGATTCCGAGGCCCGGAGTGCCCGGAATTAATTTCTGAAGTTTGGCTCGGGTACGTTCAGTGAACGAACGAGCGGGAATTCCTAACTTTTGATCCGGTGCTCGGAATTGAAATTCGAGGGCACCGATGAACTCGCAGTGCCGATATTCGCTTAAAGAGACCTTTTCGGGAGTTGCGTTTGTTGCGAGTTGAAAGTTAGTTTTGGGGTTTTTCAGTTAAGTTAAATAAAATTCGTGTAAGACAAATTTTATTTTAACTTATTAAAAAACCTACCAAAAGAGGTTGTAAGTGGGACCCACACCCACTTAACCTCCCTTGGGAGGATTAAGTGTGGTGGGGCCCACACGAACCCCTTTTTCTTTTCAAATTCCCTAACCCCTCTAAACCCCCCACTTAAGATGTGTAACTCATCTTACCCTTTAAACTTCCCATTAATTGGGTGACTTTCCCTCTCCTCACTTTAATCATGCCAACCCACTAATCCAATTAATGGAATTAATTTTTTGAATTTTGAACTCATAGAATGTCTTAATAAAATAAGATTATCTTATTTTATTTTTTGGGGGTTAGATTGGTTGTGTTGAGGATTGGAGGAGAGAGCTCTAAGTCTCTTGAAGAACTTCATCTTCTCCGGCGAAGAACGTCTTCATCCTCAACGAAGAACGACAACACCTCGTCAAGGATCATCGACTCATCCGACCCGGTATCTTCGGACCCCTTCTTCCTCCTCGGACCTTCTTCGTCGGCAAACGAAGATCCTCCAACGTCGTGTCTCTTCGAGCATAACACTTCGTCAACGGATTTGACGCCCGACCTCCGCGACGCCGTCTTCCGCGGGACGTAGTCGATTCTTCGAATCTTAAACCCGAGGTAGGGGTTGTTGATTTCATTTTGGTTTCCTTATTCCTTTTTTTTTTGCTCGTGGATCGCATGTCTACGTGAGGCATTTAAATATTTTATTTCAGTGTTATTGTTAACGTGAGGGGGGCCGGACCGCACGAACACGGCCGAACCCCCCCTCCAACGTTCATGTTTATTCATGCGGGTGGAAGCAAGTAGCGTGGTGCCATCGCACCACGCGGATGATCGTACAATTAATTTACGCGGCGCCGTCGCGCCACGCCGAGGGAAAATCTTCAAGAACGTGACGTCGTCGCGCCGCGTTGATAAGAATCGAAGCACGGCGAAGGGGCGCGGTGCCGACGCACCGCGCCGGATGACGAACGCCGCGGCCGGTTCCGGGCCGCGGCGGGACGAGAAGACCGCGGCCGGTTCCGGGCCGCGGCGGGACGAGAAGACCGCGGCCGGTTCCGGGCCGCGGCGGGACGAGGAGACCGCGGCCGGTTCCGGGCCGCGGCGGAAGGGAAGACCGGCGGCCGGGCCGCCGGCGTCGGAAGCCGAAGAAGGGTACCGGAAATTCCGGTCCCGTTTGAGAAAACCGGCCGGCCAGCTGGCCGGCCGGATGTCTTAAAAACCGGGGGAATTAATCCCCCGGCCATCCATTAAAACCCCCCTCTTTATGAGGGGGGCGGTTCTTGAGGGAAGGGGGCAGCGCCCCCTTGGTTCGGCGCCAGCAGGCCCCCCACGTGAGGGGGGGGGGGTTTAAAAAAAACCGGCGCGGCACTTAGGTCGCGCCTCTTGAAGAACAGCGGGGGCTTAGCCCCCCGCGTGCGCCGCGGCCCGCCGCCGTCATCACGGCCCGCCGCCGCCGCCACCGCGGCCCGCCGCTGCCGCCGCCGCCGCCGAGCCGCCGCCGCGCCGCCCCCCGGGGGGGGGGGGGGGTCGGGCCGGGTCGGCCCGGACCCGGACCCCCTCGTTTCGAACCAGATTTGGTTTTTGGCTCATAACTTGAGGCTCGGACCTCCGAATGACGAACCGTCTGCGGCAACACGATCCTTGGATCGAGACGGTCGTTTCGGTATATCGCACTCAAGGTTTCGGATTACTTTGAGTTCGGCCGGGTTGGTTCGTTCACGAAACCAACCGGGCCTTCGGAGCGGAAACGCTCATATCTTGAGCTACGAACGTCCGATTGACGCACCGTCAGTCGCGTTGTGTTACTTTTAGTGAGTCGGATCTTTTGGCATACTCCGCCCGAGGTTTGGACGCAGGTGGAGTACGGTCGGGTTGGTTTTTCCTTAAAAACCAACCGGGCCCCGGAGACGAAAATGCCAATAACTCACAGACCGGGCGTCCGATTGACGCACCGTCTGTTTCATTGACTTCCTCTTGATGAGATGGAACTTTTGACACACTCCGCCCGAGTTTTGGATACAGTCGGAGTATGGCCGGGTTGGATTGTACCCGAAATCCAACCGGGCCCCTGGAACGGGAAAGCTGATATCTTTCAGACAGGACGTCCGCTTGACGAGCCGTCAGCAGCGTTGGTGGTTACGTTGAGTAACGGTCCCTTTGAGTTTACCCTATGGGAGTTCGGGGTACAGTTGAGATACGGCCGGGATTGGTTCGCACTTGAAACCAACCGGGCCCCTGGGACGAAAAGGCTAATAACTCACAGACCGGGCGTCCGATCGACGCGCCGTCTGTTGCGTTGAGACCCCTGTGACGAGACGGACTTTTGAGATACTTCTTCATGGGACTTTGAGATACTTGGAGTATTGACCAGTAGCTCGTGGAGCGGACCCTCCCGGAGACGAGCGTGCAGAGTACGGAGACCGTGTAGCCGGCTGAGACCTGACGACTGCTTGACCGACTCGACTTGGAGTGAGTCGACTAGCCCAGTGGATGGAGCGCCGGTATTTGGCTGCAGACCCACGGCGGACGGAGCGCCAGGTAGTTGGCAGCAAACCCGCGGTACTCGAAAGGAGGAGTACCTCAGTAGGCTATTTGGGCGAGCGCCCGGTATTTGGCGACAGACCCTCAACGGACGGAGCGCCAGGTAGTTGGCCGCAAACCCGGAGTACTCGACAGGAGGAGTACCTCAGCAGTCTTAGGTTAGTGAGCAGTACCTCGGAGTCGTGACAGGACCACTGTACACTCTAGAGATGGAGCTCTTCAGCAGTTACGGTTTCGTTAATGAAAATCCTGGTTTGAGCTGAGACTTTTGACCTTGTGTTTACCTCATGATTGAGATGGGTCACTTGCTAACTTTGGTATATGTATGGGCATATACCTGGGTAGTGGTTATCCGTTGATCTCATGATTCTTGTGTTTCCTCATGACTGAGATGGGTTACTTGATAACTTAGGTATATGTATGGGCATATACCTAAGTAGGGTTTATCTGTTGTGATCTTCTTGTGGTTATCCTTGTTGGTTTTAGTGATACCTTGAGGGTCTCGGGGTCCCTACTGAGTATCGTTATACTCACCCCTGCACGGGCTATGCCCGCACCTCGTTGTGTTGGTTGCAGACGACGGACAGTACTAGCAGAGGCCGAGTGTTCGAGGACTGGACGGTACCTGGAGGTGGACTATACGACGTGGCGGTACCCAGAGGCAGACCACTGGGCGGGACATACTTGGAGCAGACGGCGGGACCCGGAGAGCAGAGGAGCTATCTGTACCCACCCTTCAGGTGGGATTTCCAGTGGACATCTCAGCGTAGCAGCTTTACTTTTCAGTCGCTGTTTTTCCTTTCGAGTTGTACTTTACAGTTGGGCTTGTATTTCCGGCCCCTTTTTACTTTTCAGCTCTTCTTTTGTACTTAGTGTTTTACTTCCGCTTGCTTACTCTGGGTGTTTGTTTACTTTACAAAGGCAATGCCTTCCCTTTTTACCGGGATTTACGCCTTGGTGCTAGTCGCCAGCCCCTGGCCTATGGAAGGCGGGCTTGGGGTAGTCACGGCACGGACCCCGAGGGCGGGTCGTGACATAAAGGCTAAAAATATGGAAAGAATTCAATTTTAGGCGTATATGCCCTAGTTTTCACTAAAGGTTCACTTATCGCCTTTTGATGGAGAACCGTCATTAAATATAGTTTTGTTCACTCTTATACATTATTTTGGACCATATAAAACTCTTCTTAAGAATTGGGACATCAAAATTTACATTGTGTAAATTTTTGGTATCTTTCTGATAAAGTTCATTTTTTAATGAATAGTGTAAATTGTTGTATTTTAATTCAAAACCACTTTTTAATATAATTTATTTATATGATTAGATTATCTTTTGAATTTGTTTTAAAGTGAAATTAGAATATATTTTTACCATTAAATCCAATAGTGGTCATTGGAATTAATTTCACATTCACATCAGACTTAAACTAGTGTCAATCTTTTGATACTTATTGTTTTATAAAAACCCGCTATTTGCTCTGACAACGGGAATTAATTATTAAATTAATTAATGTTACTTATATGTTTTGAGTTTTGTATAATATACTTCATTTTTGAATTCTTAATATCAAATATATCTTAGGGTGAATTTTTGGTAATTTTCTGAAAAACATCAATTTTTGATGAATAGTGAAACCACTAAGTGGTACTTATAAAAACTGATTTTCTGTTTAAATGAAATTTTGCCATCATTGTGTTTTGAATTTTGAAAATCCAAAATACATGGTTGTCATTAGTATGTAAAATTTGGTTCAATGGGATGAAAATAATTTTTTGGTGAATAGTAACTTTTTTTCATTATTCGCGATTAGAGATAATTAGTGTAATTTAAGGTAAAAATGATATTATAAAAATGTGAAAACACCATAACACTTGTTTTACACCTATTGGGTGAGTCATTGCCGACCAAGACAACCCATGGGTCGATTTAGGGGACCCCATGGATCCACTTGGGTGAGATAATGACTTTAATGCCTTTTTTTAAATAATGGTGAAAATGACACTAACATAAATTATTTAACTAAAACAATTTTTAGAAGGGTTTATACTAATCATATTTTTGTATATAAATATTCATTAGAAAGATAAAAAGATTTACTACATAATATTATTATTTTTATAATTTTTAGACATTAAATAAATTAAATTATTTATGACATCATGATGATACAACAATGACCTCATTATTTAACGATTTAATTAAAATGGAAAGATAATGTAATATCTAAAACCTAAACTTTTCCAAAAACTATTTTATGGGAATATTTAAGAAGCCATATCATCTTAGCTTTGATATATATAAATTTGGGACCTTAGAAATTCGAAACACTTTTTAAAATAAAATAATAGTTTCATGATTTCCAAAAGTGTCCCTCCTCTCCTCTTATAAAAGGCCCCCACCTCTACCTCATTTCACACACTCCTCAAGCCTTTGTCTCGGCCATACCCTGCCCATTTACTCTCTCCACATCCCTATCCTCATCCTAGAGGATTCCCTTTGGGCATAATCCTTTCAAAGGAAGCCTTTAGACTCAAATCAAAAGGAGTTACACTTTTAATGGTAATTCATTCTCTTATGTTCATTTGTTTTATTTTGCTTATCCAACCCCCTAAACTCTTTTTATTTAATTATTTTGTAACAAAACAAGTATCTTAAATATACTATGATGTTGTTATAAGATCTATTCGAGCTACACTCTCACACAACTACATAAAATGGTTAAATAACATACGGTTTCCGTGGATGGTGAAATTCTGCCTCCCGAAACGATGATTGTTCAATACTCATTTAACACCTTCAAAGGTGGCCATTATGATTTCACTATTTTTATATATGATATATAATATTTTTATTCTTTCCTTAAGCTTATGAATTTTTCATTTATGGCATACCATTATTGTTTCCATTATGGATAAACATGATATCTTCATTTTAGGAAGTGCGGACTAGCGCCCCCTGAAAGTGATTTGATTGGTTAATACCATATGTGGGGTGTGTAAAGGATAAAGTTAATGATATTATATATTTTATTATAATGTAATTATAATATACTATTATATCATTATGATTCCATTCCAGAAATACGAAATAGAGATTGAAGTAGCGTTCATATGTACGTACGGCTTACCGTCTCCATGAACGGTGCATTTCATTTCTTACCTCTAAATGTGACGTAATATTATAAATACATGTATATTCTGAATATATATTATATATATGTTATCCAAATCATTAATATAATTCTGGATATAACGAACCTTTGACCAAATTAACAACATGTAAGTGTAAGAAGTCTATTTTTGACTTAAGAACCAAATACCGACAAAATGAACATTATTAACATAAATGATTACATGATGTTCATAACATGGTATAAAAGGAATAATGAACATGAAAAAGGTTCTTAAGAAAGTTTAAATTAACTCAAGTTTATTATTCAGGACGTTAAAGAACGATTGAGTCAAGTCGGACCCGAGGTAATGGATCCTACTCCTCTCTTTCTTTTTAAGTACACTCTTTTATGTCATTCCTTCTAAGCTCATCTTTCTTGTTATTGGGATGTTCGTTTATATCACTCTTACTGTAATTTTTATTATCATATGATGAGAGACCCTATTCTATCTCATCAATCCATTTTGTAAGTTTCGAGTGGCGCCGTTAGGCTGCTGAATTTTCGTAAGAGATCTAACCTCTCTCTTTCTCTTTAAGTACTCCCCTTTATGTCACTTCTTTTAAGCTCCTATTTATTATGATGGGGGATGTTCATTCGTATTACTCTTGCTGTACATTTTTTTCTAATGTGATGAGATACCCTATTTGATCTCATCAATCCATTTTTGGAAGTTTTATGTGGCGTCGTTAGGCTGCCGAGTTTTCGTAAGGGATTTTTCATCTCACATTTATTCCTGTGAGATTTATGATACATTTGCCACAATTTCCTTTGAGTGGTGTATGTACTACCATTATTCTACTCTTAGTGTAAAATAATTTCCTTTATGAGTATTTACATCAATGGTTTATTTTCCTACTTTCATGGGGTGTATGTTTTGAAAGATACCCAAGTCGGTAAGGGAACCTTTCACCCTCCTCTTTTTTTTAAAGACTTATTTTGTTGGGTCTTTTAATTTACATATTGTTTTGTTGGGATATGTTCTAATATATCCATATTGATTTAAATTTTATGTCCAAGTTATGAGATACACTTTTTTATCTCTCATCAACTCATTTTGATGTGATGTCGTTAGGCTGTCAAGGGAACTTTTTAACCCAATTTCGATTTCTTTGGGTTCAACATGTAGTCATTGAATATGTCATCCATTGAATATGTGTGAATGAACTTTTATTGTTTTACACATAATATAAACTTATATTCGGTGTATTTATATTGGTCAAACATATTTTTGAGATTGATTTTTCCATAATTTAAGGATACCTTCTTTATAAGGGATTTCATCACATTTGACATTTCTATAGAGAGTTCATTGTTCTTATGCACCAATTCACTCTTATATGGTGTATATACTGTCCTTTGGAGTATTATATCTTGAATCCATTTATTCTCATGATATTATAAAGTTCTGACTAAATGTTATTCCTCAATTATTGTATTCAAGTGTCTCTAATTTTGGTAAAACCCCTTTAACCAAAATATCGCTTTAAATGATTTAATTATTTGTTCTTATTAATATCCATGTTTTCAAAATGGTTTTAAGGATTTATTTATATGGATATTAATGGTTTAAAATTTTAAGCTTCAAGGTGGTATGGGACACTTTGATTCAAAAATCTCTTTAATAAATGTTTTAAATGGTTTTGGAAATGGTTACTTTTTGAATGGATTCATTATTTCAATTTACTAAAATGTTATATTGGGATTGAAATGTGGAAATGTTATGTTTCCTTTATGCATGTTTTATGTGAGACATTTATGTTATGGTTCATGGGAATTGTTATGAAAACAGGTGGTTCAGTGATAAACTAAGGGCGGGTGAGGCCGATATAGCTCTCAAATGCATTGGGTAATGCGAAGGAGTGAAACGTTAAGGTTTATCCGAAGAGATTTTAGGGAATATACTGTGATGGGTATTCCAAACGTAACCAAGAGGGTTACTCCCTACGTAAGAATGTTATGAATGCCTCAAGTTACCTTTTTGTCTTATGATTTCTTTGATTTATTCATGGTTTGATGAGGTATGGTAAAGTGCCTATGTTTTATGGGTAAAGTATGATTTCATTCTTATGTATATATGAACTCATGTTTCCTTTCCATATTTTTATAACCGTTACAGAGCTTTTTATGCTCATCCCAAGTTTTTGAAATGTTTTTCACAGGACCTAAAGTTGAATAGGGTCAAGGATGGGATCAGGAAATGTCAAGCTATCCAAAAACAAGGAACTAGACATGAATCTTTTGTTCAAGAGTTTTTATTTTGTGAAAAAATGGAAGCTGAGTAGATGTGTCTACATTGTAATATTTGAGATGTAATAATTATGTCCTAATTCTCTAAAACTCATAACCAGAAATGATCCTCAACGTGTAATCATGTGATAACTCAAGATTATGTAAGGTTTAAGGTTGGGGCCTTATACCAAGGGCATTGGATGTGTGGGTAAGGAGGTTGAAGTGGGGGCCTTTTATAAGAGGAGAGGAGGGGCTCTCTTGGAATGTAAGGAAATGTAACTTTATTTTAGAATGAGTTTCGGATTTTTAATGGTCCCACATTGATGTGTTTCGAGGATAAGGTGATAAGGGTTCGTAATCCTCCCATCCAATAGGTTTTTGACATGTGTAGGTCTTAGATTTTACATTAGATTTCCATTTTATTTAAATCGTTAAATAATGAGGTAATTGCTACATCATCATGGTGTCATAAATAATTTAATTTATTTAATGTCTAAAAATTATATAAAAAAACTAGGATGTAGAAAATCATTTTAAATTTCCAATGAATATTTATAGTCAAAAATCTGATTTGTATAACCCCATTTAAAAATTGTTTTAGTAAAACAACTCATGTTTGTGACATTTTTATTTTAACTTTAAATAAAAAGATATTAATGTCATTTTCCAACTAAAGTGGCTCCGTGGGGTCCCCAAGTTGACCCATGGATTTTATTGGTCGTCCATGACACATCCAATAAGGGGAGGACATGTTTCATGTTCATTTCATATTATTAAAACATTATTTTTAACATAAACTACACTAATTACCTCTTATCGCGATTAAAAACTTAAAAGATACTATTCACCAAAAAAATATTTTAATCCCATTGAACTGCATTTCACTTTTTAATGACAACCATGTATGTCGGATTTTTGAAATTCAAAACACAGAAGTGGTAAAAATTCATTTAAACGAAAAATCAGCTTTTTATGTACCACTTAGTGGTTTCACTATTCATCAAAAATTGAAGTTTTTCAGAAAAATACCAAAACATCACCCTAAGCTATATTTGATATTCTGAATTAAAAAATGAAGTCAATTATAAAAAATTCAAAACATATTTGTTCCATTAATTAATTTAATAATTAATTCGCACTGTTAGAGCAAATAGCGTGTTTTTATGAAACAATAAGTATCAAAAGATTGACGCTAGTTTAAGTCCGATTTCAAAGTGAAATTAATTCTAACAACGAAAATTGGATTTAATGGTAAAAATATATTCTAATTTCACATTAAAACCAATTCAAAATATAATCTATTCATATAAATAAATTATATTAAAAAGAAGTTTTGAATTAAAATTCAACATTTTACACTATTCATTAAAAATGAACTTTATCGGAAAAATACCAAAAATTTACACAAAGTAACTTTTGATGTCCCGATTCTAAAGAAGAGTTTTATTTGGTCCAATAGAATGTATAAGAGTGAACATAACTATATTTAATGACGGTTATCCATCAAAAGGCAATATGTGAACCTTTATTGAAAATTAGGGAATATATGCCTAAAATTGAATTCTTTCCGTATTTTAAGCCTTTATCTTTTATTAGATAAAACTAAAAACATTTAAAAAAACATATATAATCATATTTTAGTTATTTATATCCATTCCCGTAAATACAACGACTATGTGTTAACTACCATTTAAAATAATATTATTTTATTACTAGTGTGCAACGTAAGATTTCAAAGAAACTCTTTGTTGCGTATCGGGTACGCTATCGAACATAGAAACCCCTTTAAAGCAAAATTAATATTTAATTCGTAAATATTAATAAATATGAAAATGTTTTATTCATTATTTACCTGGGATGTTACGACCTTCCCCCCTTTTGGGAATTGTGTCCTCGCAATTTTACTCACTTATCAAGATAAGTGGGGGTATTTATCCCTCATAGAATTTTCAGATTCCCACGTTGCCTCTTCAACCGTATGGTTTTTCCACAAAACCATTACCTGGTGAATTACCTTATTTCGCAACACATTCTCTCTTTGGTCAAGAATCTGGACTGGTTATTCTTCATAAGAAAGGTTCTCCTCCAGCTGAACTACCTCTGGACTCAAAACATGAGATGGATCTGGCATATACATCCTCAACATCGAAACAGGAAAAACATTGTGTACCAGATATAAACTCGGAGGTAAAGACACTCGGTAAGAAACTGATCCAACTTTCTCCAGAATTTCATGTGGTCCAATAAACCTTGGACTCAGCTTTCCTTTCTTATCAAATCTCATCACACTTTTCCATGGAGAAACCTTGTGAAAAATATGGTCACATACCTCGAAAGAGAGATCCTTCATCCGGTTATTTGCATAACTCTTTTGCCTTCTCTGAGTTGTTTTCATGAGTTTCTGAATCAACTGAACTTTTTCTACCATCTCTTCTACCAATTATGGTCCCATCAGCTTCCTTTCACCCACTTCATCCCAAAATGATGGAGTTCAACACCGCTTCCCATATAATGCCTCAAATGGTGACATCTGTATACTGGAATGAAAACTGTTATTATAATAAAACTCAACCAAAGAAAGATGTTGGTCCCAACTTCCCTGATAATCCATTGAACAAGCTTGTATCATATCCTCCAAGGTCTGAATTGTTCGTTCTAACTATCCATCTGATTGCGGATGAAAAGATGTACTAAAATTTAATTCAGTACCCAACGACTTCAGAAGGCCTTTCCAAAAGTTATAAGTAAGGGATCACGGTCAGATACAATAGAGAGAGGAAATCCATGTAACCTGACTATCTATTTAAGATACAAACGGAAAAGTTGATTTAGGGAAAAAGTATCTTGTATAGCAAGGAAATGAGCATATTTAGTCAATCGATCAACAATAACACAGATTGCATTATTACCTCGAGATGTACTCGGTAATCCGACAACAAATTCCATGGATATATTTTCACATTTTTACTTTGGCACTGGTAAAGGCTGAGGCATCCCTTTCGTTAACTCTCACTCTTATTTAACATGTTGACAAGTCAAACACTTCATAGTAAAATCTGCAATATCTCCTTTCATTCCATCCCACCAGTAATACTCCCACAGATCACTGTACATCTTAGTACTCCCAGGATGAACAGAAAACGGGGAACTATGAGCCTCAAATAACAACTCATTATTCTACTGTGAATCACAAGGCACACATAATCTCTTCCAAAACCTCAAAACACAATCATTATCAATGTTGAATTCAGGCAACTTACCCTTCTGAACCAGCTCTACCTTTTTCTGCAACTCACTGTCTTCCCTCTGTGCTTACTTAATTCTGTCTGATAGGGATAATCTCACTGATACCTGAAACAAAATAGAAGAACTTCCTACACCAACAAATTTTATTCGAAATTTCATCAAATCAAAAACCAAAGGATCTCATTCCAAACGTAGCATGGTTAATGAAGCATTAATTTTTTGACTCAAAGCATCGTCCAAATTATTTTCTTTTCCCCGATAGTAATGAATTGTACAATCATAATCCTTGATTAACACCAGCCATATCCTCTGTCTCATGTTCAATTATTTCTGAGTGAATATATAGTTTAACCTTTTGTGATCAATATATATTTCACACTTTACTCCATACAAATGATGCCTCCAAATTTTTAAATAAAAAACAACAGCATCTAATTCCAAGTCATGTGTAGGGTAATTTACCTCATGAGTTTTCAACTGACAGGATGCATATTCAATTACCTGATCATTTTGCACAAGGACACAATCAAGTCTCTTCAACGAAGCATCACTTTATATAACAAACTCACCATTCCTGGAAGGAAGTGCCAAAGCTGGAGCATTCACCAATATTCTTTTCAATTATTGAAAATAGTAATCACATTCTTTTGTCCAGATAAACATAACACCCTTACGAGTTAGCTTAGTCATTGGACTAGACAACCTTGAAAAATTTTCAACAAAACGTTGGTAGTAACCTACGAAACCCAGAAAACTACGAATCTCGGTTACATTTGTTGGTCTTCTCCATTCTTCAACAACTTTTGTTTTAGCCGGATCAACAGTTATGCCATCTTTTGACACAATATGACCAAGGAAAGAAATTTGTTGCAACCAAAACTCACACTTCCTAAATTTCCCATAAAATTTACTTTCTTTTAAGGTTTTAAAAATAACCCTTAATTATCTTTCATGCTCCTCTTTACTTTTAGAAAATAGCAAAATATCATCAATAAAAACAACCAACTTCTTTCACCTGAATCAGCTGAGCCATCACTATGACAAACTTTTTAGTTCTGATTCTGACCATCTCAGGATACTAATTTGAAAGGTCATTTACATCTATATTCCTTCCCAGAAAAATTGTTCTGTTTCCTCTAAAAAAACCATTTTTAACAAAAAAAATATCTTAGGAGAAGCAACATGGTAATCTTTAAATTCTATATCATTCCAATCATACCATAAATTAACATATAATTTAACAATTTTCTAACTCCTAAAGTTGTCTAAACTGACCTCTGATACCAACTATAAGGCCACAGCCTTAAACCTTACTTAATCTTGAGTTATTACAAGATTACACATTGAGGATCATTTCAGGTTTAGAGTTTTAGAGAATTAGATCATAAAACTTGCATACATTCCACATTTACACAAAGTGGTACAATAAAGATAGTATTCATTTTTCCCATCAACAGAAACATTTTTAAAATAAAACATGGATTCTTCCATGAAACTTCTTGGACACTATCATCATATCATGTACCTTTCCCTTGACCTGTGAAAAAAATATCAAAAATACTTGGGATGAGCATAAAAATATCAGTAAGGGTTATACAAATATGGAAAATAAACATGAGTTCATTTATACATAAGAATGGAATCATACATTACCCATAAAACATAAGCACTTTAACATACCTCATCAAATCATGAATAAATCATAGAAATCATAAGACATAAAGGAACTTGAGGCATTCATAACATTCTTACGTAGGGAGTAACCCTCTTGGTTACGTTTGGAATACCCACCATAGTATATTCCGTAAATATCTCCGGAGAAACCTTAACGTTTCACTCCTTCGCGTTACCCAATGAATTTGAGAGCTATATCGGGCTCATCCGCCCTTAGTTTATCTTGGTACCACCCGTCTTCATAACAATTCCCAAGAACCATAACATAATCTTATCACATAAAACATGCATAAAGGAATCATAACATTTCCACCTTTCAATAACAAGATATCAATACAACACATTGATATAAAAACATTATAAAAACCATTTTCAATACCAAAATAAAATAAATGTAAAACATGGTATTTATTTTTCTTTTAAAAAGATGGTATGGCTTGTAGAGGAAGCCAAAACTCAAATAATGGTCACGGCGGCGGAGGAGTCGTTGTCACCGCATGTGTATGACAAAAACATTCCCTTTTGTCATTTAGTAAACGCTTCGTTCAAAAAAGATTCCTTTTGAATAAATGTAAAAGTCAAAGGGGTTTATACACCATATAAAAGAATGTTTTGTATAAAACCAAATATGCCTCAATGAAATGAGATTGAGATGATGTCCCATACAAATATGGTATCCTTGGATTAAGGGTAAATCAGTTACATAATTATGTGTGAAAAACAAATACACGAAATATAAGTGGGTATTAAGTGTAAAAAAATCATAGGAAATTCACACATAATCATAGAAAGACATATTCAATGTGTACAAGTTTATTCCAATGAATCAAAATTGGGTTTAGAAGTTCCCTTGCATAAATTCGACAGCTTGACGGCGTCACTTCAAAATTCTGAAAAAGAGTTGATGAGAGAAAAAAAGGGTATCTCACCACTTGAACATAAAATTTACATCAATAAGGATATACAAGAACATATCCCAACATAATATTATGTGAATTAAAATACATAACAAAATAAGTCTTTTAAAAAGAGGAGGGTGAAAGGTTCCCTTACCGACATGGGTATCTTTCGAAACATGCACCTCGTGAAAGAAGGACAATAAAAAATTGATGTAAATACTCATAAATGAAAGTATATTACCCAATGAGTAAAATAATGGGCAGTACATACACCACTAAAAGTAAATTGTGGCAAATTTAGCATAAATATCATGGGAATAAAAGTGATATGAAAAATCCCTTACGAAAACTCGGCAACATAACGACGCCACTTAAAACTTACAAAAATGGATCGATGAGATCAAATAGGGTCTCTAATCATATTAAAATAATTTTTACAGAAAGAGGAATATAAAATAACATCCCCCAACATAAAAAAGTGGATCTTAAAATAAGTTACATAAAGGAGAGTAGATAAAAATAAAGAGAGAGGTTAGATCTCTCACGAAAATTCGGCAGCCTAACGTCGCCACTCAAAACTCCCAAAATGGATTGATGAGAGAGAATAGGGTCTCTCAACCTATGAACAATAAAAATTACAGTATGATTAATAGAAAATAACATCCCAAATTAAAGAAATATATGATTTAAAAGGAATGACATAAAAGAGTGTAGTTAAAAAGAAATAGAAGAGTAGGATCTCTAACCTCATGTCCGACTTGTCTTGTTCGTTTCTTTATATTACTGAATAATAAACTTTGTTAAATATATAATTGCCTAAGGAATTCCTTTAAAGATTATTATTCAGTTCATATAACATATTATAATGTTATAATAATTGTTTAATAACGTTAGTTCATATCAGATGTTTTTGCCGATGTTTGGTACATGACTCAAAAAAGAATTTGTTTGAAGAAAGATTGCCCATGTAGTTATAAGTAAATAATTTCCAGAATAGTATAAATGATTAAAATATCATATATATGCAGTAAAAATTCATTTAATACTATTCCATATCATTTGAAGATATAAAACGAAATGCACCGTTCATGGAGACAGTAGGCCGTACGTACGCATGAACGCTAGTTTCATTTTTTCTTTGTCATATTAATGGAATTAAAAATAAAATATATATATATATATTATAATTCCAGTATAATATAAATTTTATAGATTTCTCATATGTTCATTAATTTCATTCTTTATGCATTCCATGTATTGCATGTACGAGTCAATCACTTGAGCGGGCGGTAGTCCACACTTCCTCATATGAAATTATCGCATTTACAAAACATGAAAAGAATAAAGGTATATTTTAATTATAAAATACAGAAGTATATAGTAAACATAAATACCATATATATCATATATAAATTAACGTGACATCATAATTTTCACCTTTAAAGGTGTTAAAAAAATATTGAACAATCATCGTTTCGTGAGGCAGAAAATCGCCAACCACAGAAATAGTATGTTCATTAACCATTAGATGAAAGTGCGTGTAAGTTTAGATAGAATAATTCATATAAAAACATCCTACTATATTGAAGATACTGGATTTGTTACAAAATAAATGAATAAAAAGAGTTTAGGGAGTTGGAGAAGCAAAATAAAAAAATGACTCAAGTGAAGACATTACCTCAAAATAGGGTAACTCCCATTGGTTTGAGGTCAAAGGCTTCCTTGGGAAGACTACTGCCCGATGTGAGGCTTCAAGGAGTTATAGAGGGATGTGGAGAGACAAAATGGGTAGGGTTTGGCCGAGCCAAAGGATTTGGAAGTGTGTGTAAGGAGGTAGAGGTGGGGGCCTTTTATAAGAGGAGAGGAGGGGAACTCTTGTAATGTTAGGAAATGCTACTTTATTTTAGAATGAGTTTCGGATTTTTAATGGTCCCACATTGATGTGTTTAGAGGATTAGGTGATAAGGTTTCTAAATCCACCCATCCAATAGGTTTTTGACATATGTAGGTCTTAGATTTTACATTATCATTCCATTTTATTTAAATCGTTAAAAAATGAGGTAATCACTGCATCATCATGGTGTCATAAATAATTTAATTTTTTAATGTCTAAAAATTATAAAAAAATACTATGATGTAGGAAATAATTTTAACTTTCCAATTAATATTTATAATAAAATGTCTGATTTTTATAACCCCATGTAAAAATTGTTTAGAAAAACAACTCATGTTTGTGACATTTTTATTTTAACTTTAAATAAAAAGATATTAATGTAATTTTAAAACTAAAGTGGCTCCATGGGGTCCCCAAGTTGACCCATGGATTGTGTTGGTCGGAAATAAAACATCCAATAAGGGTAAGACATGTTTAAATTTCATTTCATATTATTAAAACATTATTTTTACCTTAAACTACACTAATTACCTCTAATCGCGATTAAAAACTGAAAAGTTAATATTTACCAAAAAAATATTTTAATCCCATTGAACCTCATTTTAGTTCATAATAACAGCCATGTATGTCGGATTTTTGAAATTCAAAACACAGAAGTGGTAAAATTTCATTTAAACAGAAAATCAGTTTTTTAAGTACCACTTAGTGGTTTCACTATTCATCAAAAATTGAAGTTTTTCAGAAAAATACCAAAACTTCACTCTAAGCTATATTTGATATTCCGAATTCAAAAATGAATTCCATTTTAAAAAATACAAAACATATAAGTTGCATTAATTTATTTAATAATTAATTCCTGTTGTCAGAGCAAATAGCGTGTTTTTATGAAAAAATAACGACCAAATGATTGACACTAGTTTAAGTCTGATTTCAAATTGAAATTAATTCCAACGACCACTATTGGATTTCATAGTAAAAATATATTATAATTTCACTTTAAAACCAATTAAAAAGATAATCTATTCATATAAATAAGTTATATTAGAAAGAGGTTTTGAATTAAAATACAACATTTTACACTATTCATTAAAAATGAACTTTATCGGAAAAATACCAAAAATTTACACAAAGTAAATTTTGATGTCCCGATTATAAATAATAGTTTAATTTGGTCCAATATAATGTATAAGAGTGAATAAAACTATATTTAATGAAGGTTCTCCATCAAAAGGCGATAAGTGAACCTTTAGTGAAAATTAGGGTATATATGCCTAAAATTGAATTCTTTCCGTATTTTAAGTCTTTATCTTTTATTAGATAAAAGTAAAAACATTTAAAAAATATATATAATCATATTTTAGTTATTTCTATCCATTCCCGCCAATAAAACGGCTATGTGTTAACTACCATTTAAAATAATATTATTTTATTACTATTGTGCAACGTAAGATTTCAAAGAAACTCTTTGTTGCGTATCGGGTACGCTATCGAACATAGAAACCCCTTTAAAGTAAAATTAATATTTAATTCATAAATATTAATCAATATGAAAATGTTTTATTCATTATTTACCTGGAATGTTACATGCTTTCTCTCTTATTTTCTTCATTTTTTATATATTATAATATCATAAATCATTTTAAGAAAGTAAATCAACCATTGAAAGAAACATATTATTTTATAAATGGACATAAAAGTCCACAATTTTTTAATGAGTTGATTTTAATAATAAAGGATCTCTGATATCCAATATAATGATAATATCTATTTATTTATTTTAGGAAACTTAATCACCATGATGTAAATAAACCAAAACCTATCATAGTTTTATACAGTCAACTCCCCAACCATTGAAAACCATGATATATAAAAGATCAAATCCTAATAAATATGAAATTTTCAAATTTCAAAACTATTAATATCACAGATTTATATAGAATAATATCATGAAAATATTATGAACAATATCTTGGTAAAATTATATTCACAATGACTTCCTTTAAAATATTTATTTTCAATTAATTTCAAAGAATATATTATTTACCATGGTGTACACTTTTGCATTATAAAATCATGCACCCTAATTTTTTTAATCATACACTATGACCTCATTGACTTCCTTTACAATAGTAATTATATATCCCACTTCACACAAGAATTTTTGAAGATACCATTTTTTGTGATAGAGTATATCCACATACAACATTTCTTTATCCCTTAATACATGGACCTAAATATCATACGTTTTATAGTAAAATGTATTTCTCCCCATTTTCTATTTTAATATATAAACTATAATAGTATAGACAATCACTCATATGATATATATGAATTTTTTATTCACACCTCACAAACCAAAATAATTTAATCAATGATAAACTACGATTTATTAACTATATCACTTCATAGTTCAAACAAATAAATTGTTATTTATGCGTCCTCTAGTAACAAATATTCCTAATTTTTCCAATAGTCATCCATGATTCTCAAAAAAATTAATATTAATATTTATATAATGGAAAAATTTAATTTTATATATGATTTTTTAGAAACCTAACACAACTTCACCCTTAATATCTTTGTTCCAACATCCACCAATAATTCCAAAAGTTACACCTAAAGTCAACCTTTTTTCAACATTCATCACCTTTCGGTCTATTGGAAGCCCAATGTAATTAAAGTTGAATAAAGTAGTACCAAATATCTACCAATATGAAATTAATTGTATAATTTATCTTCAATCACTCTATCCATATGTGTTCATTTCATGATTAAGAAAACAATTCATTAAAAGATGATTATATGATTTCAATAAAAACATATTAACTTCATATTAAAGAACAACATGATGTTAAACTCTAAAACCCCAAAAAATAAATTATTTTTATGACTAAATATTTTTCAGTTCTCCATGGATTGTATCATCCCATGTGTCTTATATTAAAATATATTCCTCAATGGTAGACTCCCCATTAATATGATTGTTCATCACAAACTCTATTTTTTAAACTCATCCTTGGATTCAAAAAATTCGATGTGGATCCCAACCCTCAATTTCTCCCACTGTAAAAATAAACCCAAATTGTGACTTTTACCCAAATATGTGATTATATGCATGTAACATGTGTTTATAAAAATTTTTTATGGCCAATTTGTTTTAAAAATGTCAACCATATATTTATTTTTGAAAACATACTAATTATTAATAATTCCTTGATCCACATTATCATTAATAAAATAATACTGAATTAAAATCCGCATCATATATAAATGTTGGAAAACATTTTTTTCCAATGGTACTCTTGTTATGATAATGGGAATCCATCAACACATTTTCATATTCCTAAAGAAAAAAAAATTATTTCAAAAAAAATTTGACTATATGCCTTAATATATGAAATATAGTTTTAATAATCTATTTTATGATATATTTGACCACTAAATTCATTCCCAAGTAACCAAGAAACATCCTACAAACGAGGAATATTCCTTTACTCGTGAATTTTTCAATCAACAATGTCACCTCCATTAACCAAATTCAAATTTGAAGTAAAATCATAATCATTTACTATATTAAAAACAATATCATAATTGAGAGTACCTACACAAAAAAATTTATTTAGTTTAACAAAAATTAGATGTCCATTCATCTGATTACATGAAAATTGATCTTTCAATCCCCTATAATAAAATAAATATATCCTCACATTTTCAAGTATAAAAATATTACAAAAAATCAATGGAATAATGTTGGATCTTTGGACTATCAATTTACATGTTATCCATATTTTGTTAAAATGATAATCTCTGTTGGAATATGTTTTCATTCATATATTCTCATCTTTTGTAGTCACTATTTTTTCTATTTCCCTTTAGATTAAAATCTATATTATTTTCTTACTCACTTATAACCCATTAATGAAAGTATGATATATAAAAATCATCATGTGGAATATAAATATTAATAATAGTTGAAATTTTACAACTTATTTCCTATTGATCCCATAGAAACAATTATCATCAACATTAATGTGTACTAAAAATTGGCCTTCACTGGTTGAATCCACATAAAATTTATAATTAAAAACATCTATCCTAAGTTTTTAAATAATGAAGTATGAGTCTAATTAATTATAATAAACATATTGTTCTTATTTTACTCCATAAAAACAATAATGTAACTAGAATAATTTGTAATCACCACCAGAAATTTGAAACCAACATATATTTCAATATAAACATCCTACTTGATCACTCAATTAAAAAATTCTGTCCTTACATCCATTTGATAAACATAGAATCATCAATAAAATGTTACTAATATAAAAATTATAAATTAATACAATTTAACTAGAGGTTTCATTTTATACATTATATCTATCTATTCAACATGCACATATCCCATGCACAATAATCATTATTTTTTCATATATAATTACTATGTTTATCATATTTTACTAGGAACTCCAACATTTCTAATGATGTTTATTCATTTTATAAATTCAACAATAAACCATGTTATATATTTATTAATTTGTTAGAAATAATTTTTAAAAGAATTGTTATAAAACTAATTCTTTTTTCTTCCTTAAATGATATCAGTTCAATAATTTAAAATATAATGGTGTTTCTTACTCACATCATCCTCTCGATTAACAATGTTTCGAATTTTACAATATTTATGTTCGAGTCACTAATAAAAACTATTAATCACAATCTTATATTTTTATCTAATTAACTCTCCTCATATCCACAATATTCTTCTAATTAAAACTCATATTCCTTAGCACATGTTAGAATATCAATGTTTATAGAATTTGAATTGAACTAAAAATATTCATCATTGATATCACAATAATATGAACATATATATTTTTGTCAATTTACATTAATCATAAACATGACATTGTTATTTTACATAATATTTTTATCCTATTGATGAGTAATTTATATAAATTATTCTAGGTTGGGTTCTATAAAATTATTCCATTATCAGTCATATCTTCAAAAATTCCTTGTTTCCCTATATATTTTTAATTATGAATTTATATCCAAAGACTCTAATGTGTTTCAATGTTGGTCATTTATATAATGTATTTCATATGTTTTATTCTTCCCTTTGAAACATATAAAATCCATGATATTTATTTGAACTGCCATTTGGACATCATTATTCCGATATAATTGAGAAATCCCACTATCAATGTGATAAGTAATTTCCATGTTGTTTGTCATTTTATTATTCCTCTACATGAAATCATTTTTCTATAATGTACTCATAGATTTGTATTATTTTTTTATTACATTATTTTCAAAAAAATATATACTTAGAGAGTGATCTACTATATGACATTATGAGAATAATATTTTTCATTGATATGACTGTTTCATTGTAATCACTTCTTTGAAACCTATTATTGTACTTTATGGATTAATTACTTTTTTTATATGAACATGATACCACCAATACATTTATAATAAATAATAAAAATGTTAAAATATCTTTCCCCTCTTGTTACTATAATTTTTAATAGACCAAACACATCAATATCAATTAGATATTATATATTAGATTCCCACTTAATCTTTTTTTCAATAGGTATTTGTCAACATCATCCCTCTTTTAAAAGTATCACATGTTTTCCCTCAATCACACCTATATAATGTCTAATATGGAATTAAATTAGATAAATTATCCATAATATTTTGATGAGTGTGAACAAACATAAAATTCCAGAAGATATATTTAGTTTAATATTGAGGAAAAATTGATCTCCATTCTATCAATGTAATATATCTTTTCATTTTTCCATCATAATGTCATTGAGTAATTTCAATCCATTAATTTGAATAATCACTCTTAAAATTTAATGTATCATTACATCATTAGTTTCATAGTTGAATCATAATTATAATAATTTGTTAGATCCAATTCACATTAAGAAACATCTAATATTTTAATTATTCACTATTAACTCTCATTCTTCATCATAAATTGATCTGTAATTAATGATCATTATTTTGATGTCCTGGACCCAGATTCCTCTTTAGGGTGCCACAAGTCCAGTGGGTAACATGGCCTCAAGTGCATCTCTATGAATTCTAGAGGTAACCAACTAGTAGGAAGGGCCTAGGGTGTGTCCATGGGGAGACTATGTCTTCATTAACAAAGTATATTATGGGATGTAAAAGTAAATATGTGTAAAACGGTGAATAAATATAAGTAATCATAAGGCACAATGAACATTTATAGAAAAAAATAATAATAAATGAAATAACTGGAATAACATTCAAAAGTAAAACAAAAGCTGATGATATGTCATGTACTTGAAAAATAGAAAACATGGATACAAGACAGTAGGCATAACATGTTCCATAATATTATAATGAAAATAAAAGACTATCCCAAGCATCTTGAGTTACAACTCAGTTCTCTACTTTCTAGATCCACATTAAACTACATGAAATCATGTGTTTGAAGTAGTTTTCTTCCCTTTGTCATCACCTTCAACCATGCAATCTACTCCGGGTACCAAATAGTTCCTGGAGAGGGTGTGAGATAAATCTCAGTAGGCCACCACCAATAATGTCTATAACATCTAGCCTGTGTAATGGAAATGTAAAAGTGTGTAGGAATTCACATATAAAGTAAATTAGTACAATGCAACCAGATACCCAAGTACCCGCTTTAGTCCTCAACTAGTGTCTGAACATTACCAGTCTATTTATTTAATCATTTTATAGTATATATTAATAGGTCACATGAGGCATGCATATCACAGATATAGTCTCGTGATGTGTAGACAGTGAAGGTTCCTAGGTAATGACCAAGGAAACGTAGACCTCAAAGGGTCTCCAAATTAGTAGTAATAGTATCCTGACATTGGGTAAAAGTGTAATCCAAGGAGTTTATTCCTTGTAATTCCATAATATTATGTCTAAAAAATCCAAAGTGATCGTCCAAGGTAAGACGAGGCTAACCAAAGATTGGTCCATAAGGGCTATAACTATGGAACTTACTTGTCAGTGTTGGATCCAATGAGTGTATCCAAGGAATCCTATAATAATATAGAGGGGTCCAATGGTGCCTTGCCCGACATCCAAGAATAAACAAGGATCGGTATCTAGGTGGTTCTCATCCTAAGAAAGCTATATCATTGAATCAGAGTATGGTTTCTGAGTGATCATGGAATTACCTGATCTGAATACAAGGTGATCTTGAGTAATTCCATTCCTATTTCATTATGAATTCATGTAATATTTAATTCAGTTTAATCATTGCCTTTCATTAGTGTGATAAGGTCAAGTATCAATAAACCTTTTTATCAAGTGATTTGGTTCAATACTTTCCTTTCATTAGTGTGACTAGGCCATGTAGTATGCAACCATTCATTTAATCCGTCAAAGGAATATCCCATAATTCGATGTTCATTATAGTAACTTCCATTAACGTTGTAAGGGGTGTTATGGATATGAAACCAATTAAACATTAACATTTAATTGTCAATTTGAATCACTTACCTTAGTCAGGTCTAGTGGTACACATACATGGTACATTCCATTATGAAATTCACAATATACATCAAGATAATTAATATATAAACACTTACTCTTAGAGAGGTCAAGTCATGGAACACCCGAACGATGGTGCAAATGTCTCAAAACATGAAACAACAATTATGGAATAACCTTTGACATGGAAGGGATGGATTTGTGGTTATAACCACAAAACGTTAATCACATATTTGGAAATATGATGACCATACAATCCTAATGATTATAAACATGGAATATAAATTCTATAAATGGCACCTGATGAAAAAGGTAGGCCCCACACGATGATTCCAAGATCAATAAACGTTTGGGATATGTTATAGACCACCCACCATTGGGTTGGAAAATAATTTTCCTTTGGTATGGCCCTTGATTTTCTCAGATTGGATTACATCTAAGAAAAAGATAAAAAACTTAATACCCCAATAACTTGGTGAAGAGAAAAAGTTAGGGAGAATGGCTCAATAAGATTTGAATACTTGCAGTTGTGCATCTAACATGATGAACAGAAGCTCAATCGGTTATCGAATGAAGGATATCTCTTGATTACAAGGTTAGATCTTCAAAAAGTCCCAAATTTAGAGAGAAATACGTTCATATCACATAATATAATATTAGGGAATAATGAGGGATGTTAATTAGATAATTAAGGGAAAAGGTACAATTTACCCTTAAAATAGATTATGCACAGTTTGTCCACACTATTTGACAAACCATAAGAATACCATGCACTGGTACTAATGAAAAGGGGGTTCTCACAATGTTTGGTTTCATGGTCGTGCACCTAAAGTGCAAGGTGACTCTATCTGAAAAAACCTAATCTACATGGTATTCCAAACTGTGTGGAATTCTTCCATGGTTTAGTCTAAATCATGCGCCAAGCCTATTTTTTCCAAAAATAAGGGATCCGGGCTTGAAACATCCCTCGAAAACCCCTAAGATCTTTGCTAATATCTTATGCATCTATATTAGGTCCAAAGTAAATACTTATACCAAAATTTAAAGGATCCATACCCGAGTGAAAATGATGTTCTTACAATCATTCACCCTTAAAAGAACTCTTCCTCGAGTTCACCTTCCAAAGGTGGAGAAAGATTACCTAAGAACAACTCTGACCATTGGGCACGTATATTGGATTCCCTCTCCCATGTTTTATCCTATACTCAGTTGTGATTTCATAGAACCTGTACTAGTAGAACAGACCATCCTAGGAGAGCCTACATGGTTCGGTTGATGATGCGTACTAGATACCCATCAAAGGCATCATCAGTATCTAACTCAAATTCCTTGGGATCAAAAGTATGAGATAGTTCATAGTGATATTGGCAAAGTTGTGAGACATGGAAGACATTGTACATGGAATTGTGCCTCTGAGTAAGTAGCAATAGATAGGCTATCAACTCGAATCTCTCTAGAATTTCAAAAGGCCTTACAGATTGACGTGATAGCTTCCCCTACATTCATAGCTATCTATTCCCTATCCTGTGCGACACCAAAAAAAAACATGATCACCGACCTAGAACACAACATGTCATCAAAAGAAATCAGTATATGATTTCTATCTAGACTGAGTAGTTGTCATATACTTTTTGATCAGCTGAACTTTCTTTGAAGTCTCCTGAACAAGATAAGGACCTATTAGGGTTGCCTCGCCTACTTCCAACCATCACAGGGATAAACAGAATGGCATACCATAAAAGGTTTCAAAATTATTCATCTTATTTTTCTCTTGATATCTATTATTATAGGTTAATTCTATGGGAGGAATATGCTTCTCCCAAGAAACTCTGAAATAAAGGACACATGCTTAGAGAATATCCTCTAGAACCTATATTGTCTGTTGTGATTTTCCATTGGTCTGAGGGTGAAAATTTGTTCTTAAAAGTGCATTTGTTTTCATAGCCTTATGAAATATCTTCCAGAACCGTGATGTGAAATGATCATCCCTATCTAAAATGATAGTACGTGGAACCCCATGTAGTCATATGATCTCATGAACACAAAGTCTCTCCATCTCATCAACTAAGAATGTATCCTGAATCGGAATAAAGTGGGATGATTTTTTTAGTCAGTTAATGACTACCCATATATCATCACTACCCCTCAGTGACCTAAGAAATCTTACTATTAAAACCATATAAACATCTCCCCATTTCTATTCAGGGACTGGAAGCAATTGTAACAAGACTCCAAGTCTTTAGTTCTCCGCCTTCACATACTAACAGGTGGAACACCTAGTGATAAAGATTTCTATTTGTTGTTCCATCCCAGTACACCAATATTGGAATCAAATATCTCGATACATCTTTGAGATTCTAGGATGAACAACCCAATGAGAAGTGTGGAGCTCCTTCATAAACTCATCTCTCATATTTTTAGGAACCCCAGACATATCCATGTAGATGTAGGACTTCATCTCTATCCATAGACCAATCTTGAGGTGGGTTATCTCCTTATATACTCTCATAAAGAACTAATCCTTCAGGATCATAAATCTAACTACTCTTCACCTTCTCAAGGATGGAGGAGGTAATTGTCAAGGCTAAGAGGTGGAACTTCTCATGACGTTCATGAAACTCTATATGATTCTTAGAAAAGGTAGAACTTAACTTCCATTCATCACTAGATTCACGTATGACATATTTTTGATGTTTCCAACTTAGTACATCTGTAACCACATTTCCTTTCCTTGGTGTATAGGAAATCTCAAAAATAAATGGATTGTAGGTATTCGACCAATCTCCACTACATAATGATAAATTCACACTGAGAAAACATATATTTGAGTCTCTTATAGTCATTGTACACCACAAAGTGCTCACCCAAAAGATAGTGTATCTAACACGTATGAAATGGAAAATTTATTCAATCTCAAGGTAGTGCGATGGGTAATTTCTTTCATGAGGCCTCAACTTCTAATATTCATACACAATTACATTTTCTTCCTGAATCAAGACTGCTCCTATGTAAATTCATAATGCATAACAGAATATAGTATAACCTATACTAGGATTGGGATGAATTGGAATAGGTGTCGATACAAGACTCCCTTTTAGCTTCTGAAATAATTTCTCACATGCTCCTGACCATGTAAACTTGACACCCTTCTTTGCAAGTCATGTAAGAGGTGAATAATGGTGAGAAATGTATTGTATGAAATTCATGTAAAATCCATCTATCCCCAAGAAACTTTGTACATCAAACATGTTCTTGGTATACTCACAAAAAACTACAACACTTACCTTTTAGGGTCAATAAATATTCCTGATTCTGAAATAATATTACCCAATAAGTTCACATTGTCGATCTATAAGAGGCACTTAACAATCATGGAATAATATTGATGCTCTCTTAGTGTACTCAAAATGACTTCATGATGATTGGAATTGTCTCTATGAGAGCAAGAATACACCAAGATGTCATCCATAAGAACCATGACAAAAAAAACAAATAGGTGTGGAAAAATATATTCATCAAATCCCTAAAAATTGTAGGCATGTTCATATGACCGAACATTATAACAAGGTACTCATAAAGACCATACCTTCTACGGAAAGTTGTAAAAGGTTTTTCTGATGGTCTGACTCACAACTAATGATTACCCGAACATAGTTTGATCTTAGAGAATTCCTTTGATCCTCAGAGTTGTTCGAAGAGATCATCAATTCAAGGAATTTTATATCATTTATTGATCATAAGTTGGTTCAACTTCCTGTAATACATGCATAAATGTAAGGTTTTGTCCGTCTTCACGGCAAAAAGTAGGGGTGAACCCCAAGAGGATGTACTAGGATGTATAAAATTGATGGCCTCTAATTCCTCTAACTTCTTCTTGAGTTCTTGAAGCACTATAGGTTCAATCATGTAAGGAAAAATGGAAACTAGAGTTTATCCAACAACAAGCTCGATTGTAAACTCTACCTCTCTCTCAGTAGGTAAGCCAGAACAAAATTCAAGAAAAACATCCATAAATTGATCAACTACTAGTTGGGAAATCATCTTTTTGAAACCCATGATCCTCCATGAAGAGATTCTCAATCTGGGTGGTCACCCCACCTACCCCATGATTCTTTTTTTTTCAGATCTACTAGCTTGGACATTGCACACACCCCTGTGTAGATAACTTCCACCCTCTGGTGATGTAAAATATACTTTGTGGTGATAGTAGTCAACAAAATCATGATAGTGAAAAAACCTATCCCTTATGAGAATGAAATCAAATCCCATCATCATGAGGAAAAGTAGGTTCTATACGAATGGTTAACTTTCTACCTCAAGGGGAATGTCCCTACATGGGCGTATTCCCTCTATTCGTAACCCTAACTATGTAACTAGGTTCATTACACAATAGTGGTACTATATAAATTGTCTGTGACTTTCCACAATGTATATAGTGATAAAATAGTTCAAATAACCTATTTCAAATAAATCATATAATATATTAGAGGCTACTAGAATAGTAACTCATACTATAGATTCCCATATAGCCTGATCCCCAGGTATTGGATGTAGTGCATGAAAATGATCTGATCCATGACCATGTGCAACAGATGGACTATCGCGATCATAAATTATTTGTTAGTAATGATGGTGATCAGGGGTAGGTCTATCATGGCCATGAACTCAACAATTTCTAGACCTACCTATGTTATTATAACTCCCTTCCTAATGTAGTGCAAAATAACTCTCTCTTGAAGGTGGAGCTTCTGCAGATACTTTTCCACTTGATGATGGTTGAAAGGTCCTACCAAAACGCTGAATAGGCCCAATACGATTCCAATTATGGAACTCCATTAGGTATCTATCCCTATATGACTTTTAATTCCCTCATCATCCACACTGATGAAACACCAAAGAGCTATCGAAAGGGGTACTCTAGTTGTCACCACCCTAATGAGAGACCTTGAGGGAATGTTTCCTTGCACCAGAAGAAATACATGACTAATGCAGCACTGATCCTCTATTCTTATTACTATTGTCATACCTCTTGTTAAACTCAGTGATATAATCCTGATTGAAAATTGGAGAAAAATTAGTTGAGTGAAATTAATTTTCCTGCGTACGGATGGCATACTGGAGCCCATCCTCAAAATGTCTAGCATGTGAAACCTCATCTCCTACTAGGAGCTTTGAAAAGCATTATAACTCTCTGAAACATTATGAATATTCTATGAATGAAATTGAACCCTTCTCATGATGCATGGACTCTCTGGATCTATTTACTCTTAGTTTCTAAATAAATAACCTATCATAGATGTCTATCAAGAAATAAGCACATAAAATTCCCTATTGACGACCAACCGAGATAATCACAACCCACCAGCAATTGGCCGAATCCAGAGGCATGTATGTTCCATGATTAACCCTATAATCTAGAGGCGTTTCCAGATGCTCAAAGATATATAAGGTGGATTCTATCCACAATTCAATAGCATGTAGACCCCCATCCCCTGAAAAGGTAGGAGGAAGTTTCTGCTGGAACTCATGAGTCAGATCCGCCATCTTGGGTGCATGCCATGGAGCACCACACATGGAATACATCATACTTAGGAAACTATCATGAACATGGGCATCAGTTCCCATATCAGGTATATCAGCAGATACATGAAGTGTCACACCTGAGGTAAGACTGGAGTATCAGGTCCCACCATGTATGGATCATGATCATCACCACCTTTCTAGAAAATGTCACAAAGACATTTTGGTGGCATTGTTCTACAAATTCCAAGAACAACCCTCAGAAAAAGATTACAAGAATAAGATAGCATCACTAGCGGAAGTTGAACATAAGAAAACTCACTAATAAGGTCATATTACCCCAAACTACCTGATTATATTGTCATGTATCGGTAAGTGATCAAGTATAAGTTTCATGTCATTTTATAGTTAATTTCTAGGTTCCCTCCTTTTTATTTAATAAAAATGACATGGTGGGATAAGAATATGCAACCAAAAAATTTTATATTTCAGGATTTACCATATAATGGATATCCATTTCTGATGAATAAATGTCTATACACCTATCATGAGAAACGAAACATATTTATTTATAGCATAATGGCTCGACATAGAAAACTAATCATCCCAAAAAATGAGGTCCCATAACCCTTAGGTCGGAGGATTGAAACCTCCCTTTGATACCACATTGTGATGCCCCTGACTTGGATTCCACTTTAGGGATCCCTGAGCTCGGTGGGGCACATGTCCTCAAGTGAATCTCCACGAATTCCAAAGACTGCCTACCAGCAGTGAGGGACTAGGGTGTGTCCATGGGGAGAATATTCCCTCATCACCAAACTGTAGCACAGGGGGTGAAATTAAACATGGGTAAATAGAGGATGCAATTTAAGTAAATAGAAGGAACGCCAAAAATATAGAGACAACAGTAATAACAACTGAAACAACTAGAATAACATTCAATAATAAAAAACAAATGATGATACAACATGTACTAGAAAGTTGTAAAACATGGATACAAGATAGTAGGAATAACATGTCCAACAAATGTATAAAAGAAATTAAAGAATATCCCAAGCATCCTGAGTTCCAACTTTGTCCTCTGCTATCAATATCCACACTAAATAGTACGTAATAAAGTGTTTGAAGATGTATGCTTCCCATTATCAACAAATGGAACCATGTAATCTAGTCTGAGTACCAAACAATTCCTAGAGAGTATGTGAGATAAATCGTAGTGGGCCACCCAAACAGTTTCTACAACATCCCTCTTGTGTAATGAAAATATAATAGTGTGCATGCATGCATGTATAATGTAAAAAAGTACAATATAACTAGATACCCAAGTACCTACTTCAGCCTTCGGCTGTTGTCTGAATGTAACCAGTCTATTTATTTAATCAATTTCTCAATTATATTAATAGGTCGCGTGAGGCACAACTGGCACTAACGTAGATTCATTATGTGTAGATAGTGAAAGTTCCAAGGTAATGAGAAAGGAAACATAGAACTCAAGGGTTGTTATGTCAGTAGTAATTATAACCTAGAATGGGGTATGAGTGTAATGCAAGTATCATAATTTAAGTAATTTCATAATAAGGTGCCTACCGAATCAAATTCGATTTTCCAAGGTAAGATATGGGCTAAGTAGAGATAGGTCCCTATGGGCTGTAACCATGGAACCTAATTGTGATTGCTGGATAAAAGGAGTGAATCCAAGGCATATTTTAATAATATGGAGGGATCATGCTTTATAATATAAGGTATCCAAGAAGAGAAAAGGATCATGATCTATGTGGTTCTCAACCTAAGAAAGTTTTATCGTTGAATCGGAGTGGGGTTACCGAGTGCTCATGGAATTTCTCGATCAAAATCCAAGGTAAGCTTGAGTCAGGCCATTCCTATTTGATTATAAAGTTATTTAATATTTCATTTGGTTCAATCCTTTCCTTTCATTAGTGGTATAATTTCAAGTAGAATGAAACCTTTTTATCAAGTGATTTGGTTCAATCCTTTCCTTTCATTTTTGTGATAAGGTCAAGTAGCATGCAGCCATTAATTTAATCCATCTAATGCATATTCCATAATTTAAGGTTCATTCTTATACCTTCCATTACTGTGTTAAGGGGTGCTACAGATACGAAACAAATTAATCATTCACATTTAATTATCAATTTGAAGCACTTACCTTATGCGGGTCAAGTGGTATGCATACATGGTACTTTCCATTATGAAATTTAGAATATTAATCCATACAATTAATATAGAAACACATAGCCTTAGATAGTTCAATCCAAATTACACCAAAATGGTGGTGAAACCATGTCAAAACAATAAATAAAAATAATGGAATAACCTTTGACATGGAAGGGATGAAGTTGTGGTCATAACTACAAATAATTAATAAAATATTTTCCAATAGTATGACCATATAGTCATAATGATTACAAACAGGGAATATACATTCTATAAATGTCACCCGATGAAATCAGTGGGCCCTACATGTCCAATCCAAAATAAAAAAATAGGTATGAGTTGTAGACCACCCACCTTAGGGTTTTACGATCCTTCTCATCTAGTATTGTCCCGTTATTTGGGTCATATTGCAGTAGATATAGGAAAAAGAGAAAAATTATCATACCCAAATGTCTTGGTCAAGAGAAAAAGAGATGGATAATGGCTGAAGAGGAATCAAGTACATTACATTGTGCATCCAACATGAAAAATGGAAGATCTATCTGTTGTTGGATGAAGGATATCTCTTGATTCCAAGGTTAGATCTTTAATAATCACAAAATTAAGATAGAAATATGTTAATCAAACATAATATTAGATTAGGGAAGATGTAGGGAGGTTAATTAGATCATTAAGAGAAAAAAGAACAATTTTCCCTTAAAATAGCATGTACACAGTTTGTCCTCACTATTTGACAAACTGTGCGCAAACCTTGCATTGGTACCTGGGAAAAAGGGGCTCTCAAACGGTTAGGTTGCATGGTCATGTGTATACCATAAGAGGTGGCTCTATATGAAAAAACATAATCTACATAGTTAAATCTAAATTGTGCACCAAGCCTATTTTTTCCCAAAAAAGATGGGTTTGAGGATTCGAACCTTCCCCAAAAACCCATGATACCTCTTAAAACCCTTTAAGAATCCATATTAGTTCAAAAGTAAAGATTTATACTGAAATATAATGGATCAATACCAGATTGAAAAATTGGGTTCTTACAATTGTGAATCTAAATCATACAATCAAAACAACATTTCAATTTTTCAAAATATTCAAAATCTAGGTCTGGAGGTATTAGAAAATTTTTCAAGTATCTCTCTAACAATATTTATCATTTCCTTTATAGAAACATCTTCCAGGACATCCTTGCTCTATTTTCCTCATTTATGTTGATAAAAATCCCAATTTCACTGAGAGATAGGATGATCTCATCTCAATATTATTATTAAAAGACATATAATAATAATTTTTATTTTACAACGGGGAATTTATGTTTAATAATAAAATATAGATTTTTGGTCATTACTAAATTCTCCTTGGACCTCCGTATAAAACAATTCCACCTAGTTTTTTTCAATAATTTTGTTTATTATGACTAATATAAGAGTAATAAAAACAATATCCATATATGAATTTATTCTTTTATTCATATTATATTTTATCATCCTCTTTTTTTTAATATTAGCTTCATCTCTATTCAATTAACTCTATAAATCACCAAAATAATTTATTTTGTAACCAATATTACGGAAAAGATTAAAATTTACTAGAATTTATATATTGTTTATATCTCTCTATATGTTATTTACCGTAGAGTATCCTCTAACTTTGTGAGATGCTATTGATGATGGAAATTCGTCTTGATAATTTTTTCGATTTTATCCCTAATATTCACTGTGTGAGTATTGGATATTTTTTCCTCAAATCCAATTACACTTTTACACATGTAATTGGTTAATTGGTCATTAAACCCCACAATGTTGTTCATTATACCTCATTTATTCCAATTAATTAATTTTTTCCCACAAACAATCTAAATTTCATCTTCTTTTATAAGTTCATGTATTGATTTGAGTGTAATGTATCTCTCTCTACATAAAAAACTATACATCATAATATTTAATAATATTTTATCTCACCATGGTGGAATCATTGTCTTCATTGATCACTATGGATTTTTCATTAATTTTACACATCAGATCATCTCATTCTTATAATGTTTCTTGAATAGATTCTATTTTTTTTTTCAGAAAATCACTCAAATAGTAATTTATTTTTCACGGGGGTCAATATATTATGATTGTACTTTTAAAATTCATTATTCATTATGTTATTCTACCTATATAGGTCAATATACTTATGATTTTTTTAAGGATTCATTTTGAAATCAATAACTCAATTGGGATGATTTCCCTCACAATTTTAGCTTTATATATAAAAACCATTTCAATTATAGTGTCCTAGAAATAATATTTAAATTTAGTTTTCAACTTTTTCAAGGAAACTATATCATCATTGACTTGTTTATATGCAATTATCATCCATTGAATCTATTCGTAAAATATGTTTCTATGTTTTAACATTCATTTAAGGGTAAATATCCTTGGTTGTTTTTTAGTATATTGTATTTCATAAATTTATCCATTATGTAACATTCACCCCTGTCAATAATGTTTCAAAACCTCCCATGATTACTGTATTTTATGGATTTTTTCCATTAAATATTAATTTTTCTCATATTAATTTTCATGAATCAATATATAGAATTCACTAGTATCATCTTCTTCCCATATCATCAATTTAATTTACACAATGATTCAACATGGACATAAATTCCATTTCTATGAATGAATGGATTGATACACCACATTCCTTTACAAATATTTCATATGTGACTCTATTGGTATATAAATAATCATGGTATATCCTTATAAGGTTTACTTCATCATGATTTTACGTAACTCCACAACTCTATTGACCTAGAGATAATGGTTACTTAATGAAAATAGTATATAATTTAGATATCTCAATACATAGGTTCTTGTAGTTTAGTATTATTAGGAAACTTGATACATAAATGAACATTAAATTACATTCAAATCCTAAGATACATTAACTAAATATATGAATATTAATTATTTCACCTATAAAATCTCATTTTGACTTGTAGTAATCTACATGATTTATTTAGAATATGGGAAAATAAAGGGGAGAGCTCAGATGCTCATCATTGGGTAGCATACAGTAGAATTTATCATACCTATGAATGGAACCAATAATAAAAAATGTTTAAATAAATTTCAAAAAAATAATATATCAATTTAAGAATTTATAATAAATATATTTATGTATAAGAATAATCGAACACATAATGATAGAATACATAATTTGATACATCATAAAAAATTAATCAAGGACTCATTCCAATACATCATTAATAATTGGGAAAAGATTATTTTAAATACCCAAATAGTTTTTATTGTTAGACCCATCCACGCATATTCAATTTATATAATTTCTTGCCCCACTCTTCACATGAAAAGTATAATATATCTATAATATGAAAGGAATTGATTAAAAATAATTATCATATTATTCCCTAATGAAACTCAAAATATTATGGTTAACTAATAAATTGTTTTATATATACTAATAATATATATATGAATGTAATTATTTCACAATTAAATTAAAAAAATATTTCTATCAAACGTATTATAGAACAATAAACTTAAAAATAATAGGATAATCACAACATGATGTAATGTATTCTTATCAATAAAATGATATCAAGGTATTAAGAAATATTGAATTCATGTTTTAGGGATATCAATTGAATATAATCCATCATTATACTTTAGAAGAAACTCGTTAATCATCCAAAACATATACCCTAACTATGTAAAATTAGGTGTGCACTTGTAATCATTAGATGTACACCATGTGAAAATTCTGTCAATACCCAAAAACAATAATCAATTGTTGTTCTCTATATGCATAAATGATCTTATTCTAACATCCACATGTTTTTATCAAGATAATGATTAATTTTCTATAAAATAAAACACTCATTAATATATATAAATTATATAATGTTTAATGATAAGATGATGTTTTATAATTTTAATATCTTCTATATTTATATTCATTATAAAGGATTGTGATATCTCATTGATTTTATAAAATTAAATTTTTTAAATTGAATAATAATGTTATTTAAAATTGAAAGGATAATGGAATTGAAAGGATTTATAAAATAATTGTAAGGGATAGGTTAGAAACCCTTACCTTGTAAATTAGACACTTAATTATTTTGGGTAACACCTTATATAGTTTGAGAAAAAATATAGAGACACATGAAAAGGTAAAATGAGATAAAATTCATGATCAATGTATTTGGAGTGAAGAGAAATTGGAAAACAGGTGGGTATTTATACACAATTTGGTGTATTTGTTTATTAATTTTAAAACATTGTAGTTGGAGCATAGATTATAAAATAACAAAAAACGATTGGATTTACCTTGGTTTTATTCCATAACATTTTACATGTAGGTACTATATTTGGAATTTTAGTTCTTTATAAACCAAACCACCTTTATAATATATTATTTTTCATGTGGCCAAAATCATTATTCATAAATAAATTGTTTTTAAATCATATAATATAATTTAGGTTTATGATGATTATTTATAGGATTCGAAAATTAATTAGTTTCCATTATAATTAATTATTTTAATAAATAAGCATATTTTTGGTTGATATAGAATTTATATTTCATGTTACATAATTTTTATATCATTTTGAATCAGTAATATAGATCATATATTCATACCGTTGTTTACATTTTACCAAATAATATTCTTTTATCAAAAAATTATGAAAAAGTATCCACTTTGTAATTTAGACATGTTCATTCTAAATCTAATTCAACGTTTAGAAAAATAATTCATTACTTGTGTGAAATTTAACA
The DNA here is from genome assembly GCA_963277665.1 of Viscum album. Classification (NCBI taxonomy): domain Eukaryota; kingdom Viridiplantae; phylum Streptophyta; class Magnoliopsida; order Santalales; family Viscaceae; genus Viscum; species Viscum album. Next base: position 470,516,304 of record OY728156.1, on the reverse strand, counting down.
ATTAAATTGAATAATTGTGTGTCTCAAATTAAAACAACTGGAACATAAAATTCAAAAAAAAAAACTTCTTATAATAAATTCTATTTTGTTTTAAAACATATGTGTGTAATTATATCTATATTTATTGATTAAAACATTTTTTAAATTTTTGATAAAATTATTAAATAATTTCTATTAGATACTTGTGAAATAAAAAAATACATTACTATAGTTGAATTTGGGGTCCTATATTATCCCCTTAATAAATAATTATGTCCAAAAAATATGGGGTGTACATTAATATATGAACAAACAAGGATAATGGTTCCACATTAATTCCAGAGGACTACATATATCTCTATATATGTTGTGATTCCAGCAAATAAATTTCATTAGGTGGGTTTACAAATTCTATAACACTTCCTCTCTAGTATTAAGATTCTAGAAAAGATCTTCATTATATATTAGATCATGTTACAAAAATAATTATTCATTTTTCAGCACATGTGTAGGGTCTGTCTTGTATATCCTTATATATGTGGCATGAAATACTCTATGTCCTTTATAGATGTTTTTTTAGAAATGCTAAATGGAAATAAATATCTCTAATTGTCTTTAAAATTTTAAAATATCCAATGTAACTTAGGCATATCTTCTGTTTATTTCAAAACATTATAACTCCCTTCAAGGGTGATACATTCAAGAAGGTACGATACCGACATGGAATTCTACATCCTTCATATAATTATTTTTTATATTTTCTATCCAACCTGAGTTATTTTGATACGATTCTCGATAAATATCACATTTTTAGTTTTATCCTCCACATGTTATGGTCCAACTAGAATAGTTTCCTTAAATTCTTCCCAAGTGGTAGTGGTATGCTAATTTTATCCATAACATTCTTCATATTGTTCAATTTTGATACAAAAAAGTAAGATATTTTTGTGTTCATGTTTCAGTAGATGTATTTAATAGTCCCATGTTCAATATAGGTCAAGTTATTATGACCCCATAACATATTTTAACGTTCATATAGTCCATTTGGATGACTATTATATTGAGGATAATAGTCAGTGCTCAAATTTACCTCAGTTATTAAATACTCTTAAAGACTCCTCTAAAACATTGATGTGAAATAGTTGTAATGGTTTTATATAATTGATAAAAGAAGTCCATAATGTTTCACAACATAATTTATATGATTTATTGATAAGATATCAAGGGGTATATCCCCCCTTATTACAGGTAAATGTATAGACTTGGTGATATGATAAATAATAACCCATATAGAATCATTCTTTATAGATGTATTAGAAACATCAATAAAAATTACATTGTTATGTTGTCCCACTTCAAAATTATTATAGGGATAAGTTTCATGATACCCTTTGTATTTAATCTTTAAATCCTTACATATTGTCATACCAACCCTCATGAAACATTATATATAATTATGAACATCATTTTTTCACACTATAATTTATCATTTGGATCCATAAACATCTTGGTAATATCATGGTGTATAGATGTATTTGGGATGTGTGTTTCATCTATAAATTCCTTCTTCATCTCAATTACATTTTCTATTTTAATACATCAACACACCATCCTCTTTGAGAAAATCACTTAATCTCAAATTATCCATAACTTTAATCTTTTAATATATGCCCTTTTCATTTTGTTGTGACATCATTATCATATATAGAAATGGTCATTGCTAAATTTATTTAAAAATAAATAATCTTTTTTCATTCTATAATAATCCTCAAGAAAAACATTTCTAAATCCACAAAAATTGGATCCTTTTCCATCCTCATATTTTATTGAACACCATTATCCATCACACTCAATGCATATACATCCATGTTTACCTTTATAGGGTGGTAGTGTAATAAAAAATAATTTTCCTTGAGTAGTTAGAGTTATCTCATCTATATCATAATGAGATCCTTTTTAAATTTTTATATAATTCAAAATATTTAGTTCAATATATATTTCATTTATATTCCTATAAAGATAGTGAATCCCTATTTTCCATGAAAATATTACTAATTCCACCTCTTGGTAATATGTTGAATATTTTTTCCCATGGTTCTTAAAATTCAATGATTCATATGAAGATACTATATAATTCTACAAAAAGAAACATCATAACCCACTACTCAATATGTCACTATATATAAAAAGTATTCCTTTTTTAATGGTATATTCAATTCTTGGTCACTGATGAATCCCATCTTATACTCTTCAAATATATCTTCAATTTCTATTAACCATGTGAATTTGAAACCTACACATGTAATTTTATTTAATTAATTGTCTAATATATCCATATTTCTATAAAACGTTTCAATATTAACTAGATAGGCCAAGTAAATTTTGTATCTCAGTTATATTAATTTTTATGGAATATTATTTAGAAAACATTATCTTTGGAGAGTCAACTAAAATTCACTTTAAAGATAGAATATGAATAAGAAGATAAAAATTCTAATACCAAATTTTACACGCATTGAATGTCCCATATAACTCCTTCTCTCTTAGAGTCTCAATGTAAATTTTTAAAAGGACTTCTTCATATTTATAGAAAATAGAGTATATCATGATATCATAAATAAAAAAAGAAAACAAATTATCAAGATAATAATTGAATAATATTATATAAATGGACACTTATGGTGGAATTTTAAATATAAAAAGATTTTTTTTGAACTCATAATACTCACCCTTTTAAAAAAATTAATCTTTAGAATATCCTACCTCTAACATTTTAATTGATGACAACTATAATGAAGTTAAATATTTTAGAAGTTTATATCACTCAGATTTTAATAAAATAAATCATCATTGTGTGTTATAAGAAACATTCTCATTATTTTAATGATATTGATTTCTCTATAAATTATTTCTTTCCTCGTAAAACTATCATTATTTCTAAAAAATAAAATACGTTATCCCATAGGTGAAACATTGGGATGTATACATGGCTTACCAAACAACAGATTATTTCATTAATTACACAAATTTCACCAATTATATTTTCTAAAGATACTTAGATATATGTTTCACATCAAGGATACATTTAATAGATAACTCAATATCATGGTTAGGTGGATAAATACTTTTTTTCTTTGAAATACATTAAAATAATCCATCAAAATAGATACATCAACAATTATTCAGAAATCCTCCCCATTCATTGATTCATCCTATTAAAGAAGTTTATTAACATAAACCACTAGAGGCTGTTCGGAATATGTATCAGGAAATGAACTAACTTTTATAAAATCAATGGATTATATTCAATCCTCGGATATTTTCATCTCCTTCTTATGATAATAAAGTCTTTCACTATACATTGATATCCATTCCTTTCAAAGGATTATATCAAATTTTAACATTGGTATCCCCATCATGATTCAAACTAAAGTAATTCAATGTTTTTTAATTGAAATATAGCAATAAACAATAATTTTTATAATATCTATATAATTACTTTAATTTAGAATCTATTTCCTTAGTGCCTCGATGGATGATTCAATGTTCTTTGAAAGCCTTCATGAAATGAATGAATACATTTGTCCATAATAAAATTCTGCATCATATAACTTTGATATTATTAATAGAATAAATTATATAATACCTTTTTTACCATAACATCAATTTTTGTGATTTTATAGGCCTATTATTTTACCCATGTCCCATCCTATGGTAGATTCCATTGAAACATGAATCATTTATTTGAATTGTGTCATATCTTCTCAAAATCAATGAATCATAATTTTGTAGATTCTTTCATTCCCTTAAACTTGTGAGATTTATGGACCATATCTCTACACTTATTCAAAATTTCCATTCCCCTTAAAAGTTCCCTAGTTGTTTGTTCTAATTTTTTTTCAGGTAGTTAAATCTCCCATTTTCTTCTTTTTTACTAAAAATTTATTTTTCAACTTTTCCATAAACTAGCCTCTTATTCTCTTACATCCATTTAAATTTAACTGACATTGACAAATACACCTCAGTATTTTTTATAATGGTTTATATATATTCATTCGAGGGATTTTTTAGGGTCTAATCCCCATCAAAGGATTAGATTTAACTCATCAAAAGTGTAATAAATATTTATTTCTCGATTATAAAAATAATATACTATATGACTTTCTGAACATGTATTGATAGTATAAACCTAGAAACAACATCCACATACATTTATCATATATTATAAAATTTATTTTCCATGTTATCAAATTACTCATGAGTAAGTTACTTCTAAAATAAAATAACCATTAATTAATTCCATTCTGTATTCAAAATCCTCATTTCCTACTTTATATTTTGAATTAATTACCAAAATTGTTAAACATTTCTATTAAGATGTCATAAATCCCTAATAAACATCCATGTTTCTATATATCCCAAATTAAGGAATATCTTATCTTGGTGTCTTATAAATTTTTCATCTAATAATAGATTTTTTATTCCATTTAAGTATGAGGGTTTCTACCTCTTGAATAGGAACAAAATTATTTAAACATGTTGTGGAATAAAAAGTTATTCCATATTGGCATGGTTTTTGACCATATCATGAGTCAACATCCCTAATATAATTATTATCCAATTTACTTTGACATCAGTATCTAAATATTTTCTCATGATGTAAATCCTTACATTGATTTTGGGTTTTGAAAAAGTTTTCATTTAATTGGGATATATTTTTAAACAATGGCATATACTTAATTATTTTTTAAATATAAAATTTAATTATAAATCACAGTATAATATTCCTATGAATGTATAAAAAAATATTATCATGTAATCATGAAATATTTTCATAATATCCTTAGGTATTTCCATAGACAGTTTGTCACTAAATATGACCTTAAAAATTATATTCCTGTAATTTAAACAAAATGTACTTTGATATAAACTGTAACACCCAAACTCAAGTAACCCATACATGGTGTTTATTTTATTAAAATGGTAAAAATACTTATATCATGATATGAAATTTCCAGAATTTTATTAGTTTTAGGATACTAGATATGTAAATTAAAATTTCATAACATTGAAAACATAAGATACAATAATGAAATACATGAAAAATTATTATTTCTCTATGAAAATCCATGTGTCACACATTTTCATATTCATTATTTCATAAAGAAATTATAAATAATATAAAATGGTGTGATAATATTCTATGTAAGGGGGAAAATACAGTGTAATATATCATTTTTATTCATAAAATCATTAATAACATGTGAATGAATAAATACCATAATAAATAATATATATACATATTACATAAAAATAAATAAATATATCAAAAAAAATTACACATCTCATAAGGAAGGAATTACTAATTTCATTCATTGTAAATATTCCTTTAATAATTTGTGAAATGAAATCATATATAAATGATTCAGGTCTATAGAAAATACCAAACTAGTTTGTCTCACGTGATCTAGGGATGTATTAAGAGGATATATATATTTGGGGACCACCCATCACAAAACAAGTCCAATCTATCAATAATATGATGATATTGGTTTAAAATACATAACATATTATTCTATAATAAACCTTTCATGAACTAACCTAGATTCATCTTTAACCTAGGTACTCGACCAAATCTATGAAAATGCCAAAAGGGTGTTCCAGATCCCCATGGGTAGTTGACATATACAAGGGCTTTATGTAAATACTTTAGGAATTAATTTTTTCAAAATGGAAGAAAGAAGTTGACATGGAATAAATATAAAATAATGAGAAATATAAAATACTATATTGCATAAAAAATTAGAAAAATGATAGTGATTTATCAAGGTCTAAACAAGACACCCCAACATACATAATATATAAAAAATACCAAGTACTCAAATATTACAACATCAACTCTATGTGACACATGGGAACTATCCCACCATAAAACCCCCAGATACCCAATCCAACGTAACCATGTAACCCCCAAACATACTGCAATTTATTTCTCTTTACTACATCAAATAAACAAGTTCTACACACACTAGAGGGTATGTTCAATCTATGAAAAAACAAGCCTGTTATTATCTAACCAAGTTTTTAATAAAAATCCATTGTCATATAAATATATATTTTATCAAATTTAAATAAAATATGGATTGATATATAGTATCACAATTTATTTCAGAATCCTTGAAATTATCGCATTATATCATATTCAAATTAATTTCTCATCAATAGTTTTCATGGAATATTAAATAAAACATTCTGTATTTATCAAGGAATGCATCAATATCAATATCAAAACAATGAATAATGGATGGGACCCTAACGATAGCATAGGAAGTAGCTAGACATGATTCTAGAACAGTGAATAATCATGAATATTTTTCACTAAACATGTCCCAATAATACCCATAAAAAGATCAAATGAATATTATGATGTGTGACTCCCCATGATGATGTTCTTTAAACCAGTCCCCGGGACACTAATCAATGGAGTATTGGAATACCCTAATGTTTTATTCCACCTAAAATATAAATTAAAAGGTTATATTATTAATTCACACATTATTATATATGTATCTCTTATTCTAGGATTCTTAAAACATTTTAATGGTCTTATCAAAAGTAAATAAACATTCCTATAACATTTTACACTTTGAATTCAGCCATTCCTAATTACTTTTCATGCGGGTTATCCATTTCAAGTAAAAATTTGTTAAACATTCTTTTTCTGAATTAGATACCATGTTACTAACCCTTTGAAAAAATGGTTTAGAAACTAGAGACCACATATAATTCATTAAAATAATACTTTAAGTGAAACCACGCTCCTCAAAACATGGTTCGGGTAAAGACAACATGGTGTCCACAACCCAAATTAAAAGGGATGGCATGTGAATGCAAGATAGGTCCCAGAAAACAAATTCCATAACATAGAAATCATAATCAGTGATTTCATGTTCATCAAAGAATAATAGAGATCACATACCTCATCAAACATGAGATATTCACCATGACTAAACATGATTTAGTCTCTTGGAACAAATCACACAATAAATCTATTATAAACAAGGGAAAAATCACTCGGTCAATAGATCTGATCAATATATTATAGATCCACTACCGATAAAATAGAACAAGTAAGTATATAATAAAATGAATTAAACTTACTAAATAGAATAAATCTGGTCGATTCGGGATGATAATACAAAATAGTTTTTAAATAATACCAAAAGATTATCCTCTCCAAGCCCCTAGTATAATTTGTTTTATGGGAGAGGTATTAGAAAATAAATTAGGGATTCTATTAGATGAAAATTTTGAAACATACCATACTCATCTAACCGAAATTGATTCTACTAGATAGTTTGTGTTATCTCATAATCATGATGATGGCTACAGAAAAAATAAAATAGATACTTTTCAACCAAATAGATATATAGTGGGAGTAAATTATTTATATGGTTTCTACAATAAATGTTTGCATAAACTTCCATTCCCATTAGTTTTCTGGTGACCTTATCAAGACACCAATAATCCTAAGTAACCTAAAAATTCCATTAACCTTCTTATTAAACCTCACAAACATGAAAAATAACCTCTTAAATCTAAAAATAGAGGGTTATATAAACCTAGATGTGAATATTAACCCCATTATTAGAATTTATCTCCCTAAAAAATCAATAAGAAGTTGGATGATAGAAAATAAGATAAGGTCACTAATCCCTCACTAATGTTTTATCCTCCCTAGTTTTTTGTGATTACGATATGTGTTTCCACAAAAAATTATCCAATGTAATAAATACTCCATGAATAAAATTTATTTGTGAGTAAATAATTTGAACTGTCTTCTCAACCACTGATGTATTTATCTCTAAAACATCAATTCCTATTAAAAACGTGAGATTGATATGGGTTTTATTCTTGAGATGAGATTTATGGAACACATCCGGAGTCGTTGGAAAATGAGACGATAATTCCAAATGATAATACACCACTATGTTCTACTTATTGATCTCAAAATGTGATGCATATCTCAAATATAGTTCTCCCTACTTAATAAGTTAATAGTTACCCAACTATGTTGATACATTCAATAAAACCTTGTTTCCAACAAATAATTCCAAAGAACAACTTTTATGATTAGTATAATATTTCTTCCAACTATAATTCATCATTAGTAATTGATGTATAGAATAAATATTTATAGAATTATCCAAAACTATACTCTATACCATAATATAAGACTCTCCCACCACAAACTATCAAGGAAATTATTTACATGAATGACCATACAGTGACTTGAAAGGTTCCATTTTAATTAGGGACTGGTAACTATTGTTGTATGAAAACCAAGATAGTCATAGATGGTTATACCATGATCATCCAAATTCTAAGACATAGGAATGAAGAATATCCTCTAGAATTTACATAGTGTTCTCTTACTGGGCATATGTTTATGGATGAAAATCTATAATCAATCTGACATGAATTCCAATCACCACATAAACTCATTTATAAATTCATGAAGTAATCATGGGATCCCTATCTATGATGATAGCAGATATAACCCTATATAACCTCAAAATATCCTTTAGGTATATCTTCATAAATACTCAACCATGGTAGTGTCCCAGAATGCAATAAAATGTGTTATTTTAGTCACCTCATCTATCAAAAACAAAATTTCATTATTCTCTCAGGGAGACCATAATAATCCAATAATAAATTCCATGGACACCACATACCATTTCCACACAAACACATGAAGTGGTTGAATCAACACTAAAGTCATCAAGAGATTAGAATTAATCAATTGGAATGTATAACAACCAGAAAGAAAATAAGTTATATTACACATTATACCAAGCCACAAAAACTGATGTCTCATGTCATAATAAACATTTACGGTTCTTGGGATAATAACACTTGGTGAACTATGATAATCATGAATCAATGATACTCTAATAGATAGTGTGATGATAAATCAACCCCAGAAGCAATAAATCCCATAAAAGGAGTGATACCACATGGAAATAGTCACCCTATCATAAAAATTATCAAAAATCCGCGTGAATATACCTTCATGCTTTTATTCCAGGATAATAGATTCAATTAAAGATTGTGTTATCAACACCTTGGTTAAAAAAATTCTTTATTTTTCCTCTCAAGTATCTATAAGAAATAATGAAAATTTTCCTTTGATATTCCACTCCTCCTATAGCAACCCAACCTTTATATATATATATATATTACATCATATTATATAGCTATTAATTATATATAATTACAACCCAAACAAAAAATATAATGGTTTACCATCTTTGGAAACATAGATACACAAAAAAAATCAGTACATAAAATATCTCTATCATCTCTCTTTAACTTCTCAACAGCTATCACCCTTCTTATACATATCATACATAAAACATTTCATTATATCCTAGGGAGAATAAACATAATAATGGGAGAGTTTGGATGCTTAGTATGGTTATACAAGTAAGAAATTAATAATCATTTAAACAAATTTTGTGAATATGTTTTTGATTGCATGAACATAACATTTGAAAACCATACCCAGTAATTTATTGATCATAATAATGAGACCTGGAATGATCGTTAGTACTTCATATGACATGATTCATAATGAATCAAAGAACATAATACATCATAGTGTAACATTTACATAATATCATGACATAAAAGAGTTTAATAAAGTGTATAATAATCATAATAATAGAAATACTAATTCAAGACTACCCACCAAGAAATTAATCACGTTGTAAGAAATGTATAACCACCAGTTTACCTTCTTCTATCTTGGGATAACCTCCTGTGTAGCTTCTTTTTGGAATGGGATAACCTATCATATACCCTATTTGGGGATCGGGATATCTTCCTGTGTACCCTATGATCTCATAAAACATCAACATTTAACAAAATCATTTGAGTGTTATAACAGATCCAAATATCACATAATCACAATCAACTCTTTTGTATTCCATAAAATCAATATATTTTTTATCATTTCAATATAGATTAATCTTCGTATAAGAATACAAGTTTCATCAGTATTTCATCATTATAGTTATAGACCATCCAGAAAAATAATAATGATTTTAACATTGGATTATATTGAAGTTTTTATATATTAAAAAACCTTAAAAATATCACTATAATATTTCTGGAGGAAAATAACTTTTTTATTTTTAAGTCACATATTTAAAAACATAATAAAATCCAGAATATTAAAGAAAAACTTTCTCCCTAATAATCCATGGAATTTTTTTAGTTAAATATCAAAGAAAATATTATTCATGATTTTTGGAAAATTCATTCATATAATGTACATTAAAACAAATATTCCTTTGAAATGTTTGGTAATAACTCAACAGTAACATGATGGGAAAACAATAATATTATTTCATATAAACATTGATTAATAAAGTAAATATAGATAAAATTTAAATTAAATAATCTTTTTATATTTTTGAAAGAATATTAGGAAACATTTAAAATAAAATATCGACATGGAATAAAAAATTCATGGTTGGAGAGAAAAAACAATTTGGATTTTCTTTATAAAGTACATTCAGAGTTTTACGTACATAGAGAAAGAAAAATAAAAAGAAAACATGTGGTTTTAAAAAAACGTTGTGAATAAAAGAAGTAATATTTAAGATAAAGATATCATATAACTTTATAATTTTAAATTTAATCATAAATAATCAGTGTAAAATGTGATTGAAACCTTAACCCTTACTACTTCACTATTATTTAAGTCATGACACCCATTGAATAAATAACATCAAACAAATCAGTAAATACTATGAATATAAATAAATTCATCAAAATCATATCTAATATCGATTATACATATCACATGGTTGAATCAAGGGGTGGATATGGCATATATCTCATGGTAACCATAGTGAGAAAAGAAACCCTAACCACTTTGGTAACATTCAAAAAAATCCACAAGAAAGATATAATATAAATTTTATCATTAAATTAAATTAATTATTAATAATAAATGATATAATATTTCAAATTATTACTATATACACCTCATATACACAAATATGTGCATAAAATCCAACATGTCTCAATGAAATAATATTGATACAGTGAACCCTTACCTAAAATATTACTTGAAACTTAAGAACTAAAAAACTCATGTAAAATAAATTTAAATTTGGTTTAATTATAAAATATAACCATTTAAACACTTATAATATATTATTTTATCTATTTACAAGATTTCAACGCCGATTTATTATAATTTAATCTTAAAATCTTCATTTTATGGTGATAACTATTTTATTTTTCATACAAGTTCTTATTTGAAAATTTTGATCCTTTCACTTTGATCATGGTTTAATAATATATATAATTTTAATCATGGTATAAATATAATATAAATTCATTTTTTACATATATGAACATTCATATAATATGGTGATAAAAATAAAATATATCCTTTTGTGGAGATGATTATTTATACGTATACACAAGTGATGTTTCCACTATTCGATTGATGGAATGAAGGAAAAGAAAATGATAATTACATTTTAAAATATCATTATTTTATAAATAATATAATATATATTAATTAAATATATACTTATTAACATTATTTTAAATTTTAAATGAAAAATGAATCACATCAATTAATGGTGGTGGTGGTCCACACATATACAAGAGAAACATTATCAGTTTTCAATGGATGGGATGATAAGAAGGTATATAAGATAATATAATTTCATAAGTATAATTAATTTTTATATATGTTATATAAAAATTAAATCCATCATAATAACAATACATTAAGTATGTTGATGTAAAATAAATCATATCACTATGTGGAGGAGGTAGTCTACACCTATGTATGATCGATACTTTCGTTTACCATTTGATGGAGAAGAGGTGGGAAATGGTTTTTGATAATAATAATAAGATATAAATATACTATATAATATTTTATTAATATTTTTATGGTGTGTAAAATATTTTTATATAAGGTTTAAGAATAATTAAAATTGAATGATCTTAGTTGCCATTTATACTCTTTTTTGAGAGAACTCTTTTGGATTACACATTAATCCTTATAAAATTGGTCTTGGGAGAGGAATAGAATATTTATTATATTGTTAAGGTATATAGGAATTTTAATAATAAGGTATTTTCTAATATATAAGGATCAAATTGGGTGTGTAGTGTAGGAGAATAGGCACACATTTATATGTTAGTGGAGTGACATAAAGTGGGATTGCTTTAAAGGTATCAATAATATAAGAACAACTTACTCTGAAAGTTGATCCAAATTTCAAGGACATAAAATTTTGATTTATATAATGTTTAAATTTCTTCATTAAAAAAAATATGTGTTATTCCTACTGATGTATCATGGTTTAACCACACCACCCCCTGGTAATCCAGTTTTTACCATAAATGTGGTAAAAATTACTATTTTCATAATTCATTATGACAAAAAATTATGTTTTCTATATTAAATTATATTAATTACTAATATTAAAAAACGTTAATCCATTTTACTAGATAAAAGTTCAATAATTTGTTGAATATAATTTTAAATATCCATATAAAATGCAATGAAAACTTATTATTAGATAAATTCATTTAAGCATAAAACTGTATTTATGTCCATTATATTGTTTGAAAAAATTATCCAATGAATGTTAAAATAATTTATTTAATATATAATGTATAAATTTAATTATAAAATTAATTTATAGAGATTAATTTAATTTATTTATTTATAAACATATTGTGTGCATAAAAACTTTATTTGTAAAAATATGTTTAAATGCCAAAAAATAATGCTATACCAAAATCAACTATAATAATATTTTTTTTGTAATAAATATTTATTTTTATAATTAATGGAGAGTTATGTTACTTCAAAAATATAATGGGTATTTTAAATTACACCATTTATGTAAATAAAATAATAACTCTATAAGAAATCATTGTTTCTCCACTATTCAATTAAAATTAAATCATTTTAGAAATTTCAAAAAATTTCATCCAAAGATAATATGAACATGATGTTATTAAAAATGATATTTTTTGGACAAAATAAAATTTAAAAAAATGGTAAAAATTAATTATAATTGCTTCATAAAAATATATAAAAATACAATTTTTGAACAAAACACATTTTTTAGGAATACAATGACTTTACTAAAAATTGAGGAAATGTTTATTATGAATAAATTAATATATTTTAATCATTTAAATCATTTATAAATATTTTTCTTAATGTTTTTATAGTTTTCATACTGAAAATTTTAACTGTTATGTAATAAAATATTTCTATATCACAGTTCATTTAGACTTGGGGTTGCGTGTATGACAAACTGTTTAATACCACGAGTTTATTTGAAGTAAAATACATATAAGATCATAGGGTGCCACATTATACCCCTATTATAATAAATTTTTACAACAAAATTCCATCACTGCGATATAAAAAATGATTATATATATATATATATTTCATTGTATCCATATGTTTCTATGTAGCTTCCACACACACAAAATCACTTTTTAATTTTATTCAAAATCACTTTTGAGGAAAAAGTAGTAATCCAAGAAATACCAATGCCAAAGATTAGTCAACACATAAGGAAATAACATAATCATTAAAACCAAGGGTGAGATTGTTAGAATCACTTACCTGGTATAGCTCCCATTGAAGAGATTTAGCCTTTGTAAATCAATCAATCCAAATTAAGACTTCAAAGTGAGTGGCTAGCTTGTCCTGTGTTAGGATGTACTCCAACACATTAATAATTACTCAAAATAACATTAAATACGGTTGTAATCTTGTTCCATAGAAAATTATCTCTACAATCCAATATTTTGACTAGTTTTGTTCATAAAGAATACAATTATTCAGTGTTATAACCTATGATTGTAGTACATGAGAAATATTAGTTATTTTCATCCTTAAAATTGATACATGGACACATCTAAATCTTAAAAAAGGTTTAGTGGATGTTCCGTGTGATAAGATATAGTCCCTCTTGGATTAAGAATCTCAAAGGCATCAACATAAATAGGGATCAAATTTATCATATTTATGGATCTGAAAACCTTGTTTCATAGAGATATTAATAACAAATAATTCTCACCAAATTTCAAATATATATCTCATAAAAATTTGTTATCATAATGATTATTTTGAATATTATCTAACTTTATATGTTTTTTATTGTATCTTACCTTCCTTGCCATTTCCTCAGCTAGCTAATGTCCCAATATCTTTTGTTTTCCAAATATATCCAAAAATGATAGAGTTTTCACTTATTTTTATAGAGTGATTTATAATTATATATCATAATTCTTGATTCAATGATTTTTTTGTAATTAAATTTTACACGAGGAAGTGGTTTATCCTATCCACTACTGAAATGTAGTGAAAAAATGTTAATATATCCTATATTTATTTAAATTTCATCTCAGACAGATTATTTATTTGAGGATGATAGGCAGTATAGAAGCAATAATTTTATCCATATGTTAATTAATACTTCTCTATAACTATGAGGTAAAACCCATTTCTCAATCAGATAAAATATAATGTGTTAATTCATATAACACTAAAACTTCCTTAATGTATATCTTAAAATTCTAATCTTGTGAGAAAACTTATCTAATAGAAATAAAGTGCGGTAACTTTATAGGGTGATAGACTATAACCTAAATATAATTATGGCCTTTTAATGTTTTGGGGGTAACTATGATAAAATTCAAAGTGATTATTTTCTATTTCAAATTTAGTATGGGTAATTTTTATAACATCCCACTAGACATCGGTCTATAATCCTTAACTTTATAACATTCGATGTACTGAGATACATACTCTGAAATGTCTCTAATATTATTTTTCACCATTATTACCCTTTTAGATATCTATACACCTCAATAATTCAAGGATAAATGGATACTTATGAGCTATAGGATTCTTCCAATGTCTGTTTATTTATATATTGTATTTATGAGACACATACTTGGTTCCTAAACCTTAACATTCCATTACAATCATTGTAGAACATAGGAAATTTTCTCACATCCTTTTATATCTCCACACCCCCTTCTAAACCTCTTTAATATTCACATAATTATATGGATGAACAATAATAAGGGAAAAATAATATTTTTACCTTCATTAAAAATTATGTGGTCCATAAATAGTGAATCCATAAATATTAGATCTTTTGTGATCCTCATCATAGATATGATAGCAAGATCCTTTTAACTGAAAGAGTCATCCAACTTGTTCACTTCACCGGTGTTGTAAATTATTAGAAAATCATAATCATTATGAACCTCCAACCATCTTTTATGGTTAATATTTCACTATTTCAATGTGAATATATTCACTAAATTTTATAATCCTTATATATCTCAAACCTTTCTTATAAGGTTCCGGACTTAAACATTACTTATTCTAGTTACTTTAAACTATAATTCACTTTATTTTCACAATGATGTTTTAGTTTTATAGTCTTATATAATTAGTGTATAAATCATACATAATAATATCATATATTACAAATTGGACACTTTCAATAAATATCCAATTTTCACATAATATAATACTATTAAACAAACCATGTTTTCATTTCCTACAAAATTATCACAACTTTAAACATGATATATTCTCTTCCTTTACCCATACTTTAACCATGTGAAAAACATTTTATAGATATTATATTAGAAAAATATCTCAATAAATAAAAATAATAATTATTTAGTCTAGTAAAAATAATGAAAAACCATGAAAACCCTGTTTATTCAAAACATGCGTTTTTAACTAGAAAGTGAATCAACATTATTTTAAAAATATCATTTATATTACCTTTTTTGAAAATAAAATATTTCCATGAAAATCATAATAAAGAATAGAAATATCATATATGTGCTTTAACACATAATCATCATAGAACACTGGCATTACTAATATAGATTAGAACAAACATATGTATGACTTACAATATAATTCATTGGAAAACATAATCATTTCCCAATACATTGGAGAAGTATAATGGGTGTCACCAATCATGTCACAAGCTACAATGAGGATCAAACAGACATATCTCAAGATATAATAGGGATCAACCTACCATATTAGTAATATCAGGATCACCCATTATCTTAAATAATGTCCAAGGACCATTTCATGAATAAAAAAACTTATTTTTTACCTTTTCAACATAAAATCTTTTATAACCACTTTGAAACATGTATGTAAAACACTTTCAGATATCAGAATACCTCTCCCTTTTAAAACCTCATTTTCAATATCAAAATACATAGAAAAATGGGTAAAGGAGTTTATTATTCAAAGAAAACAAAAAATATTTTAAAGTACAATAAAGATCAAATAATGGTTATTGTGGTGGGAAAATTCATTGTCACCGTATACATTAAAATACAACATTCCTTTTTTCTTTTGTAAATAAATCCAAAAAGTTCTATAATAATATTATTTAGATAAAAACATTTAAAAAAGGTAAAAGATATAAAAAACATCCTTTATAATTATTTTGAGTCCATAAATATGTATTCATAAAATAACTTTAAATACGTGGACATGGAAGATAATGTTTTTGAAAATAAATCATTAAAAAAATTTAAAATGGGGTTTTAAGTTAAGGTTTCACTTATATTGAGTATGACTTGTCACGTCTGTTATTTATACTCCGGGTGAATAAAATTATTTGAATTATTTAATTTATTAAAAAAATATTTATGCTTATTATTCCTTTTTATCTTATTTATTATCAATTTCTATTAAATTACTTAATAAATCAATTTTGCATCGGGGTTTTTGATGATATTCAACTCATATATCCAAAATGAATTCGGTTGGTTGTGTATGGTCAACGAGTTCATTATTCCATTATATATAGATTAATATTAATTAAATGTTTATTATATTTGTAAAAAAATTAACTTTTAAAACCAATCATGAAAAATAGTTATTAAAAATGAACGTTGCAATCATAAAGACGGTTGGTTTTACATATGAATAAGTAGTGTTTCCATTTTTCATGAATCATTTTTGAAATAAGTTAAGTTTCATATTATATTTCAAGAATGATATTTATATTTCAAATACCATATTATTTCTTTAAATACACTAATATATATCATTCATGTGATTGGGTGATGAAAAACAAATTACATCACTTCATGGTGGTAGGAGTCCACAAGTACGCAAGAACGAGGTTATCAATTTATTGTGAGTAGAAAGGTGAGAATGAAAATGATATATTATCTTATCATAATCATAAAAATTTCATGAATATTGTGTGTGTGTGATTTTGTGTGTCTATACATATATATATATTAAATTTATTTTTACAACCATCATTAAGAAGGAATGATGGAAAAATAATTAAATCGGTTCATGAGGCGGTAGTCCACTATACACATGAATGATGGTGTCCTTTATCATTTGATATTAGATGTGATGGATTTAGGTTATGAAACTAATATAACAACATATTATTATATTTAATATAATATTATTATAAAATCATAATGTTTGAATAATATTTGAAGGATGTGGAAGAATAAACACACAAAAATTCTTAGTTAAGAATGATACCTCTTCTTTATACTACCCATTTAGAATTACAATAAATTATTCCTAGTCTGGATACATAATCAAATAAATTCATCTATTACATGGGGAAGGAATTACAAAATGTATTTTTATAGGCAATTTCAAAGTCAATATTCTTTTATGTTGTGAATAGGATATGAGAAGGGGTGGCCTTTCATAAGTGGGGGTGGGGACACATGAAATTTTTGAAAAGAAAACATTGTACTTAAGATTCACACCTTCTACAAGGCTCAAACATATACCATAATATATTATAACATGATATAAGATGTAAATATTTATAAAAAAATTATTAGACAAGTTTATAGGACATTTTAACCCTAATTTATTTAGTGTGACCCCGGGTAAACTTCTTTTAACCATAACTATGGAAAACAATTTATTCTTTTTACTCTTCATTATAAAAAAAAATTCTGTTGAAATTATTATATAATTTTAATTATTATTATTAAAATTATATTTTCCATTTTAGTAAATTAATTTCATATATGTGGTGTAATTTAATTTAAATTTAAACCTACATAAGTGATGAAAAAGTGGTTCTCCAAGAAATATATTTTTCAAGCATAAGATGGTTTTATATTAAACCCATGACTAGTAATAATAATTGCATGTATTTAAATTAATATTTATAGATATTATATATATATATATATATAATTTAACTTATTCATTATTAGGGGATTTTTTATTCATTAAAATGGAGAAGCATTATGCACTTTGAAACAGTCTTCAGAAAAATGTGTTTTTAAACCCAAAATTAAACATAGACTAAAATCCTATATAAAGATGATTTAAATGTAATTAAATGATCTAGATATAAATAATTAATTTTTACATTATTTTAAATAAAATTAAAATAATAATTTTTCTTCAAAATTACTTAATTTATTCAAAAGAATTGACATTTTTACAAAAAATACAATGTTTTCATTATTCACTACAAATTTGATTTTTTCGAAAAAAAAACAAAACTTTCACCCTATGTTATTTTTCAAAGTGTCATTTGAAAAATTAAATAAACTTTTTAAAATAAAAATTCTATAATTTATAAACTACAATTTTAAATAAAAACTTATAAAAATTAAGTTTAATTAAAACTATTTCTTTTTGAATTAAATAATTACTTAATATTTTTATAATGAATATAACAATCTAATTCAAGAATAATAATAAAAATGGAAATGATTTATTATATAACTAACTATTTTTGTTAATTTCTCAATAAATATAATTCCTTCATATTATTAATTAAAAATTTACTTTAACTAACTCCAAATCATGAGTCAGGTAATTTTTTTCTTGAACTGTTATTTTGAGTGTGGCATAACTTGTCACCATATCATTTTGCATAAGACAACATCACAACTTATTCTTTTATGAATCATCATAAATCACAATACATTTTACACTATGTGGTACTGTGAGCATAGATGCACTGACATACCTTCTCTTTAGTTCCTTGAAATTTTCGTGAAATTCATCAATCCAATGTATCTTAACTCTCTTTCGAGTTGAATTTGTGAGTGGATTAGATATGTAATGACCCAAAATTATATCAATGAAATTTAAATTATAAAAATTTATATAGTATAAATAACATAAAAACTGATATAGAAAACATTACAAACATTATAATTTAATAATTAATGAAAAACATAGTATTTATAAATATTAAGAAACCTAAACCAATGGAATAGTAAAATGTCCTTTTGAATAGAAATGTGTTAATTAAGAATAGTAAACTAACTAATAGAATAGTAACATATCTGATGAAATTATTAATAAAATTTAGGCATCTTATAAATTATAATATGATATATTTATATCCTAAAAAAACTAACTAAATTTTTTAAAAATATTAAATTAAATATTGATGTTTCTATAAAACATAAATGTTTGTTTAAAATTTTATAATTACTATAATTATTTAAAAAAATATTCACATAAAATGGATTCATAATTTAATATTTTATTTTATTATGGTTATAAAATAATTTTATGAAACGTTAATTAATGAATCAATGTGTCATAAAATCAGTTATAATTTTAAAATTAGTATTTTTTGAATAAATAATGATTTTAATTTAAAATTAAATTTATCATATTTAGAAAAATTATTTTCATAAATGGAGTAAATTTTTTAATTCTAACCATTAAAATGGTTGGGGTTTATTTTTGGTATTTTTCTAAAATAGTTGAATTTTTAGTGAATAGGGAAATATGGTAATTTATAATATAAGATAAATATTTTAATTATTGAGTCATGGATGATGTACAATTAATTTAAGACCCATTAGTTCAAACTCACATGCACTATATAATTTAATTTTTCATAATCATCCACACTATTTATATTCTTGATACAAAATAATAAAAAATGAATAAAATAATCAACAAAACACCCCTCTCTCCTCCACTATAAATACCACCCCTCTCCACCCCTTCTCGTCACACCTCCAAAGCCTTGAAGACTATCCAGATTCTACCCAATACTTTACCCAATTCTATCCCCCAAGTCTAGGATCCTATATTCTTAGTAAAAGTACAAAATCAAGTGCCTCAACAAGGTTCTCAAGGCGAAGGAATTCGAGAGGTAAAATCATATTTCATTTTCATTTATTCTCTTTTAATTTTATCTTCTTTTATTATCTTATCATAACCTCCACTTATACAAGTGACATTATAACTCCAATAAATTTTAGATATTATAATTTTATTGAGTTTATGGAACAGCTCTTCATCAATTATCTTCCCAACTCCCTTTTATTCTAAAAAGGAAAACAACGTTAGTGAGGTGTAGATTTATCGCCTTCAAGGATGAAAAGTTTTTATTTTCCATTACCACCATCGGGATGGTCATAAAACCATTAATAAGGTTAAATCATATTTTATTATAAATATTATAAATTATATAATGTTTTGAACCAAATATATAAATATTATATTAAATAGAATGATATAAGATCGTGATGGTCGTAAAAACCACCAAAATAATTAACTCATTGTCATTAATATTTTCTCTAATGAATCATCCTTATATCTAGAATAAAAGTGATATATAATAACATCAAATACTATAGAATTTAATTAATAACTTATAATTTCAATTCTTTATAACTATTCTCATTTCACATAATCTTTGACACTTGTATACAACTGATCCAATCTTAGAAACGAAAGAAACAAACACTCCCGAACAAAGAAATAGAATCGCATATATCATCAAAAAGTCTTTAAATGAAATCAATAAAATTATAATAAATATAAAATTTTTTGAACATGATATTAATTAAATTATTTATTAATCAAATTTCATTATCCAGGATCTTAAGATCATGTGCAGAACTCCTTCATCCATAAGGTAAGGTATTCTCTATGAACCCCCATTTTTCATTTGGGTTCCACTTTATCTCTAATTACCCAAATTTAATTTTTAATTATTATTATATATTCCTCTTAAATTGTATTTTTATGTTCCAAATATATTTACCTAGGTCAAATTTCCTTTCATAGATGGGTAAATACATGTTTTATATTTTTTCATTTTCAATTCCTCCTGACAATATGCACAATTAAAGGGATCTTCCCAATTTCTTACCTATTTTCTTGTACACTACATAATATATTTTATGTCACCATTATTTTATATATAATCAATAATTTTATCATAAAAAAATATTTTTTTCCTTTCTAGTTTTATATAATCAATTATTCATTTTTCATTCTATATAATATTTAAAAAATCCCTCAAATCTCACTAGAGTCGATCATCTCCAAAGATTCTTAAACCCTATTTTTACGTGTTTTAATTTCCGTTGGAATTCAGTTATCTAGATATATTACTATTTATCTTTATTAATGCCCATTTATTATTTAAATATATTCTATCATGGACACCTTTATGATACACCCATTATTTATTCCATATGACATGATTATGATACCAATTTCATTCCATGGGTAACACTTGTGTTTATTCCTTATGTATGATTATTCATGTGGAACACATATGCATGAACATGTTATGATTAGTGAACCTAGATAGAACTCTAGTACATTGGGTAATGTTCAATATCATGAGATGTCATGTTGGAACAAGGAGTGAACTTAATTAATTTATGTGACTTTGTTCACCATGTAAAATGGTCTTAGAAGCCTGCCTTGACTCATGATCCACCATGTAAAATCGTCCTGATAGTTAGCCTTGACTCATGATTATGTCATTTTGTATTTTTTCCCATATTCCTATGATTCTATGATTAAATTGTCCCATTTTATAAAATGTATTTTTTTTATATGTTTATTCATGATTCATTCCTTTTTATGTCATCATGTTATTCCTTCTAACCCATGTGATATGATTCATTCCTATGATTATTCTATTATTCGGATTTCTAAATCATCATTTTGTTCATATATTTCCAATGTTATTCTATATAAATGTAAGATTTAACGACCCAACCTGGAAGCCACTGGACTGGTGCTTCGAGCGAGTTCGCAACAAGGCCTCAAGCGCACCTCCCCATATGCCAGAGGCTGCCGAATAGCAGCGAGGGCCTAGGGTGTGATAGTGGGGATACTATTCACTCATACCAGATTAAGAAAAAAGTAGAAATAACTAAGTATCACACACAGTAGAAAGTAAACAGAGTTCATAATTAATAAACAACTAAAATAGAACAACTTGTAATAGTAAAATGCTGTAAAAGCCCAAACAACTATGCAATACAATACAACACTGGTCACCCATTGGGCCGACCATACATATACAAGTACAAAAGAAACTGAAAGTAAATGTATGGGGATTTTCTACTAACTCTGATCCAATACACGTAACTGATCTCTAGACAATATCGAACTGTAGCTGCCCAATCGGTAGAACCACTCGAGCAGCTCCGCTCGATCATGCAACACTGGGCCTTAACCCTATCTGCCAGGAAACATGTGCTCAACCTGAAAAGCAGACATAAGTTATACACGTACATTGAGGTGCACAAGCAGGGGTGAGAAATAATATCAGTAGGTCATCCTGACAAGAAACCTTTGACTGTACTGTTATGTGTATGCAATAGCAACGTGCTTAGCCTAGCTGGAACAAAACAAAGGAAGTAAAAAAACATGCAACCACCGTCGAACCTAGGGTATGTAAACCCTGTCAACTTGGCAAGTGACTCCATGAATGTCCGTATCAATATACATACACATGTATTGTCACATACCTATTCACATATACATAAATATGAATTTTCATGATTAAGTTATTCAAATAACAAGAATAATAGTAGTAGTAGTTCCTTGGGACCATAACCCTGATTTACTGGACATCCTGTGCAAGGGAATTGAGTTGGATGTCATGCCACTCAATCTATGTTTCATTAAGTCAATATCTGGTTCCGCAATCCCATCAACATGTACCTTCTTCGGCCAACGCTGGAAATATGTCTCTGAATTAGATAAACAAAAACAAGTAACCTTATGGGAAGTACTCACAGGCTGTCCCGTGTGGTTCAACCAAACAAACAAAAGCAAGCGGATAACACAATAGGTAACCCTCTGAGATGTACTCACAGCCTATCCCCTTTGGTCCTACCTTGCAATACAAGCAACCCTCTGGTAAGAACACACATTCTCACCCCTCTGGTTTAGCTAAATCATAGAATCTCTGGGAAAGCACTCACTGTCAATTCCCCATATAGTCTCGTATCGTAGTAAAGGCGCTCTAGGGAAGCACTCAACATCAATTCCCCATGTGGCCCACATTGAGGAACTATAGACACTCTGGGGAAGCACTCAACGTCAATTCCCCCTGTGGTCTTGCATCGTATAATTATAATGACACTCTGGATAATCCCTTACGTACATTCTCCCTATGGTCTACTACACTAGGTTCCCATGACCCTGTGTAAGTCAAGAAAGTATATCATCACGTAACGGCCTATGTAAACCTCAAGAACTACTTGGCTAACATTCTACAGAATATCAGCATTTCACAGAAACAACCACTCCATCCTAGAAAACAAGAGAGACACATCACATCAGGCTTAGTAGCTAACAACTAAGAATCACCTTTGGTAATCACTATAGCATCAACAATCCAAGTCAGATATAAAAAAACAGTGTGGGTGGCCCGAACAACCAACCAAACAATACATCAAAAGCTGAAAGTAATCACCCGTTTGGCATGGGTTCTAGGTGACACCTGATAACCATATCTACTCAAAACCAATATAACAACTCAGGCTCGGTCAATAAATGGGCACCCACTGGTTCCCTCAAGTCAAACAGGGAGGAGGAATCATACTCAAAATCTTCCAGGTAAACACAAGTGAAGGCATCCAATGCGAGATCCTTAGCAAAGAGAAAAGGAGGAATCCTACACGGTATCCTAAAAGGATAGACAACATAGGAATTCTATAACATATTTCCTATCAAAGGAATAACAAGAGAGAGATCTGAAAATGGACTCCCTAGGTTAGCACATAAGCAAAGGCATCCCTCCGAGGATCCTTAGAAGTACCTGGTCTCAAAGCCTCATCGGCCTGAAGGGAACGTCTCACAAGGGAAATTACCTATAAATCATGGGTTATGGTAGATATATCAAATCTCATATCCTATTAATGTTCTCAACTATGTTGGTCTGAACACCCAACATATCATCCACACAAAGTCTCACTCTCATGTGACAACTGAACTCGATAAGTGGAGGAGGAACCCTTCCATTTAGATATAAACCCCAAAAAACCCCTTTAAATGAACTATAAAATTCAAAAGGATTCCACCATTTCCATATATGCGATAAAATGCTCAAAATCAACAACTCACACACCCAATTCTAACTTCTAGAGCCCATGATATCTCAAAATTAATAAATTGAAGTAGTACATGGCCAGAGTACATGGCCAGAGCATAATGGGCCTACCTGTAAAATAGTACACGGCATGTACATTAATGTACATGATGTCTACTATTCAAAAAAAGTTACCCCATGTCCTTTTTCACCCGAACACATGCCCATGTACCACTACACGGCGTGTACATAAAGTACACGGTGTGTACTCCTTAAACCCACTATTCCCTATTCTATTTCACATGCCCAGCCACACTGCTACCCACTACAAGGCGTGTACTCAATGTACACGACATGTACATAATAAAACATTGACTTCCCTGAATGGGAAGAACACATGGCGTGTACCCCTGGAATATACGCAGTGTATACTGGGTGTTCTAACAGGAAATCCCTAAAAACGCCAGATTCGCCCGTTTTCGCCATTGAAACAACAGATCGATCCCCATGGGAATACAAGCAAGAAATATAAGGATTTAAAAACGTAAAACAACATGTTTTAAGGGAATATATGGTGAAATCATAAATTGACCTACCTTTGGGCGGAAACCACTGAAGCTTCGGTTGATTTCACGGCTCCTGGTTGTCGCACGCTGACTCAGCGCGTCGAGAGCTTCGAATTGGTACCCTTCTTGCCTCCCAACTCTACCACTTTCTCAATATCCAATTCTCCCCAAAAGAAACGGCCACGGAGGAGTGCATATGGATCATGTTCAAGGAGGAGGAGGAAGGAAGAGAGAAGAAAATAAAAGGAAAGAAGAAAATAAAACGAAGAAAAAGGGGCCCAGCCGGCCCCGACGCCCGACATGAGTTTATGCCTTACCTAGGCTAAACTGCCCATTCCAGTGTCAACAGAGTATATGACATCTCAATATGATGATCCGTTTAAATTTAATTTCCAAATTAACCTGCGTGAATAATTTAATATTTAATTTAATAATATTAAATATTAAATATTCTGCTAAAATTGGAACAGCTCAGATCTCCACCAAACTCTTGTCCTAGGGTAAACACCATATTCCGGGACCAACGGAGTGGACATAAAAATTATTTGAGGTTAGAAGGTAGGGGAAAATGTGAATTTTACACCTCATGAGCATCCAACAGCAAAAAATTCAAATTCTTGCTCAAAATGATTGTCCAGAAAAACACGGGTTCTGACAAACTCCCCACCATAAATCTTCTCGTCCCTAAGAAGCCTTGTGGTAGAACCAGCAACCATGCTCATAACCCGAGCATTTTCACATCCAAGCTATCTAGACTGACCAACGACCTACATTATAGCTTTAACCGCCACCTTCTACACAGAAGAAATTCAACTACGTCCAAACTGGTACTCCCCTCCATAGGAACACCCATGTCGTCATCATGAAAGAAAACTCTGATCTCAAAATACCACTGGAAAACACTTTAGTTTAAACTAAACAAGGAAAACCACCCTCAAAAAGGACAGTGGTGCAGTCCCCACCATATGGATTTCCTTACACCGCTCCAAGAGCACAACCAGAATAGGTTTCATCCTAAACAAGGAAGAACATTAAGAATGAAAAAAGGAGCATGATGTAGGGTCAAAGCTCTCTCAGTATACTCAAGATGAATCAAGATAATGCATGATCGTCTCTTATAAGAGTACACTAAGACTTCACCGTAGGCATTTCTAACTCCCTCTGAGCCACACTAACATCCTACCAAAACATGACCAGGATTCAAGCATGGGTCAACCATTTCGTGGTAACCTGAAATTTCACAAAGTCACCTCTACAACATAAAAACATTACAAAACAACTTCTGGGATCCGAGTCCATATAATGTCTTTAATCATCACTCCTCGGCTCGCACCAGGCCACTCACCAATTTAGATTCAAATGATTCCACCTGCAATAGCAGCATCATAAGAACTGGTTGACCAAACTAGGAACCCAAACACACTTGCTCATCGAAACCAATTGAGAAAAACAAACACTTCCAAAAAGCAATTAGAAAAATCTGGCAAACCATTCACACAGAGGTTTCCCTAGAACAGAAAAGACATCGACCTACAAGGGTTTGATTCAAAACCAAGGGTATCTAGGTCTTCCCCCTATCCCTACAAAAAAATCTCCACAACTGGGTCACAAGGTCTAAACACCAAGCCCAATAGATCCAAAATCACTCAGAAGATAGTAAAGATCACAACAACCAAATAAAGTCAAAATTGAAACACACCCTACAAGGGCCTTGATCCGCTCCAAGAATCCACAAAAGGAACTACTTTTTAGAGGTCACAACCAAAATAGATGAGGAAAACTGAGCTAAAACCCATTGGGTATCTGTATACAACAATACCACAAGGAGTTGTAGTTCATGAAAAAAGCCTTGGTATCTATCGACATCATACTAATTGATACGACTAGATAACCATAGACCTGAGAAACAACACTCAATAAAGGGTTTAAATAGAAAGGCATCATGTGCCACACTGACCAACTAGTGTCACTATACCACATGTGCACAAGGATAGAGTCATCATCCCCACACTAACGCCTCACCGTAGATCCTCATAACCTTCCATAAGAGTAAAAAGTATGTGTAAGGAAGAACAAAGGTCTCAGTCTCTAGTAAAAACACACACTAGTAGGCCTATATGTTGTGAATCTAACATGCCTAGTATGATGCATGAGACGCCTCTTGCCTTTGCCGATGATGAGTCAAAATCCATCCCTGGCATCTTACCAATAGCCAAGATCCATAGATCCATATTAAATTAAAACAACACAAAACATGTGCATCTTTATAGGCGAAAATCATATACAACTATAACATCAAAAAATCAGAATAGTAATCCCAAATCCAGGCAACCAGGACTTCTTACCAGAACAAGTATTCGTGATGCACCAGCCTGATATCCATCACAGGTTCCAAAACATTATTAATACTCTTGTCTACCATATCCCAAATAGTAATAACCAGGAAAGAAAACTCCTCTGATACCACTTGTTAACGTCCCGAATCGGAAGCCACTAAACCGGTGCTCCGAGCCAGTTCTCCACAAGGCCTCAAGCGCGCCTCCTCGTATGTCAGAGGCTGCCGACTAGCAGTGAGGGACTATGGTGTGATAGTGGGGAGACTATGATCTCATTCCAGTGTAAGAAAATAGTGGAAATAACTAATTATCATACATAGTGGTAGTAAATAGAGTGCGGAAGTAATAAACAACTTAAATAAAACAAGTTGTAAGAGTAAAATGTTGTAAAATCCCAAAAAGATATGAAATACAATACAACACTGGTCACCCACTAGGATGCCAATATAGATACAAGTACAATAGAAACTGAAAGTAAAAGTACAGGGCTCTACTATTAACTCCAATCCAATCCATGTACCCGGTCTCTATACAATATCAAACTGCACCAGCCCAATCAGTAGAACCACTCGAGCAGCTATGCTCGATCATGAAACACTAGGCCTCATCCCTATCCACCATGAAACTCATTCTCAACCTAAAAAGCATACATAAGGTGTACATGTACACCGATGTGCATGTGTAGCGGTGAGAAATAATCTCAGTTGGGCACCCCAACAAAC
Source organism: Viscum album (assembly GCA_963277665.1). Taxonomy (NCBI): domain Eukaryota; kingdom Viridiplantae; phylum Streptophyta; class Magnoliopsida; order Santalales; family Viscaceae; genus Viscum; species Viscum album. The sequence continues at coordinate 470,488,261 of OY728156.1, read as the reverse complement.
AACCTATGACTGTGCGACTATGTGTATACAACAACAACATGCTCAACCTAGTTGGAAAAAAACAAAGGAAGTAATCTAAAGATGAAACCACCATCGAACCTAGGGTATGTAAACCCCGTCAAATGGGAAAGTGACACCATGGATGTCCATATCTATATACGTACACATGTAAAGTCCCATACCTATACACATATAAAAAAATATGAATATTCATGATTACATGATTCAAATAATAAGAACAACATTAGCAGTCGATCCATGGGACCATAAGCATGATCTCTTCGACATAATGTGCATGGGCATTGATCCAGACATCGTGCCACTCAAGTCGTGTATCATTATGTTGATCTATGGGTCAGTAATCCAATCGACATGTACCTTCTTCATCCAATGTTGGAAATATGTCTCTGAACCAGATAAACAAAAACAAGTAACCCTGTGGGAATTACTCACAGCATGTCCCCTCTGGTTCATCCAAACAAACACAAGAAAGAATATAACACAACAGGTAACCCTCTGGGAAGTACTCACAGTCTACCCCCTCTGGTCTGACCTTGCAACACAAGTAACCCTCTGGGTCTCACACACAGTCTCACCCCAATGGTTTAGCTATAGCATAGACTCTCTAGGGAAGCACTCACTGTTAATTCCCCCTATTGTCTCGTATTTTACTAAAGGCTCTTTGGAGAAGCACTCAACGTCAATTCCCCCTATGGCCCATGTCAAGGAACTACAGACACTCTGGGGAAGCACTCAACATCAATTCCCCATGTGGTCTCACATCGTATACTTATAAAGACACTCTGGAAAATCCCATACGTTCATTCCCCCTATGGTCTACTACACCAGGTTATCACGGACCTTTGTAAGCCAAGTAAGTATAGCATCACATAAAGGCATGTGTAAACCTCAATAATTACTTGGATTACATTTTACAACATATCAGCATGTCACAAAAACAACCACTCCATCCTAAAAAACAAGAAAGATGCATCGCATCAGGCTCAGTAGCCACCAACCAGGAAACACCTCTGGTAAACACTACAGAATAATCAAACCATGTCAGATATAAAAAAACAGAGCGAGTAACCCAAACGCCCAACCCAAAAATACATCAAAAGCCTAAAGGGATCTCCAGTTTGGTACAGGTTCTAGGTGACACTTGATCACCATCTCTACCCAAACCCGACATAACAACTCAGGGTCGGTCAAACAATGGGCACCCACTGGGTCCCTCACGTCAAACACAAAGGAGGCATCATACTCGGAATCTTCTAGGTAAACAAATGCAAAGACATCCAACGCGGGGTCCTTACAAAAGAGAAAGGGAGGCATCCTACACGGGATCCTCAAAGAAAGGGAAACATATGCATTCCACAACATGGTTCCTGTCTAATGAAGAACAACAGATAGATCCTACAAGGGACTTCCTAGGTCAGCACACATGCAAAGGCATCCCTCATGGGATCCTTGGAAGTACCTGGTCTCAAAGCCTCATAGGCCAGAAGGGAATGTCTCAAAAGGCAAACATCCTAAAAAGCATGGATTTTGGGAGATATCTCATATCTCATCCTCTATTAAAGGTCTCAACTAAGTCGGTTCGAACACCCAACCTATCATCCATAGAAAGACTCACTCTCAGGTGATAACTGTACTCGATAAGTGGAGGAAGAACCCCTCCATTTATCTAAAAACACCCAAAAAGAACATTTTATGACCTCTAAAATTCAAAATTATTCTACCATTGTGATCTACACAGAAAAACTCTCATAATAGACTACTCACACACCCAATTCTGACTTTCAGATCCCAAGATATCTCAAAATTACTAAATTGAAGTAGTACATGGCCAGAGCACAATGGGTCTGCCTGTGTAATAGTACACGACATGTACATTACTGTACACGGTGTGTACTATTCACAAAAAGTTACACCATTTTCATTTTCACCCGAACACATACCCATGTACCACTACACTATGTGTACATAAAGTACACAGCGTGAACTCCTTAAAAACCACTATTTTGTGTTCTATTACACATGGCCAACCACATGGCTACCCACTACAAGGCGTGTACTAAAATTACATGGCGTGTAATTGATAAAACTTCGTCTTCCCTAAATAGGAAGAACACATTGTGTGTACCCCTGGAATACATGCCATGTATACTGGGTTTTCCGACGAGAAATCCCTAAAAACGCCTGATTCGCCTGTTTTTGCCCCCAAAACAGCAGATCGAGCCCCATGAGCATACAAGACAGTAATATAAGGCTTTAAAAACATTAAACAACATGTTTTAAGGGAATATATGGTGATACTATAAATGTCCCTACCTTTGGGTGGAAACCGCCGAAGCTTCGGTTGATTTCACAGCTCCGGGTTGCCGGACGCCGACTCATCGCGTCGAGAGCTCTGAATCGGAACCCTTATTGCCTCCCAAATCTCCCTCTTGCACAATATCTGAATCCCCCCCACAAATACACATCCAACTAGGAGTGCATATGGAGTGTGCAAAAGACAGAGGAGGAAGGAAGAGATATGAAAACAAAAGGAAAGAAGAAAAGAAAAGGGAGAAAAAGTGGTCTGGGCCGGCCCCGACACCCAACATGAGTTTTTGCCTTCCCTAGGATAAACTCCCCATTACAACCTCAACGGTGTAGACAAAATATCAATCCAAATATTCATTTAAAATTTATTTCCAAAAAAACCTACATGAATAATTTAATATTTAATTTAATAATATTTAATATTTAATATTCCGCTAAAATTTGAACAACTCAGATTTCCACCAAACTCTTTTCATAGGGTAAGTACCATATTCTGGGACCAATGGAGTGGTTGGAAAAATTATCCAAGGTCAGTTGGTAGGGGAAAATTACAATTTTACCCCATCACAACCATTAAACAGCAAAAAATTCAAATTCCTTCTCAAAATGAATTTCCGGAAAAACACGGGTTCTTATATAAGAGATAAAAGGAATATAGGATATCATTATAAAGTTTAAATAAATGATATTCATATTTTGGTTTCATGATGTTTAATTATGTGCCAAATATTCCAAGGTCACTAGAATTTATGATCATTGGCTTGTAATTGAGGGTTATTTATAATTAAAAACATGTCATAATACAGACAAAATGATGGGGTTACTATAGTTTGTATCATTTCATATTATAATTATTTTTTGATATTAGGACTTGATAAATTTAGTATAAACACTAGGGATAATTCTATCTCCATGGATAACTTTGATTAAAGCTTAGGGAATCATATAATAAGATATACTTTTAATTTACATGTTTATACTTCTATATTCATCATTTCATTTTTATATTATGATTAGATAAGTATTCAAGCCCCCCAAATTGTACTTTTTTAGTTAATGGATGGAAATAGAAGAACATGTGCTAAAAAACAATGTGATAGGAAATGTGACGATTTTACCTAATGAAATACCAAATATGATAGGAAAAGATTATCAAAAAAGCATGATGTTACTTTATAAACTAGCTCCAGTTATGAATAACATATTAAATCATATGTGATACACTCTTTATCCTAATTAAGATGAAGTTTTAGTCAGATCCTTTATGCAAAAAAGGCCTCCCATGTTTAGTGTATCTTATGATACCCTCATTACAGAAAAATGGATTAACTCCAATGTGAAGCTATTATATTTCCTATAGTGATCATATAAAGAGAATGTTGTGTTTGTGGTGAATAATTTTTATGGATATTATCATCAGTGGTGGTCACTAATTATGAACACAACGTCTAAGGAGAAAATTGATTTCATCAATGAAAATCATTCATGAATATATTTTTCAATAAATATTTTCCTCAGACACACCATATTAATATGGAAGGAGAGTTCATTATACTAATGAAGAGGGAAGATGATTATATTAGGGAGTGTGAGGAAAATATTACAAGGCTTTCATGATACACCTTTGGCTTCATCATGAACATCGAAAGCAAGGTGGGTCACTTATTCTGCAGATTAAAGATGAGTCAATGAAAAGAATTAGTGATTCAAGACATTAATAGCAATGAGATGATTGTCTATTTTGACCTTATGTATTAAATAGATATTATATATTCCAAAAGGTCTCATGGTACCACTAATAAAAACTAGAATATAGAGTTTAATATTTTAGTATCAATAGATAAATCCCACAATGCAAAGAAAACCCAAAATCCCAAATGTTAATGTTTTGGGAAGAAGCATCCTAGGTACTATCTAAAGGGAACCAGTATATAATTCAAACGTGAAAGATTGAAGCATCTAAAAAACATCACACAAAAGGATATGAATAGTCCAACTAATGTGGAAAAATAATGTATTGTTATGATCAACACTAAACATGTATTGTTATTCTTCAATAGTAAGTAACGTGTAATTTTACGATCCATTACCTAAGCCAATTTTTGTCGAAGGTAATAAAAAACAACCTCAAAGGTAGAAAAAAGGGAATATAATATCACTACTACTGAGTTGGATCTTGAAAATGATGTGGTAATAGGTATTATGATTTTTATTAAAGAATAGATAATGTAATAATTAATTCTAGTTCGATATATTATTTCAAATATTGCATGTTTATTAGTGTTATTCAGTCACCACCTAAGAATATGGAGGTTGAGTTATCTATGAGAACAAAAAATGGGGAAATTATTACATCCAAAATATATATCTCCTCCTAGATTAACATTTGTGGACTGAAAGTCCTACAAAATATCATATTACTTCATTTGTTGAATTTTGATGCTATATTGGTCATGGATTGGATATCATTATACATATCCAACAGAAACTATCAAGAAAGTTATATCACTATTCACATCTTGAGGAATACTCTAATTATATAAATGTGTATGGAGTGGGATGAATATCCTTTAGAATAATTATCTAAACTGTTGATATGATTGCTTTATGATAAATAATATCTAGCTCAAATGATTAGGAGAAATGATAGAATCATGCTCGAAGACATACCCATTGTAAGGGACTACATTGATGTATTCTCTAAAGAGTTTCTTGGACTTCCTTCTAACCAGAAGGATGAGTTTTCAATTGAACTTATTCTTAGATATCTTCCCATATAAAAGACACTTCATAGAATAAACACCCTTGAGTTGGAAGAACTCAATAATTAGTTATAGAAGAATCTAAAAAAGGGTTTTATATTCCAATGTTCTTTGATATGTGGTGAACCTATCCTATTTTTCAAGATAGAGGATGGATCAATGTGCCTATTCATTAATAATTATGACCTTGATAAAATTTTGAAAATGATCATGTACCCTATTCTATGGATAGATGACTTGTTCAATCAAATACATGAGGATAATTATTTTCTTAAGGAGGAACTTTGGTCGGGATATCACCAAATAAAGGTGAAGAATAAGATATTCCCAATAATTCCTTTAAAATGAGTTATGGGAACTATGAATTCATAGTAATTCCCTTAAGAGTTACTAATTATCCATGAATTTACATTTTCATAATGAATAGAGTCTTTAGATATTACCTCTAGAATTTAATGGTAATCTTTATTGGTGTTTTTCTAATATACTCAATGATCCAGGGGTAACATGAGATGAATTTGAATATTGTGCTAAAGACATTGAGAAGGGATAAAATATATGAAAAATATTGTTAATATGGTTTTTGGATAGAGGAGTTATCATTATTGGGGAATTTTATCACTAGAAAATGAATATCTATATACCCTTCCAAGACAAAGGTAATTGAATAGTGGCCCAGACTAGCATCTGTAACAGAGTTCCATAGTTTTCAGGATCTATCTAGATATTATAAATTATTTTTGGAGAATGTATTGTGATTTTTGAATCAATTAACTATGTTTACTCGAAAGGGGGATGTGTTTTTCTAGACTAGTGAATGTAAAGACTACTTCAAAGAGTTGAAAAAGAGGCTTATCATTGCATTAGTACTCGCACTACCGACAAGTGGGGAACTCATTGTGGTGTACAATGATGCTTAAAATAATTGATTGGGTTTTGTAACAATGAAAAATGATAAATTAATATCCGATGACTCAATGAAGTTGAAAATTAAGGATCAAAACTTTCACATTCTTGATCTAGAGTTGGAATTTGTGATCATTGCGTTGAAAATCTAGGGGAATTATCTATATGGGAATAAGTGTGAGATATGTACAGATCACAAGAAACCCAAATATATATTCACACATAATGATCTTAATACATGCCAATGAATATGGATAGAGATCATAAAATAATACAAATTCTCAATACACTACCATCCAGGTAAAGCAAATAGAGTGGAAGATTCTCTTAATAGAAAGGATCTTGTATCATTCTCAATTATTAAAATTTATAAGGATTCAATCTTATTATACCTAAAAACAATAGACATGGGAATCATTAAGGAATTAAAATTGTCAATCATTTATAAAATGATTGATCGACCAACCATCATATATTAAATAAAGGATTATCAAATAAATGATGTCGAAATTTACATAAAGGAGGATGCTACCAAAAATGGGAATTCCACAATGTTAAAAATTGATGAGGAATGATTCATGATATTTGGGTCATGACTATATGTACCATCCATTCCAGAGATAAATAATTATCTTATAAATGGTGAATATAGATCAACCTTCTCAATTCACATAGGGATCACAAAGATGTATCAAGATCTTTGATAGAACTAGTGGTGGGACAATATGAAGAAAGATATCACTGGGTATAAATCAAAGTGACTGGTATGTCATTAGGTGTAGGCTTAAATTAAAATTTTTTCGGGTATTCTGAAACCACTACATATACCAACATTAAATTGGGAAAAAATAACCATGGACTTTTTCACTAGACATCCAAAGACATCCAGAGGAAATAATTCTTTATAGGTCATTGGGGGTCATCTTACAATGATAGCTCACTTTATTATAATTTTATATAAATTATCACTTGATTAAAATTCATGAATATACATAACATAAGTGGTGAGAATTTATGGAGTTACACTATCGATTGAATCCAATTTAGATCTGATATTTACCTCCATGTTTTGGATGTCTCCAACATGCTGTAAACACTAAGTTGAACATTAGTACGACTTATCAACCTCAAACTGATGGCCAATCAAAATAGAAATTCTAGACATTGGAATAGTTGTTAAGAGATTATTCTATGGACATAAATGGAGGATGGGGGAAACACCTACATCTGGTCGAGTTCTTTTACAATAATAGTTTACAATAGAGAATACAAATTGCTCCATATAAATCCCTTTGTGGGAAATGATTTAGAACACTATAAATTTGGGATTAATTTAGTGAACATAAGCCGCAGGAACCAGAATAAGTCAAAGAAATTATAGAAAACGTGTAAATCATTGAGAAACATATCTCGACAGTGAAACATCTATAGAAGAGATATGAAAACAATCATTTGTGGAACTTGGATTTTAAGGATGGATACATGGTATTCCTCTGAATATCTCTATGGAAGAGGATAATGATATTTTGTAAGAAATGGAAGTTAAGTCATAGGTACATGAAACCCTTCATGATTCTTAGTTGTACAAGTGTTGTGTCCTATAAACTAGCACTTCCATTAACAATATCTCAAGTTCATAATGTATTCCACATATCCCTATTAAGGAATTAAATACTATATCCCTCAAAAGTGCTGGATTTAGAGATGCTATAGTTGTAAAATTATCTCTCTAATGAAGAGAAACTGAAAAAGATATTGGACAATGGAGATAAATTTATACACAACAATATTTCACACCTATTCATAGTACTATGGTGGAAGCATAAGTATAAAGAGGTAAAATGGGATCTTAAGGAAGAAATGAAGGAGATATACCCCCACCAATTTTTACCTTAGCCTGAAAACAAAATTTCAAAGGTGAAATTTAATATTTGAGGATGAATGTAACGACCCATGAATTATATCAATGAAATTTCCCTTCTTATAATTATTTGATATAGTATAAATCACATAAAATCACTTATAGACTAAAATACAAACTTTATAAATGAATAAATAATGAAATAATAAGTATTTATATATATTAATGAAACTAATCCAATAGAATAATAACATAAAAATTAACAAAATAATGTGCCCATTAAGAATAGAAACTAATCTAATAAAATTTTAACCTAACCTATGAATGTATAAATAATATTTATGAATCTTGTAAATAAAAATATGATATATTTATATCATGTAAAAAGTAAATAATTTTTTTAATAACAAATTAAGTATTGCTATTTTGTGAAACATAAATGATTATTTACAATTTTAGATTTAATATAACGATTTAAAACAAAATTTATTGTCACTAAATAGATTAAAAAATTAATATTTTGTTGTCTTATTAATATAAGATAATTTTATGGGTTCTTTATTAAATTTTCAAAGTGTTATAAAATCACATGTAATTTTAAAATTTGTATTATATGAATAAATGATGGTTTTAAATAAAAAATAATGTTCACATATTTATAAATTTATTTCTATAAAATGGATTCCATTTTTTATTCTACATGTCAAAAAATTGGTTAGGGTTGATTTTTTTGGATTTTTATAAAAGTGTTGAATTTTTGAGAATAGTGAAATATGGTAATTTATGGTATATGATAAATACATGAATTATTGACTCATTTATGGACTATGGATAGTTTAAACATCATGGGTTCGAACTCACCTTCACTAGTTACTATTCATAGTCATAATAATCCATACTATTGTTATTCTTTTTCTAAAATAATAAACAATTGAATAAAATAATCAAAAAACACCCCTCTCCTCCAATATAAAAAAACCCCTTCTCTTCACACCTCCAAAGATTTGAATAATGTAAAACGTCTTCCCAACCCTATTCTAAAGTCTCTCCACCACATCCATGATCATTTTTTCTCAGTAAAAGAAAAAAATAATGTGCCTAATGGAGGTTTTCAAGGAGAAGGAATTGATGAGGTAAAATCCTCATTTTTTTTCATTTATTCTCTTTCAGTTTTCTCTTCTTTTATTATCCTCTCATCACATCCCCTTATCCAAGAGTCATTTTTACTCCAGTATATATTATATAAATAAATTTTATTTAGTTAATGTAAAAACCCATAATCATTTCTCTTCCCCTCATCCTTTTCTTCGAAAAATGAAAATATTATTCGTGAGGTGTTGATTTATCACCTTCGAGGTTGAAATGTTTTCATATTCCATTACCATATTAATGGATGGTCATAAAACCATTATTATGGTTAAATAATATTTTATTATACATATAATAATTAATATGACTTTTTGGGAGAAATATATACACGATATTAAATAAAATGATATTAGTTCATGATGGTCAAAAAAACCACCAAACTAATTAAATCATTTTCATTAACATTTTATCTAATGATTCATCCTCATATATGTATTAATATTTGTATATAATAACATTTAGTCTTCTATATGTTCGACAATAACAGATAATTTCAATTCTGTATAACAATTCCCATTTCACATGATCTTTCACATACGTATACAATTGAACTAATCGTGAAGACCGGGGGAACAAACACTCTAGAATGACAAAACTGAATCTTATAACCCATAAAAAAGACATAATTAAACTTAATAAAATTATTATAAATCAAGTAAATTTTAATGAGGTTTTTATCAAATCGTTAATCAATCAAGTTTCAATAATTGGAATATTAAGTTCAAGTGAAAAACTCTTTCAAACATCAGGTTTGGGATTCTTTCCAAACCCTCATTATTTCATTCAGGTTATGATCTCTCTCTGTTTACCACAATGTAATTCTTAATTATTTTTATTTACTCCTCATTTTTATTGTCCAAAAATATTTACCTTGATCATTGTTTAATATTTTTACTTGTAAATACTTGTTTTAAAAGGATTCCTTTCCAAATCCTCCAGATAAGTAAGCCCGATTAAAGGGAAATTTCAAATTTATTACCCATTTTCAAGTATAGATTATAATATATTTTAATCTACCATTTTGTTTTTAAAATTCTATAATTTTATCCCAAAAACTATCTGGATTCATTTCTGGTTTTATACAAACAATTATTCTTTTTTCGTTTTAAATAATGACAACAAGTTTCCCTTAAACCGCACTAAAGTGGATCATAGATAAAGTTTCTTAATCACTCTTTTTATATGATTAAAATTAAGGTGAACATAATTTACCATGATATATTCCTATTTTACCTTATTAATTTTCATTTATTATTTAAATATATTATTCCATGGACACCTTTGTGATACACCCGCTGTTTATTTCTTAGGACATGATTATGATAGACATATCTTCCCACTATTAACCCTAATGTTTATTCCTTAAGTATGATTCTTCATCTGGAACACATATGAATTAACATGTAATTATGGGTGAAACAAGATAACAATCAAATGTATTGGGTAATGTTTAGTAACATGAGACATCGTGTATTGATAGGTAGTGACCTTGATTCCTTTATGTAACTTTTTCCTCCATGTGAAATGGTCTTGGAGGATAGCCTTGACTCATGCTCCACCATGTGAAATAGTATTGGAAGTTATCCCTGACTCATGCCTATTTCATTTTGTAAGTTGTTTCCACATTCCTATGATTCCATGATTACATGATCCAATTTTATATATGTAATTTTTTTTCTTTTATTCGTGTTTTCACCATTCTATGTCATCATGTTATGCCTTTTAACCCATGTTCTATGCTTAATTTATAATTTTATTCCTTTACTAGGATTTTTATCTCATCCCTTTGTTCATATATTCCATAGGTTATCCTATGTGGATGTAAGAGCTAAAACTATGTTAGTATCTCTTTATGTATATTAAATAAAATATGTTTTTATTTTGGTTACATGATGTTTATTTATATACCAAATATTCCAAAGAAACTGGAATTTAAAATCCTTATCTTGTAATTAATAGTTAGTTATGATTAAAATTATGTAATAATATTCATAAAATGCTAGGGTTACGATAAGATTACTACAAGGAATACATTGAAAGTAATCAATAAATTCTATCCAAAAAAATAAAAAAGTGATATCAGTCGCATTAACTGGCCTAATATAATATTCAATAACTTTAATTATTATGGATAAGTAAATATATACTTGAATGAGATTATATAACCAAAAAATGAATCATTTTATTTCCTATATTAACACTTTTAAAAAACATTAAATATATTCTCCTTCATAAGGGTCATGAATACAATTATAAATTGATCATAATTCTCTTTATTGACCATATAAAAAATAATAATACCATCTGTAAAGACTATAATAAACTATTCAAGGTAATCTATAAAGTCTCTATCCATTAATTCAGTGAATATGGTTGTGGTATTAGTAAAACCAAATGGAATGACTACAAATTCACAGTGTCCATACCTCATATAGATGGTTATATTGTGCATGTCATTAATTTTTTCCACCAACTTATATTATCTATATCAATGATCCTTCTTGGGAAAATTTTATTTCATTGAAATTGGTAAAATCAAATCATCAATATGGGGTATAGGATACTTATTACTAATTGTGGTCTCGTTAATTTATCTATATTTAATGTATAGATTCATTGATCCATATTTCTAATTGGAAAAATTAAAAGCTGTATCCCAAGATGATGTACTTTTTCAAATGAATCCCTTATCACGATTATTTTGGAGTTATATTCAAATTATGTTAACTAAATTAGGGTCATTCTATATAAGGCCTTTGAAATATGTGTGGCATGAGGTATTAGTTCTATTAAAAATTAAACATCATTATTCATAGAAATTATAGAATACTCTTTTAGAGATAAATAATCAAACACTCATACATTAGGAATATCTCAAACACTACCCCCCCCCCAAATATATGATAAATACCCCCTTTAAATATGAACCAAGACCCTTCAAATGGACTTAAATTTTGTTGGAAGTTAATATCTATCTTCACATCCATAGACAACCATTTGTTGGTTTGTATTATCAAATTTTTCTTCCCTTCCTAGGAAATAAATATTTTATTTATATAGATAATCACAATCCATTCCCAAAATCACATCAGATTATGCTTGAGGGAGAATAAGATAATTTTTAGGAATCACATTTTTGAAAATTTATATTTGAGAGAAGCTATAATATTAGGATGAAATAAAAAAACCATTTATATATTTTATATTTAACTAAACCTCTATTCATTGAGTATATTAATGAAAATACATATATACCCCTCATGATATAAAGGAATTAATATTACTAACCTCAAATATGATACTTCAATAACTGAGCATACCTATCACAACCTCAAATTCATTGTTTTTTTCTTCATTCCCTTACTAAAAAAAATTCTATCATGAACATCATGCAGTATTATTCATAAAGATCAATCATTTAATCATAAAATAATTCCTAATATGGCATAAATTATGAATCATTATTTATCAATATATGACACCATATATTTATACAAAGTCATTCATCATAATAATTTAATCAAATCCTTCATAATATTTCTAAAAAAAATTAATTAACTCAATCATGTCCCCTGGGAGTGTCTATACAGGTATTAAATCATAGACCCACTAAACATGCACTAATGAAGAACGATTTTTACCAAATATACCCCATTAAACGTTGTTAACCCATGTTTCATGTGTGCCACATTTACATCCATGTGATAATTTCTAGACAGGGAAGTATTTGGTAGGAAAAAACCACTCATTTATTTACAATAACATATCATGTTTTCCTATAATTAGTTTACTCCTAAGGGTTATCACTATAGTATTTTCATCCTAGCTTCTAAAAATAACAAAAAACCATTCTTTGATACCAACTATAGTGACTCAAACTTCATAAACCTAAAATATTTCTTCTTATTATGTTAATCATCGTAAATATAATTATAATCCACCCTAGAACTATAAAGGAATAGTGTCCATTGAAACATGGATACATAGGCAACTAGTATATAAAAGATATATATCTCCTCCCATTAATTTCTCCATAACTATCAAACTTCTTAGACATTTAATACTTTTTACCATTATTCATATCTTTGGGAAAACAAACATAATAATGGGTGTCCCCAGATACTAGATAAGGATAAAAAAGGAAGTTATCAAGGATAATTTAATAATAATAACATGATGTCAAGGCTACCCACCAAGGCATATTAATCACATATCAGGATTGTTCTAACAACCCTTGTACTTGCATTAGGCTTGGGATAACTTCCAATATACCCACTTTTGGGATTGGTATAAACTATAATGTACCCTATTTTTGTCATTGGATAACCTATTGTATATCCTTTTATATTATAAAATAATAATATTTACCCAATTCATTATATGGATATATAGGAACCACTTATCACTTGATCATAATATAGATAAATATACACCATGAGACCATGAAAACATTTATCATTTATACATACAGAAACCAATGTAAAAGAAAGTTAGTTTCAATAATAATTAATCACCATAATAATAAGCCATCCATAAAAACAATAATGGTAGTGAAAATGGACAATATCCCCATTAAATCATAATAATCATCAATGGATGATATTATACATGCAAATACCATATGAAGTCCATTCTAATATTTCTTGAGACAATTATCCTTTTCATTTTTAAATTCACTTACTTAAAATCCAAAAAAAATTAATCAATATGTAATTAATTTCCATTATGAATAACTATGGAAAATTATAAATTAATCTTAAAATAAAATAGTATTATTGATTGTAGGTAAGGTCATTTAAGTGTTCAATGTTAAAAAAATATTCTTTTAAAAATTTTGTAAAAAGAAACAAAATTACCAAGATTTGAAAATGATAATAATATTTCATTGAAAAAATGGTTAATATAGTAAAATATAGAAATAAATAATTTAAATAATATTAATTCAATTATAAAAATATTCTTGAAAACTTTTAAAATACAATATGGATATGAAAGAAATGAATCTTGACAAAAGAGAAAATGAAGGTCGTCATTCCATAAAAACATTCATTCAGAATTTGGAGTACTTATAGATGTTAAAATTATATATACACTCTTTATTTATAGAAAAAAATATTGTATATGAAAATAAATATTATTTTTCATAGTTAGATCATATAACATCATCATCAGAAATGTATGTATAGATAATCTTGGAAAAAATGAAAATTTATCATAAAACCCTTATTCCTATGGTAACTCTAAAGTAATAATGTCCATGAAAGAAATAATATTCAATAAAAAATTATATATCATGAATATAATTATATTTATGATAAAACATTTTAAATGGAGATTATATACATTATTTTATGGAAATAAGTGGTGAATATGGCATATGTCTGACAAAAAATTAAGTGAGACAAAAATTGTTACCACTATGATAACTTTTGAATCAATATCCATTATGGAAATAATTAGAATAATAACCTTAAATACCACTAAATAATAACTTTCCATGATATAACATGTCAAAATAATATTATAAACTCATCATATACATAAAAATATGAGGAACATCAATCAAGTCCCAATGAAATAATATTTAGACAAAGAACGTTTACCTTATGTCTGAAATGATTTGTAAGAACTCTATCCTCATATATTATATATTTTTATTTATTATAAACATAGACAAGAATCATTTAAACACTTATAATTTCATATATTATCAACTTAGAATATATTATTTCATGTTTGTTAATAATTATATCCTAAATTACTCGTTTTCTCATTATAAATGTTTCATTTTTCTAAAAATGTTTCTATTAAGTAGTTATGGTCCTTATACATTGATCATGGTTTCAACATATACGTATTTTTATTCATGAAATAAATATAATAAATATGTACTTCATACATATTTATTTCCATTTATATAAAGTTTCAATGAAAAATTAATTACATAAACTTCATGGAGATGGTAATTTGTATATTCACAAAAATGATGCTTCCTCTTTTTGATGGATGGAATTAAATAAAAAAAATGATACATAAACATTTAAAATAATTATTATATAATAAACCATATATATATATATATATATTCATAAAATCTATCCTTATTAAAATTTAATTAAATAATAAATAAAAACCAAATCGTATCGCTTCATGGAGGTGATAGTTCACACGTACGCACAAGGGATGATACCATTTTCCAATGAATGGGATGGTAATAAGGAAGATACAATTATATAATTATAAAACCATAATTATTTCATGAAATAATATATAATAATTAAATAAATCTTAATAACATTCCTTAAAATATAGTAATAAAAAATGAATCATACCACAATGTGAAGGATGTAGTCCACACAAACACATGAGCGATAATTTCATTTATCATTTGATGGAGGGAGGTGGGTAATATTTTATCCATAGACATAATAAAATATCAATATATTTATGATACTAGAGTAATAATGTTTTTATTGATAAAGAAATTAAATATTATTTTTAATGAGAAAGAATTGAATGATATTCGTTAAAATTTAATCCTCTTCTTTGAGTGACCTCCATCGGCTTACACATTAATCCTTGAAAGAATGGACTTATAAAAAGTCTGTAAGATCTATGATGACAGTAATAAATCTTGGATGATTTTTGAGAAAAGAAAATCTAATATAAAATATCCAATTTTGTGAAAATGGTGGATAGTTAATGCCCTTAATAAGTTAAGGTAGGGACAAATATGCAATTTCATAAGATATTTCAATAATATAAGGTCACTTTCAATTGAAAGTGGCTCAAAATGTACAGTAAATAAAATTTAGGACAATATGATGTTGAAATATTTTCAAAAAAATAAAAACTATTCATGTGTAAGAGGCACTCATACCCTTATATCATGGTTTAATCTCCCCTACGTCTTACAAGGGAAACACGTTTTAATTATTACCATTGTGACAAAATTTTACTATTTTAATAGTTCCTTATGACCAAAAATTTAAGTTGACCCTATAAATTATATAAATTTTGAGAAATAAAAATCTGAAATCAAATTTACCAAATTACATTAAAATAATATGTAGAATCTTATTTTAAATAAACACCCAAAATTCAAAGAAAAAACGTTTTTAGAGATAATGAATTTTTAAGCATTAAAATAAATTTAATTTCATTCCATTCCTTGTAAAAACTGTAAAATAAATGTTAAAATATTTTATTGAATATATAATCTATAAATATCATTTAAACATATAATAAATATATTGTAATTTCATTTATTGAAAGATAAAAACATTTCACAAATAAAAATATATTTTAAAAAATTGTGTTCTTAAGACAAAAAAATAAGGTTATACTAAAATCATGTTTTATGGGATTTAACTCCCACTGGGACCTTGGGATAGGTTATAGGTTCCATGTACCAATAAAAAATTATTACCTTTATTTAATAATAATAATAGGCTTCAACGAAAATTTATTTCAAAAATTTTTATTTCTAATTAAATATATAGATTTTAAACTAAACATAATGAGACTTCAAAATTAAATGATTCAATGAAATGAAATGGTTTTTTACAAGAAATCAGTTTTTCACTATTCCCTAAAAAATATATTTTTTTATTAAAATCCTAAAAAATCACCGCAAGTTAATATTGACAAGATGATTTCCAAAATGATATTCATTCTCATAAATACAATTCATAAAAATGGTATAAATTATTTATGATGTCTACATGAAAAATTAAACAAAAACTAATTTTTGTGAAAAAAATAATTTTTAAATAATAAATTTCTATAATAAAAAATTACTAATTATTAATTATAAAATAATATAAGTGATTATGTTATATAAAATATTTACAAATATTTTTCTATAATTCATGTATTACTATTAATACCTATAAATTTAATCTGTATGCTATAATGCATTGCTATCTCAATTTTCATTGATACTTAGGGATACTTGTATAGTATGTTATCGAATACCTAAAGTTTATTTCAAATAAAATAAATATAAGATCTCAAGTTGTTTCACCTCCTTTTATTCCAATATATCTTGAGAAGGAAACATCTTGTATTGAGTGTCATTAACAACATTCCCCTTCCTTGGCATTTACACAATATAAAATTTAAACAACTAATGGTACTCCACAAATTTCTCTAACCCAAGGATTATGTCAATGTAAGAGAATATATAACCTTAACTCTTATGGTCAGAATATATAGTGCACCTATAGAGACCAAGCCTTCTCATAAATGGATATTACATCATTTTATATGAATATTCAGCACATTAAAAAATTACATTCCTGAGGACCGTAATAGTTTAGTGTATTTGGAAACATGGAACACAATATTCAAAGGTTGTGGAAGATATTAAAGGTTTTCAAAAAAAATATTCCCATTTAGTACTCCTACTTAAAACCTTTCTTCATAATTTGGAGAATGGAAACATGAAAATGGGTGAGTTTAGATGCTCGAGAATGGTAAATAAAAGAGATACATATGCATAACATGAATATAGGGGTATGATAACATTAAAATAACATTTTAATATCATACCCTACATATCAAAGATCATACACATGAGTCAGAACATAATTATTAAAAGATCATAAGGCATGAAACACATGGGATTCAAGAGAATAACCAATGAGAGCGTAAAATAGGAATAAGACATGGAATTTTGGAAGACACATAAACATGTTAAATGATTTACATTGTAGTAAAGGCTCACTTAAAAGGCTATATTAGTGGAATGTGTTCACTCCCGGGACTATCATAGTAGTCATGGTTAACTGCCAATACAATATTAGAAGTCAAGGTTCACTCTAAAGAGCATCTTAGTTGTCAATGTTCACACCCAAGACTATATTAGCAGACAAAGTACCTTAATAAAATAGTTTCACTCCGTATTATATCCAATTCTATCTCATGAGATATAAATCAATACTGAATGAATAGGATAACTATCTGGGTTTCATCCATAATTTAAGATATAACTGGCTCACCCAATGTTATCTGGGATGCCCTATCAATTTAGTTGCAATGGTATTACCTAGTTATATCTAGGACACCCCATCATATGTAATGTTATGAGATTACATGATGCGATTTGGTACTCTCCTAATATAATCTATGATGTTATTATAATACGTTATCTAGGACACCCCATCATATTAGTAGTTTACAATAACCAAAACATGAATAAAGTATAAGGAGCATTCATATCATTATAAAAACTCATAAATATAATCCTTATTCTTTCATGACAATATTAACCCATTAAAAATAAATGGGTTTCATGTCATTCCATTTGAAACACAATTAACCATTGGAAAGGAAATGGATTTCATAAAAATCATGTCATCATGACATAAACCATTCAGTAAAATATTATGAATGGTGGCACTGTATTATATCCACCGTAAGGCATAGGTAACACCAAAAAAATCATCTTATATGAACAATAATTTTTAAAGGATTATTTAAAATATTTCATCAGTAAAATATATTTTCCTCTTTAAAAAACGTTTTATTAAAAATAAAATATTTTGAAAACCATCTTCTTTGATAATAACCTTAAAAACTTATAAATGAAGCTTTGAAAATTATTTAAGACACTGTAAAACCCATAAATAATTTTAAAAATCATTCTTCTTGAAAATAAGATTAAAATATCATTTGAATGTTTTTTTGAAAACATATTTAGAAATCATTTTAATGGAAGAAAACAAATTTCTGACATAAGAGAAAAATAAAGACTAATTTTATTAAAAACATATTTATAAGTATATAAAGTACCAAATAATAGAAAAATAATACCATTACATAGATATATCATGAATAACCATATAAGAATACAAATAATGATAATTTTTAAGAGATATTTCATAATATTTTTTCATTGATTGATAATATTAAAAAATAAAAATAAATGATGATATTGTAACATAAAATCATTACCACGTCATAAGCCTTGAATCATAATATCCACGAATGAATAACATAAATTTGAACATATAATATTATGGGGATAGATAATATCATGATATTCCATGTCCAAGAGTATGTATATATGTCACGACCTGTCCTCCAGGGCCCATGTCATGACTACCACATGCCCACCTTCCATAGGCCAGGTGCCGGTGACGAGCACCAGAAAGGAATATCCTAAAAAAAGAACTCATTTCCTCTAATCCTATAAACACACACATGCCAGACCACATCCCAACACACTGAAAGGGGGAAACAAGTACACCAATAAAATAGAGTTGAGTGCAAGTACAAGTGAAAGTATGTGGGCTAGAATACTAATCCAACAAGGAACTGAAAATATAAACATACAAAAGGAATATATAATAGTCATCCATGGAAAACCCCACCTTCTTGTGAGAGTTGTAGAGCTACTAAAAGCCGAAGAAGTATGTCATGCTTGCCCGGTCCTCCTATGCCCCACCAAGTCCTTCGCCACCAAGTCCACCGTCATAGCATCTGTCAGTCCCATCCCCCTGAGCACCTCTATCAAAATGTTTTTTGTCTACACCAGACACAACACGTGTGTGAGAATCCTGTGTAGGGGTGAGTATAATAATACTCAGTAGGTACCTCGAGACCCCTAAAGGTCTCTCAGTAATCCATGAAGGAAAACACTATAAAGAAAAAAACATAGAGGTAATACCACCAAGAACAACCTCAAACACATATCATAAATTAAAATATGTACTTTACACTAGGTATAACATTAGTACAGAAATAAAGATGATTAGTCATAAAGCTAGATCATCTTAATCTGTCAAGAGGCTCGGTTGTTGACCCGCACAGGGTCCCTAGGTACTGGCACATATAGGATCACTAGGTACTGACCCATAGAGGATCACTAGTTGCCAACCCATAGAGGATATCTAGATTCTAACCCATGTAGGATCTCTAGGTGCTGACCCACTCAGGATCGATATGTGTTGACCAACACCAGATCACTATTCTTTATTCTCATCACTACCAGCCAGTGGATTCCAGCAGTTAACATGATTTATTTTCAAGGGATCCTCTCCTCAAGCCAATTGTCATACCTCAACAAACATGAATTCCAACATAGGTTAACCCCAAAGGTCCTCCTCGTCGTAAGGTTCCCAACATAATAGATGGTGCGTCGAACAGACATTTGACCTATATGATATGGGAATTTTATAAAAATGTATTGGTTCAATTCGAGACCTCTCTAACATGGTTTTACACAAACATCCACCAAACCTCACATAGAGTATATCAGAATGACCTCATTTTTTCATGGGTACCACCGCCACTAACGGTGTTTTAATCGAACGCTCAGTCTGGGAGATAAGAGTGTTTTAGAAAACAGGGGCCAGTTGTATCAAGGCCCAGTTCGACCTAGCCAATCTGGCCATATCACCTCAGCTCATGGGGTCCCACTTACCACAGTATAATTAAAAGGACTCGACTGTACCTGGTTTGGGTCGAGGTCTGTTTGGTCTGGCCTGGCTAGTGGGCTAGACCAAATGGGCCTTGCTGGACCTAGCCCTGGTTGGCTGAGGGTCCAGCTTGCCGGGTCGCTCGACGGCAGAGTCTAGTCCAGCCCAGCCCGAAGGGAATGGGTCCGACCAAACAGTGCGGGTTTGGCCTATCAGTGTAGGTTTGGCCTACTGGGTGGTTTGTTCCTTGTCTGGTCTGCCTCGATGGGAGGTGGCTGAAAGCTGCGTCTGGTCCGCCACCATCGCCCCGCAGGGCGCCTCCTCTGCCACGGTTGAGCGACTGCGGCCCATCACGTGGGACACAGCACGCTTTCGCGTCTTTGTCTCTCCGACACTGTCGAGCGACAGAATATGTTTCCTCTAGCTACCGGCCTATCCGCCAGCTCCTCCCTAAACATCATGGCCCTTCCTCAGGTGCGCCATCATGGTGCACTGCCACCTAGACACAGACACCGCTACAGGACTGAAGACTCTTTCGTAGAACACCAGGTCGACATCAATGGTTATCTCATCATGTCACTTGGGCCTATAATCTTTGGGGAATTTCCTCTCCACCTCAATGGTCTCAAATCATTCGTGCAGTTTATTTAAGAGTTTGGCCATGAATAACACCATCACTGGAGGGGATCGGGCCTTGTTTGTGTCAGCTCATGCCCTTCGCGATTCAAATGTATAATCTAGCTAGGTATGGGGATTTTAATTCGAACAAAAATGATGATTCAACCCTAGATAAAAAAATACCAAAAAAAGTCACACTCCCACAGAAATGCATGAATCGTAGATCAACATGTTCTTGGGTTGATCTGTGTTCATCATTTCTTAAAAAATATTGGGGTAGAAATTTTGAATATTAAATGACACCTACCACATTGATGTTTGATGCCAATGTTTTCAGGCTTGAGGTTTCAAGATATCGGCGTTGGTTCTGACTTCGTTATTTGGGGCACATCGAAGACGATGAATTCTCAACAACATTCATCGGTCTTCATTGGAGAGGAAAAATATTGGTGGTTTGTCAGAGAATCCGCATATTTTAATTTATCATTCTCCCACATGTTGTTTTAATTAAAAAGAATCAAGTCACAATGTTTCTATTACGATGATACGTTGCATCGTTATGTAGTTTCAGTTATGAAATAGAATCTTCATTACACATAATTTATTGCATCATTATTCTATGTGATACAGGCCATTAATGTTCTTTATTAATGCACCTCATCATCACATAGTCGATGAACCACAGTGTCATCATCGTCCTCCCAATGGTGAGAAAAAAATAAAATAATTCTTTTAAAATATTTTAATTTTTTTTATCGAAAAGTCCAAAAAATAACTTTTGGGCTTAACCCTTTCTAGGTGAAGTTAAATCATTTCTTGGAAAATACCAATGTTCCAAGTTCAATGGTTCCCTCATGTTTTTGATCAGTGAACCGGTTCAAAAGATAGAAAATCTCACTCGCACATTTACTGAACATACCTTATGAAAATTAAAAAATTCATTATGGGCTCACAGGCCCTTGGAATAATGTTTCGTTTGAGTGTGAGACCTTGAAATAATTACAAATAAATAATAATAAAAATTACACAGGATTCGCAAGACATTACATTCTCCCCACCATTTGGATTTATGTCCTCAAAAGCCAAAACCAAAAACTAAACAAACAGATGGGGTTACTGAGCAGAAATCTGAGTCTCCTTATCCCATATGCTCTCTGGGAGGTTCTACTACTACAACCAAACGTGCACCAGAAGAATTTACTGCCAATATAGTAATCGCTCCTATCGATCCTCTATCTCCACTAGAAATTTGATAAATGTCACCCCATTGTCAATGTCTAACTCTCTTCGTCGAGAACATGTGATGGATCATGCACGTACCTCCTCAACTATGAAAATGGAATACATAATTCACCTGATGAATCTATGGGGAAGATATAGATGGTATTCCATCTTGACAACTCTTCTCAGGATCTGAAAAAATCTGATGAACCTTGGAGATAGATTTCCACCCAGGCCAAATGTCTCTAATCCTCACTGCGGTGAGACCCAAAGGAAAACATAATCACCCTCATGAAAATCAATGGGTTTCTGTATTATATCGTCATAAGACTTATTCCTTCTATGTGCAGTTCTTATCTGCTCCAGGATGACCTACACCTTCTCGGTGGTAGCTTGTACCAACTCTGAACCCACGAGTGCCGACTCCCTTTGGTCTATCCAGCATAGGGGTAATCTGTAAGGTCTCTTGTATGAGGTCGCAAAAGGTTTATGGCCAATGGTGGAGTGATATATATTATTGTATTCAAACTATAATAGTGTTGGGTGGTCCTCCCAACTATGAACAAAGTCTAGGATGCAAGCTCGAAACATTACCTCCTAGGGTTATATGGTCTACTCCATCTGACCATGCTTCTAGGGATTAAAAGTTTTGGTCAAATACAGATGAGTCCCAGACTCCTCCTATAATCCCCTCCATAGCTGGGATGTAAAGAGAGCATCACAATCTGATATTATCATCAAAGGAACCCCATGGAGTTGCACTATCTCTTGGACGTAGAAGAGTCCCAAGACCACTACCAGTCCCTGCTCGCAGATTTTTAGAAATTGAGCTCACTTAATGAGTCGATCAATGATCACCCTGATTGAATCCTGTCCCATGGATGTACATGGTAACTGTGCAGCCACTTAAAAAGGTTTTTTTAAACCCGAGTTCAATCGATATGCCCTCATTCATCTCCAAATACTCTCCCACTCGATCCTCACTCGTGATTTTGGGTCCTCAGTGGTTTAAAATGAACTTCCACTAATTCTAGAAGTGATTCAAAGGGGTTTTGTGGTGGTTTGAATGTGGTTTCTCCTAGGTAAGTCTCTCCTCTTGGTTTTATTGTGGGTTCCTCTAGATCCACATCTCCCTCTTTCTTGGTTTTCTAGATCTTCAGTTGTTGTGTGTAGATACTGGGTTTTGATTGCCTTAGATGAGGATTTTAAGGCTTGCGATGGTTAGGGAAGGGGATCTAGAAGGGTTTTGGGGGTGCGTTCACCAGATTTGAGGTGCAGGTGCTTGTGGGTTGATTTCTCAGGAACCCAAAATTTAGGTCTCTTCTCTCTCAACTCCACTTGGATAGAACTTGTGGTGTTTGAGTACAATTAATATTATGTGCTTGAAATTAATTGTGATTGTTGTTCCAAATTGGATAGAAATCCCTTTGGTGATGTTTTGGTGATTTTTGGGGAAAAAGGGGGTTTTATGGCGAAATATTATTATTGTGGATTTTAAAATTGAGATTTTAAAATGGTTTGTTGAGATTGATTTGGGAAAATGGTTGATGGAAAATGGTTTTCAATAAATATGTTGTTTTTATAGAAATGTGGTTTGGTATGGAAAATGGTTTTCAATAAATGGACGATTTATTGAAGTGGATTGGTATGTGATGGAATTGGTTGATTGCATGTTGTTGTGACCTTGGTGGGTCATATGATAGTTTATGGCTTGATAGGAATGTTGTGTGGATGTGGTGAGAAGTAACACTATAAAAACGGGGTGGATAGTGGATGGAAGGGACACCATCAAAGGATAAGTGGACAGGAATATCCAATAGTTGTGAATGGGTGAACGGGTTGGACGGAAGCTCCACCATTTGGTTGTGGTCAAGAAGTTACACTAGGTGTGAATGGGTGAACGGATTGGACAGATTCTCCACCATTTTTTTTGATTTTGTTGTTTGCTGTTATTTGCTTTGAATGTTGGAAATTTTTGTGCTTGTGTGTGAATGATGAAATGGCATGTGGCATGTTTGGTTGGATTTAACTTGGTTGCTTGGTTTAGGTGAGATGGCTTGGTAAGGGAATGTTTGGCATATGGATGTTGTTTTACTTGTGATTATTTTATATAAATTGTTTTATATAAATGTGCTAATGGTTTCATCCTAATGGTGTGTGAAGGAACGTCATTTGGGGAAAACATACTGAGTTTTAGTACTCACCCCTTGCTTTTGCATGTTGGTGTCTTTGCAGATATTGTGTTCCGTGACATGGGAAATGTAAGACATAAACCTCCTTTAGGGGTGCATTGTGATGTCTGGGTGGAGCAGGTAAGGCATCACCCTCCTTTAGTAGTGCATCGTGATGCCTGGGTGGAGCTTCGAGCTTGGAGCTTGGGGTAGAGCGGTGGTGGTATCATGACACATGGTTCTTTTTTGTTTTTTATTCCACATTGTACTCTGCTATTGTGTTGTTTGTTTTGGTTTTGGGATGTATTTTGGAACATTTGGTTGTCTTTAGGGAATTCATGTTGGAATGTTTTATTTACATGCATCATATTGTGGTGGTTAATGGATGGTTTGGTTTGTTTTGTCTTGAGGGAAAATCCTTCCCCAATATGATCTTGAATCCCTCAGCATTTATTACCATCCTTTGGCATCTTGGTAATGTCTCTTAAGGCCAAGTATCCCTCACTGCCTCCTCAAGAAAATGAGGTAGGGGTGGGGTGTTATAGTTACCATACCATAAAAAATTCGTGGTATATTTAGGATATTGAGGCTATTAGATAAGAATTATATATAAATAATTTAAGGGGTTTGAGTAAAAAAACAAAAACATCTGTTGATGAACGTTACCTCTTCTATGGGTATATCCTTTTGGTTTTCACCAAAGGACATACTAAGTAATTTTGGTAGGGTTTTTTATCCAAATGTCTTGATATGTGTGAATATGTTGGGAGAGTTAATTCCACTTTACAATAGTGGAGGATTTTCATTCATGTAAATACCTATATGTTTTCATTATTGTGAGGTATCCTTTTTATAATGTGCCTCCCAAATAGAAAAATAATGTAGGAAAGTGATTACGTGGTTGATAAATATCTCCAAAATAACAAAAAAAAATCCATTTTTTTCAATTAATTCCTTATTATTTATATTTACTCAATTATATATTAAGTTTTTTACTAAGGTGACTTCTATTATTTTATTAACCTATCTAATTTATGGATTAATATTAAAATTTAAAAGGATATTACCTTATAATTTAGACGCAATTATTATAAATATTATTTCCAATTCCTTAAATAAAAGACATATTTCTTTGTGTACAATTAATTTTAATAAAAATTTATTTAATGAGAAAAAATTATTTTTAACCATAGTTTCTTTATATAAATTTACCTATTTCCAATAATAAATATGATAAAAATTTATGATCAACTTATTTGATAATATAAATTATTCATATTCTAAATATTAAATTCATTTTTCCTATTTCTATTCATGAAAATGGAATAATTTAAATTTAAATTAATTCAGTATACAAGATGAGCAAGTGGTGTTTTAAAGTGAAAATGTTCAAAAGATTACTATATTTGTATTTCATTATTTTTCCCTATTTATCATAAAATAAAACCTCTCAAGAAAAAAACCCAAAATCATCCAAAGATAAATTTGATATTCTAACATAAAAAAATATTTTTATTTATTCAAATATAAATTATTAAAGTTTCAAAATTTTGTTTTAAAATAATTGCACCATTAAAATACAATAAAACATCCTTTTATTAAAATACATATTTTTTTGCATGAAAATGGATTTATTCTTATCTCTTTTCTTGAAAACACCTAATTTTAATATTATATATTTGGATGAATATTTAATAAATAAATTTCATAAAATACATTAATCAAAAGGTTTTTTTATTTTATTGAGATATAATGAGTTTGTTCATGGAAAAATTGTTTTTCAGAAAAATAATTTCTTCATTTTCAAACAGTTATTAAATTTATTTCTAATAATTTTTTTACCAAATAATTCATTTTATAAACATTCATAAAACATTTTTTTTGTAATTATTTCATCATTTTCATACCCTCCATTCTGATTTCTAGGTGATAACTATCATATTAAATAATCATCTTAAAAGTATATTGTAGCATGGTAAAACTCTGTCATGCATCTAACGCAAACTATCGAAGGAACTCGTAATTTTTTGTAACATAAGAAAAACATAGTGTTTCGTGTAGTAAAATATTAAATTCATGTTTTGTATAAAGAAATATTAACTTGGTGTATTGTGTAACACACCCAACAATAAATTTTAATTTATTAAAAAATAATATTAATAACCTAGGGTGTCATATTCTACACCACTTAAAATATATGATTCCCTAAAACATCCTCTGGGTCATCAAATTTTTAATACATAAAACTTCCATTCATAGAAACCCATATCATAAAAATTAATATAATAACATTCTTTGAAAATACAGAGTTTTAGACATAACAGTTACCCAGAGTAACCCATAACTAGGTTTTCGCATAGGATAAAATGGGTGGAATGTGAATATTTTGACATGGAAGAAAAGCATAAATAATTATAGAGAGTGATAGATACCACTAGTCATAATAAATTGGGTAATCTAGATAACTTTAAGGATCTCAAAAATATAAATCTATGATTCTCTAAGTGACCATTTTATTCATCATAAATTAAGTTACTAGGATAACATTTTTTCAAATATCATTTTCTTAATGTTCATGAATTTTCACAAGGAGATATAATTACTTGATTTCATTCCATTTCATATGCACAATAACACCCTGTGTTTTTTACTTGATAAATTTTAACTTCTTCTCTTTCTCCAAGAAATGAAGGTTAATTTTTTCTCCTTGATGCACTAGTAAATCATAAATTCCGTAGGTAGAATGGTAAGACATTTATTGTATCATTATTTATCAATAAAAAAATTGGTAGCACATGTTATCTAATCCTCATAAATCCTCATATGTAAAAATAATTTGTTAATATCTAAAACTACAATCAAATTTAAACATAAACCATTTCATAAATGGTTAACCTATTGACCCATACTAAATATAAAAATATATAACTTTAGAAACAAGGTTAACAAATTTATCAAAATCAGTTTGACATTGATCCACCATATGTCATAAAGTATCTGTTGGATTAACATATCAAATACAAGAATAGATTAATAATTTATTCTATTGAAACAAGGTAGTAACCAAAATTACCATAAAACCTTGTGAAAAAAGTTCATTCTTCCACTTTCATTGCATTAAACATAGATTATTGGATACATTCCTTAAATAAAAAAATATAATAAATTATGTCCATGATAGCACAAACCTCTTTCTCAACAATACATTAATCAGTTCCAAGTAAATCAGTACAATAAAATTTATTTTATTCACCTCCAACATCTCTTTATTCTAACATCATTATCTCAAAATATGATACATATTAAGGGTGGTATTCTCTTAATAAAAATATCAATTTACTATTCCATCAGTATAGTTTAAAAATTATTTAAAATACATAATTCCATGCTACCAAAAACAATCTTTATATATTAAAAAATTCTTGAATTAAAATACCTCATCTATTACACCTCATCCTTAATAAATTAACTAAGATTCATCATCTTATTCCTTAATTTCTTTTTCCATTCATATACCATTCATATTCTCTTCATCACTAGTAATATAAACATTACTCGTAAATACTTAATTATTTTCGTCCCAAGTTTTCCCTTTAGGGCATTAATTTTTATAATTTTAATTCTTTCCACATTTAAAGCATTAAACATTAAATTATATATTTAGGAGGCCAATATTTTTATCCATTATGTAAACTAAAATTTTCATTTTCTTTCTGTAGTTTCTTTCTTTAAGCCTTTCTTTTCCACAGTCAACGAATCTTCATGTTTCTCTAAGACATTCACTTTGGTTTTTCTTCCCATATTCTTGACACCTATGAAACTGAATATTCATTCGTCAATGTTATCCACTACCTAAACTCTCAAAAAACTATTTCCTTCTATTATTTTGTGAGTCCAAGTGTTCATTACGATAGTCATTGTTAATCATGATCCATGAATACTAATAACGCATAATGAAACCATCATTTACTCTAGTCATCATCACATTTGGATTATTATTAGAAAATAATTCATCAAATTCAATGATAATCCAGTTCATTCTAGTTTACTCCATTGAATAAGACCATAAAGAATAGTGTGAGGAATGCTAATTATAATGTAAGACCAAATAAACATGAAAATAAAAATGATTTATTAATCATTACAGCTTCTTCTTTAATCTATGATACCTTATTTTTATCCTAGTTCGTTCTTAGTCATCAGCTATTTAAATCCTTTCTAATTTTTTGTAAATAGTTTGTGAATTTCAAAAAAAATATCCCCTAGGAGTGTCAAACCAGGTGGGAATAAAGGCCGATTTTCATGCACCAGTTCCCAATTGATTCTAGCTCAATCCACTATTTTCAAGTCTGCTACCCCTATATACATCTATTCAAAAGCAATATCCACTTGTTTTATCTAGATTAGGATGTATTTCTAGGAAACTAGTCTATAAATCCTTTAACAAAATTCTAAGATATTTTCCTATACATTGACTAATCCTTAGATTTATCCTTTGAGACATACCCTGAAATATCTTAGAAATACCCCTAGGGATCTCACAAAATTTTTCTCATCCATGTTTTCAAACGATTATTAACCATTCCTCTAATACCACCTAAAGTGACTGAGGCTTATCATACATGAATATTACATCATTTTAGATGAATATTCAAAAATAAATAAAAAAATTAAATGCTTGATGATTGTAATATTTTATATCTTTGGAAAATAGTAACATAATATTTTTTCGTGGTGAAATATATTAAATATTTCCCACAATGATATTACCTTTTAGTTATTCTACTTAAATACATTCTTCATAAACTGTTTAAAATAAATAGAGTAAATGGTGATCTTAGATACTTAGTAAGGGTAAATAAATGAGATATGTAATCATAACATGAACACAGGGGTATGAGAACATGATCATATCATTTTAATATCATGCCTTGCATATCAATGATCATACACATGATTCATGACATAAATATTGGTAGATCATAAGACTTGAATCATAATGGAATCAAGAGAATAATCCATGAGAGCATAACATAGGAATAAAACATGGAATTATGGCTGAGACATAAACATATGAAACAATTTACATAGTTGTCAAGTCTCTATTACCCTCGGGAATTGAGGGTCATCTCATTGATTTAAGATTCAAACATTACAAGCGGTTTCTAACGGGTATTTTCTGTAGAACCGAAAACATCCAATGATTCCATATCCATTTGAACCTACTTTCCAAAGTTAGGCGCTCATTATTTTTGGACTGATGAGGCTTAGGAATTCTCATTGGTTGAGAGGATGGGACTTCGGACTCATCACACCTTTTTAGGGTAATTATTGTCTACTCCGAGACTCTCTTTATAGATTTAAGTGACGTTCATGAATCCTTAATACACTACCAAGTTATAAATGATCATTCCTTTAGATCTGAGAATAATTGATTGATATGTTTGAAATTTAGAGAATATTTTATATGTATTCAAGGTTCTTTATCGATATAGAATCATCTGTATTAATTAGAGATTCTTAGTCAATGGTATCCTTTGATACATAAATGTCTCTTGGTCATTATGATGACCATACTGGTTTTAAAGCCAATCAGTGGGGCACATGAATTTGATTTTCATTTAGAAGGACATGGATTATTTCAAAGTTGGGATCATACCTGTTGATGGGCTACCTACATATCCTTTGATTTGGAAAAGGAATCATAACCCATGTAGTTTGAGTAATGTAATATGATGTTTATGATTTATGGCACAAAGAAAGATGTCATAATTACTTTTACACTCTAAGCTCACGTGAGTCATGCTCGGTGTGAGAAACAAGAGGTATTGGTAAAACCAGACAATTGTTCCATGAAATATGTAATCATAAGAAATGATGTGGGTCTTATGTATGTATGAATGGCCTAATAGATGAATATTATGATTTACTTAAGGGAAGAAATCCATGAACAGGGTCCATAACGGTTTATGTACTTTATGGAGATTTGGATACTCTAATTTGGGGATTACTCTTGAAAAGTAGGCCCAAATTAGGAGGGGACTTACGAATGGGTTTTACTCCTCAGAAGGTGACCCAGATCAGAAAGTAAATTAGGATTGGTTAAGAGAAATTAAGACTGGGGCTTACTCTTGAAAAGGAGGCCCAGTTTAAGGGACTTTGATAAATTAAGGGACTTTGGGATTATTCCTAAGGAGGATTCCCATATTTGAGACAGGGGATTATTCTTGAAAAGGAAGCCCGGGTTAAGATAATTATGGTCGGGGCTTACTCCCGAGGAGGATGCCCAAATTAATGAGGACTTGGAACTCGGGCATACTCCTGAAAAGGAGGCCCATGTTATGGGAAATTATGACTGGGGATTACTCCTGAAAAGGAGGCCCATTGTTTAAGGATTCTCTCATCTTAAAGGATGAGGTTGAATGAATGAAATTTCTGACATTAGTGACATAAAAATATGGGAATCACTAAGTTTTTAAGAGATGTTCCACATAATTCCTTTCAGATAAGGAATTCAATCATGAAAACATGCCAAAAATGTCTTTGGAGAGTGTCTTTAGGACTGAACCTTGAATAGGAGAGGTGTAATGGAATAAGAGGGGTTAAATTGGCAGGAAGTGTACTCAAAAATAAAAGGGTGCGCGTGTCCTGGGGAGTCGTGCAAGTACTGTGTAGGCGTGAAAGTCCTGGTAGCGCAGGTATCATGCGCGACACATGGGTACTTGCGCGATTGTTAACCAGTAGGGTAACACTTGGGCGATCCTTGACCAAAGCCTTTAGAATTATCCTCAGTTACTTCTAGAAGAGAGGCACTCAAGTTTTGGTGAGTAATTAGGGCGGCGTGCATGTATGTTCATTTCCCTTAAGGGTAAAACACCTTAGGCGAACAAGTGTTCGTGAATTATAACACTTAGACCTTACTTCTATTGTTTAGACCATCCATTCTAGGTAATGAATTACCTTAGAAGTGTTTGGAAGACCTGAAGAAGAGACTTGGGAGTTCAGAGATCTATATCTGAATTCTGGAAAAAAATCCTCCTGAAATGGGGGGCCCACCGGGGCTATTTATAGGCTGGCGAAGACCCCGGGCAGTTATCACATAGGGCGTCCAAGTGACTTGCGTGACCAACTATGGCGCGCAAGTGTAATTGCGTGACCATTGTAGAACTTGCACGACCCTTGGGCAATGTTCTTCTTATTCCTTTCTTTGTAAATTTTTTATATTTGTACAAAGGATGAATCATATTGAGCTAAGATATTCCACTTTTCCAATCTTTAGACTCTTTGACGAAAGGAGGGTCAACAAAAGTCTCCCCTCTGAGTTGAATCCAAAAGAAATGAGGATTTGACTCTAAGGAAATCGAGAATCAAAATGAATTTGGGGCGCGCATGGTCTGGCGCACAAATGAGCTTCAAGTGCGCATGGTCTGGCACATAGGGGTACGGCCTTTGGTCGCACAGGGTACAGCGCGCAGGGTTATGGCTGCGTCTATAAATAGGGGGCTTCATTCTGCACAAAGCACTTGGCTTTGATATATTTCTTGTTCTCGGTGCGCAGCATGGCTCTCGACTTTTGATCATCTGCGCAAGTGATTCCACTATTTCACGCTTCTTGTTTCTTGCGTCGCACTTTAGTTAAGGTATTTAGACTTGCGTGGTTATACCTGCGCTACCTAAGGAGACTTGCGCTCTAACTCTGGGACGTGCATGCCTTAATGATATAACCAATTTCTTCTAATACTTCACTAATTTTAGGTAAAATTAACATACTTTAAGAATTAATTATTCATCTTTTGTTCATATCCAATCGCTCAAAATAGTATCAGAACAACTGGTGAACTGGAGAGGAAAAGAATTGATGAGATGATGGAGATCATTGGTCGTGATTACTATACTGTCTGCGACAGTTCTCTCCCATAATTAGCTAAGTATCGGAAGAAATATCATCGTGATTTCCCATACAGCATTTATATGCCTCTGTATGGCCATGGTCATCTACAACATGTAAATATTCTAGAGTCAAATAACTATCTCATGCCTTCCTGGTTTTAGTCGCATACCAACTTTTCTTCAGTGAATTTCTCAATCGTAGGGAAATTTTCTAATGATGGTATAGTAAAGAAAGCTTATATAATGCATCATAGCTCTTGTGCACTAGATCTAATACATCACAAACATGAGCTCCAACCGCATTGTTATCCTTCAATATTTTGAAATTCTCATATGGATCAACCCAAAGGCCGAAAGGAGAAATGGGAATTCCGTTCCGAAGTAGGGGTGAAGCCAACTTGGATGTGGGCTTATTGGGTGTGACAAACTTGTGAAGAGTTTTTTGAGGATCTGAAGGGATCAGCAATTTATGAAGCCGTCTGGGCTAGGAAGACGTATGTTTATAGGAATGATAATTTTGTACCAGAGTTTCTTAGACACTGGAGCCCAGAAAAAAATTATTTCCATATGACCCATGGAGAAGAAGGCTTTAGTTTGTGGGATGTCTACAAGATCTAAAGGGTTCCAATTTTGGGTGATATGTATGAATAATTCATCCATCCAAAATCAACTTTGAATGATCTAGAAAAGACATCGAATTTGGTCAAGAATTATTGAAGATTTATCA
Source organism: Viscum album (assembly GCA_963277665.1). Lineage (NCBI taxonomy): Eukaryota > Viridiplantae > Streptophyta > Magnoliopsida > Santalales > Viscaceae > Viscum > Viscum album. Next base: position 470,455,205 of record OY728156.1, on the reverse strand, counting down.
TAAGATCAAAATATCAAAGACTTCATATACTCATTCTAGAAGGGATATTCACCTAGAGGAATGGATGGATGTGTTTCTCAAGAAGAAGATAGAAAAGGGGCCCACCTATAATCATCCTACTAGCTGCCCTAGAGCAGATAAGAGAGGTGTTCCTGGAAGATTCTGGCTGACTATGGAAGCAGGAGAGTTTGAGAAATGGGGGTATGAAGTGAATCATAAAATCCCATTGAAGACCCGTCTGGCAGGCTTTTTAGCCTTATGGCTCAATGTCTATCTTTTTCGAGTTAAAGATTCGAAGGGAGGCGTCATGATAAGGACCTTTTTTATCGCAACCAAGATGGATGAGAGGAAGATGGTGGGGTTGAATACCCCAGTTTTGGAAAAGATTTACAGGAGCATACTTCATGTCTATATGGGTAAGTCTCCTTTGAGATTAGTGGGACCATTACAAGTTTTATGGCGATGGATCGCCACTCACATCCAGACATATGCTATACAGAATGGAATACAGATTCCTGGAATTTCTTTTAGGCTGTCTGTCCAGGCCTTCATTAGGGTTTGTCCTTTGTCCCTCAATGCCTATGCTATTAGGCCAAGGATGGGTATGCATAAGGAATTCCACTTCATTCCCTATGGAAATCTGCTGACAGGGCAATTTGTTGACGATGGATCAGCCATCTTTGAACTAAAGTCTTACATGGAGGCCTGCAGAGATGGTGTACTAGCCACCAGAATTGGTGGGGAAATTATATGTGAGGCCTATTCTCCATATCAATTTGCACGACAATTCAAGTGTCTACAAAAAATTGTTGTATCTCCTCCGGTGCACGTCATATCATAGAAGCATCGAATGTTTGCTCAAAAAATATGGTTGCTAACGGCTATGGAAAGGATTGGGGAAGTCTTTGACTTACCAGATACTGAAGCGGTATGCAATTTGACCATATGGTATGCTGAAAAGTGGATAGCGTCATATCCTGAGGCCATATTGAATAAACTTGTATATCTGTTTGGGAAGGAGAAGAGAACCATTGAGAAAGAAACAATTCAGGTGGCAGGTGATTCTTTCACTCCTGAAGCTGGTTCACCGAGTTCTTCAACCGAGGATGATTCATCAAATTCTTATGAGATACAACATCTGTCAAAACTGCCACGTGCCATATATAATCCTTCTGTCATAGTCAAGGGAGCCACTCCATCAACTCCTAGTGATTTACTTCATTGAGGTAATTTAATTTCCAGTAACATTATAGAGAAACAACTTTTCATTTTCTTTTTATAGTTGCAGAATCTAGAAAAAAACATAAATCAAAGATTGTCGGACCCTCTTCGCAACCTTCTAGTACACCTACATATCTACGACCAAAGGCCATCCATTCATGGCGGGATGTATACTGCGATACTGAAACTATCTGGATGGAGCTATGTGAAGGGTTACGTCTTCCTGGAATAGGGACTCTTTAGGATCCTGCAAATATTCATTTCAAGGATAACCCTGATGAAGTAAGAGCCTATTTCAAAGAGTTTAAGGCCTACATATATGCCACCAAAGATTCTATCCCTATCACCAAGTGGGTTAAGGAAATGATGGATCACGACACCACTGATGAGGAGCGGCATGAGTATGTGGCTCCTGAAGAAATAAGTTTTCATTCCTTATTTTCTTTTCAACTTGATTTCAGTTGAAGCTTTGTTAGTCAAGGAAATTTTTTTCTTCATCTTGCAGCTTTCCAAAACTACTGAGGTTCCTTCACCACAGTATTTTCCTGGTGGTAATGCCATCGGGGCTGCTGGTGAATCTCCTCCTGAACCATGCGATATATCTCCAGGCCATCAATCCAAGGATGAGGAGTTTCACATGGCTTTCCCCTCTCTCATTCAGGTTCCTATAATGGAGACTGCTGAATCTTCCAAAAATCCAAGGAAGAAAAAGCATCGGAGGAATAAGACCACAGCTAAACTCTTCATTAGTAGTGGTAAGTCTTTCGGATAAGCATGGGTCTTAAACCATGAAAAATATTTCTCATTTTCTTAGGGATTTATGAGGATTCTTCAATTTCCCCTCTGAGGGAAAGGACTGATCCTCCTTTGAGGACCACGGAGGGTGCTGTGGAACAAATGAAAATTCATGCTGACTAGGCTACTTCTGAAAAAGAGCCAACATCTATTCCCAATACTGCTCCTGCTGCTGCTACAAGTAGAGAAGAACCTACACCAAAATCATTGGTGGCCACAGGAACTGAATCTGCCATCCTTCCTGATGAAGTTGTCCAGGGCCAGGGGCCGCAGAATGAGGGTCGCCAAGAGGATACATCCAATGATCCCACTGGTGAGACTAACCAGGATTATGAAATATCTTTGGATAAAATGATGAATCGTGGAATGTCTTCTTAAGAATTTTATGATCATGAAAAGTTATCATGTGATTTAAAAGACCTTGGGAATTAGTGTTATCCTTCACCCAGTAATTTTTTTTATAATTTACACTTCTAATCATGACTGAATATTATATGCAGTCCCATCCATAGAAGCTATTGAACTGCCAATTCCTGAAGAGGGTGTATACATTGATGTCAATCCTACCATTGCAGAAACATTATCTCACGTGGAGATAAACCGATTAAACCCTCTTGAGACCCATCATGAAGATCCTGTTGAAACTGGGAATGATGGGGAGGAGTCTTCTGAAGTTGTTGATCTACTGTTAGGTAATGATTTTACTAATTTTTCAAGATAGACCACAAACTTTGATTGTTATATGAAACTAAGCATACTTTTAATTGATCAAACAGGGCTATCAACTTAAATGTTTAGAACTAGAGGTGAGGTATCAACTTCCGCCGAAACAGCAGTAGAAGGTGATGAAACCAGGGTCAGGGGGAAGAAGCAGAACATGGCACTTCCTTATGTGCATTAATCCCAGATTACATGCCCCCATGTGATGATGATGTTGAATCGGACCCATAGGTTCTTAAGGCGCTCGGATTCTCACGACGCAAGGCATGGAAAAACATATGGAAAATCATATCTATGGTTCCTTTATAAAATCTATCATCAATGATCCCTCAGTTGTCATCCCAGTTCATCATGCTAGGAATTAGCGGTTTTGGATTCCAAGGGATCCATACCACGGTGAAACAGGTCATCTTCATGAGGGAGCAGGAGCAAAAGTTTCGTGATGATCTGACCAGGGTGAAACTGTCAGTCAACATCGGAGAATTCGAGGTTTTAGTATCCCGAGATGAAGCTGATTATGCTTTCGAGATGAAGGATCTGAAGCATAAGATCAAAGAAAAAGTCATCCAGCAGGTGCAACTCCATCAAGAGTTATATGCTGTTACTGGGGAACTTGACCAACTCAATAATTCACTGGAGGGAGCTAAAATGAATCGTATGAAGACCATTGCGGATGCCAAGAAGGCACTCCATCATGCTAAAAAGAGTGAAGTTTGTCAAGTGCATGAGCTTCAAGTAGCTGCTGATGAAGCTTCAGATGTTGTTCATCAATTGAAGACTTATGTTGACAGTCTTTTGTAATTTCATGAAAAAGAGAAGAGGCACCAATCTGTCGATGTCCCTCTAATTCTTGTGCATCAAATGGAAAGAATTATTTCATCTTTAGTCACTTGTGCTCGTATTTTCCTACTACCTGCTTTAAATTTTACCTAAGACAATGTGCCTAGTAATCATAGTTTGATTTTTACTAGGATTATTATAAATAACCATAAAAACATTGAATATTTTTATTTCTCAATATTACCTAAATCATACAAAATGTATGTCTAGTGAGATGGAACTTGACTTTTACTCAGAGTTCCTTTGTCTTTTGTGGCTATTTTAAAGTCATGCACGTTGGAAATAAAAAAGGCTAATTTTTTAGGTCGAAATAGCTTTGATCGAATGAATTAGAATTGACTCAATTATTTGACAATTTATCTAAAAATATATTACCATACTCAAGTATCAGGGAAAATATGTAAACTATAACATAAGAAAATTTGGATCTGAGGAATGATATGAAAAAGAGCTAAAAGGCATTAGAAGAAGTAGTTCCCAAGAATGAAGTTACAATTATTTAACAAACCTGTTAGGGGGTTGAATTATGTAGGGCCAACTAAGGGCATTGGTTGTATAGTCAAATAAATAGCATCTTTTGGCTGATAGGTCCATTATGTATACTATTTATGCATGGCTGCCTAAGGGCATGTGCTGCATAGTCTGGCAAAAGAACTCTCAGAAATTTACTTTCCTATTGCTAAAAATCCAATGAAAGTTTATAGAGATTCAAATTTTCCAAAGTATCTAGTTTTTTGTATGGAAACACGTACTTGAATATAGAGAATATATTTCTAAACAAGATTATTGAATAACTGGATGAATATAACTCCTAAGAAAGTCTAATCCAAATGTAGGGAAGGATAATATAAACCATAGACTTGAATGTTTTCTGATCAAGAAAAAGGATATTGGACAAGTATGTTAAGGATGTCTATTTTTGTGGATCCCTACATATTGTCATTTATGACAAATAAAGACAAAAGAGGCTTTTTTCTCAAGAATGAAGTTACCAGTATCCGAAAAACCCGTTAGGGGGTTTAGTTATGCAGGGCCACCTAAGGGAATTGGCTACATAGTCAAATAATAGTATCATTTTGCTGACAAATCTGTTATGGAGACTGTTTATGCAAGGCTGCCTAAGGGCACATACTGCATAGTCATGTAAATGAACTCTCAGAAATTTGACATTTTTGAGACAAAAAGTCAAGAAAAGGGTTATGAAGATATGAAAATATTTAAGGTTAGGATTATGAAACATAAAGATGGTTATTGTCCAATGTATACAGAGATACATTGATCAATGATAACCATAATCATGTTATGGTTGGGTCATGAATTGAAATGTTGTACCTGACTACGTATCCCATAAGGATGGGAATCAAGCCATATGTAGTTCTTAAACTACAGTTTAACGTCGTTCTGAACAAAAGGATTGGAGATCTTAATTTAGGGTCATAGAGCTCGGACCATTATAAGAAATACACAGTGTGTGTTTTCATGGGGACTTTTCAACTAGGGGACTGAAAGAGGAATTTGGGGTTAGGCCCAAAAGACTTCGGTTTGGATTCGAGGGACACTCTAATGTTCCTACGTATCCCATTTGGATTGGAATCAAGCCCACGTAGTTCTAGAAATACCCTCTATAAAAATTTAGTTCGTACATGTGAAGGGTGAAAGGGGACTTCAGTGCAATGATGGTTTAACCCAAGATAAAAGGTTTGGGCATTTCCATGTATGCACGTAGTTTTTGAAATGAAACATGATTTAAAATCAATGTAAATAATGATTACCTCTTAGGTGAGGGTATCAAAAAATGTTATAGTTTATTGTCATACTGGACAAAAGTGTTGTATAGTTTAACATCATATAGCAAGGACGAAAGTGAACCAATGTAAAGATATTGATTCTAGGGGAGGTTTCACCAATCAACATCATATGAGATGGGGGTGAACCAATGTGAAGGGATTTGTCTTGGGCTTGAACCTTGGGAGGTTGCCTACGTAACCAGCCTATAAGGAAAGCATCAATGTCCGCATATTTCAATTAAATAATGAATTAGTGATCAAGTTGTCCTTGGGGAAAATGACCTAAAAAAGTGTTGGGACTTACACATGGTTTGTATCCCAGAGGGAGTGTTATGGTTGAAGTGTTCTCTAAGCTCACGTGAGTCATACTCGGTGTGAGAAACAAGAGGTAACAACAACTGTAACGATGTACAATTTAATGTCATGTAGGAAATATGAAGGGATTATGCAGTTTAAAGTCTTAGAGTTAAGACTATTGGTGCTGCACAATTTAATGTCATGTAGCAGGGACAAAGTACAGTTTAATGTCATGTAGGACATATTAAAGGACTTTCTGTACAGTTTAGCATCATGTAGTTAGGACAATGGGGACAATACAGTTTAATGTCATATTTGACAAAAAGAAGACTTTGCAGTTTAGTGTCATGCGGTGAGGAAAAAAGAGTACACCATTTAACGTCATGTTGGACGTGTTAGGGAATTTTTCACATTTCTAACGTCATGTTGGACGAAAAAGGGACGATATAGTTTAACATCATGTTGGATGTAAGTGCCAATAGTTTAAGGTCGTATGCATGGACCGTTGGTTATGGATTTTAACTTCTTGCTGGACGTAAGGAACTTCTATATTGTTTAATGTCATATAGAAAGGACGATGAAGGGTAAAACAGTCTAACGTCATGTTGGACTCAAGTGAGAATTTTTTAAGGTCATTTGTATTGACCCTAGATGGTGCAGTTTAACGTCATGTTGGCCGTAAGAGACTTTTGTATAGTTTAGCATCATGTAGTTAGGACGTCACAGTTTAACATCGTGTGTAACGAATAAATGCAAATAGTTTAAAGTCAAATGTATGGACTGTTGGTTATGCAGTTTAACGTCTTGTTGGACTTGATGAGGAGTTTTAATATCATGCAGGACAGTGGTGCAATTTATGGTCATACCGGACCGATGATGACATATTTTGTGTTTATACAAAATACTTCTTCAGAAATCTTGCATTGGTTGGAGTAGTGATTAGTTCTCCATCCATCGAGATTAATGAATAAGCTTCGTTGGAGTAGACCTAATGTTTTGAGTAAGGTCCTTACAATTTTGGCTCATGCATGGGAGGTTTCTTTCCTGGTATAATTGGAGTTCTGAGAACTAATACCAATTCTACCTGAGTGAATGAACGAAGATGAACTTTTTTGTTGAAATCTCGTGCTATTCGATTCTGATAGACTTCCAAGTGATGAAAAGTGCATAATCTTTTCTCATCTAACCGTTCCAATTCATTCAATTGCTTTTGAGATTGTTCATCTATAGATTAATGATCAAAAATGGCTACTCTCAGTGAGGTTAGTTGAGATTCAATGGGCAAGATGGATTCTGTTCCATATACCAATGAATATTGAGTTGATCGCGTTGCATTGCGGGTGGTAGTCTAATAAGCCCATAGATAATGAACGAGTTTATCAGGCCATGATTTCTTATCTTTATCCACCATATTTTGTAGTCTATTTGACAGAGTCTTGTTGAAGGATTCTATCTTTCCATTGGCCACTGCATGATACCGAGATGAATGGTTGGATTTGATGTTGTATTCTTGATACAACTTCTTCCCCTCAGATGAAGAGAAGTTGGTTCCATTGTCCATCAATATGATATGAGGGACACCAAATCTGGTAATGATGTTAGACTTGATGAAGCTAACAAGGAAGAAATCAGTAGTAGTAAGAATATACGTAAACTGCTTGGCCGTAGCTGAAGGGTAAGGTCCCACCACATCCATTCCCCATGTGTAAAATGGCCACAAGTATTTATTTGTATGAAGAAACACTGGAGGTTGATGAATGATGTTGTCGTGTACTTGGCATGAATGACACTTATTTGTGAAATCAACACAATCCTGTATCATTGAAGGCCAAAAGTATCCAAGCCTTCGAATATGATAAGACATTCTATGTACAGACTGGTGGGAACCACAGAATCCTACATTCACTTCATTCATGATAGCCATTGTTCTTCACCATCAATGCATCTGAGGAGAACTCCATTAAAACCACGTTTGTAGAGAATTTTCTCTAGGTGATATGGGCTATCATAAAGAGTAAAATTGACCACACATCACCGGATTTGTTCTTTCTCGACTCTATCAGGTGGAAGTGTTCCATTTTGAAGGTATTCCATGATAGGTGACATCCATCCTGTAGTATAACCATACGGTTCAGGAATGGGACTAATTTCATTAATTTCCACTATTCTGATTCGAACATGAGGTGAAATTGCACGACGGTGGGTAATACTGATGGCTGCCTCGTCCTGATTTGGATCTGCCAGAGCTGTGGCTATATTAGACAATGAATCAGCTTAAGCATTTTGTGATCGCGGGACATAAGAAAATGTCGTTTATGAAGGGAATTCTGCCATTAACACTCTGACTTAATCATACAAAGGGATTAGTTCTTTTTTTCTGATGGCATAATCCCCATTGAATTGTTTGATTTCCAGTTCTGAATCACCTTTCACCTTTAAGTGATTCACTTGTGCTTGAAGCGCCAATTCCAGGCCTACGATAAGAGCTTGGTATTCTTCTTAATTATTGGTACCACCTTCCCACAATAATAAGTAATAAGGTAACATTGCCTTTTCTGGAGAAATGAGCACAATTCCTAAGACAACTTTGTTGAATTTAGGATTTTCCATTTTCCTCCTTGTTGGACTTCTAGAAGCATCATCAAAATACATTTCCTATGCCTGAGGACATTCTTGAATATAGAAGACTTCCTTATCAGGAAGTTCAATATCTGAATATGTGTCTTCTACTAAAGTGTGTTCATCCAGGAAATCAGCCAGATCATGGCCCTTTATTGCCTTTTGAGACACATACTGAATGTCGAATTGCTGCAAAATAATTGCCCACCTTGCCAGACGTCCTGTAAGCATTGGATGACTAAGGATTAATTTGACCGGGTTATTGCGAGATACCAATTGGACCTCGTGATGTTGTAGGTAGTGTATCAACTTCTGAACTACAAATATTAATGACATGAAGAATTTCTCAATACTTGAATACCGATTTTCTGCTTCAAGAATAGTCCGAATGAGGTAGTAGAGGTTGTTTTCATTCCAAGCATCATTTTTCTGAGCAAAAAAGGCACCTAATGATCGCTATAAAGCTGTCACATAGAGGATAAGTGGCCTTCCTTCAACAGGTGGCATGAGTACCGGTGGACTCAAGAGGTATTTCTTGATAATATCAAATGCTTCTTAACATTCTTCAGTCCACTGGTAAGTGACTCCATTCTTCATCAATTTTGTGAAGGGTAAACTATTTCCTGGAAAATTGGCGATGTAACGCTGAATATAGGATAAGTGTCCTTGAAGTCCTCATAATTATTTCATATTTCTAAAAGCTGACATACCAAGGATTGACTTTGTCTTCTCAGGATCAACTTCAATACCATTATGGAATAAAACAAAGCCGAGAAATTTTCCTGAGGTTACCCCAAAAGATCAATTTATGGGGTTCATCTTCAAATTATGTTGTCTAAGATTGTAGAATATGACTTCCAAATCAGCAAAGTGATTAGAACATTGTTTGTATTTGACCACCAAATCATCCACATAGCATTCAACAAACTTCCCTAAAAAGGTTTTGAAGATACGATGCATGGTACACAGATATGTTGTGCCTGCATTCTTTAAGCCAAAGGGAATAACCCGGTAACAATACACACCCTAAAGAGATCTGAAGGTTGTGGATTCCTCATCTTCTAGGTCCATTCGGATTTGATTATATCTAAAATATCTATCCATGAAGGGGAGTGCTTCATATCCAGCTGTTGCATCAATTAAAAGTTCTGTAATAGGAACTGGGAAATCATCCTAAGGACAATGGCGATTAAGATCTCTAAAATCGATGCAAACTCTAATTTTTCTATTCTTATTCTTTATAGGGACAATATTAGCCAACCACTTGGGATATTGAACTTCTCTGATGAATTTATCATTGATAAGCTTATCCACTTCAGCTTCAATTTTGGAATCATAAGTTGGGTGTGTTCTTCTTGCGGCTTTCTTAAATCCTCGATGTTCTTCCGGTAAACCCAAATGATGAGTAGTAACATCAGGATCATGCCCGGGAATATCTGTACATTTTTAAGAAAATATATCTCTATTTTTCTTTAGAAAGTAAATATACATCTCTTTCCCATCAAAGGTCATGGCCAAACTGATTAAAGTGGGGTGTGGATCTTTTTTTGTACCCAAATTTATTTCTCTGAGTTCATCCACGGTGGTAGAGATACCCTCATCAAATGATGGAGGGGAATCTATGAGATCTTCCTCTTCTTCATCAACATGTGTTATTTCTACCGTTTCTACTTGCGTAGTAGATGATAAAGCAGAATTTCCATGATCAGAAGAGATGTTAAAATTTGAACATCTTAAATAATAAGCTTTCATTTCTGACCTGATTGATGATGAAGGGTCTTCCTTGGGAAATAAAGAGGAGATGATGGATTGAGAATCGACACCATTGTTCACCTTTGATGTCGCTATAACTTCTTCTGGACTGATTGGAGAAGTACAGACTTTTTGGATTTAAGCAGATGAAATGAAGACGTCACCATTTGGGCTTTCATCACTGCTTGGTGGGTTACCAATTTCTCTCATGTTGTCTGGTTCGATTGTTGTAATTGAAATTATGGATCATTCCAGAAGAGTATTTTGATTTAGGTCTATCTTGTCAATTTGACTGATAGGCAATACATAATCTGTACTCACATGTGTAAATGGATTTACTGGAATCTTTTCCAAACCATATGGAGCATTAACTTTGGTAATCTCCCTGGTTGTGGATTTATCCTTTCCCTTCATGTGATAGAATTCCACCTCAATGTATTGAGACTCACATGTCTTGAACGAGTCCTTATCACCATACAATGTCCCAACATGACCATCGAAACTATATTTGAGACATTGATGGTATGATGAAGGGATAATCACATGTTGATGTAGCTAGGGTCTTCCAAGCAAGATGTTGAAGGCTGAGTCTTGATCAACAACCATGAAATATGAATTGGATACCAGATCTCCAAACTAAGTTCTAAGTGTATCCTCACCCAGTGGTTCTTGTTCATTTTTATCATATACTTGTAACATCATGGTAGAAAGAGATAAATCAGATTCCATGAGGCCCAATAGATGATGTGTACGAATGGGCATGAGGTTGACTCCTGAACCATTATCAATAAAATCTCTTCGGACGTTCATGCCATTGACCTTCACAGATATGTACAATGGTCTAATATGTCCATGCATGACATCATCGTTATCATCATCAGTAAAAGATATTATTGCATGGCATTTTTCAGTATTATTATCTATGTGATAGACTTCAGTTGCTGCAATTTCAGTTTCAAACTCCTGAGGACTTGAAAAAGCCTCAACAAGTGCTTCCCGAAGATCCTTTGATAAATTACAGGCATCCAGAATTGATATCGTGGTCGGCACTTGGGCCAGGTGTTTCAATATATCATACTTTTTATCCAAAGGTCTGTGATTCCCAACAGGAACATGTGGTTTAGCAGGTGTCTTGGAAGTTGATGCATCTTTTATTGGGATAAGAGTTGGAAATATTCATGGATTTGGAAGATTATACTTATTAGATCCATTTACCTTCTGAGAGGGAGAAAGTGGAACCTTTAACCGATCTTCCAATATAATTGTGCCAGGACAGATTTTTCTATTGGTGGAAGAACTTGCATGTTCATGTTGTGCTCGTTGAAGGGCTCTACCATGAGTTTCGTCCGCACACACTTTTCTATAAGGGGTAAAATTGGAATAGTGTCCTCTAAAAGATCCACATATTCCCCAATATCATGATCCTCTAGAACATCCTATGATTCCTCTGTTCTATCCAGGGAATTCATGCTCAGCAAAATCGAAACTGCGACTGGCATCTGGATCTGTTAATTGAATCATATTAACAGAACTGAAGATCAACTCTTCATCTGATGAAGACTCTGGCTGATTAACCTATTTAGGCTGTGTCGTTTGGTGGGGCGGTTCTCGTTGCTTCGAAGTAGATGTCATGAAATCTGCCAGAGTCAAAGACAACATAGGCTTTGACACGTAGTCATCTTCTTCTTATTATTTATATTTCTTGGAATTTCGTCATTTCTTTGATGATTTTCCCACTGATGAAGAGGGTTTTGCTGCGGTATTTATGGTATAAGGCACAATTGGTTTCTTCAATTTTGTTCGCAAAATAACATGAGTTCGGTTGATTGTCTTTCTGACCATCCAATCATCATATTCCTATTCAATTTTTCTTTTTACTTCTTGCCATTCGCCTTCTTCCTCTGAAACTATAACAGTAACACATGCTACTACTGCTGAAGAACCTTTCAGTTTGACTTGTCCCGAGTCGAACATCTTTTGCAGGTGGTATTTAAAGTGAAAACACTTCTGTATGGGATTCCCCAACATTTGATGAAAGGGGAAATAATTGGGACGATATTCATCTCCTTCCTTGTTTGGCCTCTTGGGCCTTGGTAATTGAACCAGATTATTTTCCAAAGCCGAAATGTAGTAGAAAGGAACTTGTTCATTTTGGAAAGAGTAAAATTTTCTCTTCAGATACTCAAATTGCTTTCGTCTCTGATCTATTTGATCATATTGACGAAACGGTCTCTGTTGTTGGCACTCGGGAGGTAGATCCCTTCAGGAAGTTGAAGGTTTTGAAGTAGAAGTAGGTATAGGTGCTTGCTTAAGCATAATTGTAGTAGTCTCTGCTTTACCCAGTCTCCTTACTGGAGCTGATGGAATTAAATTTGATTTAGTCTTAGTCTGTATAAGAGAATCTTCAATCTGTTGAGCTATTGAAGTTAGGTCTCCAAACCCTCCTGTGTATTTCATAGGGATCAATGGCTTGTGTAATTCGTCACACAGATATTCTACACAGATTGGAAACAATTCCTCTTAAGGGAGTGCTAAGCTCAGGGAATATGTTAATCCCTTCCAGTGCGCAATGAAATCTGAGACCCTTTCATTCTCCCTTTTCTTACAGTTTGTATGATAAAAAACTGTTGTCTTTGGAAAAGTTGAGATGAATTGAAAAAGAAATCGTTGAAGAAGATCTTCCTATCTGGTAATTGACTGGTATTTCAAGCTTGTATACCAGACAAAGGTTGGTCCTTGCAAGGTTCGCACGAAGCATCTGAGTTTCACTGCTTCTCTCTATTCCGGAGTTCCCATCATAGGATCACAAAAAGTCATGTAATGCATCAAATATTGTCCAGGATCGGTTGATCCCTTGAAAATAAGGAATACAGGGTTCCCAAAACTTGATGGGGGGGTGATTGCATCAACCCATTCAGGGTATTCTCTCTTTTCTGGTTGAACCTGCACATGATTTCCCTCCACATCTTCCATCCGAGCTGTTAATGACTCAATAGTAGTTATTAAATTTTGAGTAACATCTAGTTGAGCTTGAATCTGAACAGGTGCACTGACTGGAGCTTGGACAAGTATGGTGGCTGGTACTGCAACTGATGGCAGCACTGCAAATTGTTGTTGCACTTGACCTGTAGGATTAGACTTGTGAGGGTGTACTGATAAAGGAAGATACTATTGATCCATCTCATTAGCCGCAACAAACTCCCTTGGCTGACTGACTCCAACACGCTTAGGAGGAAGACTTCCCTGAAGTAGTTATGTGTTCATCCTCCTCAATTCCATCATTTCTTCCTCCTGTTGCGCAAATCTTTTCTCTAGTGAGAGCGATTGGCCTTCTCCAGAGGAAGGATATGTAACCTGATTCTTTCCCCTCCCTTTGTTGGATCCTTTTCAGAGAGGGGGGAAGTGGGTTACATGAAGGATTACATGTGCTCTAAGTGATCCTTTGATTTCGTGTATGCACACCTTCTTCATTTGTGTATGTTCATACTCCTTCTTGAGCAGTAACCTCTTCATCCGATCCCTCTGAATGAGCCTCATCTGGTGAATCATCAACAACAATATTGATATCATTAATTGATGCATAATTCTTTGAATCCCTCCTATTGGCATTCCTGTGATATTGTCTTCTACCATGCCCCTGACGAGACATTGCCTTTTGATGGTTTGATCCCTCAGGAACTTCTTGGTGTATTGTAATTTAGAGGGAATCTTCCGATAATTTGTCTCTTTGTTCCTCATGTGGCTTCTTCCCCAATCGAGAGAAGACCGACATTCACTGAGGAGGGGATTGATGATTTGAAAAATTACCCAGTCTGGTGGACTGTGGCTATTCCTGCTACCTTTTCTCAACTCCTCGAATCCTATTTGTTGATTCCGATGGTTGGTTTAAAAGAGTCCCTAGTCTGGCAAGCTGGGGTGGCTGTTGACATGCTATGTCTGAGACTTTCTTAAAATCTCTCCTGATCTAGCGGACCTTAGTCCTAAAATTAGCTGAATGCATCAACCTGCATCCACTTTTATCACCCGGTTCAAAAGACTGTTGGATGATTTCCGATACTTCTGTCACTTGATGATGTGCTTCCTCCATATGAGAGGTCTGTTCAATATTCTTGTTCGCTTGATGCAGGAGTAATTCAACAACATGTTCTCTATATTCTTGATTTTGAGAAGAACTAGTTGAGGCCTGTTCTTGGGAAACCTTTTGATTACAAACAAAACCCATTGACTGTTGTCGGCCACGAGCAATAAAATTTCATAAGACAATTTTCGGAGGGCTTTGCTGACTGAAGAGCATAGTGAAATGTAGTGCTCCATGAACACCCCATCCTCTAACATGAATACCAGATGGGGCATTGGAAATTAACTGGAATAATCTTCTTAGTGCGCCAAGGAATGAACATTGAAGGGATCTCTGCTGATTTTCAGCATTCGGATATCGAGAGACTGATAGAGATGCCAAATCAATTTGACGTTGTTACCCTTCTATTATCTTAACATGATTTTCATATTCATCATAAGATAATAATTTCTTTTTTAACTAACAAAGAGTTTTCCATATGTTGAGATGCATATCATGAATCTCATATTCTGTCAACATCCCTGGAATGTCATACGGAGAGTCAGCCAAATGCCGGAACATGACTGGCACTTCACCTTTCGGCAGATGTTTTCTCATGTTCATCATTTAATCATTACCATTCAATGAAGATTGTTCTACCCGATTTGACCAGAGCTAGTGCTTCCTTATTGCTTCATCAGATTAAATAAGATTGGTAGAGAAACCATTGATCAAACTTGAATATGCATGACTTAGGGGTGGTTCGGAGAATGACCTACACCCTAGGTTATCTTCCAATTGAGAAAGTATTTCACCTGCTAGCGATTAATCATCATACAGGAATGGTTTCACATTTGCAAGTGCCTTAAGATAAGAGGGCTTTCTCGGCACTACATTTTCCACTGGAGCATTTTCCATGAAATGTGCATCACTACTACGGAGAGGACTTTCGCAGCGAAATTCATCATCATGGGGAGGACCACCATGGTGGGTTACAACAAAAGATGATATCTCTTTCTCCTTGGTCTTCTAACCACACAGAGGGTTCCTGTGGCTCTCATCTGAAGATGAAACCTTGAGATCGACCAAATTTTCATGAAGATAGCCTTTATGAGGAAATGTCTATTGAAAACCATAGGAAGTAATGTTCCCACTATTAGGAATTGAGGGAGTAGAATCTTGAATTCGAACAGATAACTGTCTAAGGGCTTCAAAAACTCCAGCATCGAGCAAGGCCTTGTTACAGATTGGCTCTTGATCTATTGACTGTGATGGGAGGGTCTTCTTCTGAGACGCCTTCTTACTCACTATGGAAACCACTTGTTGACGAAAGTGGCTGCTCTAAGAAGGTGTATATGCCTGAATAGGAGAGATGGCTATGTAAGGCTGACGATCTCTACTCAAATCAGGTGTATGTTCCTGAATTGGTTGTCCGTATGATATGGGGTAGTATTCCCCACAACCCTCTTGGACTAAAATAGATGTGTGTGTCTGTTCGGTAGTGAACTATTGATGTGTCACTCTACTGGTATGGATAGATTTATGTATCTTTCCCTGAGATGTTGCTGAAGTTGTTATAATTTCCTGGAAATAATCTAGAATATGAGCAGGGATTTTCTTCCACTCTTTCAACATTGATAGAATATTCTTGGTGACTTCAGCTGTCGGAACGGGGATATACATCCATTCCGTTCTTGGAGTAGGTGTTTGAGCATGCTCATGTCTTCATTTTCCTGTCAGTGAATCCTGACAGTACTCAAGTGTGGGTGTAGAAAGTTGAGTCTTCCTCCTGTTAGTCACCGAAGCATTCCGACTGACTTCTCCGTGTGCTAACATGTGAGACTGTTGGTCGGATTGATCAATACTAGCAGGTGTCTGTGCCTGCTGATTGCACTTCACCGAACGTGGTTGACAAGATCCATCATATGTAGTCAGACGAGCCTGCTAACTAGCAGATGATGTATAAATAGATATATGTTCCTTCCTATAGTACTCCACCAGAATTGCCTGGTGGGATTGGCATGATGCTACCAGATGAGTTTGCTGGACAACAGAATTAAATCGGGCAGGTGTGTGTGCCCGCTCATTGCTTTCCACCAAGTAAGGTTGGTGGACTACTCCGGAGATGGCAGAGATGAGAACCTGCTCACTTTTAACCGCATTTTTTCTCTGTCGATTCGTCTTGCCTGCTCGGGTTCGAGGAACCTGAGCCAAACCCCTGGAGTTGGTACCCTCATCATGTTAAGGGTGCACTGCCACATGAGTATGGCAGCGATTGCTGAAGGGAGCCCTCGGGAAGGACTCCTGTCTCTTTGAATTAAGTCCCTAAGGGACCTACTCATTCACCTCCCCAGAATATTGGAGTGAATGGTGATTGAGTTCCGGGGATAAAGACCTGAAACGGTTGGAGATGGTGGTTAGCACCGCATACTTCTTGATCACTGGTTGTCGTTTTCCGGACGACCGGTGTGAATTGTTCACTTGGGGGGGCTTATCGGGCAGCCTCTAGAGTTGTAATGGTACCGTCTTGACGGTACTCCTTAACCAGTGTGTTTGATACCCAGTGTTAAAGATGGTTAGTAGGTGATGTCATCCTCAGAGCGGACGACAATCCAGCAGGATTTGCAGTATTGGCATTCGCAGCAACAGTATTCACATGTGTGAACTTGAGAGCATCCATTTCTTAGAATGCAGAAAATCTTGGAAAAAAGTGCTTATTTGATATAACAGACATAATCAAGATAAATTCATTTACTAAATCTTTTTTATGATAACATATGACAATGATTGTTTTGTTGTCCCTCTCATTGATTTTTAAATAGGGGCCTAACAAAATAAGAAACGCATCATTTTAACTTGGTTAAGGATTCACGACGGGCTCACCATTCATTTTTCCCCATTGGAATTGGGGATGATCTCATTTATTTAAGATTCAAACATTTCAAGAGGTTTATAACAGGTTTCTTCATAGAAATGGAAACATCCAGTGATTCTATACCCATTTGACCCTACTTTCCAAAGGTAGGCGCTCATTAGTTTTGCAATGATGAGACATAGGAATTTACATTGGTCGAGAGGATGGGAGGTCAGACTCATCACACCTTTTTGAGGGGAATTATTGTCTACTCCTGTACTCTCTTTATAGATTTAAGTTATGTTCGTGAATCCTTATTACATTACCAAGTATAAAATGATCATTCCTTTAGATCTGACAATCAATGATTTATATGTATGAAATTTAGAGAATCTTTTATATGTATTCGAGGTTCTTCATCGAAAGAGAATAATCTGTATTTATTAGAGATTCTTAGTCAATGGTATCCTTTGATACATAAAAGTATCTTGGTTCATATGATGACCATACTGGTTTTAAAAGCGAATCAGTGGGGCACTTGATGTTTTTTGTCATTCATAAGGATATGGATTATTTCAAAGTTGGGATTGTACCCGCAAATGGGATACCTACATATCCTTCTATTGGAAAAGGAATCATAATCCACGTAGTTTGAGTAAGGGAATATTATTTTTATGATTGATGGCTCAAAGAAATATGTCATAATTACTTTTACACTCTTATCTCACGTGAGTCATGCTCGGTGTGAGAAACAAGAGGTATTGGTAAAATCAAACAATTGTTCCCTAAAAGATGTAATCATAAGAAATGATGTGGGGATTATATATGTATGACTTCCCAAATAGATGAATATTAGGATTTACTTCAGGGATGAAATCCACGAACAAGGTCCATAAAGGTATATGTACTTTATGAAGATTTGGATACTCTAATTTGGGGATTACTCCCGAAAAGGAGGCCCAAATTAGGAGGGGAATTATGATTGGGTTTTACTCCTTAGAAGGAGACCCAGATCAAAAAGTAAATTAGGACTGGTTAATAGAAATTAAGATAGGGGCTTACTCCTGAGAAGGAGGCCCAGTTTACGGGACATTGAAAAATTAAGGGACATGGGGATTAATCCTAATGAGGATGCCCATATTTGAGACTAGGGATTACTCCTGAAAAGGAAGCCCGTGATAATAGAATTATGGTTGGGGCTTACTTCTGAGGAGGATTCCCAAATTAATGTGGACTTGGAACTGGGGCTTACTCCTGAAAAGGAGGCCCAGTTAAGAGAACATGAACTGGGGCTTACTCCTAAAATGGAGGCCCCGGTTAAATGAAATTATGACTCAAGATTACTCCTGAAAAGGAATCCCATTGATTAATGATTCTCTCATCTTAAAGTATGGGGTTGAATGAATGAAATCTCTGACATTAGTGACATAAAGATATGTGAGTCACTACGTTTTTAATAGATGTTCCACAGAATTCATTTCAGAAAAGTTTGTCAATCAAGAAAACATGCCAAAAATGGTTTTGAAGAGTGTCTTGAAGACTGAACCTTGAATATGAGAGGTGGAATGGAATAAGAGGGGTTAAATTTGCAGTAAGGGCACCCAAATATATAAGGGCGCACAAGTCCTTGGGAGTCACGCAAGTACTGCATAGGCATGCAAGTCCTGGTCACGCAGGTATACCTACGTGACACATGGGTACTTGCACAATTGTTAACCAGTAGGGAAACACTTGGGCGATCCTTGACCAAGGCATTTAGAATTATCCTGAGGTACTTCTAAAAGAGAGGCGTGCATGTTTTGGTGAAGAAGTAGGGAGGCGCCCAAGTATGTTCATTTCCCTTAAGGGTAAAACACCTTAGGCACGCAAGTGTTTGTGAATTCTAACACTTAGACCTTACTCCTATTACTTAGACCTTCCATTCTAGGTAACGAATTACATTATATGTGTTAAGAATACCTAAAGAAGAGACTTGGGCGTTCAGAGCTCTAAATCTGAATTATAGAAAAAAATCCTCCAGAGATGGGGGGCCCACTAGGGATATTTATAGGCTGGAGGAGACCCTGGCCAGTTATCACTTAGGGCGTACAAGTGACTTGCGTGACCAACTGTGGTGTGCAAGTGTACATGCGCGATCATTGTTGAACATGCACGACCCTTGTTCAATATTCTTCATATTCCTTCCTTTGTCAATTTTTGATATTTGTCCAAAGGTTGAATCACTTTGAGCTATGCTATTCCTCTTTTCCAATCATTAGACTCTGTGACGAAAGGAGCGTCAACAGTCTCATTTCCAATGCTATCTTAGTAGAATAGGTTCACTCCCCAAACCATATTAGTAGTCATGTTTATTTACCAAGATCATCTTAGTAATCAAGGTTCACTCCCAAGACCATATTAGTAGTCAAGGTTCACTCCCAAGACTATCTTAGTAGAAAAATTTCCTTATTGAATCAGGTTCACTACCCATTCTAACCATGTCTATCTTATGAGATATAAAACTTTACCAAATGCATTATATAACTATCATGGTCACACCTATCATGTAGGCTATAATGGTATCACTTGGTGCTATCTGAACCACCCCATCATATATACTAAAATGAGCTTACCGAGCGTTATCTGGGACACCCCATCATATAAGATATAACAGGATTACCCAGTTTTATCTAGGATTCTTCATCATATAAGCTATAATGGGATTACTCTATGCTATCTAGGCCACCCCATATTATAAGTTATGTAAAATAACCATAAAATGAATAAAGTATAAAGAGCTTGCATATAATCATAAAAATCATAAAAACAATAATTATTCTTTCAAAACCTAATTAACCCAAGAGAATTAAATGGGTTTCATTTTTATCACATTGAAATAGTATTTCTCCCTGAAAAATAAATGGGTTTCATAAACATCATTTCATCTAAACATAAACCATTAATAGAAATAATATGAATGGTGTCCTTGAGTCATATCCCTTGTATGGATAAGGCAACACCAACAGATGTTATAATACATGTAAAATAATTTTTAGATGACCATTTAAAATATTTCCTGAGTAAAATATATTTTATTGTTTAAAAATATGAATTTTAAAACATAAAACATTTTTAAAATACATTTTCATGCAAAATAACCTTTAAAACTTATATAGGGATCTTTGAAAATTATTTGAAAAACTTTTTTAACCATAAAAATTTTTAAAATTACATTTCCTTGAA
Source organism: Viscum album (assembly GCA_963277665.1). NCBI lineage: Eukaryota > Viridiplantae > Streptophyta > Magnoliopsida > Santalales > Viscaceae > Viscum > Viscum album. Next base: position 470,435,041 of record OY728156.1, on the reverse strand, counting down.
AATGAACTTAATATAAAATTTAAAAATACTTTTGAAAATATTTTTATAAAACATTTTATTGGAAGAAAGTATATTTCTCGGAGAAGTGAGAAATAAAGACAAATTTTCTTAAAAACATATTCTTAATTATATGAAGTAAAAATGATTGGAAAAATGGTACAATTACTTTGATATATCATGAATAACCATAGTATAATAAAATTCATAAAACTTAGTGAGATATATATCATAATATTGTATCATTGGAAGCATAATCATAAATAATCCTAATAAATGATGAGATTGAAACATAAAATCATTACAACTTTGGAATCCTTGAATCGAAAACCCCATAAAGGAATAACAAAAAATTGAAATTAAAATACCATGAGTATATATGAATTCCTTATATTACATGTAAAATAGTGTGTATATACACCTCATTAAATAATATAGGTTTATATAATAACATATATCTCATAGAAGGTAAATTGATGTAAAAATATTTTATTGATTTGGAAACTTTTCAACCATAAACCCCATGAAAGAGAGATCATAAAATGGATATTAAAATAAAAATAAATTTTATTATAATTATCATAAAACTAATTTATGGTAAGTATATACACCATAAACAATAAAGAGTTGGTGAATATAGAATGTGTCACACAAAAGAAAAAACTGAAATGGAAATCCCTTACAGCATTGGGAATGTTAAAACCATAAATCCCATAAAAGAGAGATCATAAAATATATAAGTAAATAACCCAAAATTAAACAATAATAATAAAATAATACCTTATTGGGATGTATATACAACACACAAAAAAATAATTTGTGAATATAGCATATATCACATAGAAAAACAATGAGGTGAGAAATACACTAACATTAAGTCCTGACTCAAATCGGAATTTCTAAAATTGATGTATAATATATATAAGTTTCTTATATATATATCACATTACCATATTCATATATTTAATAATTTATATTATTTATATGTGAATTTATATTACCTTTTTATTATCAATTCCATGTTAAAGTTATGTTTTAGGTAATAAAAGCTTTGTTTTCCATAAATGTTTTGATTTGGTATTCTTGGTCCTATTACTTAGATCTAGATTTAATCGGCTAAGTAATGATAAAAATTATATAAATATCACATATATTAATAATATATGTATTCATATTATCCCATAGATATTTTTATAGGAAATGAAATACATTGTTCATGGAGACAGTAGGTCATACATAGAAATGAACGTTGTTTTAATATTCTTTTTATGTTGAAAGAAATAAAATTAAATGCTATATAAATATATATTATCATACATGTATAATTTTTATTTTATATATATTACATATTTATATTTAAATCACCATTATTAAAATCCATTTAAAGTGTGAAAAATCACATCGCTTCGCGAGGTGGTAGTCCGCCGTACACACGAACGACGTTATCATATTACCACAAAATAGAATACATGACGTTATGTGTTATATAATAATTAGAAAATAATAAATGAATCATAAACATAATATATATCATATATAATTAGTTTTTACATCATCGTGTCAAACCTTGAAAAGTGGTAATGGAAAAATGAACGACATTAGCTCGCGAGGCGGCAATCTGCCGTATATAGGAATAATGATTTTTTAACCCATTTAATGGAACTGTTTGTGGTTTTAGGTCATAAAAATAATGTAATAAAATATTAGTATATTTAAGATAATTTTTTATTATATAATCATTATATAAGAATTACTTATGAGGTTTTAGGAAGAAATAAAACAAAAACTTATGTTGATGAACATTACCTCTTCTTTGGGTATCTTTTTCTGGTTTGAAACAAAGGACTTTCTTGGCTATATTTATGCCCAAATTAAGGATTCTGGGATTAGATTAGGTAATTTGAGAAGTTATTTTGGATGTTTTTGTTCGATTCAAATGTATTGAGATGTGTAAAGATTTTGGCTGAGTGAATGCTCTTTTATAATGGAGGAGGGATGGTATTCTTGAAAATACCCAGAAGTATTCATTATTGGGAGGTCTCCCTTACCACATGTACCTCAAAAATAAAAAAAATAATGGCTATTAGGTTTTAATTGGTGGATAAATACCTCCACAAATAAATACATTTTTTACCGAGATATTCCTTCGTCGTTATGTTTCCTCAATTTTATCATTGTGGTTTTGAACAAAGAGATTTGTGTCTTTTTATTTACCAAGGTAATTTTTTCATTAATTTTTTAATTAAATAGATATTTATAATTAATTTAGGAAAAATTATTATAAATATCCATTCTAATTTATTAAATAAAAACCTTATGTGCGTGTAAAAAAATTAATACAGACACATGTAATGCCCAAAACCTCATTTTAACTATAATTGCGCTAATTAATTATTACTATTTTAACTAATAATTATGGTAAAATTTAAGGTGGACTAATTAAGTCGTATAAATTATATTTATTCTTAATATATATTCTATTTTTCATAATTCCATTCCTAGAAGTTACAAAATGTAATTTAAAATTAATCGCATAGACAGGATGAGAAAGTAGGGTTTTAATGTGAAAATGTTCAAAAGATTACTAAGTTTTTATATCTAAAATTAGTATAAAAATATTATAACGACCTAATTTGTATTAATATATGTAAAATTAAACTAATTTTACTTTAAAACCAATTAAAAATATAACTTAAAAATATAAATTATATAGATGAAAAGTCAGTTCTCAATTAAAATTCAGTATTTTTCACTATTAATGAAAAAATGAAAGCTCACATAAAATCACCTTAAATAACATTGAAATTTTTATTTGAAAAATAAATTTTATTCTTACCAATATAATTTATAAAAGTGTAAATATTTAATTTTAAAATAGTTTCACCATAAAAAGGTGGTAAAGCATCCATTTTGAAAAATACATCTATTTATCCGTAAAATTGTATTTATTGTCATCTATTGTCTAGTTAAAAAATAATATGAATCTAAAATATTTTATTTAGTATATAATATATAAATTTAATTTAAATCATTCATAAAATGTTTTTTGTTAAATTTTTTCAGATAAAAAAAATTTTCACATAGAAAAATAGTTTTTCTAAAAAGGAATTTATTTATTTTCAAATAATTACTACTTTTATTTATAATTAGTTAGTCACCATAGAATTTATTTCATAAAAATTTATAAACAATATTTTAATAATTTTTTAATCCATTTCATACCCTCTATTCCAATGGATATGTGATAAGTATTATATTAAATAATTTTTTTAATATTATATTGTAGTTCAGTAAAACCTAGTCTGGCACATTATGAAAACTATCGAAGGAACATGGTATTGTGTATAACATGTAGAAAAATTAATATTTAGTGTTTTGAAATATTAACATGGTTTTGTGTATAAATTAATCTTATCATTGTGTAGTGATCAATGCAATCCACCTTGGAAACTAAATTTATTCAGAAAAATTCATAAAAACTCGGGGTGATATAAAACCTTTATCTAAAAATTTAGCATCACCAACACCTAAAAGCGCACATGAATACTTCAAGTTAAAATTAATGAGTGGGATAATTCATTTTTATGTGGATGAAGCTGATGTGATCTATACACCACATCATGATCACCCTGTATAAGCACACATCATAGACCTTCACCTAAAGCATCATAGTAATCCATAAATACCTAACTATCATCTAAAATATCAAGAGAGAAGATGATTTCAAACATCATTTCAACTAATCAATAGAATTACAAATCTTTCAATCCCATAGTAATTTCACCCACTTTTTTAAGACTGGTAAAGGGTGACACAATCATTTAAAATCCTTTCACAAACCACCAAAAGACTCTAGGTAGACTGATGAATCTTCATATATCGAAGACCCTACATGGTTCTTCTCAATATAAGAAAAATTTAACCATTTCATGGTAAACTGAAATGATATATTCCTAAAATACTTGCCTTAAGAATTTCATTTCTAAGGTGTATAAATCATAATTTTATAAATTATCATAAAAGTTATATTTCATAATGTCTCTAAAAACCATACTCAAATGGTGCATGTGTTATTCCTAGTATTTTTAAAATACAAGAATATTGTTTTAAAATACCACAATAATGGAATCATGGTATGGGTGGAATATTTAGTTTATCATGGATATAAAAAGTATAGGATTTTTTTGGTTGAATGATATCATAAGATATTTATAGGGACCATATGTGCTCATTAAATTATCTTTAGGATATATTACTCTTTACATATGAGTTGATGATAATCTAACAAAAGGTATATTTTCAAAAACAACATTTCCACCTATAATATATTGATAAACCATTCAATATGGGGAACATTATATATATTTTTTAACCTAACCCAATTAAACTTCGGATAATTAATCCTCAGATGAAGGGATCTATCAATGTTATTAAAAAAGAGTATAGCGGTTTCCCAAGGTGATACACATGGATGAATAAATGTTATCACTACTGGATATTCTAACTGAACCCTAATATTCTAAAAATTATTTTATGTAATTGAACAAGAATTAATAGTTATCATATGAGTATTAGGCATAGTATCAATAAAAAACACCACCTACATATCTAGAGGAAGACGGGATAAGTCATCTCGGAAAACCTCGGTATGTATTTAACCACAAAATGAGGACCTAAACTAGAAAATACAGTACTGATATTAACCAAAAAAATTAGACTAAATATCTATTAACTATATGAGAGAGTCACATATGACTAGACCTTGGAACCCACTCTCCCTAACACAACTGGGTGCTATTATTATAAACAAAGAAATATGTGTGAAAAAGAAAAATTAAATCTTGGCACAATTAGAAAACAACCAATCTATCATACGAATATGGTTAAAGAGACCAATATCATGAATTATGAAGTCCCAAACTAACTCAACAATTTATATAGAGATTGAACATCAAAAAATTGAAATATTTATTCTATTTTCATTCCAATATATGTCATAAACTCTATAAAATATGACAAGAGTTATGTAGGATGTTTCAAAATATCTAAAAAATATAGAGATATAAAATAATCTGAGAACCCTTTGACATAAAAATCTGCCTCTAGATAATACGAAATAAATATAGTACTCTCGATGTGGATCATCTTGCATAAATTTCCAATGGATATTCTTATACTACAAACACCTATTTCACCCCAATAGGCCTCCATCTAGATCCATAAAGGAATGAAACCCACTTATTGTAATAAATGTTTTCTTGGATATGATTCACTATGAAAATAATAAGGAGAATATATACCCTGATAGAACCTATAATATGAATACAGTTTTTATATGAATCATAGATATTAGGAGGTATTGGAAAATGATGCTTAGTGTTCCCTTCCTTACCACATTGTTAAAAAGTGGAAGGAATACAACTAACTAATGTCTCTTTTGTGGAGGAATCACAATGTTAATAACTACCATGTCCCCAACATTTATGGGTATTATTCTATTTCATCTTATTCTTATGTGAGTCACTAAAGTTACCACTTGGTAGATAAGTGCATCCCATTATCCTTTACATTCCATTTTGTTTAGACACTTTCATCATATCCCTACCAACCACATTTGTAAAATTTGATAGATTTATCTTGAATAATTGACAAAAAATAATAGGTCACAATCGCATAACTTATTAGCCTTTAACTTATATTTTTAAATGATCTAATTTGAAAAATAAACCATATTATAAAAGTGAATGGAATGCTCTAACACTAGTTGATCCTTCATTTAAATGGAGATATGGTCAATATACAATTTCATAGTTAAGGATTTTCAGAATAAATATTTGAAAAAAAAATCAATTGATTACATTCCACTATAATACATCATGCCTATTTTCCTTAACCATAGTGTCCCAGCACCTCTTACTGGGTCCCTCAAGCACAAATTCGTCACATTTCACTTCTAATTTGTTTTTTTCATTTATGATATATAATATTTATTCAATATAATTCTAATCATCCCTCTACCACATAAGCATCATTCGTCCCCATAAAGAAATTTTTTTTCTAATGGTGAAATCATAATCTCTATCTTTATCTCCACCAACTCTCCATTACATCTCTCTCACTTGAGTCTGGGAAGGTGGTACATTTTGGTCCACACTAGAAAATACCTACACTACAACCTCTAAAAGTATATGATCTATTAGGGGATTCCTTTGAGGATTTTTCCATCTAGGCCCTCCTAAGAAACATTAAGAAGTCTTCTTGGAAGAAAGGTTTTACACATCATATACTGAAAGGTTACCATCAGATTGGAATTAATATTAGTTAGAAACAGTAGAATACAAGTATAGGACTGTTATTGTATAAAACAATTATAAAGGATACACATAACACAACACCTAGTGGTGACTCATGGCTCATCATGATGATAATTAGCTTTGAAATCAAACGCAATCAACCCATTGAGTCCTGAAAAAACTGTCTTCTATGTACATATCCTTCTTGTAAAATAACACCTTGAGATGAACCTAACATCTTGGATCACCCACAAACTTAGGTACCCGACCCAATCCATGATAATGCCCAATGGGAATTCATAATCCCCATATCCTATTGCTAATCAATTTTTCACTACAGACAACCACAATGAATTATTTATTCTCAACCTGGAAGAAAGATGCTCATATTAAATATATGTACAATAGGGGAAAATGAAATAAAAAAATTTTACATGAAAAAATTATAATATAGGTAATGATAAATCAAGGTAAAAAAAATGAAAAACAATATACATAGTTTAGAAATAGAACACAAATTACTCAAAATTGATGATAGTTGTGTCATGTGATAGGTGGGAAACAATCCACCATATCACCACAATTTACCCAAGCCCATCTAACCATAAAACCCACCACCACACTATTGTGAACTTCCCTTTCCTTCATCTGATAAAACAAGGTCTATAAGAAACTGATTGTATGAGTAGGATGTAATGAAACAAGCCCATTTTCACCCCACAAAGTGTTCTATTTGAAAATTTTGTTACATAAATATATTTATTCAAAAATAATAATAAATCATGGAAAGATACAAAATATACTAAGTTATACTCCTATTAAAGAAATTACCCATTTATATCATATTTATAAAAATTTAAAATAAAACGTTTTGATGGTGGATTAAATAATCCATTTTTCATTTCTCAAATCATGCATCAATATCTAGATAAAAAAACAATGAAAGATATCCCTAGGATATAATATGATTATGATAGCTAGGTTTCTTAGATTATTATTAATCATGACTAGTGTTCACTAAAACAATATCAATAACTCCCTCTAAGGAGAAGATAGATATCGTTATTTTTTATTCCTATCAATGATTTCGTGTAAACCAGACCCCAACACCTCCACCAAAGGAGTAGATGAATAACCTAATGTGTGATTCCCCCAAAAAAATCAATGAAAATTCTTAATAACAAAATCATACATAAATATCCATGTCACCCATGTTATATAAATATTAAAACATTTCGATGGGACTAACAAATTTCAAGTATCAATTTCATATTCTTTTACTCATTATCAAAACCATGATTTGAAAAATAATTTTAATAATTAAAACATCAGTTCTTTGTAATCGTCATTTCATTAAAAAATTTAAAGGGAAATCCCATTTTATATCAAAATTCATTACACATGCATTTTTTACACCATATATCATGTTAATAACCCATTAATGAGAATGTTTAAAAACTAGTGAGATTATTCAATTCATTAAACAAATAATTTAAAAGAAACCATACACTTAAACACATTCTTAGCTTAATGAGAACCTAGGATACTCACACCAAAATTAAAGGAATGATAATATTACACAAGATAAGGACCTAAACATAAATTATAAAAATTAAAAAATGGATTTAGTGATCGCATGGTTAGTGTAGAATAAAGGATATCATATAACTCATAAAACCCAAGATCCACACCATGACAAAAAATGATTTGAACTCTAGTAACCAATGCACAAAATATAATTTTAAAAATGGAATAAAACATAAAAAAATTATAAATACAATAAACATAGCATAGATCCATTGGAAATCCAAGATAAGTAAAAATAATGGAAGAAAATAGATCAAATTTACCAAATAGAAGAAACCCACATGATCTGGGATCAAAATTCCAATCAAATATGATCAATAGATCGAAAAATTCCAAATATGGTCCTTTATAAGAGACTTATTATAATTATATTTGAGGGATATGGTTTAAGAAATAAACTTGGGGTATTGGTGGATGAAAAAAATCATACTTCCCTTACTAATCCATCCCAAAATGATGCCACCAACTTGTCGGTGGCCACTTAAAAAATTCAATGGATATCGTTCGACATTCAAGAAGGTGATTAAAGGATCACTAACTAACCGGTGTCCATAGAAAAATGTTTTACCCACTACCAATCCCATCGGTTGTGATATTTCCTTATTTAGAAACCACAAAGGTGAAGCAATCTAGAAACTCCATTGATCCACCTCTATCAACTCCTAATCCAAAAATATAACCTCTTAATAAATAGATATAGAAATATCATGGTTAGGAAGTGAAAATATTTATACATAATCATGGATATGTAATATATTGTTTTACATATATGATTAATGGATATAAAAAATATCAATATTTTTCTATTCAATGGAACAATATGGTTTTCTGGGTTAATATTGCACATTAAACATAGAATAAATATGATATTCACAGTGTAATAGAAAGTAACCATATAAAATGAATTTTAACAAAGTAATTGTGAAGGTTTATTTCATGTTATTGGGATATAAACAGGAAATAATCCTCTAATATGGATCATAAATAGATCATGATCCATCCAAAGCATATCCCATGTGAGTTTCAAAGTAGGTATGTAGTTAGGACCACTATTTTTGCACCATGTAAATATTGATATAATACATATCCAACCATTTTAGGTTTATTACCTGAGTTTCCCTTGAATAATATCATGTATCATAATTTTTTGTAATAATTAGAGGGTTTTTATTGCTTAAAAACACACCATCATTATTATATAAAACGTTTTTTATTTCATACAGCTATAATAATTTTTTATCATTATAAAATATTATAATGGAAGAATAATTATAGAGAAATATGATCTCACATTGATAATCTAATTATGAATTTATAAAAATCATGCATAATAAAAATTTAAATTGAAAATAGAAATGAATTAGAAGGATTGAAAGAAATAAAGTATGAAAATTTATTAAGAACCCCTAACTTCTAAGTATTATATTTTTTTAATTGTTTAATTAATTTGGATACAATTTTCTTCATATTAATAAAGAAATTCAAGTGACACTTGATGATCTTAATATAGAATATTTTCTAACAATTTTGAGGATTTGTAAAATTAAGGTTGTTTATGTATGAAGGTTGTTCTATAGACTTTTGTGAGATTTATTAAGATAGATGATGAGTTCTCTATGATACAATAGTGAATTGAAACTATTTTACTATAATAAACCATGAAAACACCACCTAGTGTAAGAATATTTTGGAGATGAGATGAGATACATTTGATTAAATATAGTACTTGTAAAAAAAATTAAAATCAGTGGTGATAGGTGTAGACAAATTCCCATGGATAATAAGATTAAGATAATTAAATTTAAAAATTCAAACACATTATAAGAATATAACCATGCATTTTCTATAATAATGTGATAATAGCCCTCTGGGAAAGGCACTACATTAAAATTATTTCCAAAAAATAGGAACCTATTGAATAATGACCCAATAGGAATATTTTTCAAGTAATATTGAACCAATATTTCTTAATTTTCTGAGAAATTAAATTTAATGGGTAGCATTACATGCACGAATCATCAATCATGGTTGAGGGTTATTTGTGAAGAGACTACATGCCTACATCATTGTCTGTGAATAATCGATTCAATCTAGTGCTTTCATCAGATTAAGGCCATGTTGTGTCATGTTATATTTAAATTTGGTAAGAATATTTCAAAATATTAATAAAGGGTTTATAAAAAGTTATGTATCCACTTTTTTTAATACAACCATCTAACATTTCCATCCTATGGCATTCAATGGATGAGGATCCCATAATTGAAGATATTTTCATCTATCATTAATGATATGATTGTTATAATCCCTAATCCACAATATTACAAGAATATTGAGTATTTAGCCACTAATAAAAGAATGAATTCATCCATACCCCACGAATCATCATGCATAAGTTCGAAAATAACACAAAAAATAGAATATAAGTGTTCAAAAAATTCATTGAAGACTATTGATAAAAAATATTCCACATTGATCCATGTAATTCATATAAAAACTTCAGAATATTCCCTTCTATACAGATAAAAGATTCATGAAAATTAAATATTAATCCACTAAATGAAATATTGTCCTAGATAGATGAGGGTTCTTTTAGATTCAATGAAGTGATTCATTCATCTGTCCATTAATGGGAAAATCATATATACTAGAGAACAAGGGTTATACTCATGTAAAAAGAACATAAAATCCCTTCGTGGTGTTCCAGAACATTTATTTTATTCCAAATAAACATGAAATCAACCCATTATTTAAGATCTTGCCCATTTATTATTTTATCTTTTTTATTTTTTATTCTCCGGTGATGGAATTCTATGCCTGTTTTGGCGAGTGAATAAGATTTTCACCACCCCTTTTTATTGAAATCTAATGAATTTTAATCCATTTTTGTCTCATTATATATATCTATAATATTTATTTAATGAATATACATTTTTTAAACACACTATTTTAGGGTGACTAGTTAAGGGTATAACTAGTTGTGGGGAAACATGTGAGTTATCACTTGAGGCGCTCATGATCTAGTAAGGTAGATTAGGTAATAACTAAGTTAATACCATTATTTGAAAATTTAATTTAAACATATAATCATTTTAACTTAGTCACATGCCAATAGAAAATAACAATTTTTTTAGTAATCCAAACCAATTTACACAATATAAATAATGAGGATGAATTTATCTTCATGAGACATCCTCAAAAACACCACTACACTGTATTTTTCTTTAGGTTAATTATTCAGTATCTTAACCAACCCATGATAATACTATCAATAAATTTTTACTATTTTTATGAATTCATGTATGTGTTCATTGTTTCCCTTATGTTTTTATTATTTGATATGTTTCTGAATAAAGAATTGAATTAGTTCCAGTAAACTCTTTACTTTTGATCCTGAGGATGAGAGTATTTTTCTGGAACGTGATATAAATCCAAGGATAATATACCAATTTCATAAATAGTTTATTTAAATTGAATTAAAAAACATTTATTTGACCTCCTATTATTATTCTGGAGATCCTTTACTCAATGATAACTTGGAAAAGATAGAAATGCCACATAATAGTGCATGTTTAAATATGTGTGCTCTAAATTTTAATTATTAGAATAACTAAATCATGATACTAAATAATTATGTGGGTTTTGATATTAAACATGGAATAAAATAACATTTTTCTAGGTTATATAGTTTATCTACTGAAAACACTTATAAAAATTTAATAGAATTTAGCAATGTGTGGATCAATTTCAGGCTCATAGGTGTTACAAAATATCAAATCTTGTGGAGGAAATTATAATTTACTCTAGAAGGAGTAACTATGTTATAGAAAAATAATATACAACCTTTATTAAGTTACAATATGGGATTAGTGCCTAGGAAATTTCCATTATTTTTTTGTCCCTACATCATGAACAAAAATATTGGGCTAATAGTTCTACAACAAAACGAAATTTTTTATGATAGAATCTTATAAATATTCTGAGAGGTTCATGATTTTGTCTTCTAGATGTTAACATCAACTCAAACAAGAGAATTATTTCATCAATATCACTAAGATCTCATTATGGATATTAATAGGAACCTATTTTATGATTTATATAAGGGATCTATGATTTAAAAATAACTAATTGAGGCTATGTAATTGATTGATAATATCTTTCAGAACTCACTATAGTTTTCTACAAGGACAGTCTATAAAGGTGTTTATGAGGTGTAGACTTTAAACTATCCCTTATATGATCATATAATTAAGGAAATAATTTGTATTTTTAGCTAATTATAACTAATCATTGTTCTTAAATCACTATTTACCCCCTCATGTGTTTTTGTTATGTGCATGTTTTTTGAGTACTACATTAATTTTTCCCATGTAAATGTCACTGAGAGTTTTAATTCCATAGAAAAAATAATTTTTTAGAAAGTAAAAAATTAATTATTTAAGGATAATTCTACTTTTCATTATAGATTAGGTAGACATTGATCAAAATATACATTATTCCAATAATCATACAAACTAGTTCCATTATACAAATATGAAAACCAACGGAACCCTCAATAAGATACCAACCACAACTGCCTATTCAAGAGAAATCCATGAAATAAATATATAAACCATAGGTATAGGGACACATTTATGAGAAAAATACACTAAAACCCATGGTTATGATACTTTGGAATTTAAAAACTAGTCATTAATATTCATAAAACATTCATCATATTGGAAAATCAAGGGTATTTTATCCTTCTTGATCACCCTATTCCTAACCCAATAAATATATCATTGATATATTTATTTATAGTGTGTAAGCATAGAACAAAGTAATGTAGAATATCTAGTGGAATATAATTCAAAAAAACCACATCGAGGTGTATAAATAAAATATTAACTATAGTTTGTGTACCATATCAAAACCAAACTAATAAATATCGATAAACACATAGTTTAAGTATATGAGTTTCCTCAACGTTTACCATTATTTTTTTGAATCATGGTTCCATGAAATAAATAAAATAATGAGGATGTTAATAAATATTTGTTTCATATATTAAAAAATGTAAAAATTAAAATCCTTTAAATGAAGTAATCAACTAATTAGTAAGTATAATATGATATTTAATAAACATTTTATTATGTGTATATTTTTTTATAAATATGAAATTAAAAGGTTAAGAATATTTTTAGATAGATAACAACAGATTTACCTATGATATTAGATGATCATAGAACATTCATTATCTTATGTATCAAAGGGATGTTTACATTATCTTATTCATTTTGTTATTTAATTTAATATATTAATTCATGGAATCACTTGATCTTATATTATATAAAAGTTCGAGAACTAGAACGAAACTAGGTAGTGGTACAACTGGACAACTAGTCTACTGCATATCATATAGGTGTATTAGAAAATGTTCAGGTAAGAGTGAAATAATTTATCTTTTCTATAATTTTCTAGACCTTGAATATGTAGGAGGAAAAATTTTCATCTCATTCAACAATAATTCTCATGTGTAAATTTATAAAAACAAAATAAAATTAATGTTCTTAAAGGAATCCTTTCGATGGAATTAAATAAATAAATTGAAATTTTAAATATCCTTGACTTTATGAAATTTCATTATGAATAGAACTCATTTTTTACTCTCTAATTAATAAAATCATTACTTCTCATATGAGTAAAATTAGATTTTATATTAAAACAAAATTTTCCAAGAAACATTTATATCCTAGAAATCCATGTAAATTCTAATTATTATCATGAATTAATTCCTGAAAAAAATGTGTGTGATAAATATTTTTACAATGAGTAACAAATTTTTTTTATGGTTTTATGTTATAATTTAAATCATTTATTAAATCCTCTTATCATGAAATACATGTAGCAAAAATTAGTGAAACTGTGTTGACACCATCATTTGAACAACAAAAAACTGAATTAAAATGGTTACCATCAAATCTGAAATATGCTTATATTCTTGATGGTGATAAAATGTATTTGATAAATGAAAAAATAATTACACATAATAATTAATTTAAATTAATAATAACTTTAAATAAAAATTACATTGTAATAGTCTAGATGCTTTTTTATATACCACAAATGTGTGCCATTTTTTTCATGAATTATATTTTCTATATTAATTATTTCAAACTATTAGGACAACCACATAAAAATTGAAATTGAACAATAATATAATATATAAAAAATTAGTTGAAAATATTTTTAGAAGTATATTTATACATCTAAATACTAATTCATAGTTGGTTAGTATTATTCAATTTATTATCATAAAGTCAAAAATAAAATTTTTTACAGTTTAAAAATATAAAATAGTAAACACACAGCTCCAAAATAGTTTGATTGTATGAACTAACAATCCCAAACTACACCATGATACTTGGAAAGTCCACTTTGAAAATATCTATATTGACCTAATGATTATGGTTCTAGCTCAGTGGTCTAAAACAACTTTATTGATTGTTTATCTAGATATTTTAAAATCTCTAATGCACATGAAGATCAACACAACACTATACTCACTTTTACGATTGATATGTTTTAATACCTATGGATTCATTTTGATTTTGATAACATTAGGCATATGTTTTTACTTTATATGGTATTAATCTTCTTTATTAAAATATTATGGAAAACATTAAATGATGATAATATAGTTTAAAGAACATAATTTGAATCATGTATTGAGATTCTAGATATATTTCATAAATTATCTATAAAAATGAATTTAATATTGATTTTTTATAATATTTTATAAATGGTGGAAAAAGGTATTGTTTTGGTAAAATAATTTATAAATAATAAATTCAATGATAAAAAGATTAGGCTAATTTCATTTATTCTTTTCTAAACCCCAACATTATAAAACATGTTAATTCATTTATAGTATATTCAAGTCTCGATAAGATATTTATTAATGATTATAGAAACCATCAATGGACCATAACTAATATTCATGAAAATTTTATTGAATTTGTTTTATAAATATAACTATAAAACTTTTGATATAAGCAATAGATATTAAAAAATTCATATATCATAATCAAACTGACATGTGATATTATTTTGGAGTGGTTTTTTGATGTTATAAACCATAAAGTAAGAGTAGACTCATTTAAGATGATTTTATTAAAACCATATGTGAAATATTATTTATCATAAATATTAGATTCAACATATATTAATTATAAAACCCCTAATAAGAAAATGGTTTCTATAGGATTTGTACAATACAAATTTCATCAATACTTATTTAAATTAAAATTAGTAGTTTACTGAAAATGTGATTACCCCAATTATTTGATAAATAAAAATGTTCATGGTTTTTAATCCTTCTAGTCCATCCATTTGCATGTTTAAAAATCCATTGTCACTCAAAGAGGTTAATAAAATGTTCTAAAATGTTTATAATCTATAACTTTTAACCATGGTGAATTCATAGTGATAAAATAGGTTTGCATCATGAATATGCAGTTTATAGATTTTATGGATTTTGGTTCACAAATCCAAATTAATTCACATCTTGTTCAAGGGAGATTTACATTTTCCATTAACATTGTTTGCAGAACTCTATCTATGAATTGAAAAGGTTTTTTACCAAGAAAATCTGACCATGAAAACTCACATCATGAAAATGTGATTCAAAAAATGAATAATCTTACAATCAAATTGTTTTAGTTTCATTTTTATCAGAAGGACATAAAATGTGTTATATTCACAATGTGAATTGACCATTAACGTGGTGAATATCCCTTTGGTTGTGCACATATAAATACCATAGTGTCATTTCTATGTTAAACCCTAATTTTTTCTCTCGGAACTCATGGTGGTCGGTGGAATTGACCCTATGAATTTTGGAATCCCTTTTAAAGGGATTAAAAATGGCTTCCTAGGTTCAGTATGTGGCGATACAAGGTTATTTATTACTATTTTATTTCATGTTATTATTCTTTCGTCCCTGTATCCTCCCCATATACTATCCATTATATGGTTTTTCTCTCCTCATTTCTTATGGAGTTCCTTTGATGTTTTCTGGCACAGTTTTATGGTGTTGTTCTTAGTGGGATATAGTATCCGTGTAGGAGAGGTGACTAGATGTCTGCCTCATTTTTCATTTCTCATTTAAATAATATTGATTCCTTAAGCTAGGTTATTTTTACCATCTCCTTTTTTTATGAGAAATCATGATTTAGCATATTTGGGAGGTGGTGGAAATAAGATTTATAAATATTAAACTAGTTTAATGAAAGAAATTATTTGTTGTTATAGTAATCATATGTTTTTAAACGATGATAAATGATTTCCTCTTGATTTACTTGATAGTAGGTTATCTATGTTTATTCTCTATTTATCATCTTTTTTATTTTGGGTTAGAATATTAACATGATTGAAATGGTTAAGAGACCAAATATAAGAAATTATTTGTTGTATAAATAATTTAAGAGGTATGTTTAAAAAATAAATAAATAAATTTAATTTGATAGAATTATAATTAATATTACTGTATATTTAATTAAATTTTTCTTCCATATTCTTATACAATTGGATAATGAACATCATTCTGGAAAGTATTTGTAATTAAAATAATAAAATAATAATAATTTTAATAGTTTTTACTTCAATAATATTTTTTAAACTAGATGTTATGCTTGAAAGAAAATTAAATATAATTTTTATCATTTATAGCTCATGATTTAGGATTCCTATGGTTATAAAATATAATTAATGAATTAGTTAGTCTAATATGTTAATGAAACAAGTTATTTTATAAAGATAAATTTTTTGGGTAGTGAGAGATGTTGATTTATTGTGAAGGATATATGGATTGTTTTTAGGGCCTAGGTTTCCCATTTGAACTTGTTTTTTTTTTGTTTCATTTTTTTTCTCCACACATGGTCCTTTTATGCAATGCAATTTTATCCTTGGATGGTTATTCATTTAGTGAGATATATATAAAGAGTCATGGGTTTTTTTGTCAACAGTAGAATCATGTGATGGTGAGATGCAATGTGATATGAGTTATTGTGCTAGGGAAGGAATCGATATTGTGGAATGATTTTAAGCTGTAATTTCTCATTGGTGTGATGGAATCATGAATTCATAGTAGTTAATAAATGTTCTACTTAAGAGAAAGATTGTCAAGATGCTTGTCTTTACATTCCTTTCCATACTACATGAGGAAAAAGGATGTGATTAGTTTACATCTATTTTATGGTGTCTTAGTGTGTGTAGAGACCCGAAGATTGACGTACATAGATATTACATTACTTTTGCGGAATACTTAATACATAACAAAAACAGACACATAAGGACTGTAATAGTTTAGTGTCTTTAGAAACATGGAATGTAATCTTCTAATCGTGGTGAAAGATCTTCAACATCTCCCATAAAGATCTTCCACTTTTTGTTTCCTTACCTAAAAGCTTTCATTTAATCCTGGGGAAAAATAAAACATAAAAAGGGTGAGCTCAAATGCTCAGTAAGAGTAAGAATGTATAAAATAAAACATTCCATATACATTTGAACTTAAAAACATGAACATAATGTTTAAACATCAAAATCATGAGTAACAACATAAAACATGGAAGTACATAAGGAATAGTTCACAATGGAACATAAATAATGATAAAATTGCATGGGAATAAAACATGTAATTGGGGAATCCATGAAGAACATGTAATGATTTCCATGGTAGCCAAGGCATTTCTTCCAAGACCATCTTTGTGGACAAAGTCTCTTTGTGAATTGAGTTCACTCCTAGTTTCAGTCCTGTAACACTGAACCAGATTAACTTACCGTTCTATCCATGTCTATATCATGAGATATAAATCTTTACCCAATGCATTAGAGGGAGATATAGGTCCCACCCATCTCATAATGAAATCATTCTTACATGTTCCACAAAATAAACATACATCATTTCTAATAACCCAAAGAATAAAATGGGTTTCATAAACATCATCCCATCATCACATAATCCATATAAAAGAAATGGATATCATTTCATAATAAGGAATTTGAAACCATGTAAATCATATATACATGATACTTGAAACATAAACATATGAAAAAATTTCATCTTAGATGAAAAAACGGTTTTGATAAAACACTAGAAATGAATTCTTGAGGAAAATATCCTTTCTTCTTCAAATTCATTTTCTTTTCTCAAAATGTCATGCAATTTTAAAATAAATGTATTTTGTTGAAACTAGTCATGAAATATTTTGGAGTAATATTCATGAAAATTAGGATTTATAAAACAGTAAAAATCCCTTCATGCCGTATAAGTTAAAAAACATTCTTCTTGTACTTATGTCGGAAAAGTCAAAAAGTACCTCGTATGAAAAACGTCAAAA
This sequence comes from Viscum album, assembly GCA_963277665.1. Taxonomy (NCBI): domain Eukaryota; kingdom Viridiplantae; phylum Streptophyta; class Magnoliopsida; order Santalales; family Viscaceae; genus Viscum; species Viscum album. Next base: position 470,416,788 of record OY728156.1, on the reverse strand, counting down.
TATTCCTTTCATATCTTTTACTAAAAACTCAAAAATGGGTAAAATTGGATTTAAACAATTGTAGAAGGATATAAATATTTCATATTGAGGAAACATGGATGTGGATGATAAATATCCCCCAGTAAATTTTGAAGTTTAAACAATCTCGGATAAAAAATGAGAGTTGCGTGATTTTCCCTTACCATAGGACCGATATGCTTCGTACATATCCAAACCTCTGGTATAATTATTTAAATAATGTCATTGACTTATTACAGAATCATATTCATTGTTATTATATCATATATGGTTCACCTATGAATTTATATTACATGTTCTTTTGTAAATTCATGTTAAGGTAGCATTTTGGATAAATTCGTTTCATTTTTCGTTCATGTATTTACTTGTAATTATTCATATGATTACCTAGATCATGATTACTTACATCTAGAATGAAAAAAATGATTTATATATAATATATATTCAGAATATACAAATATATAATGGATCGATAAATGGAAAGAAATACATCGTTCATGGAGATGGTAGGTCGTACGTACGCATGAAGGCTGTTTTCGTTTCCTTATTGAATTGAATGGAATTAAGTAGATGAAATAAATATATATATACATAAATCAAATAGCATTATTATGTCATATATTTCATTATTACTTATTATATATACTTTATAATCATTCTTGAATGGTTGTCATGGAAAGTGAATCTCATCGCGTCGTGGAGACGGTATTCCGTATATACGCACGAGCGATGATATCATTCCCATGATTGTGGAATTTTATTAAAGTGTATGTATAATATTACAGAATAAATATAACTTTACAATAATCATATATATATTCATTATTTTCACCATCATAACCATGTAAGTAAGGTGGTGGTGGAAAATAGATTACACCGAGACGTGGAGACGGTATTCCGTACGTACGCACGCGCGGTGATTTCATTTTCAGTAGGATGGATAGATCGTGAAATATGGTTATTTCATACTTATAATAACATTTCAGTATATGAGTGATACTTATGTTATATCTTGATAATGAAACAAATAAATAAGAATAAGTGGAAGAAGAAATAACGTTGAAAGAATCGGTAACAAACATTACCTCTTCTTTGAAGCGCCTCTTTGAGACCTCCTCTTAGTGCACTAAAATTAGTATTTGAATTAGAACATGACATATAGGATGTTTCTAGGTTAGTTTAGAAGAGAATTTGGCAGGAGTTGGACGAGCATGAAGGCTAAAAGTGTTGTGAGGAAGAGAGGGAGGAGGTGCCCTTTTATATGGGAGGAGAGGGGCACCTTAGGAAAAACTAAAAATATTATTTTATTATAAGGATATATTTGGTTTTTAATAGCCCCAAATTGATTTATTTCCAAGATATGGTGAGTATGGGTCTAAATCCTCTAATCCAATATAATTTAGACAAGTTTAGATTTCTATTTTATCCTTATCATTTAGATTTAACTTTAAGTTAGATAAAGTAACTTTTACTGTGTCTTCTCGTTTTCTGACACTATAAGGTTAATAAATTTACTATAACATACCCAACTAACCCCAATTTGTGTATAATTAATATATATAACCTTATATAAGTCATTGGGGCGAACCTTATATTTTTAGTAATAAAATAACAATTAATAATATAACATTTGTTTTAAAAACTATTTTATGTCAATTTTGACACTATTTGGTAATTGATTTTTGTGAAAATCATAATAGGAAGATTATGTAGAGACCCGAAGCTTGACGTACATGGACATTACATTACATTTGCGGAATACTTAGTACATAACAAAAACACACACACAAGGATCGTAATAGTTTAGTGTCTTTGGAAACTCTGAACGTAATCTTCTAATCGTGGTGAAAGATCTTCAATATCTCCCATAAAGATCTTCCCCTTTTTTTTACCTAAAAACCTTTCTTTATATCCTGGGGAAAAGAAAACATAAAAGGGTGAGCTCAAATGCTCAGTAAGGGTAAACAAAAGAAATATCAATCACATCATATACATAAGAACATAGCCTTTAGAAATCTTAACCTGCAAAAGTGCTCATAATATCATAACATGGGATAAATCATAGAAGTGAAAATGAGATCCCCATAATCATAACATAAAACTTGAAACTTTGTGGAATGCACACATAATCATGGAAAATCATTTCTTGTTAGTCATGACTCATTGCCAAGACTATCTTAGTGGACAAAGTCCCTTTCTGAACCGAGTTCACTCCTCGTTTCAGTCCTGTATCACTGAACCGAAATAACCTTCCGTTCCAGCCATGTCTATCTCATGAGATATAAAATCTTTACCCAATGCATTGGAGGGAGATATAGGTCCCACCCATCTTATAATGAATCCTTTCTTATGTGTGCCACATAATCATAAATCATAATTCATCGCATAACCCATGTAATAAAAATGGGATTCTTAAACAACATGACATCATAAAACAATTCATATAAGATAAAGGAATTCATAAAAATGTTTCCATCAAAACATAATCAATATCCATGTAACAATAGGGATAAAAACAGAACCCTTTTATTATCTTAGATGGAAAATAATTTTGAAAATCACTTGAACTCCATTCTTGAGGAAAATATCCTTTCTTCTTCAGAAACATTTTTCCTTTCATAACATGTCATACAACTTTAAAATAAAAGAAGTTGATTAAAAGTAAACTTGAAAAATTGTAAAGGAAGCTTCTTGGAAATAATGTTTTAAAAATCCATTCATGCCGTATAAGTTAAAAAAAACATTCTTCGTACTTTTGTCGGAAAAGTCAAAAAGTACCTCGTGCGAAAAACGACAAAAGATTCCTTTCATATCTTTTACTAAAAACCCACCGAAGGGTAAAATTGGATATAAACTATTGTATAATGATGGAAATAATATTACATATTGAGGGAACATGGATGTGGATGATAAAATACACCCCAGTAATTACCAAAGTAAAAACAATCTCGGATAAAAGTGAGATTGTGATATTTCCCTTACCTTAGGTCCGACTTGCTTTGTAAGTGTCCGAACCTCCTGTATAATGATTTAAATCATGTTATTGACTTATTACAGAATCATATTCATTGTTATGATATCATATATGGTTCACTTATGACATTATATTACCCGTTCTTTTGTAAATTCAATGTTAAAGAAGCGTTTTGGGTAAAATCGTTTCATTTATCTTAGGTGTTTTGACTTGTTGTTCTTGACATCACTATTACTTATATCATGATTTACTTACTTCCAGAATATAAAATATGATTTATATATCATATATATTCAGTATATATATATATATAATAGATAGATGAAAAACACCGTTCATGGAGACCGTAGTCCGTACGTACGCATGAACGATGTTTTACTTTCCTTATTGTCTTGAAATGGAAGTAAGTCGATGACATACATATTTATATATATACATAAATCCAGTAGCTTTATAATGTCTTATATTTCATTATTATTTCTTATATATACTTTATAATCATTCTTTAAATGGTTAACATGGAGAATGAATCTCATCGCGTCGTGGAGACGGTAGTCCGTACGTACGCACGAGCGATGATATCATTTCTATAAATATTGAATTGAATTGGAGTGGATTATACAATATATCAGAATCAATATGATGTTGTAATAACTATGTATAGTTATTCTTTACACCATTATACCCATCCATGTAAGGTGGTGGTGGAAAATAGATTACACCACGGCGTGGAGACGGTATTCCGTACGTACGCACGCGCGGTGATTTCTTTTTCCGTAGGATGGATAGATGGTGAAATAGGGTTGTTTCATACTTATAATAACATATAAGTATATGAGTGATACTGATGTTATTACTTTATAATGAAACAACCTAAGAAGAAGAAGTGGAAGAAGAAATAAAGATGAAAGAATTGGTAACGGTAATTACCTCTTCTTTGAAGTGCCTCTTTGAGACCTCCTCTTAGGGCACTAGAATTGGTCTTTGAGGAAGACCAGAACCTCTAGGATGTTGCTAGGGAAGTGGAGAAGAGATTTTGGCAGGGTTTGGCCGAGCTTGAGTGCTCAAATTGGTGTGAGGAGGAAGGGGAGGAGGTGTCCTTTTATAAGGGAGGAGAGGGGCACCTTAGGAATATCTCAAAATATTATTTTATATTAAAGTCAAAATCGGTTTATAATGGTTCCAAAGGGTCTTATTTCGAAGATAAAGTGGGGATGGGTAGAAATACTGTCAACCAATAGGATTTAGACAAATTTAGGGTATTATTTTAACCTTATCAATTAGATTTAACTCTAAGTTAAATAATTTAACTTTTACCGTGTCTTTTTGTTTTCTTTCACTATATGGTTAATAAACTTACTATAACATGCCAAACGAACCCCAAATTGTTTATTATTAATATATATATCCTTAGCTAAGTCATTTGGCCGAACCTTAGATTTTTAGGAATACAATAACAATTAATAATATAATATTTGATTTAAAAACTATTTTGTGTCAATTTTGACACTATTTGATATATGATTTTTGTGAAAGTCATAACAGAATTAAATGTTCGAACCAAGTTGATTAAATCAACATTAATATATCATAGTAACCTAGAAAATTAGTGGAATTCATAAAAAGTCTTAAATTACATTTATTTTGGTATTTATATTATCAATTATGTCAATATTTCATTAATAAGATAATTACTGCATCATCTTTGTGTCATAAATAAATTATATTATTTGATGTCTAAAAATTATAAATAAAATACCATCATGTAGGAAATCTTTTTATCTTTCTAATGAATATTTATAGTCGAATTTATCTTATGTATAACCCCATATTAAAAATGATTTACTTATTAAACTTTGATTTTAACTATTTTAACCCTTCTTTAAATAAATTAATAATAAATGTCCTAATCTAATCCAAGTGGGCCTAAATGATCATATTTCATTCCTAAGTTTGTTTTTGGTCGAATTACACTTGTCCAATAGAATTAGGACATGTGTTAGGGTAATAGGGATATCATATTCACCCTTAGTTACCCTATTTACTATTAACCGCGGTAAAAAAAGTAAATAGTTACTATTCACCAAAAAAATTATTTTCATCTCATTGAACCACGTTTTAGTCCTTGATATTAACCGTGTCTCTCGGATTTTTGAAATTCCATTCACAGAAGCGGTAAAATTAAGTTTTATGCAAAATTCAGTTTTTAACCTACCACTTAGTGGTTTCACTATTCATCAAAAATTGAAGTTTTTCAGAAAAATGCCAAAATTTCACCCTAAGCTATAATTGATATTCCGAATTCAAAAATGATTTCTATTTTACAAAATTCCCAAAATATAAGTTGCATTAATTAATTTTATAATTAAATCCCGCTGTTAAAACAAATAGCGTGTTTTTAAGAAACAAAATCTATCAAAAGATTGACACTTGTTTATGTCTAGTTTAAATGTGAAATTACATCCAATGACCAACATTGTATTAAATTGTAAAAATATATTCTAAATATACTTTAAAACTACTAAAATTAATAATTTATCACTATTAATTATTTCGATTGAAAAAGTTGTTTTTAATTAAAATTTAGTAATTTTCACTATTCATCAGAATATGAAAGTTATCCGAAAAGTACCAAAATTTCACCTTAGGCTAAATTCGATACTCCTAATCAAAAAATGAAGTTCATTTTGAAAAATAAGATTTACAGAATTTCAAAAAGTGGTTATTACTATTCATAACGGCTAGTTTTAATAATATTTTAATAGCACATCGTTGTTTAGTGAAACTCGGTATTGCGTATTACACACGCTATCGAGGAAGGTCGTGATTGCGTGTAATGCAAGGCAAGACAAGGATGCGTGTTGTGCAAGCTCCTTTTGGTGTAGCGTACAACACAAGACATTAATAAAATTAAAAAGAATATTTTTTTATAAAATCTTGGGCTGTTACATTCTACCCCCCTTAAAATGAATTTCGCCCTCGAAATTTCGTCGGGGTTATAAATGGTTTACTATTCGAAAGTTTCTTTAATAGAAACCCACATCGTAAAAAGGAATATCAAAACCAATCTTTAAAAACAAAAGTATGAAACGTAACGGTTACCCAAATAAACTAATCATTGGGTTTCCACATAGGTGAAAATATGGATATGGAAGAGAAATCTAACCATCATGTTCTGATGGAGAGTGGTAGAGAACATGGCTATGGAAAAGCCAGTAATCACAAATCCATAGATTTGTGATGATATAAGGTACCATCTGATTCATCAGGTATAAGAACACTAGGACAACATTTTTGGTTTTCAAGATCATTTCCCTTAAAGTTGAAAATTTGAATTAGAATAAATACTTAGTTTATTTTGGTACAATCTCACTTTTGTTCGTGCCTTGAACAATTTCTACTTCATATCTTAAATAAATGAAGTTGAATTTGTTATTCGTGAAGTGTTAGCAGATCATGTGATAGAATGACGGGTCATTCCATCTGTTTCAAACAAAAGGTTAGCAAAATTATATGCATAAGTCGATCTATAGTGAGATTAATCATATATGGTTCCTAAAATAGACTTATACTTCATATATCATACTGCTTAATATAATAAAACTAGTTTCTACTAAACAGGGACTTCTTGTAGGCCAGTGGTAGGCGATAAAGGCCAGTCGCACTTCGGTTGTTGGTTCGATTCCCACAGCCTTGTCCGAAGCGATGGGCTGTCGCCCGTCCTGCAGGTTGTCCTTTTTATAAAACTATATTACTATAACATCCCATCAATAATATCGAAAAAACTTCTATCCTTAAACAATACTAACTTATGTCCAACATAATTCATTCCAATCTTTAGGCTTATCCATAATAATGTAGTCCATTCTCATAACATAGTGAAAACGATTACCAGAGATTTAATACCATCGTTGATCCCCATATATCATAAGATATATCTTGTTGGTCACATTCCAAACATTCAAAGGCCTTAATCTTGTACTCTCTTGAATACCTTAGTGAAAACATGAGTGCAGTTAAAAGTTAACCCTTTCCACATACCAAAATCCTCAAAATTCTATATACTCAAACCATGATATCACTTAGTCCTTATATCAATCATGAGCTCATGAATACAATCTAACATCTCGTTATCTTCTTATCCTTTCATTATGAACTTATCATCTACTTTCCAAAAGTATCTGAATAACCTTTCATGGTTACTGGTAACATTAATCAGAAAACAATGTAACAATCCTTACATGTCCCTTTATTCCATAGTACCATGAGATTACTTATACAACATTACACATGATAAACATGTAATCATTCCACTACATTCTTAAACCATTAACCGAGCTTCAACATTTCTTTCATCTCACATATCATTTGTAGTCTCTTCATCATCATCCACATAAATACTACCCATACGGCCATACTGATTCTCTTCATGAGTCTTTCCCTTAGGACATTGGTTTGCATAATGCCCATACATTCCACATTTAAAACACTTAACCATTTTTGATGTCGTAGCAATACCATTATCCTCATCCATGGTGTTAACTGAAACTTTTCCTTTGCACTTACTTGCTTTGTGTCCTTCTTTTCCACACCCAAAGCATCTTCCAGTTCCTTTGAAACATTCTCCTTGATGCCTCTTCCCACATGATTTACATAGGGGAAATTGAACTTTCTTTCCTCTATGATCATCATGGAACTCCATCTTTCTCTTATTAGTCGAGTCAGGAAACTTACCAAATTGTACTTTATTGATCATATTGTGAGATTGCTGATTCGGCATAATAATGATCTTTGGACTTCCAAATCCGATTTCATTTGGTTGCTCATGAAGAATATCATTCCATTGTCCATCATATCCTCCATTATCGTGAATCATCTTGTTTCCAGCCATTTTCTAAAACCCAAAATGAATAGTGTGAGAGGCAAAAATCATGCTAGGGAAAACAACATAATAAAGGGGGAGTACCTTCAATATCTAACATCTTAGGTTTAATTCTATGATCGTTAGCGTAGTTCTAGTACTATAACTTATACGTCTACTTAACCTTAGGGACATCCCTAGACATACCGTAGAAATATCTCTAGGGATCTCACTAACGTTTTCGCATCCTAGTTTCCAAAGGTTGACTAAACCTTTCCTCTGATACCAACTGTAGAGACCCGAAGCTTGACGTACATGGACATTACATTACATTTGCGGAATACTTAGTACATAACAAAAACACACACACAAGGATCGTAATAGTTTAGTGTCTTTGGAAACTCGGAACGTAATCTTCTAATCGTTGTGAAAGATCTTCAATATCTCCCATAAGGATCTTCCCCTTTTTTTTACCTAAAAACCTTTCTTTATATCCTGGGGAAAAGAAAACATAAAAGGGTGAGCTCAAATTCTCAGTAAGGGTAAACAAAAGAAATATCAATCACATCATATACATAAGAACATAGCCTTTAGAAATCTTAACCTGCAAAAGTGCTCATAATATCATAACATGGGAAAAATCACAGAAGTGAAAATGAGATCCCCATAATCATAACATAAAACTTGAAAATTTGTGGAATGCACACATAATCATGGAAAATCATTTCTTGTTAGTCATGACTCATTTCCAAGACTATCTTAGTGGACAAAGTCCCTTTCTGAACCGAGTTCACTCCTCGTTTCAGTCCTGTATCACTGAACCGAAATAACCTTCCGTTCCACCCATGTCTATCTCATGAGATATAAAATCTTTACCCAATGCATTGGAGGGAGATATAGGTCCCACCCATCTTATAATTAATCTTTTCTTATGTGTGCCACATAATCATAAATCATAATTCATCGCATAACCCATGTAATAAAAATGGGATTCATAAACAACATGACATCATAAAACAATTCATATAAGATAAAGGAATTCATAAAAATGTTTCCATCACAACATAATCAATATCCATGTAACAATAGGGATAAAAACAGAACCCTTTTATTATATTAGATGGAAAATAATTTTGAAAATCACTTGAACTCCATTCTTGAGGAAAATATCCTTTCTTCTTCAGAAACATTTTTCCTTTCATAACATGTCATACAACATTAAAATAAAATAAGTTGATTAAAATTAAACTTGAAAACTTGTAAAGGAAGCTTCTTGGAAATAATGTTTTAAAAATCCATTCATGCCGTATAAGTTAAAAAAAACATTCTTCGTACTTTTGTCGGAAAAGTCAAAAAGTACCTCGTACGAAAAACGACAAAAGATTCCTTTCATATCATTTACTAAAAACCCACCGAAGGGTAAAATTGGATATAAACTATTGTATAATGATGGAAATAATATTACATATTGAGGGAACATGGATGTGGATGATAAAATACACCCCAGTAATTACCAAAGTAAAAACAATCTCGGATAAAAGTGAGATTGTGATATTTCCCTTACCTTAGGTTCGACTTGCTTTGTAAGTGTCCGAACCTCCTGTATAATGATTTAAATCATGTTATTGACTTATTACAGAATCATATTCATTGTTATGATATCATATATGGTTCACTTATGACATTATATTACCCGTTCTTTTGTAAATTCCATGTTAAAGAAGCGTTTTGGGTAAAATCGTTTCATTTATCTTAGGTGTTTTTACTTGTTGTTCTTGACATCACTATTACTTATATCATGATTTACTTACTTCCAGAATATAAAATATGATTTATATATCATATATATTCAGTATATATATATATATATATAATAGATAGATGAAAAACACCGTTCATGGAGACCGTAGTCCGTACGTACGCATGAACGCTGTTTTACTTTCCTTATTGTCTTGAAATGGAAGTAAGTAGATGACATACATATATATATATATACATAAATCCAGTAGCTTTATAATGTCATATATTTCATTATTATTTCTTATATATACTTTATAATCATTCTTTAAATGGTTAACATGGAGAATGAATCTCATCGCGTCGTGGAGACGGTAGTCCGTACGTACGCACGAGCGATGATATCATTTCTATAAATATTGAATTTAATTGGAGTGGATTATACAATATATCAGAATCAATATGATGTTGTAATAACTATGTATAGTTATTCTTTACACCATTATACCCATCCATGTAAGGTGGTGGTGGAAAATAGATTACACCACGGCGTGGAGACGGTATTCCGTACGTACGCACGCGCGGTGATTTCTTTTTCCGTAGGATGGATAGATGGTGAAATAGGGTTGTTTCATACTTATAATAACATATCAGTATATGAGTGATACTTATGTTATTACTTTATAATGAAACAACCTAAGAAGAAGAAGTGGAAGAAGAAATAAAGATGAAAGAATTGGTAACGGTAATTACCTCTTCTTTGAAGTGCCTCTTTGAGACCTCCTCTTAGGGCACTAGAATTGGTCTTTGAGGAAGACCAGAACCTCTAGGATGTTGCTAGGGAAGTGGAGAAGAGATTTTGGCAGGGGTTGGCCGAGCTTGAGTGCTCAAATTGGTGTGAGGAGGAAGGGGAGGAGGTGTCCTTTTATAAGGGAGGAGAGGGGCACCTTAGGAATATCTCAAAATATTATTTTATATTAAAGTCAAAATCGGTTTATAATGGTTCCAAAGGGTCTTATTTCGAAGATAAAGTGGGGATGGGTAGCAATCCTGTCAACCAATAGGATTTAGACAAGTTTAGGGTATTATTTTAACCTTATCAATTAGATTTAACTCTAAGTTAAATAATTTAACTTTTACAGTGTCTTTTTGTTTTCTTTCACTATATGGTTAATAAACTTACTATAACATGCCAAACGAACCCCAAATTGTTTATTATTAATATATATATCCTTATATAAGTCATTTGGCCGAACCTTAGATTTTTAGGAATACAATAACAATTAATAATATAATATTTGATTTAAAAACTATTTTGTGTCAATTTTGACACTATTTGATATATGATTTTTGTGAAAGTCATAACAGAATTAAATGTTCGAACCAAGTTGATTAAATCAACATTAATATATCATAGTAACCTAGAAAATTAGTGGAATTCATAAAAAGTCTTAAATTACATTTATTTTGGTATTTATATTATCAATTATGTCAATATTTCATTAATAAGATAATTACTGCATCATCTTTGTGTCATAAATAAATTATATTATTTGATGTCTAAAAATTACAAATAAAATACCATCATGTAAGAAATATTTTTATCTTTCTAATGAATATTTATAGTCGAATTTATCTTATGTATAACCCCATATTAAAAATGATTTACTTATTAAACTTTGATTTTAACTATTTTAACCCTTCTTTAAATAAATTAATAATAAATGTCCTAATCTAATCCAAGTGGGCCTAAATGGTCATATTTTATTCCTAAGTTTGTTTTTGGTCGAATTACACTTGTACAATAGAATTAGGACATGTGTTAGGGTAATAGGGATATCATATTCACCCTTAGTTACCCTATTTACTATTAACCGCGGTAAAAAAAGTAAATAGTTACTATTCACCAAAAAAATTATTTTCATCTCATTGAACCACATTTTAATCCTTGATATTAACCGTGTCTCTCGGATTTTTGAAATTCCATTCACAGAAGCGGTAAAATTAAGTTTTATGCAAAATTCAGTTTTTAACCTACCACTTAGTGGTTTCACTATTCATCAAAAATTGAAGTTTTTCAGAAAAATGCCAAAATTTCACCCTAAGCTATAATTGATATTCTGAATTCAAAAATGATTTCTATTTTACAAAATTCCCAACATATAAGTTGCATTAATTAATTTTATAATTAAATCCCGCTGTTAAAACAAATAGCGTGTTTTTAAGAAACAAAATCTATCAAAAGATTGACACTTGTTTATGTCTAGTTTAAATGTGAAATTACATCCAATGACCAACATTGTATTAAATTGTAAAAATATATTCTAAATATACTTTAAAACTACTAAAATTAATAATTTATCACTATTAATTATTTCGATTGAAAAAGTTGTTTTTAATTAAAATTTAGTAATTTTCACTATTCATCAGAATATGAAAGTTATCCGAAAAGTACCAAAATTTCACCTTAGGCTAAATTCGATACTCCTAATCAAAAAATGAAGTTCATTTTGAAAAATAAGATTTACAGAATTTCAAAAAGTGGTTATTACTATTCATAACGGCTAGTTTTAATAATATTTTAATAGCACATCGTTGTTTAGTGAAACTCGGTATTGCGTATTACACACGCTATCGAGGAAGGTCGTGATTGCGTGTAATGCAAGGCAAGACAAGGATGCGTGTTGTGCAAGCTCCTTTTGGTGTAGCGTACAACACAAGACATTAATAAAATTAAAAAGAATATTTTTTTATAAAATCTTGGGCTGTTACAGATTAGTTCTAAAAAAGTTAACTAAATCAATACTAAAAAGTCATATTATCCTATAAAATTAGTGTAATTCATAAAAATCCTCAAATTACATTTATTTGGGTATTTATAACATCAATTATGTCAATATTTCATTAATAAGATAATTACTGCATCATCATTGTGTCATACGTAAATTAAATTATATAATGTCTAAAAATTACAAATAAAATAAAATTATGTAGGAAATAATTTTAGATTTCTAAAGAATATTTATAGTCGAATTTACCTTCTGTATAACCCTATAGTAAAAATGATTTATTTATTAAATGTTGATTTTAACTATTTGAACCATTCTTTAAATAAATTAACAATAAATGTCCTAATATAATCCAAGTGGGCCTAAATGGTCATATTTTATTCCTAAGGTTGTTTTTGGAATAATTGCACTTATACAATAGAATTAGGACATGTTTTAGGGTAATAATAATATCATTTTTACCCTTAATTACCCTATTTACTTTAAACCGTGGTAAAAAAAGTAAAAAGTTAATATTCACCAAAAATTATTTTCATCTCATTGAACCACATTTTAGTCCTTGATATTAACCATGTCTCTTGGATTTTCATAATTCAATTAACAAAAGTGGTAAAATTACATTTAAATGAAAAAGTCCGTTTTTAACTACCACTAAGTTGTTTCACTATTCATCGAAAATTGCGGTTTTTCAGAAAAATACCAAAGATTCAGCCTAACCATTATTTGATATTCTGAATTCAAAATTTATGTATATTTTTCCAAAATCAAAACATAGAAGTGGAATTAATTAATTTTAAAATTAATTTCAGTTATCCAAACAAATAGCGTGTTTTTTAAGAAACAATAACTATCAAAAGATTGATATTTGTTTACATCCAATTTCAATGTGAAATTAATTCAAATGACCAAAATTGGATTAAAAGGAAAAAATATATTCTAATTACACTTTAAAACAAATTTAAATGATAATCTATCCATATAAATTATTGCGATGAGAAAAGTTGTTTTTAATTAAAATATAGCATGTTTTTACTATTCCTTAAAATATGAAAGTTATCAGAATAATATGAAAAATTTATCCAAAGTAAATTTTTTTAACCTGATTCCAAATAAGAATTTTATTTTGTCAAATTTAACTAATAGACATGTAAAAATAAAGATTTAATGTGGGTGCGCCATCAAAAGGCGGCAAAACTACATTTTTTTAAAAATACATATTTTACTCAAAAAATTGATTTTGATCTCATACCATGTTATAGAAAATGTGAAAGATGAATAATAATGTTATAAAATTAAAAATTTAGTTGATACTATACATAACGCATAGTCCATAATAATATTATTACCATATATCGTTGTTTAGTGAAACCTGGTATTGCGTACAACACACGCTATTGAGGAAGGTCGCAATTGTGTGTAATGAAAGCCAAGTCAGGGTTGTGTGTTATGAAAGACTCCTCCATTGGTTCTTATAATAGAATCCAACCATATTTCATTTATACATTGAATATATATATATACACACTCAATGTTTCGTAGAATAACTACTATCACAATTGTGTGTACCATGATCCAAGAGTAGTGTTGTGTATACTGCAAGCTCATACGGTGTTGTGTATAGCGCAAGGTAATATTTTTTTATATTACAACACAATACATCAATGAAATTAAAAGAATATTTTTCATAAAATCTCGGGGTGTCACATTCTACCACACTTAAAATGAATTTCACCCTCAAAATTCGTTGGGGTTATAAATCGCTTACTATTTATAAAACCCCACATCGTAAAAAGGAATACTAAAACTCAATTTTAAAATCTAAAGTATGAAATTTAATGATTACCCAAACTATCTCATCACTGGGTTTCCATATAGGAGAACATAGGTGAAAATAGGGATATGGAAAAAAATATAACAATCAAGTTCTGATGGAGAGTGGTAGAGTACATGGCTATGAAAAAACCATCAATCACAAGGCCATAGATTTGTGATGATATAGGGTACCATCTGATTTATCGGATATAAGGGCACTAGGACAACATTTTTGGTCTTCAAGATCATTTCCCTAAAGTTGATGAAATTGGAATTAGAAGAAATACTTTCGTGATTTTGGTACAGTCTCACCGTTGGTCGTTCTTTTGACTATTTCAACTTCATTTCTTAAAGAAATGAAGATGAATTTGTCATTCATGACGTGTTAGCAGATCATGTGATAGAATGATGGGAAATTCCATCTGTCTCAAACAAATGTTTAGAATAGTTATCAAAAATACATAAGTCCATCTATAGTGACATTAATCATATATGGTTCCTAAAATTAACTTATACTTCAAATATCATACTTCTTAATATAATAAAACCGGTTTCTACTAAATAAGGACTTCCTGTAGGCCAGTGGTAGGTGGTAAAGGCATGTCGCACTTCATTTGTGGGTTCGATTCCCACAGCCTTGTCTGACGCGACGGGTTTTTCCCATCCTGCAGGTTGTCCTTTTTCTAAAAATACATTATAAATAACATCGAAAAAAATCTAGCCTTAAACAATACTAACTTCTGTCCAACACAATTCATTCCAATCTTTAGGCTTATCCCAAATTCATATGTCAAATATCATAGTATAAAGAAAACGATTCGTTGAAATGTCATCATCCAAGAATGTGAATACCATCATTTATCACCCATATATATTGTTGTCCACATTCCAATCATGTGAATACCTTAATCATGTATTCTCTTGAAAAATGAATACCCATTAAACCATAGTGAAAACACGAATTCTGTCAAAATTTAACTCTTTATACAAACTAAAATCCCAAATTTCTATATACTCAAACCATGATATAACCTTCTCCTTATATCATTCATGAGGTCATGAATACTATCAAACATTTAATTGTATTTTTATCCCTTCATTATGCGCATATCATCTACTTTCCAAAAATATCTGAATAACCTTTCGCGGTCACTGGTACCATTCATCATATACTTTTAAAACATAAGGAAAAACAACAGTGTAACAATCCTTCGATTTATCTTTATTCCATAGTACCATGAGATTACTTATACAACAGTACACTTGATAAACATGTAATAATTCCACTACCTTCTTAATCCATTGACTGAGCTTCAACAATTATTTCATCTCACATATCATTTGTAGTCTATTCATCATCATCAACATAAATACTACCCATACGACCATACTGATTCTCTTCATGAGACATTCCCTTAGGGCATTGGTTTATATAATTCATGTACATTCCACATTTAAAACATTTTAATGTTGTTGATGTCGTAGCAATACCATTATCCTCATCCATGGTGTTAACTGAACCTTTTCCTTTGCACTTACTAGCTTTGTGTCATTCTTTTGCACACCCAAAGCATCTTCCAGTTCTTTTGAAACACTCTCCTTGATGCCTTTTCCCACGTGATTTACATAGGGGAAATTTAACTTTCTTTCCTCTATGATCATAATGAAACTCCATATTTCCCATTAAGATCTTCCAATTTTTGTTTCCTTACTTAAAACCATTCATTTAATCCTGGGGGAAATAAAACATAAAAAGGGTGAGCTCAAATTCTCAGTAAGGGTATGCATGGATAAAATAAAACATACAATATACCTTTGAACATAAAAACATGAACATAATGTTTAAACAACAAAATCTTGAGTAACGACATAAAACATGGAAGTACAGAAGGAATAGATAACAATGGAACATAAATAATGATAAAAATGCATTGGAATAAAACATGTAATCATGGAATCCATGAAGCACATGTAATGATTTCCATTGTATCCATGGCATTTTTTCCAAGACCATCTTAGTGGACAAAGTCCCTTTCTGAATCGAGTTCACTCCTTGTTTCAGTCCTGTAACACTGAACCAGATTAACTTAACGTTCCAGCCATATCTATCTCATGAGATATAAATCTTTACCCAATTAATTGTTGCGAGATATAGGTCCCACCCATCTCATAATGAAATCAATATTACTTGTGCCACAAAATAAACATACATCATTCATAATAACCCAACGAATAATATGGGTTTCATAAACATCATCCCATCATCACATAATCCATATAAAATAAATGGATATCATTTCATAATAAGGAAAGTGAAACCATGTAAATCATAGAGACATGATACTTGAATCATACACATATAAAATAATGTCATCTTAGATGAAAAATGGTATTGATAAAACACTTGAAATGAATTCTTGAGGAAAATATCCTTTCTTCTTCAAAATAATTTTCTTTTCACAAAATGTCATGAAGTTTTAAAAGAAAGGGATTTTGATGAAAATAGTCATGAAATCTTCTGGAGGAAGCTTCATTAAAATAAAGATTTATAAAACCGTAAAAATCCTTTCATTCCGTATAAGTTAAAAAACATTATTCTCGTACATCTGTTGGAAAAGATGAAAAGAACCTCGTACGAAAAACGTCAAAAGATTCCTTTCTTATCTTTTACTAAAACTCACCGAAGGGTAAAATTAGATTTAAAAAATTGTAGAAGGATATAAATATTTAATATTGAGGAAACATGGATTTGGATGAGAAATATTTCCCAGTAAATTATGAAGTATAAACAATCTCGGATAAAAAATGAGATTTGCGAGATTATCCCTTACCTTAGGACCGATATGCATCGTACGTATCCAAACCTCCTGTATAATTATTTAAATAATGTCATTTTCTTATTATAGAATCATGTTAATTGTTATTATATCATATATGGTTCACTTATGATGTAATATTACCAGTTATTTTGTAAATTCATGTTAAAGTTGCATTTTGGGTAAAATCGTTTCATTTGTCGTTCGTGTTTTAACTTATAATTATTCATATGATTATATAGATAATGATTAATTACATCCAGAATGTAAAACATGATTTATTTATAATATATATTCAGAATATACATATATATAATGGATCAATAAATGGAAAGAAATGCACCGTTCATGGAGACGGTAGGCCGTACGTACGCATTAACGATGTTTTTGTTTCCTTATTGAATTGAATGTAATTAAGTAGATGACATAAATATATATACATAAATATAGTAGCATTATTATGTCATATATTTCATGATTACTTATTATATATACTTTATAATCATTCTTGAATTGTTATCATGGAATGTGAATCTCATCGCGTCATGGAGACGGTATACCGTACGTACGCACGAGCGATGATATCATTCCCATAATCGAGGAACTGTATTAAATTATATGTATAATATTAAAAAAATAAATATCACTTTACAATAATCATATATATATTCATTACTTTCACCATTATACCCATCCATGTAAGGTGGTGGTGGAAAATATATTACACCACGGCGTGGAGACGGTATTCCGTACGTACGCATGCGCGGTGATTTCGTTTTTTGTAGGATGGATAGATGGTGAAATATGGTTGTTTCATACTTATAATAACATATCCTTATATGATTGATAATTATTTTATTACTTTATAATGAAAAAACTAAATAATAAAAAGTGGAAGAAGAAATAAAGTTGAAAGAATCGGTCACGGTCATTACCTCTTCTTTGAAGCGCCTCTTTGAGAGATCCTCTTAGGGCACTAAAATTGGTATTTAAAGAAGAATAGGACCTCTAGAATGTTTCTATGGAAGTGGTTAAGAGAATTTGGTAGGGGTTGGCCAAGATTTAAGTCTCAAAGTGGTGTGAGGAATAAAGTGAGTAGGTTTCCTTTTATAAGGGAGGAGAGGGGCACCTTAGGAAAAACTACAAATATTATTTTATTATAAAGTCATATACGGTTTATAATATCTCAAAATTGATTTATTTAGAAGATAAGGCGGGGATGGGTAGAAATTATTTCATCAAATAGAATTTAGACAAGTTTAGGTTTATATTTTAACATTATCATTTAGATTTAACTTTATGTTAGATAATTTAACTTTTACTGTGTCTTCTTTTTTCTTACACTATAAGGTTAATAAATTTACTATAACATGAAAAACTGACCCGAAGTTGTTTATTATTAATATATATAACCGTATCTATGTCATTTTGTCTGATCCTTATATTTTTAGGAATAAAATAACAATTAATAATATAATATTTGTTTTAAAAACTATTTTATGAAAATTTTGACACTATTTGGTAATTGGTTTTTGTTAAAATCATAACAGGATGATTTGTTAAAAAAATGTTAACTAAATAAGTAGAAACATGTCATATTAACCTATAAAATTATTGGAATTAATAAAACATCTAAAATTACATTTATTTGGGTATTTATAACATCATTTATGTCAATATTTCTATTATAAGACAATGACTGCATCATCATTGTGTCATACATAAATTAAATTATTAATGTCTAAAAATTATAAATAAAATACCATTATGTAGGAAATATTTTTAGCTTTATAATTAATAGTTATAGTCGAATTTATCTTCTTTATAACCCTATATTAAAAATTATTTAGTTATTAAACATTGATTTTAACTATTTTAACCATTCTTTAAATAAATTAATAATAAATGTCCTAATTTAATAAAGGTGGGCCTAAATGGTCATATTTTATTCCACAGGATTTTTTTGGTCGAATTAAATTTATCCAATAGAATGAGGACATGTGCCAGGGTAATAATAATATCATTTTTACCCTTAATTACCCTATTTACTTTTAACCGTGGTAAAAAAAGTAAAAAGTTACTATTCACCAAAAATTATTTTCATCTCATTGAACTAAATTTTAGACCTTGATATAAACTTTGTCTCTCAGATTTTTGAAATTCACTTCACAGAAGTGGTAAAATTTCATTTAAATGAAAAAGTCTGTTTTTTAACTACCACTAAGTGGTTTCACTATACATCGAAAATTGCAGTTTTTCACACAAAATACCAAAAATTCAGCCTAACCATTATTTGATATTCCGAATTAAAAATTGTTGGATATTTTTCCAAATTCAAAACATATAAGTGGCATCAATTAATTTTAAAATTATTTTTTGTTTTCAAAACAAATAGCATGATTTTTAAGAAACAATAACTATCAAAAGATTGATACTTGTTTATATCCAATTTCAAAGTGAAATTAATTCAAATGACCAACATTGGATTAAATGGTAAAAATATATTCTAATTCCACTTTAAACCCAATTAAAAATATAATCTAAACATTTAAATTATTGAGACAAAAAAATTTGTTTTTAATTAAAATATAGTGTGTTTTTACTATTCATTAAAATATGAAAGTTATCAGAAAAATATGAAAAATTTATCCAAAGTAAACATTTATATCCTGATTCGAAAGAAGAATTTTATTTTTTCAAATTTGACTTATATACATGTCAAAAACAAGATTTAATGTGGGTGTGCCATCAAAAGGCGGCAAAACTACGTTTTTTAAAAATACTTATTTTATTCGAAAAATTGATTTTGTTCTCATACCATGTTCTAGAAAATGTGTCATATGAATAATATAGTTATAAAATTCAAAATTTAGTTGATATTATTCATAACGTCTAGTCTATAATAATATTATAACCAAATATCATTGTTTAGTGAAACCTGGTATTGCGTACAACACACGCTATCGAGAAAGGTCGCGATTGCGTGTAATGAAAGCCATGTCAGGGTTACATGTTGTGCAAGACTCCTCCGTTGTTTCGTATAATATAATTCAACCATATTTCATTTATACATTGAATATATATATATATACACACTCAATGTTTCATAGAATAACTACTATCACAATTGTGTGTAACATGATCCAAGAATAGTGTTGTGTATACTACAAGCTCATACGGTGTTGCGTATAGCGCAAGGTAATCATGTTGTATCATAGAACACAAGACATCAATGAAATTAAAAGAATATTTTTCATAAAATCTCAGGGGTGTTACAACATGTTTCATAGATTACCTAGAATTATGGAATAATAATTAAAATATTTAATAAAAATTTAACCTGTAGATTGGTTTTTTTGGAAATATGAAAAGTTTTTTATCTTGAGAAATTGTGAACTCTGTTAGACTATTCCTAGAGGGAATGGACATAACATTGTGATTAATTATATATGAATCGATTTATATTATTTAATTTATAATTAATTAATTATAATAAATATACTTTTTATATGAAAGGAACAATAATTTAATAGTCTTCTTAAATTCTTGTGTATATAAGGGATATCATTTTCTTAGTAGTGGCAGCTGGGTGTTCGATATATAATAATTGCAGTTGATCCTAAGACTAGTTTAACGCCCATAGTGTGGTTATGAGATATATTATATCTTTTACGTTTTATGATTTCATTCACTACCCAACACAATTAAGTATGTAAATTGTAAATTAGTGGATCCTGGAAATTTGTTTTTTCTAACATTCAGGTTAGAGTGGAATGGATGACTAACAGCCCCCTATATCCCCACATTCTTCACTTTGTAGTATTATATGATAGTATACATGGTATTTTTCAGTACCCATTTATGTGTGTAGAGGGATATAATTACTTAAAGTCATTTCACACATATGTATCTTTAGATATAGTATCCTAAGAATCATTATTGGTATGATGTGCATGGTCTGTGATGCATTGAGGTACATTACTCAGCGTATAAGCTATGATGGCTTGAGTTAAATACCCAATGCGTGATATATGACAATAATGTTGTGGTGGATTTAAGAAACTACTTGGTTACTATATAGAGATGCGCTATGGGATGATGATATGATGTGATACATGAGATGAAATTTTTTATACATTACCCCATGTATTTTTATGATGGATTATTTTTTAGAGAGATAGAACAAGATGTATTCCATTAGGACTAAGAAAAAAATTTGTGGGGAAGTGGTAGCAGGGTATCATATTTTATATAACATAATATGATCTCTTCTGTGATTTAATTGGTGACATATATCCATGGTGAGGATGAGAACTCAGTATACCTTTTTAGGTGATGAGTTAGTTTCACTTTTTGTTCACTAGGATTTATCATTATTTTAGTATCTTTTTCATGAGAGTATCTAGGGATGATCCATCTATGTATACCCGTTATGATAGCCTATATATATAAACTATTTTTCATGTCAGTATGAGAAGGTTATATATTGGAATTGATATTATTATCTCATGGTATTTTTAGATATGTTTTGGATTCATGGTCACTACTGAGTATATCTTTTTGTAATTGTAGATTCCTTTTCAGTTGGATTAGTTTTATATGAAATTATATCCTTTTTTTGGGATTCATTTTAATTTTTCTATGAATTATTTGATTGGTGTGATTTTATTTTTTCTTATTCCAATTTTTTATGTAGAGGTTAATTACTCCAATTTTCATATACTACATTCCATCAGTTCTTGTCACCAAACAATAGACAATTGGAGGTGGGATTCAGTTGTCGTTATCTCCCTTCTATCACTTCTAGTATAAGAGGATTAACATTGGGGAGTGGGTTATGAAAAAGTTTAATCAAAGATCATGTTGAGGGATAAGATGGATATTAGATTAAGACATAGGTGATACTACATGGTATGTTAGGGAAATTTTTTCATCTAAGTTTAGTAAGTGATGTAAAAAAGGGAGATCAATTGAGACATGGGTATTCAGGGCCACATGTGATTTGATACAGGGTCCTTTATTTTTAATGAGATGATTATGTGAAATGATACTAGTTGCGTGATAGAGTCCTAGTAAATGATCATGTATCAGGGGCCTTTAAGATTCTATGTTACTGAGATTCTTGACAGATATCCTAGGGGTGTCTATTTGGAAAACCCCTTTTCACTATTTATCACAAGGTTTGGTTTTAAATTATCATGGGTGAGAATGGTTTAAGAGGTATCATATGTGATTTCCGACACAATTCTAGTCCATCTCTTTGCATGTTTTAAAATCCTTGGTTTCTTGAAGAGGATAACAATAGTTTTTTAGTGTTTCAAAGATAGAATATGGTAGCATGGGTAATTATTGAAATTAATGTGGGATCACATAATGAATGTGTAGTTTATAGATTTTGTGGAATTTGGTTCATGCCCTAAAATTAATTTAGGGTTTCTATGATGGTGATTCACTATGTCCCATCATTATGTGCTAAGAACTCATTAATTAAATAAAATAGTTTTATGCCCAATGAATATGAACATGAAAAACTTGTGTCACAAACATGGCATTTATAATAATAATTAATACGATGTCAAATGTATTGAGGCGTTGAATTATTTACTAGGGAATATAATGTGGTACACATAAAATATGAATTAATAATTAACATGGTGAATATACACATGTAAGTGATCTTATAAAACCTAAAGTTACCTTAATTTTTCAAACCTTATGGTTTTCTTTCCCATATCTATGAAGCCAGCGTTGTTCTACATAGCCTTTTTAGAATCCCATCGATAGTGATTTATTCATCGCACCTCATGTTCAACCGATAGTGATCTGAGTTGATTTCATCCTCTTTACTTGTATTTTATTCTCTCATTGTTCTTGTTTGTTCCCATTATTCATGACATTCTCTAAAATTTATCTTCTTGTAACATATATAGATCCTTTGATATTTGTTGATTTAATTGTGGTAAGGTGTTCTTAGAGGGATGTAGTTTTCATGAGGGAGTTGTGACCAAATATTCTCATCATTTTTTATTCTCATTTGATGAACCATGAATTCTTTTGGATGGGGATTTGTGTCTTCCAATTTTATTTTTCTGTGAAATAATAAAATAAATATTCTTTAGCTTCTTTACGTGGAAGTGAAATTAAACTGAATAAATAATAAATTGATTTAATGAATAAAATCGTTTGTGGTTATAGTGATCACTTATTTTTTTCACCCTGATAATGTTTTCCTTGTGATTTACTATCTAGTGTTCTATTTAGGTTTATTCTTTTTTTATCATGTTTTTTAAACTTGGATTAACATATTAATTTCATAAAAATGGTTAAGGACAGTGTAGTTAGAAATTATTAGTTGGTAAAATAATTAAAGAGGTATGTTTAAGGAATATGTTGATTATTATAATTTGATAGAAATCAAAAGATGCTAAATTTCCATTCCAAATTTTAATGGAATTGTAAGAATACATAAGGCTTAAAAGGCATGGAGTTGATAATAATAGAAAAAAAAATTTATTGGTTTTTTTCTTTTGTGATGTTTTTGGAAACTAAAATTTATTCTCGAAATAATGTTTAAATAATTTTTAGCTTTTATTTATGATGATTGTGGTTTCCAATGGTTGTAAAATGTAATAAAATATTTTATTAATCCAAGATGGTAATAAATATAATAGTTTGATTAAGATAAATTTTTGGTACTGAGATAGATACCGTTTTCTTGTGGGGGATGGATGCTTTGTTTTTATGGACCTTGTTGACCTTGGTTTTTTTTCTTCCTTTTATGTCTCTCTGGAGATGATCCTTATTATTCAGTTTCAAGTAATCCTAGAATGAAAGTTGGTTTAGTGAGATATGAGTGTGGTGGCATGGTTTTGTGATAGAATTTGATATTTATAATGGTGAGATGCATGGTTATCGGTATTATGGGGTAGGGTATGACATTGGGTCTAATGCCCCGACGCCAGTTACCCAGAGTTGGTGAATTATTAAATTACATTGGCATGATACAAGGAATCATGACCTGAAAGAATGATTAGTTTAGAAGCATTTAATGTACTAGATAAATTCATAAGTTTTATATTACATCATTAATTAGAAACATAAACAACATTTTGTCCCATTTGAACAAACTTATATCCTTAGCCTATCACTACAGGTCAACCATTAAATACTTCTTTACCTCCTGGAAAAAATAAAACATAGAAAAGGGTGAGCTCAGATGCTCAATAAGAATAACAATATAACAGAAACATTCATAAATAAGGATAAATATTTAAGGCAATGGATAATACTAAAACAAATGCATTTTAAACATAAACTTTAGTATAGTATAGAAAATATAAAATCAAATTGTAAGATCCCATGTTTTGAACTGGGTTAAAATAATAAATGTTTCTGAATTATTTTTCAGTTCTTCATCGGGTCGTTCTTTTTAAATCGAGCTCCTGAATTTTATTCTTATTGTTGTAACACCTAATGATTTCATTTTTTCGAACTTTGATATAATTTTTTAGGTAAAGGGGAAGTCGGACGGGTGGCACACAGTTTTTCGAATCGTGCGGCCAAACCATGCGTAGTTAGTCTTGGAGGTAGTAGCTTTCGCACAGGCGGTGCATAGTTTGTCTAATAGTGTGACCAAACTGTGCGAGAATGTGGTTGAGGTAGCTGCTACTGCACGATTACCACATGGTTTGTCAATCCCTACGAACTAACCATGCGGGCAGTTAAACAAGATCCTTAAATTGTGGATCTCGCTCATTTTTTCCATTAGATGGATTGTTTTTCTCCAAAGTGGTAGTAACTCGGTATTACTCTTCCTTGAAGGTAAAAGAACCTCTCCCAAGTGTTTTGAAGGCGATCTATAGGCTTCATTTAGCAAATTGAAGTCGGTTTCTTGAGGTAGGTTGATGTTCTTCTTCGTTCCTTTTCAGTTTCATAGATCTAGCTAGATCTACATCTCCTCTTCTCACAGTTTCTTAGATTTATTCCCATTATTGGTAAATATAAGTGTTTATATGACAAGTACGATTAGTTTTGGTCTTGGTCGTTCTAGGGGAAGTGATCTATGGCGGGTTCTTGATGAATCAACCTGTTTCTCTTGATGGTTCTTCGTTCGTTATGGGTTCCAGCAAAACCCTGAGGTAGGGTCTCAATTCCTTAACCCTTTATTTAAGAATTATAGCTTCTTTAAATAAATAAGGAATGTGAGTTTCCTTCATTATGATATGTATATGAATGACACTTTTGATGTTATTAAATAACTCCACCACATGAGATAAATGGGGACTTGATCTTGTGTTGAGTATAAGCATGTTTGGTTAATTTGGTTAAAGTCATATGATTAAACAGTTAAATGATTAGAATGTGAAGAATTAATAGTAGTATAATTAATGGTAGGGTTAATTATCAAGTCATGAATTGGAATAAGATTTTGGCTCTTACAGATTATTGGGAAAATCGAATATTCGACACGTTTGGAAGATAATTGGAAACTGGTAATAATTAATGGAGGGATTAATTATTACATGTTAAATGGTAAATGGATAAATAATTGATGATTGGTTAAAGAATTAATATTTAATTAATTAATTTTTCAAATAATTAATTTTCATGCATTAAATTAATATTGTGAATTGATTGTATGTTACGATTGTTAGCCAAGATTACTTTTCATGCGTATTATTTTCCATGCCTTAAGTTGTCTTGGATGGAGTTGTTTAAAGATATGATATATTGTGTGAGATGGTCACTAAATACCTTGGATTTGTTCAGAATGTTTTGAGATGATTATGGTGTTCTTTTAGATTGTTAATGTCCTGGAAGAACCAGTGTTTGAGTGGATGGGTTCAGACTTGTTAAAGAATTTGAAAAATTATGTGTTGAGTTAATTAATCAGTTGAATTTCTAAGAATAATTAATTGTTAATTAATTATTATTCAATGATATGTTGAATGGTTAATTAAGTGTTGACTTATCTAAAGAGCGATTTGTGTTGTTAATTATTTGTTGAATTAATTAACTGTTTGGTTTTGTAGTGTTAGACATGGTGTTCTAAACCAATGATAAATATATATGTATGATTGATGAATGGTTTGTGAGACAAGGAATGAGGCTCCAAATACTGATTGGATGTTAGACATGATGTTTGACACCAATGATTGATGTATATGTATGATTTAAAAATTGGTTTTGAGATAGGGACTGATGCTCCAAATACTCATGCGGTGATAGAAATGGCGTTCTACACCTAGCATTCAAGAAAATATTGTTTTAGGGGCTAGGGAATGATTCTCCAAATACCCACGGGATGTGAGACATTGAATGATTCTCCTAATACTCACGAGGGTGATAGAAATGATGTTCTATATCCATTAATTAACATTGGACTGTGGTTCCAATTGTTCATGCATGAAATGAGTTAATGGTTAATGAAGGCTGTTGTGACATGATGTTTTGTGAATTGATTATGAGAAAGGGTTTAGACTTCTTAATGAATTGGGTGAACCACTTTTAGTGGACGGAACCAGGAGAGAATCACTATTTTAGTGGATTGTCTTAGACATATTATATGAAAGATTAAATTGAATAACATATGACACATTATCCAAGACAAAGCACGAGCTTCGATTCAGTATTTACTTTGATTACTTAGATGGTCTCTAGAGACATCTGTGGTGAGTGACTTATATGTGGGATGTCAGGCGTAGGCTGAATCTCAAGACCTTTATAATAATATATGATTAATTGATAAATGAAAAATGATTATGTAATGATCTTTGAGTATGCATGACAAATGAATAGTGTAGGTTCAAACACCAGCTGAGGGATGAAGAAGTTACATGAGTATATAGTTACTTTGTACTGCATGCTTTATTTTATTCATGACATCATGTGTTTTAAAGTATATATTAAATGTCTGGATTTGGGGTAGACACTGGTGGTCCCGGCCTACTGATATTTTTATCTCACACCCTACTCGGGCCGCAATTGCACTAGGAACCCGAGTAGACTCTATTTGGTTGCAGGATTATGTTGTTTTCATTTACATGGGAGATAGGAGTAGAGGAACAAGTGGATTCTTGAGATGATCGAGGAGATATCCCTTGGTGTTTTGAGTCATTATTTATTTATTTCTATATTGGAATGTATAACATGTTGTTTTGTTCACTATTTTCTACTTTTGTATCATTAGCATGTCATGCATGCATCTTTTGTATAATATGGCGTTGGCCACTATTATAAAATGAGTATTATTTCTCTTCCATTTTTTGTCATATATGAGTTACTTCTTCCACTATTTTTGGTTATCTACACTGATATACCATTGTGAAACACTGATAAGAGGGTATAGTCTCCCCACTAACAATCCATAGACCCTCCTTGCCAGTCGGTTGCCTCTAGCTTACGGGGAGATGATCTTGAGGTCATGTGGCTACCGTTTCGTCCAACATTTTAGTGGTGAGTCAGGTCGGGATGTTACAAATTGGTATCAAAGGGAGGTTTTGGTTTCATTCTTTTCTTTTGTCTTATTGTTTTGGGGTTGGTAGATAGGAGACTAGGAATGAGTCGATGCTTTCATTAATAGTTGTGCTTGGTACTGATCACCTCATGTACAGGAAATGACTAAGTGGCCAGGGATGGGAATTGATGTTTGTACTATTAGAGGATACAGTTGAAATGATTTCACCTTGAGTGACTGGTTTATTTTCCTCTATTTATTTATTTTTTGAATTTTGAAAGGAATAATTTTCTTGGCCTGATATGGAATGGAAGTTTTATACATACATCATCATAGTCTCTTAGAGATTAAAAAGTCATGCATATAACATGCCATGTAGTTGCATTAGTAGGATGCATGATAATTTGTATTGTGTTCCTTGGGTGCAATGTCGTGTTTGATCTGTTTTAGCATTCCTCTCTAGATAGCATGTTACGGTTATAGATTTCACATCCTTGAAGAATTATATGCCATACTACCTTCGTTATTATCATGTTTTGTTCTTGTTTCATGATTATGTGTTGTATCGTGTTGTTTTTTTACTACATATGCTAACATGTTAAAGATATTTTGATATGTGAAAGGGTTTCTAATGTTAAAATGTTTAATAAATTTTGATTTTGTTAAATGGGAACCAAAATACGGCGATAAGGTGTATGGGAACCTTATCAATGGGTAGGTGGCCACCCATATAATTTGGACCATTAGGTTGATCATGTTAATTTCTGAATTGACATTGGTATCGATTAATGAGAGCCAATTTTCAATCCATGGAGTGAATGAGTGATTCATGAATTGGGAAATGAAGACTCATATTAAATGTGATGACTTGATGCCCTGTGAAATTCTTATAAATGTGAAATATGTTTAATGTTGATTTGAAATCAATTTCCTAGCTTCTAAAATGCAACTAGACCGAATTAGGTCTGTTGGGGAATGTTTTTATGAGTTGAACCATTTGGGTGTATAAAATTTTAATACCTTTGCGTTTTCTATTGGTTTTCTTTATAGAGAACCCAGGTTGGTTAAAATGAGATCCTCGTAGGTCGCCTTATCTTCTTAAAAAGGAGTTTATTTTTATATGTTTCTTGAAAATGATGAGATGTCAACTAACGTAAATGTTTTAAAAATGTAGTTTTGAAGGCTTCCCTTTTTCCATTGGGGAATTTTGAAAATGGTACTTTGATGTTTTGATTAAATACTTGATGATTAAAAAATAAAAAGTGATTTAAATATAAGAGGTTGGAAATGGAACCAATTTTGGTGTCCACTGTTTAAAACCCTCTTGTAAAGGGTAGTTCGGACTTCTCTTGAGTTTCCTTGGAACAGAAGCGTGAGTACATTCCGTAGGCATTATTTTTCCTTAGAAAAGGCCTTATTTTAAGCTTTTGAGCATAGTGACTTGTTTGAAGTGACCTAATTTAGGGTTGAAATTTTTTCTTTGTAAGGGGATAACCTGCGGTTGGTAGTGCCCTCAGAACTTAAATGCCTTGCTAGCGCAATCGCTTTTCACACTCTTTTGGAGTTTTTGTGTGTCGTTGTCCCACGTAGGACTTCCAGTTTCCTATGAAACACTTTTTAAAATGGTTTGTGATGTGTTTCTTGACCTTGTTGTGGGCTTGAGCATCAAGTAATTCTCTTTGTCATCAAGTTAGACATGCCTCAGGCATGGTCGGTTGTTTTGTTGGTCATTTGACCCTTCATAGTAATGGATGACTGGTTATAGAGTCATCTAGAAAAATGTCTATTTGAGGCAATATGACTCTGTAATAAGTCTTTATGTACGGTTGAGTATGGTCTCGGGTCAACTCCATGTGGAGTGACTTGACCGTTAAAGAATCAGTTTCATTTAAATACATGGAATACTTTTCGAAAGGCCCATGTGTTTTCACACGCTGATCTTGTTGTTAATCTAGTGTGATAGTGATTGGATGATCTTTTCATGAGACATCTTTGGAAATATTAAGGTGGGTATTTCCACATTGTTCATGATGAATGTGTTGACATGTTAGGATGAGATTTTAGAACTGAGTTGTCCAGTAATGGTGTGACTGATCTTCTTCATGACCTCGTTTTCTCTGAGTGTCCTCTTCTAGACACGACGAGCATTTCCCCTATCTTGACATTGTCATGGAGACACTAAGATAGTGTCGGTCTTGTGCCAATCTCCAGATTAAATGTGGTTGGGCTTGATGAGTAGTTGTTATTTGGGTAGTATGTGGGATGCTTTGATTCTTTGGGCTACTTCCTTATTCGTGTTTCGGCACTGTTGTTTTTAAAATAGCCTTGCGATGGATTGACTTGGAAAATTTAGTAAATTTTGGGTAAGGACTTCGTTGTACTGGTGGATGGTTATAGAATAGTTTTAAAGTCACATCGTCATATAAAGGGAGAAAGTGGATTTTGGGTCCGCGACGTCTTTGAGGGAAGGATGAGAAACATGTTTTGTTGTTTGATCAAGGTTCAACCTTTTTCATTGACAAGGTCCTTCTAATGACCAAATATATAAGATATGTTTTGATGTTTAAGCATTAGAGTAATCTTTGGGTCTAGTTAAAAAGCCTTATCCATCAGGCTGAGAAGGGTTAAAGGTGTGTCTGGTGTTGGGAATGCAACGCGTCATATCTAACGATAATAAATGACCTTGGTCGGTCGGTTGTTTTAGTAGTGGTTCACGATGGCTTCTCTAGGATGAGATGTTTTTAAGGTGGGTATAATGTATGATCCCATGATTTGAACCGGGTTAAAATTATGAATGTTTCTAAATTTTGTTCAGTTCATCATCGGGTCGTTCTTTTTAAACCGAGCTCCGGAATTTTATTCTGAGTGTTGGAACACCTGAAGATTTCATTTTTCGAACTTTGATAGAATTTTTGATGTAAAGGGGAAGTCACACGGGCAGCGCACAGTTTTTCTAACCGTGTGGCTAAACCATGGATATTTGGTCTTGGAGGCAATAGATTCTGCACGGGAAGCGCACGGTTTGTCTAACGATGCAGAAAAATCGTGCGAGAAGGCATGGTTAGCACACAGTTTGTTAAAATGTGCGGACTAACTATGAAGACACGTAAAAGAGATCCTTAATTTGTGGATCTCTATAAATTTTGCCTTTATATGGATCATTTTTCCTTATAAGCATCCATAATTCAGGATTACTCTTCCTTGAAGGTATGAGAACTTCTACCAAGAATTTTGGAGGTGATTTGAAGGCTTCTCTTGGCGAATCGAAGCTGGTTTCTTGAGGTAGGTAGATGTTCTTCTTTGTTCTTGTTCAGTTTCTTAGATCTACTTATATCTACATCTCCTCTTATCAAGGTTTCTCAGATATATTCCCGTTATGTGTAAATCTAAGTGTGTGGATGACAAGTATATTGGGTTTTTGGTTTTTCTCTTTCTAGGAGAAGTGATCTTAGGTGGGTTCTTAAAGATTCAACCTGTTTCTATTGAGGGTTCGTTGTTTGTTATGGGTCCCTGAAAAACCTCGAGGTAGGGTCCCAAATCATTATCAATTTATTTAAGAATTATAATTTCTTTAAATAAAGTAGGAATTGAGTTTACTTCATTATGATATGTTGATGAATGACACTTTTTATTTTATTAAATAATTCCTCCACATGAGATAAATGAGGACTTGATCTTGTGTTGAGTTTAAGCATGTTTGGATAATTTGGTAAAAGTGATATGATTAAACAGTTAAATGATTGGAATGGGAATATTTATCTATTGGGTAATTAATGGTAGTATTAATTATCAAGTCGTGAATTGGAATATGATTGTGGATTTTATATATTATTGGGAATATTGAATATTTGACATGTTCGGAAGATAATTAGAAACTGGTAATAATTAGTGGATGGATTAATTATTACATGTTAAATGGTAAATGGTTGTCTAAACGATGATTGGTTAAAGATATAATATTAAATTAACTAATTGTTGAATTAATTAATTTACATGCATTAAATTAATATTTTTAATTGATTGTTTGTTACGATAGTTAGCCAAGAGTACTTTTGATGCATATTAGTTTTCCATGCCTTATGTTGTCTTGGATGGAGTTGTATAGAGATATGATATGTTGTGTGAGATGGTAAATGAATACCTTGGCTTTTTGAAGCATGTTTTGAGATGATTATGGTGTTATTTTAGATTGTTAATGTCCTGGAAGAACCAGTGTTTGAGTGGATGGGTTCGGACTTGTTAAAGAATTTGAAAAATTAAGTGTTGAGTTAATTAATTAGTTGACTTGCTAATAATAATTAATTGTTAATTAATTATTATTTAATGAGATTTTGAATAGTTTATTAAGTGTTGAATAATCTGAAGAGTGATTTGTGTTGTTAATTAATTGTCGAATTAATTAATGGTTTGGTTTTGTAGTGTTAGAGATGGTTTTATACACCAATGATAAATATATAAGTATAATTGATGAATGAGTTCTGAGACAAGGACTGAGGCTCCAAATACTCACCGGGTGTTATACATGATGTTCCACACCCCTGATAGCTGTATATGTAAGATTGAAAAATGGGTTGTGAGACAAGGACTGATGCTCAAAATAATCACGGGGTGCTAGACATGTTGTTCTACACCCAGCTTGCAAGAGAATATTCTTTTATGGGACAGGGACTAATGCTCCAAATACCCATGGGTTGAAAGACATAGAATGATTCTCCGAATACTCACGAGGGTGATAGACATGATTTTCTATATCCATTAATAAACATTGGATTGTGGGTCCAATTGTTCATGCATGAAATGAGTTAATGGTTAATGAAGGCTATTGTGACATGATGTTTTGTGAATTTATTATGAGAAAGGGTTTAGACTTCTTAATGAATTGGTTGAACGACTGTTAGTGGACGGACTCCGGAGCGAATCACTATTTTAGAGGATGAGCTAAGACATAATATATGAATGATTAAATTGAATAACATATGATGAATTATCCAATCCAAAGCACATGATTGGATTCAGTCTTTACATTGATTACTTATATGGTCTCTAGAGACATCTGTGGTGAGTGAATTATACAGGGGATGTCGAGCGTAGGCTGAATCTCATGACCTTAATAATAACATATGAGTAATTGATAAATGAAAAATGATTATGTAATGATTGTTAAGTATGCATGGACAATGAATAGTGCAGGTTCAGAGAAATGTTGAGGGCTGAATCAGGTACTAGAGTATAAAGTTACATTGTACTACTTATTTTATTTTATGCATTCATTCACGTGTTTTAAATTATTTATTAAATGTATGTATTTGGGGTTGAAACCAGTGGTTTTGGCCTACTGAGATTTATATCTCACACCCTACTCGGGCTTCCATTGTTCTGGGTACCTGAGTAGATTCTATTTGGTTTCATGGCTATGTTGTTTTCATTTACTTAGGAGATATGAGTAGTGGACCAAGCGGATGCTTGAGATGCTCGAGGAGATCGCCCATGGGGATTTGAGTCATTATTTAGTTATTTATGTATTATAATGTAAAACTTTATATCTTGTTCACTATTTTCTACTTTTCTATCATTATCATGTCATGCATGCATCTGCTGTATAATTTGGCATTGGCCACTTTTATAAAATGAGTATTATTTGTCTTCTACTATTTGTAATTTATGAGTTACTGCTTCTGCTATTTTTCATTATGTACACTGATATACCATTGTGCAACACTGAAAAGAGGGTATAGTCTCCCCACTGACAATCCTTAGATCATCGCTGCTAGTCCGCAGCCTCTGGTGTACGGGGAGACACGCTTGAGGTCATGTGGCGACCGATTCGGCCTCCGGTTTAATGGTGATTCAGGTCGGGACGTTACACAAATAATGCCATTTACTTATTCACATTGAAATTATACTAGTCGAATAATCACATGCAATTTCCATATCCAATTTCATAATTATGGAATGCATAATGCCAAACATCATAACCACGTAGTCAAGGCCTTTTTCCAAGACCTCAAATAATATTTTTTCAAGGACTACTTCCAAGAAACTAGTTTGTCTCATGATAACTACAGATGCATCGAGGAGCTATATCAGGCTCCACCCATCACTTACTAAGTCCAATGCATTCCCCATATGAAAATTTTTAAACATAACATAAACATTCGTATTAGAAATATCATATGAAATGTCAATACTTTATCCATAAACCATAAATGGTATAAAATAACACATAAATATTCAATCATATCACAAAACCTTCAATACAATACGGAATATTTGTATCATAGTAAATCAAATTCAAAAAAGATTAAAATCCATCAAAAGGATTTTGACATTGATAAAATCAAATAAAAAAATTAGAGAAATATCTCTTTATATTTTGATATCATTTAAGAGTCATCTAATTATAAAAGAAAACAATAATTTTCAAAATATTCTTATAATCTTGTAAGGGAATCTTCGACGATGTTATGACGGCAGAAAATAGCCACACCCGCCGTATATGTTAAAAAAATCCTTACCTTAATTTGGTCAAAAAGGTCATAAAGTACCTTGTCTGGAAAATGAATGAAATGTTTATTTCAAAACATATAAGGTAAAATATTGGTATAAATTACTTTAACCTATTTTATAGTAAATATTAAATTTTTCTTAAAAGAAGTTTTAAGATAATAGGGATGTAGATGATAAAGAGGTCTCAGAAGATACTTACATAAAAACAACCTCATATAATAAAGAGATTGTGAAATTAATCCTTAAATTATACTTTTTCATGGTCAATGGAACTTTAAACTTATGTATAATAGTTAAATCATGGTTATTAAATTATAAAACAACCATATACATAAATATGATATCATATATGATCTTCTAATATTGCTTTGTTAATAATATTTTAGTAGTATCATCGTTTTGGTGTTAACTGATTCATTTTTCTTTATATGCTTGGTTACATAAGCCATTTTTGTTATGAATAGGATTTATTTGATTCATATACAGAATTATATTATGTTCATAAAAATTATATTGAATCATAATATGAAAATTATTCTGTAATGATTACGATGGAGAATGAATCTCATCGCGTTCGTGGAGACGGTAATCTGTACGTATGCATTAGTGACAATATCATTATATTGATGGTGAAATCATATGTAATTGGATATTATATCATATATAAAGAATCATTAAAATGTTATATTTATTATTTACATCAGTTATACTCTTTATTATACCCATCAAAATAAGGATGTGTTTGAATAACAAACTACACCACGACGTGGAGACGGTAAGTCGTACGTATGCACGTATGGTGACTTTGTCATTCGTATGATGGATAGAATAATGAATATGGTTTTACAATTTTTATAATAACATCACAGTATATACCATATACTAGAGTTATTATTTTATAATGGAAACAACAAAGAAAGAGGGCGAGGAAGAAGAAAAGAACTTGTACAAGGTTATAAAATATTTACCTCTTCTTTGGGTTCTTCCTTTTGATTTGATCAAAAGGGCCCATTATGTTGGATTTATGACCAAAGTATGTCCTCTAAGATGAAGGGAGGAATGTTGGGAGGATATTTGGGTAGGGTTTGGCTGATCCATATGAAATTGGAGGTGTCAAATTAAGTGAAGGGGATGTTCCCTTTTATAAGAGAGGTGACGATCACTTTTGGAAAAGCTTGAAATATTATTTTATAATAAAATCATTTTAGGTTTCTAATGGCTCAAAAATGAATTATTGTGAATCTAAGGAGGGTATGGGTCGCAAAACTCTCAAATTGTAGGTTTACACAGGTATAGGTAATCATATTAACCATATAATTTAAATTTATTTTTATTTTAATAGTTTGACATTTACCACATCTCTTTGTATTTTTAAATTATATGGTTAATAAACTTACTATAACAAGCCAAGAGAACCCCATGGGGTTAATTATTAATATATATAACCATATATAAGTCCTTTTTCCATACCTTATAATTTTATGAATATTATATTAATTAATAATATAGTATTTGTTTTTAAAACTCAATTATGTCAATTTTGACACTATTTAGTATTTGATTTTTTTGAAAGCCATAAAAACTTTATCAATTCGAATAAAATTTACTTAACCAACCCTAACATGTCTTATTAACCTATTAAATTAGTGTAATTCATCATAATTCTCAATTAACATTAATTTTTATATTTATATTATCAACTATTTTTATATTTCATTAATAAGGTAATTATTTCATCATCATTGTTTCATAAATAAATTAAATTATTTAATGTCTAGAAATTATAAATAAAATAAAATTATGTATGAAAAATTTTTATATTTCTAATCAATATTTATAGTCTAATTTATATTGTGTCTAATCCTATATTAAAAATGGTTTAGTTATTAAATTTTGAATTTAAATCTCTTAACTCTTCTTTAAATAAAATATTAATAAATGTCCTAATCTAATTCAAGTGGACCAAAAGAGATCATATTTTATTCCTATGGTTGTTTTTGGTCCAATTACACTTATACAGTAGAATTAATACATGTGTTAGGATAAATATAATATCATTTTTACCCATAATTACCCTATTTACATTTATCCATTGTAATTAAAAGTCAAAAGTTACAATTCATCAAAAATTATTTTCATCTTATTGAACCAAATTTTACTTACTGATATCAACTGTGTCTATAGAATTTTTTAAATTCTACCCATATAAGTAGTAAAATTAATTTTTATGCAAATTTTCAAATGCTCATAGGAGGTGGGTAAAAGATGGTAAAAATTTTAATAAAATTTTTATATATCTAAACTTATTATAAAATGACTCAAATGAATTAAATTGAACTTATATAGTTATTAATTATCTATTTTTACCTAAAATAAATTTAAATAAAATAAATAATTATTTAAACAAATCGGTTTTAACCAATAACGTAGTTTTTTTCACTATTAATCAAAAATTGAATGTTTTCCGAAAAATACCAAATATTCAACCTATGCTAATTTCTATATTATGAATTTAAAAAATGAAGTCCATTTTAAAAAATAAAATTTATAAAATTTTAATAAGTGCGTATTAATATTCATAATAACTACTTTGATCGGTCGTAGTGTGTTAGAATCTCGAAGTTGCATACAATGCAAGCTATTGCATTATTCAAAG
This sequence comes from Viscum album, assembly GCA_963277665.1. NCBI lineage: Eukaryota > Viridiplantae > Streptophyta > Magnoliopsida > Santalales > Viscaceae > Viscum > Viscum album. Next base: position 470,380,162 of record OY728156.1, on the reverse strand, counting down.
GAAAAAATACCATAGAAGATTGTGTTATTACATTCTCCCCTCCTTAAAATAATTTTATCCTCGAAATTTCTGGAATATTACTATATAAAAGGTTTTAGGTGGTTCTTTATCATAAGTTCCTCAGGTTCCCACGTAGCCTCTTCTATCTTATGGTTTCTCAATAGAAATTTTACAAGATGAGTGGTCTGTTTTCTCAGCACTTGTTCTCTGGAATCAAAAATCTTGACCTGCTCTTTACAATAACACAGATCTAGTTACAGTTCAATTTCCTCATAGGTGAGTACACGCACTGGGTCAGGGATGTATTTTCTCAAAATGGATACGTGGAACACATCGTGAACTTTGGAAAGACATGGTGGCATTGAAAAATGGTATGCTACAGCCCCAATTCGTTCTATAATTTCAAATGGTCTGATATACTTGCGACTTAATTTACCCTTCATAATAAATCGTATAACTCCATTCCATGGATATTCCTTCATGAAAACATGATCTCCAACCAAAAATTCAAAATCCTTCCTTCGATTATCACCATAGCTCTTCTTCTGGCTTTGAGATACTTTGATGTGGGTTTGGTTAACCTTAACCTTTTCCATCATTTCCCCAACAAGTTCCGGGCCTATGAGTTTTCTTTCACCAACCTCATCCCAATAAGTTGGTTTGCGACATCTCTTTCTATATAACGCTTCATATGGTTCCATATGAATACTTGAATGAGAGCTATTGTTATTTGAAAATTCTACCAGAGGTAAATATTGATCCCACATACCTTGAAAGTCATGTGAGAATGATCTCAACATATCTTTTCGGTTTGAATATTCTATTCTAATTGTCCATCAGTTTGAGGGTGGAAGGTATTTCTCAAACGAAGTTCAGTATCAAGGGATTTCTGAAGACTTTTCCAAAATCTTGATGTAAAATGAGGATCACGATCAGAAACAATCAATAGTGGTGAACCATGGAGTCTTAAAAAATTATTAATATATACTCTTGTCAGACATTCGAGTGGTTAATCTTCTCTTATAACAAAAAAATGTGCTGACTTGGTAAGACGATCAACAATGACCCATATTGCATAAATCCTTCAAAAAATATTTGGTATCCCCATGAAAAAGTCCATTGTAATATTATCCAATTTCCACATAGGTATGGGAAGAGGTTTCATGAATCTTCCAGTTTGTTTCCTTCTAGCTTTCACTTGTTGACAAACCATACATCTTAAAACAAAATTTGTAATCCCCCTCTTTGTGTTGTCCAACGAAAAATATTCCTTCAAATATCTATACATCTTGGTGCTCCCAATGTGTATAGATAAATTGGAGCTACGAGCCTCATCCAACAATTCCCTTTTCAGATCAGGTATGTTAGGAACACAATTTCTCTTCCCAAATATCAAAATTCCATCTTCATATATGAAGTAACTCAATCTCCCATAATTCAGATCTTTAGTCTCCTTTTGAAGCTCCTCATCACCCGTTTGAGAAATCTATATACATTCAAGTAAAGATGGTTTTGAAACCATTTTAAAAAGTATTAATGTTTCACCTTCTATGGTTATTCTAATGTCCATCTTTACTAGATCCATGAAAATAGGATCCCTTTCAAATCTCATCTTGTTCAAAACTCCATGATCCATTCTACTCAAAGCAACTCCCACCTTATTTGCATTCCCCAGGTGGTAGTGTATAGTGAAATCATAATCATTGAGTAGTTCAATACATCTTCTTTTCCTAATGTTGAGTTCTTTCTGTGAGAAAATATACTTCAAACTCTTTTGATCAGTATAAATCTCACATTTTTCACCATATAGATAGTGTCTCTATATTTTTAGAGAAAATATTACAGCTTCTAACTCAAGGTAATGAGTTGTATAGTTATTCTAATGAATTTTTAGCTGTCGTGATGCATAGGCAATAACTCTATCATTCTGTATAAGGACACAACCACATCCTTTCTTTGAAGCATCATTATAAATAACAAACCCATCATTCCCTGATGGTAGAGTCAATATAGCTCATTGACTAATCCTCTCATCATTTCTCTAAAAAAATTCTTCACACTCTTTTTTCCAAACTAATTTATCCTCTTTGCATGAGATCTTGGTTAATGGGTTTCCCAATCGGGAAAAATTCTAGACAAAACATCGATAATAACCAGCTAAACCAATAAAAATACATACCTCAGTTATAATCATCGGTGCTGGAAATTCATGGATTGCCTTTGTCTTAGAAGGATCAACAGAGATTCCATCTTTAGAGACAATATGGCCATAATATATAAATCTCCTGAAGCCAAAATTCACACTTGCTAAACTTCCCATATAATTCATTTCATCTAAAAGTCTTTAGGATAATGTGCAAGTGATTTTCATGGTATTCATAGATTTTTTGTATACCAAAATATCATCAATAAATACCACTACAAAGTCATTAAGTTATTCCCTGAAAACTTTATTCATTAGATCCATGAAGATAGAGGGTGCATTAGTCAATCCAAAAAAAATTAATGTAAACTCCTAATTCCTGTACATGGTTCAAAATTCTATTTTCTAAATGTCTTCCTTCTTCACACACAACGCATAATATCTAGATTGAAGTTCAATCTAGGAAAAATATTGAGCTCTATGATGTTGGTTAAATAAATCATCAATGCGAGGTAGGGGATACATGTTCTATATTTTTATAGCATTGATCTCCTTGTAGTCAATGCACGACCTCATAGATCTGTCTTTCTTATTAATAAAAAGGAATGGGGTTCCCCATGGGGAAACACTAGGGAGAATAAATCCCTTGTTACAAAATTCCTCTAGCTTTTTCTTTTGTAACACTAATTCCACTGTGGCCATCAATAAGGGCTCTTCTATATGGGCCTTGAACCAGGAATTAAATCAATGGAAAACTCAATTTCTCATTCTGGAGGATGTGCAAGTAAATTCTCTAGAAAAAAGCCAACATATTCTTTCACATAGGTATGTACTTTATTCAAACATTATTTTTCTCGCCCATAGTTATTTCATTCTCTTCTTCCCCAATAATTGAATTTAGTAGAGCTAATAGGGTCAGATTTAGATAAGAAATAGATGGTGATGTTTCTACTCTAAAGATAAGCCACTCTTTATCGTCATAGAGAATTGTAACCACCTTCTTATTATAATAATTTTTCTCATCATGGTCCGAAAGTCGATCCATTGCCGGGATAATATCAAATTCAATCATGTGTATGACAATGAGATCAGCAGATAAAGAACATTTATATTCCCTAATGGGAACTGATTCACAAAACATTGTTGTGATGATAATTCCCTTAGGTGTTTTGACTGACAACTCCCTTGTTATTTCAATTTGAAAGTATCTAATTTTCTTGGCAAACTGGGAAGATATGAACAAATGCAATGATCCAAAATCAAATAAATCATTGGCTAAACTTGAAGAAACCATTAAATTACTTTCCAACACATCTTTTGGAGCTTCAACCTTAACAGTAGTGATCGCATAAGCTTGGACTTGCTCCCTTGGACTTTTTTGAGGTAATATCCCTAGGCGCTTAGGACATTAATTATCATAATGCCTCTTTTCTCTACAATTGTAGCATTCATCATTGTTAGCATCTTTCTTCCCCTTGCAATCATGAGCTTGGTGACCTTTTCACCACACATGAAACAGACTCTCATTCCCTTCAGGATAGTACCGGGGTGTTTCTTCCCACATTTACTACAGGATGTATATTTAACATTTCAATTATTCCCCTTATTTCCATTTCCAAAGTGTTCAGTAGATATATTTTTCTCTTTCTTTGATTTAAAGTCGTAAGACAAAGAGAATTCCTTCTCGGTATTGATAGCACATGAGAAAATATCTTCGTACGATAAGAATGATTGTGGGGCTAATTCTCGACAGAGAAATGGTTTTAACACATCAAAGAATAGATCAATCTTACTCCTTGGGTTACATATATAATCATTTGCATTCCATTATAACATTGTAATGTTAGCCTCATACTTTGCGACATTCTCATCCTATTTTTTCCTCAGGCTCAGAAATTGTCCTTCTGTATCCACTCGATGGTCACAAGGGAAGTATTTTTTTAATAAAATATTATTAAACTCCATTCATTACATGTCTGATACTTCTTCATCTTCCTTTTTGTTTTGTATTAATGACCACCATTGATCTGCATCTCCGCTGAGGCGATAAACTGCCATGAAAAAAGTTTCCCTTTCCCTACTCCCCAAATCATTAAATATTTTTTCTAATGAATTTATCCATTGATCAGCTACTAATGGATTTGTACTCCCACTGAATATTGCTGGTAATTTCCTCATGAAGTGGTTTAACATTAATCCTCTGCGTTGTGGATCAGGGTGCTCCATATGGGTAAGGTTATTATTCATAACCTGAGTGAGGTGTCCCAGTATGGTGATAAGATGATCAACACCAGTTACATCACTAGATCCACTATAATTATCTTGAGTAGGAGGGAAATCGCTACATGGATTACGTGGGTTTATATGGTTTTTATATTCCTTCCACTAGGCTCCAATTATAAACAATGGAATACACTAGATTAGTTTATGAATCGCAATATATAATTCCAAACTCTTAAAACACCTAACATAAATTAAATAGATTATGGATATAATCCATATTCATAAAAAAAATTATTTGGGAAGGTATATACTCCTAAACCCATCACAATGGTTTTCAATTAAAATTAGAATTATCCTAAGCATATCCTCCAGGAGTTTCGTAACCAAGAGTTCATCAAGGACTATTTTCGTGCACTAGTTCCTGTTCTAGTCTAGCTCAAAGCAGAGTTTTTAGTATTTACCCCTAGGTACCTCTGTGCCAAATCCACCTCTACCGGATCGTATCAAGAAAGTGATGTATTGCTTTGTAAAATCACAAAATCTCTACAATACAAAAATTCTAGGATGTTCTTTTATACTAATCCTCATAGTCTATCTTAGGGTAATGTTATCTAATTAGAGTTCTTCTAAATATAGCTTTCAAAGTTTGTACTATACTTCTTCTAATACCAACTATAATGCCCCAACCCCAGGTACCCAGAGTCGGTGTATTATTACATAACATTGGCATGATACAAGGAATCATGTCCCAAACGACTGATTAGCTTAGTAGCCTTATAAGTACTAGATATATTCCTATGTTTTACATTACATCATTAAATAAAAACACCAACAACATTTTGTCCCCTTTAAACACACTTATATCCTTATCCTATCCGTACAGGTGTACCATTTACTACTTCTTCACCTCCTTGGGAAAATAAAACATTGAAAGGGGTGAGCTCAAATGATCCGTAAGGACACCAATATAGCAGAAAATTTAATAAATAAGTATAATCATTTAAGGCAATGTATAAGACTAAAACAAAATTCTTTAAAACATAAACTTCAGCATAATATGGAAAAGATAAAATCAAATAATTCCATTTACTTTTTCACATGGACATTCTACTAGTTGAATAATAACATGCCATTTTAATATCCGATTTCATAATGATGGAATGCATAATGCTGAACATCATATGTTTGGTGGGTTCCCACGTTGCCCCTTCCATCTTATGGTTTCTCCATAGAACATTTACCAGACAAGTCGTCTATTTTCTCAGCACTTGTTCTCCTGTATCAAGAATCTTGAAGGGCTCTTCACAATAAGACAGATCTGGTTCCAATTCAATTTCCTCATAGGTGAGTAAATGCCTTGGGTCAAGTAGTTATTTTCTCAATAGTGATATGTGGAACACATAGTGAACATTGGAGAGACTTGGCGGCATTGACAAATAGTAATATACATCCCCAATTCTTTCTAAAATTTCTAAAGGTCGGATATACCCGGGACTTAATTTACCTTTATTATCAAATCATATAACTCCCTTCCATGGATATTATTTCTAGTAAACATGATCCCCTACCAAAAATTTAAAATCCTTTCTCCAGTTATCAGCATAGCTCTTTTTCTAACTTTGAGCTGCTTTGATGTGGGTTTGGATAACCTTTACTATTTCCATCGTTTCCTCAACAAGTTCTGGGCCTATATGTTTTCTGTCACCAACATCATCCCAACAGCTTAGTGTGCGACATCTATTTTTATATAACGCTTCATATAGTTCAATATGAATACTTGAATGGAAACTATTGTTATAGGAAAATTCTACCAAAGGTAAATATTGATCCCACATACCATGAAAGTATAGTGAGAAAGATCTCAACATATCTTCTAAGGTTTGAATAGTCCATTTTGATTATCCATTGGTTTGAGGGTGGTAGGCAGTGCTCAAATGAAGTATAGTATCTAGGGATTTCTAAATAATTTTCCAAAATCTTGATGTAAAATAAGGATTGTGTTCAGAAATAGTCGATAAAGGTTCACCATGGAGTCATGAAACTTCTTTAATATATAGTATTTCTAGACGTTCAAGTGGCAAATTTTCTATTATAGCAAGAAAATTTGCTGACATGGTTAGATGATCAACAATGACCCATATTGCATCATTCCTTCTAGGAGTCTTTGGTAGCCCCATGACAAAGTCCGTGGTAATATTATCTCAATTCCACTCAGGTATGGGAAGAGGATGCATGAATCCTTTTGGCGGTTGCCTTCTAGCTTTCACATGTTGACAAACCATACCTCTTGACAAAAAATCAGGAATCTCCCCCTTCATGTTGTCCCACCAAAAATGTTACTCCAAATCTCTATACATATTGGTGCTCCCAGGGGGTATAGAGAAATTGGATCAATGTGCATCATCCAACAATTCCCTTTTCAGATCAGGTATGTTAGGCACACAAATTCTATGGCAAAATTTCAAAATTCCATATTCATATATGATGTCACTCAATCTCTAATCATTCATAGCTTTAATCTTCTTTTAAAACTCATCATCGCCAGTCTAAGAACTATTTATCCTTTCTAGTAAAGATGGTTTTTACACCATTTAAAAATGTATTGATGTTTCACCTTCCGTGGTTATTAACATATAAGTCTTTACTAGATCAATGAGAATATGATCTCTTTCAGATCCCATCTTGTTCAAAAATCCATGATCATTTCTACTCAAATCATTTTCCACCATGTTTTACGTTTCCAGGTGGTAGTGTATAGTGAAATCATAATCCTTGAGTAGTTCAATCCATCGTCTTTGCCTCATGTTGAGTTCATTCTGTGAGAAAATATACTTCAAACTCTTATGATCAATATAAATTACAAAATTTTCACTATAGAGATAGTGTCTCCATATTTTCATAGCAAAGATTACAGATTCTAATTCATGGTCATTAGTAGGATTGTTTTTCTAAAGAATTTTTAGCTATTTTGACGCATCGTTAATAACTCTATCATTCTGTATAAGGACACAACCAAGCCCTTTATTTGAAGAATCACTAAAAATAACAAACCCATCATTCCCTGATGGTAGATTCAATATAAAAGAATTGACTATTCTTCTCTTCAGTTCTTCAAAACATCTTCACACTCCTTTTTCAAAACAAATTTAACCACATTATGTGTGATCTTGGTTAATGGGTTTTCCAATCAGGCAAAATTCTGGACAAAACGTTGATAATAAACTACTAAACCAATAAAACTGTGTACCTCAGTTAGACTCGTTGGTACTGGCCATTATTGGATTGCCTTTTTCTTAGAAGGATCAACATAGATTCCATCCTTATAGATAATATAGCCAAGAAAAGAAATATCCTAAATCTATAATTCACACTTTCTAAACTTCCCATATAATTCTTTTCTTCTAAGAGTTTTTTATGATAATGAACAAGTGATTTTCATGATCTTCGTAGCATTTCGAGTATACCAAAATATCAACAATAAATACCACTAAAAAGTCTTCAAGATATTACTTTAAAACACTATTCATTATATCCATGAAGACAGAGGGTTCATTAGTCAATCCAAAATGAATTACTATAAACTCTTAATGCTTGTACCTGGTATGAAATGCTATTTTTGGAATGTCTTCCTTCTTCACACACAACTGATGATATCTAGATTGAAGGTCAATCTTTAAAAAATATATCTCTAAAAAGTTAGTCGAATAAATCATCAATTTGAGGTAGGGTATACTTGTTATTTATTGTTATAGTATTGATCTCCTTGTAGTCAATACACAACCTCATAGATCCATCTTACTTCTTAACAAAAACGACAGGGGCTCCCCAAGGAGAAACACTAGATTGAATAAATCTCTTGTTACTAAATTACTCTAGTTGTTTCCTTAGTTCCACTAATTCCAAAATGAAAATTCTATAAAGGTTCTACAATATGGGCCTTGAACTAGGAATTAAATCAATGGAAAACTCAATTTCTCATTCTTGAAGATGTTTAGGTAAATCCTCCAAAAACACATCAACATAAAATTTCACAATAGGTATGTTATATATTCGAACATTCTTTTCCTCACCCATATTTATTTCATTCTCTTGTTCCCCATTAATTGTATTTAGTAGAGCTATTGGGGGAGGATCTAGATAAGAATAAGATAGTGACGTTTTTGCTGTAATGATAAGGTACTCTTTATCAGCATTGAGAATTGTAACCTTCTTCTTCTTACAATAAATTTTCTCATCATGGTCTGAAGGCCAATACATTATAAGGATTATATAAAATTCAGTCATGGGTATGATGAAGAGATAAGTGGATAAATAATATTTGTATACCCTAATGGGAACTGATTCACAAAACTTTATTGCGATGATACTTCCCTTATGTGTTTTGACATACAACTCCTTTGTTAATTAAAATCGAATATATCTTATTTTTTTAGAAAATTGGGAAGATATGAAACATTGAGATTATTTTGAATCAAATAATGAACTGGCTAAACTTGAGGAAACCATTAAATTACCTACCACCTCATCTTTCAGAGCTTCAACATCAGTAGTAGTGATCTCATAAGATTTTTCTTTCTCCCTTGGACTTTTCTGATGAAATTTTCCTTGTTTCTTAGGACATATATATGGATAATTCCCCTTTTCTCTACAATTGTAGAATTCAATATTGACAGCCTCTTTCTTCCCCTTGCAATCACGATCTTGGTGTCCTTTTTCATCGCACTTGTAACAGACTCGCATACCCTTCAGGCATGTACAAGGGTGTTTCTACCCACATTTACCGTTTGATGGATATAAAACTTTTCCCTTATTCCTCTTATTTCTATTTCCATAGTGTTATGAATATCTCTTTTTCTCTTTCTTTTCTTTAAAGTTGTAAAAATTAGAGAATTCATTTTCTATCTTGATAGTGCATGAGAAAATATCTTCATATGATGATAAGGATTGTGAGACTAATAGATGATAGAGAAATGGTTTTAACCCATCAAATAATCAATCAATCTTACTCATTGGGTTACGTATATAATATGTTTCATGCCTTGATAACCTTGTAAATTTATCCTCATTTCTTGTGACATTCTCAAGATCCTTTTTCCTCATACTCAGAAATTGCCTTTCCATATCCGCTTGATTGTCACGAAGAAAGTATTTTTATTAGAAAATATCTTTAAACTCCCTCCATCCCATGTTCTATACTTCTTAATCTTCCTTTTTGTTTTATATTAATGACCACTATTGAAATGCATCTCCCGTGAGGAGATTAACTACCATGAAAACATTTTCTCTTTCGTTACTCCTCAACGAATGAAATATTTTTTCTAAGGAATTTATCCATTGCTCAACTACTAATGGATTTTTACTCCCATTTAATGTTAGTGGGTTTTTCCTCATGAAGAGATCAAACATTGATCCTCTGCATTGTGGATCAGGGTGCTCCATATGGATAAGGTTATTATTAATACCATGTGTGAGTTTTCTTAGTATGGTGATAAGCTGATCAGCACCAGTTTCATCACCAGCTCCGCTATAATTATCTTGAGTATGAGGGAAATACCTACATGGATTATGTGCATTCATATGGGTTCCATTACTTATACTAGGTTCTATTTCTAAACAATGGAATATAGTATACTAGTTTATGAACCACAATACATAATTTTGAACATATAAAACCCTTTAAAAAATTGAACAGTTTATGGATATAACCCATAATCATAAAAATGTTTTCTTTGAGAAGGAATATACTCATAAATCCTTCATAATGGTTTGTAAATAAAATGATAATTATCCTAATCATATCTCCTAGGAGTGTCGTAACCAAGAGTGCAGAAAGGCTCATTATCGTGCACCCGTTCCCGTTCGAGTCTAGGTCAAAGTAGTGTTTTCAGGTGTTACCCATAGGTACATCTACGCCAGAGCCTCCTCTACCTAATCATATCCATACAGGGATGTATTTCTTGGAAGACTCACAAAATCTCTACAATAAAAAAATTATAGGATGTTCTTCTATACAAATCCTCCAAGTCTATCTTAGGATAATGTTTTATTATTAAAAGTTTTTCTAAATATAGCTTCCAAGGTTTGTACTAAACTTCCTCAGATACCAACTGTAATGCCTTGACCCCAGTTACCTAGATTTGGGGCATCATTACATCACATTGTCATGATACAAGTAATCATGTCCCTAAAGACCGATTAGTTTAGTAGCCTTTGAAGTTCTAGATATATTCATAAGTTTTACATTACATCATTAAATAAAAACATCAACAAAAATTTATCCCCTTTGAATGAATTTATATCCTTAGCCTATACATGAAGGTCAACCATTAAACACTTCTTCACCGACTGAGAAAAATAAAATATAGAAACGGGTGAGCTGAGATGCTCAGTAAGGATAACAATATAGCAGAAACTTTCATAAATAATAATATACATTTAAGGAAATGTATAAGACTAAAACAAAAGAATTTTAAACCTAAACTTCAACATAATATGGAAAAGATAAAATCAAATAATCCCATTTACTTATTCACATCAACATTCTACTAGTCGAATAATCACATGAAATTTCAATATCAAATTTCATAATGATGGAATGAATAATGCCAGACTTCATATCCACATAGTCAAAGCTTTGCACAAAGAATAAAAATAATTTTTTGTAAAGGCCTTGTTCCAAGCCACTTATATGTCTCATGAGACCTACTGATGCATCTAGGACCTATAGCGGGCTCTACCCATCACTTACTAAGTCCAATGCATTCCTCGTATGAAAAGGATTAAACATAACATAAACATTCATATTAAAACTAGCATATGAAATGTCAATACATTATCCATAAACCATTAAAGGTATAAAAATAACAAATCCATAGTCATATATATCAAAAAACCTTCAATACAATATGGAATATTTTTATCATAGTAAATCAACTTCAAACATGTTTAAAATCCATCAAAAGGATGTTCACATAGATGAAATCAATTTTTTTTTAGAGAAATGTATCTTTCTATTTTGAAATAATTTAAAAGTCATATAATTATAATAGAAAACCATTATTTTGAAAATATTATTATAATATTATATGGGATGCTTCGATGATGTTATAATGGAGAAAAATAGCTGCACTCACTGTATAAGTTAAAAAAACATTCTTATATTAATTTTGTCGAAAAGGTCATAAAGTACCTTGTTTGGAAAATGACATAAGGATTCTATTAAAAAAATTTAAGGTCAAATAAGGTTATAAATTACTTTAACACATTGTCTAGTAAATCATAAAAATGTTTTTACACACATTTTTAAGAAAACATTGACGTGGATGATAAAGATGTCTCAGTCGATACTTACGTAAAAACAACCTTGGATAACAAAGAGATTGGGAAATTAACCCTTAACTAGTACTTTTCCTTGTTAGAGGGTACATTAACCTCCTATATAATAGATAAATTATTTTTATTAAATTATACAATAACCATATAGGTAAATACGATATTATATATGATCTTCTAATATTGCTTTGTTAATAATATTTTAGTAGTTTCATTGTTTTGGGTGTTAACTGATTTGTTTTCCATTATATGATTGGTTATGTAAGCCATGTATGTTATTAATATGATTTATTTGATTAATATAAATAATTATATTATTTTCATAAAATTTATTTTTTAGCATAAAATGAAAATTATTTTTGAATTATTACGACGGTGAATGAATCTCAACACGTTCATGGAGACGGTAATATGAACGTACGCATGAGCGACAATTACATTATATTGATGGTGAAATCATATGTAATTGGATGATATATCATATATACATAATAATTAACAAGTTATATTTATTATTTACATCATTTATACTCATTATTATACCCATCCAAATAATGATGTTTTTGAATAATAAACTACACCACAACGTGGAGACGGTATGTCGTACGTATGCACGTATGGTGACTTTGTCATTCATATGATGGATAGAATAAAGAATATGGTTGTTAAAATTTTAAAATAACATCATAATATATATAAGATACTGGATTTATTAATTTAGAGTGGAAAAAACAAAGAAATACTAAGTGAGAGAAGAAAAGAACTTGAAAGAGGTGATGAAATATTTACCTCTTCTTCAGGTTCTTCCTTTTGATTTGACCAAAAGATATCTTTAGGTTGGATTTTTTGACCAAATTAAGGACACTGGGATGAAGGTAGGATGTTTGGGATGATATTTGGGTTGGTTTGGCCGAGCCAAATGGCTTTAGAGGTGTGAAATTAAGTGAAGGGGAAGTTCCCTTTTATAAGAGAGGTGAGGGTCACTTTAGGAAAATCATGAAATATTATTTTATAATAAACTCATTTTTGATTTATAATGTCCCAAAAATTAATTATTTAGATTCTAAGGTGGGTATGGTTCTAGAAACAATCAACCAAAAGGTTTTACATAGGTTTGGGTCATCATATTTAAATAATCTTTTAGATTTAACTTATAGTGTAATAGTTTGACATTTACAATGTCTCTTTGTATTTTTATATTATGTGGTTAATAAAATTGCTATAACAAGACAAGAAATACCCATGTGGTTCATTATTATTATATATATCCTTATATAAGACCTTTTTGTAAACCTTATATTTTTAAGAATATTTTATCAATTAATAATATAGTATTTGGTTAAAAAACTGAATTATGTCAATTTTGACAATATTTAGTATTTGATTTTTTTGAAAGCCACAAAACATTATCAATTTGAATAAAATTTATTTAAACATCCCTAAAATGTAATATTAACCTATAAAATTAGTGAAATTCATCATAAGTATCAATATAACATTATTTGGATATTTACAATATCAATTGTTTTAATATTTCATTAATATGGTAATTACTTGATCATCATTGTGTCTTAAATAAATTAAGTTATTTAATGTCTAAAAATTATAAATAAAATAAATTTATATATTAAATCTCTTTATATTTATAATCAATATTTATTGTCTAATTTATGTTGTTTGTAACACTATATTAAAAATGGTTTAGTTATTAAATTTTGAATTTAACTCTTTTAACTCTTCTTTAAATAAAATAATAATAAATGACCTAATCTAATCCAAGTGAACCAAAGAGGATCATTTTTTATTACTAAGGTTTTTTTGGTCCAATTACACTTATCCAATAGAATTAGTACATGTGTTAGGGTAATTATAATATCATTTTTATCCTTAATTACCCTATTTACTTTTAACCGTGGTAAATAAAAGTCAAAAATTACTATCCGCCAAATTTTGGATCATATTATTGAACCAAATTTTACTTACTAACATCAACTGTGTCTCTCATATTTTTTAAATTCAACTCACACATGTGATAAAAGTATGTTTTATGCGAATTTGAAAATACTCCTAAGAGGTGGGTAAAATACGGTAAAAAGTTCAATAAAAGTTTAATTTATCTAAACTTATTATAAAATAAATCCTATGAATTAAATTGAACATATATAGTTATTATGTATCTATTTTGACCTAAAATAAATTTAAGTAAAATAAAAAACTATTTAAATAAAAAATTCGGTTTTAACCAATAACACAGTGTTTTTCACTATTCATTAAAAATTGAATGTTTTCCAGAAAATTCCATAAATTCACCCAAATATAATTTCGATATTCCAAATTCAAAAATTAATTCCATTTTTAAAAATAAAATTAATAAAATTTCAAAAAGTGGGTATTACTTTTCATAACGGCTAGTTTGATTAGTCGCGGTGTGTTAGAATCTCCAAGTTGCCTACAATGCAAGCAATTGCATTATTCTAAGTGAAATGTATCATGGAAGCATGGGGAATTACACTAGGATTTTTAGAATTGGATGATTTTATTCTTTCCTATAAATTTTTTTCAATTTTGGATGATTTATTTTTAACAAATTTTCTTCTTAAGTATCGAAAATCTAGTTTTCTTATTTTTTCTTTCCTTTTTACACTGACTAAGGTATCTTGTTTTCATGGTTTTCATATTATTTATGGTATATTGGGATGTTTTCTTGAGTACCTTGAATTATGTAATAATTCTTGTAATGTTTATTTAATTTTTTAACCGATGGATTTGCTTATTTTAAAGCTAAAATGATGTTAATCTTGAGAAACAATATACTCTTTTGGATTATACCATGATGTCATGGACTTCAGATTAAGGTTAATAAAATATGAATGGATTAATATTGGTTAATGGAAAATGAATTTATTAATGAAAACAAAAATTTTATAAGAAAGGAAAAATATTTTAATGAAGTCTTGTTAAATTATATAATTCTTATATGATATCTAGTTATTAGTGGAGGAAGTTGAGTGTTTGAGAGAAAATAGTTGTAGTTGATCATAAGTCTATATTAATGGCCATTTTGTGGTTGTGAGATATACAATATCCTAATTGTTTTATGATTTCATATGCTACCACACCCATGTTGGTAGGGTGACTGACACCTAGTGGACCGTGGGATGATTTTTTTCTCAACATTTATGTTGGAAAGGAATGGATGAATAACAACCCCCTCTGGCCAAACTCTCCTCTCCTAGTAGTATTATGTGTCTGTATTCAATATGTTTATATTTATCAATATATATTTTTGTAGATATATTTCATTTCTTATGGTTATTTTACACACATGTGTCTCCAAATATAGTGTCGTATGGATCGTTATAGGTATGACATATATGGGTCTTGATGGCTTTACATGCATTGCTTTGTATATCGGTTGTGATATCTTGTGGTGTGATACTTTATGTGTGATATAAAAAAATGGGATGTCATTGATCTTGGAAACTACTCAGTTACTATATGGAGATGTGGTATGGAATGCTGAGATGATGTGATGCATGATATTCATGTTCTAATACCTTATTATAGGTTTTTTCAGGGATGATTCATTTAGAGAGAGATGGATCAGGGCATATTGTATTCTGGTATAGTGGAAAACTAGAAAGGAAGTGGTAGTAGTGTTCCTTATTTTGTCGCTATATTATATAATCTCGTTTATACATTACATGGTGATAGACATCCTTGGTGTTTATATAGACATTGTATACCTATTTTGGTGATGATTTAGTTTCACATGTTGTTCACAGGGATTTATCATGATTTCTATATATTTTTCATGATAGGCTGCAAGGAGGTTCCTAATAAGTATACATGTTATTCTCAACCTATTTATGCATAAACTATTTTTATGTTCATAATGAGAAGGTTCGATAACATCATTGATATTACAAACCTGTTTTTGTTTGAGAGATTTTTTTATTCTTGTTTTATGATCAGTTTACCTTTTTCTACTTGTATTTTTATGTCTAGTTGTATTAGTGTTGTATGACATTACATCCATGTATATGCGATTTAATTTATTTTAATTGTGTAACATCCCAGGTAAATAAAGAATATGGAATTTTAAAATTTATTAATATTTTTGATTTAAATATTAATTTTACTTTAATAGGGATTCTATGTTTGATATCATACTCAGCACACAACAATGGATTTCTTTGAAATCTTATGTTGCACACAACGTATAGTTATACTAAAAAATAATAATATAATTTTATTATTATAAATGGTAGTAAACTTCTAGCCATTGTAATGGTAGGTATGAACATAATTAAATAAAATAGGATTATACATGTTTGTTAAATGATTTTATATGTATCAAATTAATTTTATAGGCTTAAACTAAGAAAGAATCCAATTTTAAGCATGAATACTCAAATATTCTTTAAAGAGCCAATTTACTGCCTTTAGATCACGAACCATTTTTATATCAACTTTTTGTAACTTTTATATGTTTTTTTGACAAAATTAAATTCTTCTTTATAATATGGGAATAAAAATTTTATTTGGATGAAATTTTGGTATTTTTCTGATAAAGTTCATTTTTAATGAATACTGAAAAATACTGCATTCTAATTCAAAACTGGATTTTAATATAATTTATTTATATGGATAGATTATATTATTAATTGGTTTTATAGTATAATTAGATTATATTTTAACCAATTAATCCAATTTTGGTCATTTGAAGTAATTTCACTTTGAAATTGGAAATAAACAAGTGTGAGTCTTTTGATAGTTATTTTTTCTTAAAAACACGGTTTTTTTGACAACGAGAATTAATTTTAAATTATTTTCATCCAATTATGTGATTTGAATTTGGAAAAATGGATTCCATATTTGGAATCATGAGGAACAAATTTTTTAAATAGGTAAATTTTAGTTTTAGACATTATGTATATTTACATTAGTAAATATTTTATTTACCATGGTTAAAGAGTAAATCTAGTAAATAAGGGTAAAAAATAATTTTATAATAATTTTAAATTACACATAAACATGTCCTAAACCTATTGGATGAGATATTTATGTCT
This sequence comes from Viscum album, assembly GCA_963277665.1. Classification (NCBI taxonomy): domain Eukaryota; kingdom Viridiplantae; phylum Streptophyta; class Magnoliopsida; order Santalales; family Viscaceae; genus Viscum; species Viscum album. Next base: position 470,363,392 of record OY728156.1, on the reverse strand, counting down.
AATTTAATCCTTGGGTTGATTTTGGAACTCCATGGAGCCACTTGGGAGTGATAATGACACTTTATATTAATTAATTTAAAGTAATGACAAAAATGACATAAACATATATCTTTTAATAAATCATTTTTTATATGGAGTTATATAAGTTATCACTTAGAATATAAATATTCATTTCAAACATAAAATATTTCATACATCATGGTATTTTATTTATAATTTTTAGACATCAAATAAATAAAATTATTGATGACATAATGATGATGTAGTTATTACCTTATTAATGAATGATTTAAATAAATGATATTATAAAATTTAAAAAAATATCCAAAAAATGTCCAATTTTTATTAGATGATTTTATTTATACTTATATGCACTTTATATTCTAATTAATGAATTTTTGGACCTTTTGAAACCAATAATAATTTTATAATAAAATAATGCTTTCAAACTTTCCTAAAGAACCCCTCCACCCTCTTATAAAAGAAACCACCTCTAACCCATTAGTCACACCTCTCATTCCGCTTGGATCATAAAACATCTACTCAAATAATCTCCCAACATTCCTCTCTTCATCCTATAAGCCTTCCCTTAGGATTAAGGTAATTCATAAAAGCCTTTTGATTCAAACCAATGGGAGTTAGCTGATCTAAAGGTAAGGTCTTCTCTCAAGTTATTTTCTTTTATTTTCCTTGTCCAACCCACTAAACTCTATATATTCCATTATTTTATAACAACACTAGTATACTCAATATACTAGGATTTTTTTAGTAGTATTATAACTACACTTCCACACGCATCCATCTAATGGATACGAACATACTATTTCTGTGGACGGTGACCTATTGCCTCACGAAATGATGATTGTTCAATTATCTCTTATCACCTTTCATGGTGGCCATTATGATGGAATTTTATTTATATTATATATATTTTATATTTATATTTCCTCTACTCTTCTGTATTTTTTTATTTATATCATACTTTAATGGTTTCTATAATGGGTAAATATGATAATTTCATTTGGGGAAGTGCGGACTATCGCCCCCTCAAAGTGATATGACACATTTATGCCATATGTGGGATGTATAAAGGGTGGAGTTAATAAAATTATATATGATATTATACTTGAATTATAAAATAACTACTTATCATTATGTTTTCATTCCATTAAATAAGAAATTTAAATGAAAATAGCGTTCATGCGTACGTATGGCTTACCGTCTCCATTAACGGTGCATTTCATTTCTTATCTCCAAATGTTATGTACTATTATAAACACATATATATAATGAATATATATTATATATATGATATCTAAATCATGAATATAATTCTATAGAAAATGTAATTTTGACCACATGGACAATTTTTAATTATAATAAGTTCAATTTTTACCCAAGTACCAGATATTGACAAAACGACCGTTATTAAATCAAATGATTATGTAATGTTTATAACATGGTAATAAGTGATATAAAAGGAGTAATAAACATCAAAAGGGTTATAAATCAAGTATAAATTAACTTTATTTTATCATTTAGGAGATTAAAGAAAGAACGAGTCTGGTTGTACATGAGGTAAGGGACTTCGTCTCAATCTTCTTTCATTGTGGCATATTTTGATTTATACAAGACATTATTTTATACGATTTATAAACCTATTTAAATTTTCATTTCATTCAAAGGGAATCTTTTTCAACATATTTTTTTCTAAATGACAAAGGGAATGTTTCATTTTAACATATGCGGTGACAATGACTTTTCTGTTGCTACGAGCATTATTTGATAATTGGCTTCCTCTAAAAGACGTAGTATTTTTAAAAGGAAAATAAATAACATATACTCTTTTTACGTATTTTGGTATTCAAAATGTTTTTTGAAAATGAACTGATTATTTCAATATCATGAAATTATATATTGTAATTGAAATATTGAAATTTTATCTTTACTTTATGTTTGTTTTATGTGTTATGAATATGTTATGGTTCTTGGAAATTGTTTACGTATATGGGTGGCTCTATTGTAAACCTAGGGTGGGTGAGCTCAATATACCTATCCAATGCGTTGGGTAATGTGATAGAGTTAAAAGTTAATGATTCTCCTAAGAGATTTTGGTAATATACTAGGATGGTTATTTTAAAGGTAACTCCCTATGTAGTTGTGAAAGCTACAATGTAAGTATGTTATGGATGCCACAAGTTACAATTAATATTTTTGTGTTCTATGAGTTATTCATAAATCTTATGATTTCATGAGGTATGTTAAAAAGATTATGTTTTTTGGGAATAATTTTTTATTTCATTATTTTATAACCCTTACTAATCTTTTTATGCTCATACCACATTTCAAAATGTTCTTCACGGTACCTAAAGATGACTAGTGTCAAGGATGGGATAATGGAAAAGTCATTCTGTCTAAAACACGGAACTAGACATGACTCTTTTTTTCAAGAGTTTTTATTTTTTGAAAAAAATGGAAACTGAGTCGAAGGGTCTACTTTGTAATTTTTGAGACGTAATGTAATAGTTATGGCCTAATTCTCTAAAATTATAAACCTGAAAAAATCCTAAATGTAAAGTTGGTATCATAGGTTAGTTTAGACAACATTAGGAGTTAGAATATTGTTAAATTGATGTCCAAAAATTTATTTATGGTAATATTAACATGATATATCCTTTACAGATTACCATGTTGCTTAGCATAAGATATTTTTGGGTTCCAAATGGTTTTCCATGTTGGAAATATGGAATCTATGATGGGATGACATGATGAGGAAGACAACATTCCAAATCACCAACTTGAGATATTCGGAATCAAAACTGAACAGTTTGTTATAGTGATGACATTGTTGAATTAGTTTATAAATTAAATATAATTAAATGGATTTAATATTTTATATAAAACTGATTTTATTATATAATAATTTAACATTAATTTATATATATATAACTATTATTACTATGATTAATGTTAATGACCATGATAATGGTAAATATGATATTTTTAATGAATTGTACTAATAAAATTTCTTAATTCTTATCTAAAAAACTAAATTAATCAATTATAAAAAATTATTTAAATATAATTTTTTATCCTATATATAAATATTTTAAATCTCACTCATTTAATAATGAATAATAAATATGATTAGAAACACTTAATTATGAAAACATCCTTTTTAGAAAAAATAATTTTTATCTCTATATTAAATTTTTTAATTTAAAAATAAAATTTGTTTTTATTAAAATCATAGTTTTCTAAAATATTTTACCATATATTTTTAAATAAAATATCAATTACATTGTTAAAAACTATTTATCAATGTTAAAATAAAAATGAAAAAATTTAAAAACCTATGGTAAAAAATATGAAACATGTTTAAAACATGTTTTTAATTTTTTGGTTGTGGAATTATTAACCAATATCATTCATAACTATATTATTAAAAACTTTTGAGGTCATTAACCCTTAAATAGAGTAATGATAACATGTAACGGTAATGGGAATCCCCAAAATTGAACTTTTCATCACTTATAATAGGGGAAAAATTTCACCCATTCAATATGACTCTTCCAATTCTAAATTCCCATGAAAATATACAAAAACTAACAATCATATAAGTCCTCTTCTCATTATTAATTCCCTAAACTATAAATTCTACAATAATTCCTTTATATCCAAATATATCATTAAGAGAATATCGAGTCTCCATTTAAGTTAGGTGTATGTGTAAAATGAATACAGAACATGGTTGTGAAAATGATAATGTCATGTGATATTTCTAGAAATGGTTCTATAAAAGATCCATTGTGGATAAATTTAAATAAGTGTAGTAAAATTTCATTCTTAAGTATATAGTCTTCTATACACTAAAGCTTTTTCTCCTCAGTAAGACTTGGAATCAATGTAATATTTACATAGGTTTAGAATGTGTCTCTATACATGACAAGTTATCATCCTTTATATTTATGACTAATATAACTAGGTTCTCTCCTTCCTTGTATCTTTTTTTGACACACATATCTTATGATTATTTTCATTTAAAAGTTTATGTTGATAATCATGTTGGTGATAAGTATATTCTAATTCTTTGACTAGTTACTATAAAAATTATTATTTACAAAAGATAAAAATTTCACGTACTATGGTAAAAAGGGATGAAGCTTATGGAATGATTTTTTTGTTGAAAATAATAAAAAAACAAGAAAAAAATAGTAAAAAGAAAAAAATTATTGATGTAGTAATGATGGAAATTTAATATTGACATGGAGGAAATAATGGTCAACTATAAAAGTGAGAGATTTTTAATAGTTCATTGACTTTAGTGAACAAGATAATATATAATTGATAAAAAATAACACTTATATTGCAACTAAATCAATCATAATGGATCTAAATCTTTGTTCATTTGATTGAAATACCTAACTATCAGTAAGAAACTACTCCTCTAATTATCTCTCATGGGAAATAATATTCCTAACAGAACCATCAAATAAGATTCTTCCTCATGGAAAATAATATGCTAAAAACATTTCAATAAATTAATTTAGTTATATTATACATGTAAAATGAACTCTTGTTTTTTCCTTTTGATACATGGTATAGAGTGAAAGTATTCTCATGTAGAAGAGAAATTGAGATCTTTGGATGAAAAGACTGCATGCCACATTGGTTAAAACTGAATCATGGATAGAAAAATGATAATATACCCATCCAAACCAATCTAACTAAATTAATTATGTATATATGATTGATATAATATAAATAATAAAATTCATTAGAAACATCTTGACATAGTTATAAAGAGAGTAAAGGAAAAAATATGGGAGGTTCACAGTTAATATTATCTTCTTTCTCCACCTCAATCACCTATATATTCCAACATTAAGTGTACTTTATCCTCTAGTACATCTCAAATCATCATTTCATTAAGGATGGATAATTATTTTGGGATATAATTATTGAGAACGGGAGGCCCAAAAAGCTTAGGTGATGGATGTAGATTCCTCTCTCAAATTGTGTACCAATTCTTCCTTACAGTAAGAAATGACATCAACATTAGTCCATAACTCAAAAACCTCAACATGGATATCATGTCACAATATATATTCTTCCTTAAATGAATCAATCAATTACCCCTCAATAATTTCTACTCCTCAAATTTGGTAATTTTTATCCAGTATGTAACAGTACATGCTTGAACTTTCTCACCCAAATAATTCTCTCGGGCACTCAATTTTTCTCTAGAAACATCTAGTATCTTCACTTATGGGTTTGAGAATGACCTATATATTTGAAATTTATTTTTCAAATATAATTTATATATTCACACAATTTTAATTACTTCTAGCCTTTATATAAATTTTTACTACACTTCCTTGGAGCCTCATGTTCATGTTTTATCCTCACATGAGTGCTCAGCTACCTTGATGTACCACTTCAAATACTTTTGTTAACCTCTCTTAACCTCAGTGATACCCTTACATGTGTTGGGTAGTGATTGTGTTATCCTTCACAAGAGTTTGAGCTCTAATCATTCTTGAAAATAAATGAACTCCTCGATTTATTCATCTTAGACTAGGTTTATTCAATCAATATATGACATGATTAGTTCATCCCCATTTTTATGTTTCATGCTTCAAAATGAGATTTATTTTCATCATCAATGATTAGCATCAGTAATAATGTTTCCTTCATCTTAAACACCTCCCAAAAACACAACATTAAATGTATCAGTTTCATATGAATCTCAAAAAACAACACAATTAGTTTTTATAGGAATATATTTTGGTTATAAAATCATTGAATAATTTTATGGATCCCCTAGTGTGAACAAATCTCTGATTAGTTAGTCATAACTATATAAGACATAGTTTCCATGTCATTTTCAACAGCTTCACCCTGAAAATAAGAATCATCTAGAAAACACAATATCTTATATTCTTTACCTTCAATTAGAAGTAGCCTCCATCATTATCATCTATACCAGTCCTCTTTGTCAGATTTCGTTGTCTCAATATAAACCTAAGTTTTAGCTTCCATTAAATATCAATAGTTATTTTAAATTCTTCCATTACATTTTTTCAATTTTTAATAGGGCCCCCATCTAATACCAATTAATCATCTTCATCTAACAAAATTTTTGACATGTAATCCAATAGTTTCTTCATACTTTGGGGTTGTATATACTAAATTTTCATTCTTGGGCATAAATTTACTTTACAACATACACCAGTGTGTCATCAAAAGTATTTTTTTTCTTCATCAATGTTATTCTGTTTCCATTTATATATCTGAGTATGATTCAATATTCAGTCATAATCATGCTTCCTTATAACTCATTTTGTATTTTATCATCTACTATGATATTTTTTTAGTATTTAATTACCTGGGACCTTAATTAATTTAATAATCATTTCATGTAATTCAATAAAAGAAATTACCATGTTGAAACTTAGTTTCAACAAGCCTTGAATTCATGGTTTACCACCTAATATTTATTCATGGTCAATTAACTAATATTATCTTAATGGTATGTTTGGATGTCGTCTTGTACTCACCTAACTTGGTAGGTTGGCTAGGAATAATTGGTTTCTCATTAGGTAGTCATTACCTCATGGAATTCTGGATTATTATTAGTGTCGTCTTTTCACCAATCATTTAGTAAACCATACAATTTTGATAATTTCACCCAATGGCCAATATAAATAGAATACAGTTATTTTTCTATGTTTAATAATTTGGTCACATATTTGGTTATCCATGGTTGGTTAAAGGAAGTTACTTTAGGGAAAAAACAATATAAACACACAAAAATCATTTAGTTAAAATAATTAACTGAACCAAAAATAAGCATCATCCAAAAATGAATTAAACTATTCAATTCCATATATCAAGATAGAATTAAAAATAAATTATTATTACAAAAAAATCATTCAAATTGAATCATAGAATTTGAAATAATTATTTTCCAAACCCAAAATCCACAGAATCACATCAAAAATATTATTTGAATAAAAATTCAATAAAAAAATAAAAAATAAATTTTATTAAAAATAAAAAAATTAAATAAAAAATTAAAATTATTTTTTCCCCAAACCACCTAAATTCATTAAAATATTCAATGAATTTATACTTCAATGACTGATCATCCAACAATAAAAAATTATCAATTATTATCCAATTTTAAATACAAACAATCAATAAATTACACAAAATGATGCGTAAGTTATAAACGAAAAGGGCTATATTAAGGGGTAGTGTCATGAAAGTGTTCTATAGAAGGGATATATAAGGTTATTATGTAAATAGTTTTCTTGGGATAATTTTTTATAGGATTTTTTGGGGAATCAAACTGAAATGAAGACAATAAATAAATAATTTATTCCTTTGATAGAAAATTAAAAAACTTATACTAGAATAATTGAAACTCCTATTTTTGGAATGAGAATATAAAGTTTAATGGAAAATAAATTAGTTTAATAAAATAATTGACTTGTGGAAATTTTTTTATGAGAAATATTTTTCTGTAACATCGCCAATGTCAAAAAAAACTAACACTTCATTGATTTAGCCGAAAGATAATTCTATAATTCACATGAAATAAATTTATATTTTAAAATTGTATATAATTTTTAAATTATCCTTAGATGAAAAATAACCCATTTTTAAGTAATAAATTAGTAAAAGTTAGAGAAACTTAAGATATGACCACCCAAACATTTATCCCATGTCATTACATTAATAATTTGTCTTGGGAGATGTTTTTAGTCGTAGGATATTTTATATGTATGTGTATTGTAGTCACATAGATAGTGAAAAGAAATTAACATGGTAGGTTAATATCTAATCAGGGGAAATTTTCAATAGGAATTAATGAGTTTGGGAAGTATTTAACTAAACAGTATAAGGTGAATATAGTTTATTATATTATTATATATTATCCCAATTTGAACTAGTGGATATGAGCTGAAGTTCCACGTTTACTAATGGGTACCTGCCCATATGTAAGAGCCTTCTAACTATTAGTGAGGATCAAATTTTTAAAATGGAGATATTATACCCTTACTATCATGCCATAGAGAAAAATATCAGAGTAATCAGGTGGATGATAAATTATAAATAGAGTATACATGTCATATATATAATCAACAAGCTTCCAAAGTTTCAATCCAAACAAAAGTATAAATTTTGGTAGACAAATAGATAAATAAAATTTTAATAATCATTGGGGACTATACCATTCCTACCACCAATTCAATTATTCAGGGATCAAACATCTACCACCACCCTCATTCCCTTTCTCAAATACATATACATGAAATCTTTATGTGCATCAAGATTCTCAAGAAGGGTATGATTATAAAACACATTTGGACACCACCAATGATACCTTGATCTGATTTATTATATTGAAAAGTGTATTACATGATAATAAATAATTGATATATTTATTAATCATCTGTATTGATCATTATTTAACAAAAATATCTTCTAAGAAACCGTTTATATGTACATTAGGTCCTTGTTAGAAATTATTGTAATGGTAAATGATATATCACAAATAAACGTACTTACTTTATAACTTATTAATATCTATATAGGCCCTATTCCTCTAAGTCATACCACACTATTCTATCATAACTTATTTTTATATCTTAAGTCAAAGGATGTATATCATCATGCCTCACTACTTCCATACGGTTCTAATCACATATGATCATCACACCCCAAGGTCATCCCACACTATTCCATCAAACCATTTCTTCTATCTTGGTCTTACAATCATATCACATGTAGTGCCTAAATATAATACTCTTATATGAAAACCTAGCCACAATGAGTCTCCCAATTACATTTTTACCATGTATATGACAAAACTAACTTTACATATTTCAAAATGTAATACAAGGTAACATTTATGTGGACCAAATCCTTATCCAATCAATAATTTTATTTTGGAAGAAGAATTAATTTTGTTACATTTTTTAATAACTTTTAATGCTTATATTTTTATATAATTATGTCATACCTTGTTTATAATAAACCGACATATAATACTATAGAAATTTTCTCATAGTTTCCATTTTCCCCCACAATATAATTTTTTTAATGAAAAATCTATTCATTCCTGAAAAATATTTAAAAATTTCATCATTATTTGTTCTTTATTATTAATACAATTTATACCCTATTAATAAAATTAAAAAATATTAGATAATCATAATAAAATCAATAAGGAACACAAAAAATGAATAAATCAACTTGTAAATGCATTTTAAAACCATGAGATAAATAAAGTATGTTGTTCTTTAACCTAATAAATATGGACCTCAAATAATCATTGACTTACACATGAAATTAGTTTTACTACCTAATTTTTTTAATAAAATAATTTATAATAAAAAATTAAAAAAATTAATCATGAGGGTTTATTAGAAAACATGAAAAAAGCTGAAAAAATCCCTAAAAATGTACATTTTTACTATAAAATAGAATTATATTTCTTCAAAGAAAATATAATTAATTTTAATTTTGAAATAAAATAATTTTCATGAAAATCATTAGAAATAATAAGATATTTAATTCAGGTCCTTTTGTACATCATCTTTATATAGTAATAAAAAGAACCCTTAAATGAACCCTTATAATTGGAATAATCATTACGGTTAATATCCAATACAATTATCTAGAGAACAAAATCATTTTATTATGAAATGGAAATCTATATTAGGATCACCCATTCATAAAAAATTCTGAGTACAATTTAATGAATAAAATATTTGAATCACTAACCTTTTCATCATTAATCCCTTAAAAAACTCTTTTATACCCATATGTAAAACAATTTTTGATATATAAATACACTTTTATTTTAAAAATACAATTTCAAAAATAAAAAACCTTTAATGGAGGGTAAGAGGGTTTCTCATTTAATAAAAATAGAATCTTATACAGGAATTCAACTATAAAATAATGGTTTCAGTGGATGGAAAACTCATTGATGTAGTAAATGCTAAAATAGTACATTAATTTTTTTCATTTTTAAATAAGTTCAATATGTTTTGTAATAATATACATAATAAAATTTGTTCAAATTTTTTAAAAGAAAATAAAAAATTTAAAAAACAATGTACATTATATTTTATTTATGTCCATATAAATTCTTCCATGAAATAATTTTTAGAATATTTACATGGAATAAAATGATATTGAAAATTAGATCATTAAAAACATTTGAATTGTGTTTTTAATGTAAAATGTATCTTACCTGGAGTATGGATCATCATTTACATTATTCATATTTCTATATAATAAAATTTGGTCAATTATTTAATTTCTTCAGAACATTTTCATTCTTTTTATTCTTTTTTTTTGTTTTTTACCATGTTATATTTAATTTCTTAATTAATTAATCTCATGTTGGATTTTTTGATAACAATCAGCTTATATATCCAAAATGACTTTTGTATGATGAATAAGGTAAAAAATGTCATTATTACATAATATATAGCATAGTAATCATGAAATAATTATAATTTTTTTAAAAATTAATTATACTTTTAGAACCAACTTTGAGATATGGTTATGATTAATTAACTTTGTTACAATCATGGAGACGGTTGGTCATATGCCTGCATGAGTAATGTTTTCATTTTTCAACAAACATGATGGAAAGATAGTAAGTATTATTTTAGCTTTAATGAATTATAATTATATTATAAATATATTATTATTTCATTAAATACACTTATATATAGTATCTATGAGATATTTTTTTGAAAAACTAATCACATTTGTTCATGCAAGTGTTAACTGACACGTACGCAGAAACGACGTTTTTATTTTTCAATAGATAGAAAGGTACGAAAATAGTTTAAATAATATATTTAAATTATATTAATAACTTCATGAAAATTATATATATATATATATAAATTAATTCCACCATTATTTATATACAAGGTATATTGTGATGGAAAACTAATTACATCGGTTCTAAAGGAATTATTTAGCCATGCACACAAATTATAGATTCTATTCCCATTTTATGGAAGAAGGAGATAGGTAGTTAAATTTATATAAAGACATATCATTAAATTGAATATGACTTAGTTATAATTTCATTATTTTTAATATGATTTTAATGAGGTAAAATAAGAAATAAAATGAAAAAATTTAGTAAAAAACTACACTACTTTTTCGAACAACCTCTTTTTCATTACACTTTAATACATATAAGTATGGTATTCATCCAAAAATAATACCACTATAAAATTAGGAGGTATTTTATAATGTTATGTGGGTAGGTATTTAATGATATAGACTGATAAAATGGTGTGAGGTAGATAGGAGATATGTATCCCTTTTAAAGTGATGGGAGGGGTATTCTTATTATTTCATAAAGTACTAAATTAATAAAAATTACTTTTCCTGTTCAAGTGGGTAAAATTAATATAATTAGAAAATTTTAATTATGGGTATAATTAATATAATCCAATAAAATTTGGACATGTTTAGATTATTTTTTTACCCTAATCTCTTTGTTTTAACCCTTTTTATCTCTTTTGACAATTACAATGATATCAATATTTTTACTCTTTTGGGGTCAAGAAAGTCACAATAAAATGAATAATGAATAATAAATTGACCATTATTGTTATTTTAAAAAATATCACATTAAAATATCACAATATAGTTACTTATTAATTTTAAATCATTTAATAAAATATTTATTACTATGAAAGGTCATTAATGACATTTTTTAAAAAACATGAAATATTATAATAAAATATGGGTCTAACTCTTGTAAAATTGTTCAAAAATAAAATTTATTGAAATATAATTCAGATATGATCTTAAAATATAAATCAAAGAATGTTTATATAGGTTTACCTATAATTTTAAACATTATCGTTTTGGTTTGACCCCTTAGTTATCCGATTTAACAGTAATCATGGTATTGACTTCTCAATATTAAAGGGTAAAAATATTACTTATATGGGGTAAATTCAATTATAATTGGAAAATTGATGAATTTTATTTCATTTATAATATTAATATTCTTCTTGAAATAATTTTATGATATTTAGATAATTTAATAAAATATTTTTTTATATAAAATGTAATTAATTCCTTTTTTTTAAACTATTCATTTAATTTGACTTTAGAGACATCATTAAAATAATTAATTTAGAATTTAAAACTTCAAAAAAAATTATAATATGTTATATTTATCAATAAAATTAATAAGAATAAATAAATCACTGAGAAAATATTAATTTTAGAGTTTTAAACATCATTTACTTGGTTTTTCTACTACTTGCACAACCATTATGTCAGTGTTGCTTAAGCATTTAAGGTAGTTATTTCATCACTAAAGAGTAAAAAAATATTATAATAAAATAAATTTATTAATTAACGTATAAATTCATTATATAATAATATTTACTAGTATATATTTCATAAAAACTTCTTTAATGTGTTCTTTTGACTTTTATACCCTTACACAAGCATTGCACGAGAATTTGGATTTTTCACCTATTATATAAATAAAAATTAATAATATGTCCATAAAAATAGTAAATAATAATTCATATTTTTTAAGATAGTTGACAAATTATTTCCTCCTTCTCAAATTCTATCGTTAGGACACCAAATTTAACTTTCTCAGGGTCGTCCAAGCACTGCATTGGCAAAAAATTGATGTTCATATTTATGATAATATAAATAATATTTGATATGTTTTGAATTAATATGATTTTATATATTTATTATATTAAAATAAATTACCTTTTACATAATATTAATATATTTTTATATCATCTTTATGTCTTGGAGATATCATAAAAGATATCATATTTCATAAAAACTATATTTTTTACTATTCAAAAAAAATTAGCTTCTTCAAACAAATATAAAAACATTATCATGAGATAACCATTTATTTATAAAACTATGATTTAATTCTATTTCATAAAATTAAAATCTAAAAAATTATACTAATTTATTTTAATATAAATGCTTAAAACACAAAAAAAAAGTGTTTTATGAGAAAAATGAACTCATACCAAAAACATGTATATAGTTGATTCCAATGTAATTAATGATATTATTTATAAATAAATATAATTTATCTTAATTGGATATCAAATTCCAATCAAAATTTTACTTTTTAATAGAAAATAAAATACAGTTTTACAAAAAATAGTATTTTTTACTATTCACCTGAAAATCAATCGTTCCAGAAAAATCCCAAAATTTCACTCTAAGATAATTTTGTTATGATGATTAAAAAAATATAACCTTTTTATCAAATAAAATTTCTCTTAGTGGAAAAAATAAATTATAATATTTTCTCCCAACAACAAATAAAAACAATTTTTGAAAAAATATATTTTTAAAATAATAAAAACACATTTATAAAAATTAGGTACATATTTCATAAGAATTAATAAATTTATTTTTACTGAGTATAAAATTTATATATATTTAATAATTAATATTATCCTATTAATATCCTCGAATTTAATGTCTCGGTTACAACTATAACATTTAAATAATATTATATTCATGCTCATTTAAGTTCATTATTGTGTGTTATATATACTATTGAACATAGAGTTATTTTAAAATATCAAGATATTAAATCCATCCAATAAATTTCATCATAATAATTTTAACTTGATATTGGATGTGATGTGTATGGAATCCTATACCCGTCTTCCACATAACCCATGCCCCAAGCCCGGTTTCCCCCATGACCCATGGCGTGTCTCCCCATATTCTAGGGGATGTTGAATAGCAGCGGGGGTGAGAAGGTAAAACAGCGAGGAGACTTTACCCCCATGTCAGTGTAACATCCAAGGTAAACAAAGAATAATACATATTCATATTTATTAATATTTTAACTTTAAAGGGGTTGCTATGTTCGAAAGCGTACCTGATACGCAACGATGAGTTCCTTTGAAAACTTACGTTGCACACTAGTAATATAATAATATTATTTTAAATGGTAGTTAACATGTAGCCGTTGTACTGGAGAGAATGGATAGAAATAACTAAAGTATGATTCTATATGTTTTAAAATGTTTTTATATTTACCCAATAAAAGATAAAGGCTTAAAATACGGAAAGAATTCAATTTTAGGCATTTATACCCTAATTTTCACTAAGGGTTCACTTATCACCTTTTTGGTATCATTCCGAAAAAGTTCATTTTTTTAATTAATATTGTAAATGTTGTATTTTATTTCAAAACCTCTTTTTGATATAATTTATTTATATGATTATATTATTATTTGAATTGGTTTTAAAGTGAAATTAGAAAATATTTTCACCATTAAATCCAATAGTGGTCGTTGTAATTAATTTCATTTCGAATTCAGACTTAAACTAGTGTCAATCTTTTGATACTTATTGTTTCACAAAAACAGGCTATTTGTCATGACAATGAGAATTAATTATTAAATTAATTAATTTGACTTATATGTTTTGAATTTTGTAAAATGGACTTAATTTTTCAATTCGGAATATCAAATATAGCTTAGGGTGAATTTTTGGAATTTTTCTGAAAAACTTCAATTTTTGATGAATAGTGAAATCACTAAGTGGTACTTATAAAAACTGATTTTCCATTTAAATGAAATTTTTCCACCTTTGGGTATTGAATTTCAAAAATCTGACATACATGGTTGTCACTAAGAAGTAAAATTTGGTTCAATGAGATTAAATTTTTTTTTGATGAATAGTAACTTCTTAAGTTTTTAATCGCGATTAGGGGTAATTAGTGTAGTTTAAGGAAAAAATAAGGTTTTAATAATATAAGATGACCTAGACACATGTCCTACCCTCATTGTATGTGTCATGGCAGACCAAGACAAGCCATGGGTCAACTTGGGGACCTCATGGAGCCACTTTGGGGGGAAAATGACATAAATACCTTTTATTTAATGTTAATGTAAAAAATGGCACAAACATGATATGTTTTACTAAAACATTTTTTTAATGGGGTTATACAAGTCAGATTTTTTTATTATAAATAGTCATTGGAAAGATAATAAGATTTCCTACATCATAGTAATTTTGTTATATAATTTTTAGACATTAAATAAATTAAATTATTTATGACATAATAATGATGCAGCGATGACATCATTATTTGACGATTTAAATAAAATGGAAAGATAATGTAAAATCTAAAAACTACACATGTCCAAAACTTATTGGTTTGGTATATTTCGAACCCTTATCACCGTATCCACGAATTATATCAATTTGGGACCTTTTAAAACCGAAACACATTTTCAAATAAAGTAATATTTCATTACTTTCCAAAAGTGCCCCTCCCCTCCTCTTATAAAAGGCTCCCAACTCTACGTCATTTCACACACTCCTCAAGCCTTTGGCTCGGCCAAAACCTACCCATTTACTCTCTCCACATACCTCTCCTCATCCTAGAGGGTTCCCATTGGACATAATCCTTTCAAAGGAAGCCTTTAGGCTCAAATTAAAAGGAGTTACACTTTTAAAGGTAATTCATTCTCTCATGTTCATTTCTTTAATTTTGCTTCTACAACCCCCTAAACTATTTTTATTTACTTCTTTTGAAACGACACCAGTATCTCCAATATACTAGGATGTTGTTATAAGATTTATTCGAACTACACTCTCACACAAGTACATCAAATGGTTAAAGAACATATGGTTTCCGTGGATGTCGGAATTCTGCCTCCCGAAACGATGATTGTTCAATACTTATCTAACACCTTCAAATGTGGCCATTAAGATGTCACTATATTTATATATGATATATATTATGATTATGTTTTCTTTAATCTTCTGTATTTTTCATTTTGGGCATACCTTTATGGTGTCCATTATGGGTAAACACAATATCTTCATTTATGGAAGTGCGGACTACCGCCCCCTCAAAGTGATACGATTCGTTAATGCCATATGTGGGACGTGTAAAGGATGGATTTAAAGTTATTATATATTATGTTATACTGGAATTATAATATACCTCTATATCATTATTATTTCATTCCATTAAAGTATGATATAGAAATGAAAGTAGCGTTCATGCGTACGTACGGCTTACCGTCTCCATGAACGGTGCATTTCATTTCTTATCCCCAAATGTAATGTAATATTAAAAGTACATGTATATAATGGATATATATAATGAATGATATATCTAAATGATGAATATAATTATGGAATTTAATTATACATACCTATCATTTAGTTTTAATTCCATTAATATGAAAAAGAAATGAAAGTAGCGTTCATGCGTACGTACGGCTTACCGTCTCCATGAACGGTGCATTTCATTTCTTACCTCTAAATGATTATGTAATATTATAAATACATGTATATGCTGGATATATATAATATATATGATATCCAAATCAGGAATGTCATTCTGGATATAAAGAACCTTTGACCACATGAACAACATGTAATTGTAAGAAGTCCACTTTCGACATAAGAACCAAATATCGACAAAACAAACATTATTAACATAAATGGTTACATAATGTTTATAACATGGAAATAAGTGATATAAAAGGAATAATGAACTTTAAAAAGGTTCTTAATCAAGTATAAATTAACTCAAGTTTATTATTTAGGACGTTAAAGAACGATCGAGTCAAGTCGGACCCAAGGAAAGGGACTTCGTCTCAATCTCCTTTCATTGAGGCATATTTCGTTTTATACACAACATTCTTTTATACGGTGTATAAAACCCTTTGAATTTTACTTTTATACCAAAGGAATCTTTTTCTATGAATCGTTTTACTAAACGATAAGATGGAATTTTTTTTAACGTACTCAGTGACAATGACCTTTTCCGCCACCACGAGTATTATTTGGTCATTGGCTTCCTCAACAAGCTGTAATGTTTTTAAAATAAAATAAATACCATAACTCTTTTATGTATTTTGGTATTGAAAATGTTTTTTATAAAGTATTCTATTATGATATATTGTGATTGAAATGTGGAAATTTTATCATTCATTTATATTGGTTTTATGTTTTATGATTTTATACTGGTACTTGGACATTTGACGGGTGGTTACATGATAAACCATATGACGGGTGGTGCCATGAATACCAGGACAGGTGGTTACGTTATAACCTCCAATGCATTTGGTATGGAAGTCGGCTGTATGGCTATTCCATTAAGTATGTATGGAAATTGGCTGTATGGATATTCCATTAAGTGATATGTGTGGAAGTCGACCATATGGTTATTCGACTTAAGTATGTTTATGTCCCAAGTTACCTTTATATATGCTATGTGTTCTTTATATGGGTTTTATAGTAATACATTGATTACAAAAAGGTATGTAATGAAACTTTATTCAGTGAAGAGTTTTTACTAATTCATGATGGTGAAGTTGTTACTTTGTTAGAGTATACATGGTTTACTTGATGTTTGAAAAAGTAACAGTTTTCATTCTTTGTGTATCCCTTACTGAGCTTTTTATGCTCACCCCAAGTTTTTTTCGGAATGTCTTCCACAGGACTTAAAGTGGAATAAGGTCAATGATGGGATCAAGGGAATGTCATGCTATATAAGACATGGAACTAGACATGTTTCTTTTTAAGAGTTTTTTTTCATTATGGAAACTTAGTAGAAGTGTCTACTTTGTAATATTTTGAGATGTAATAGTTATGTTCTAATTCACTATAACTCTAAACCTGATAAGATACTCAATGTGAATTATTCATTTAATTAAATATTAATTAAGGTTTAAGGCTGGGGCCTTATAGTTGGTATCAGAGGTCGGTTTAGACAACTTTAGGAGTTAGAAATGTGTTAAATTATAATATGATTGAAATGATATAGCATTTACAGATTACCATGTTGCTTCGCCTAAGATATTTCTGTATTCAGAATGGTTTTCCGCAGAGGAAACAAAGCAGCTATGTTGGGACGACATCAGGAGGAAGACAACCTTCCTAATCAGCAACCTGAGATGGTCGGAATCGGAACTGAACAGTTTGTTGCAGTGATGGTACAGTTGACTTAGGTTATAAATGGTGGTGGTATCCATGCACGAGATCAGCCAGATCAACCGCAGAGGAACATGTCATTGGTGGAACATTTCATGAGGCAAAATCCCCCATAATTCAGAGGATCATCTGACCCTGTGCAAGCGAAAGGGTGGATTAATGCACTGGAGAAGATTTTTGATGTCATGGGGTGTTCAGAACATCAAAAGGTTAATCTCACTGTTTACCGTTTTGAAGGTGAAGCTGATCAGTGGTGGTCGGTGGTGAAAAATATCAGGGATAGTGATGAGATTGAGGATCTTCACTAGGACGATTTCAAAGGTATGTTTCTTGAGAAATATTTTCCTAAGGTGGTTCTTCTTAGGATGGAAAAACAGTTCCTAGAATTGAGGCAGGAGGATGATTCAGTGGCTGCTTATGAAGAAAAGTTCACTCGATTGGCAAGGTATGCTCTGAACTTCATATGAGATCTTGATGGAAAAATAAACCATTTTTACTCAGGGTTAAAGCCAAAGTATCAAATGGCTTTAGTTTCCCGTGAGTTCAAAAGTTATGAAAAACTTGTTCGATGTGCGGAGAAGGTGGAAATGGAGTTTGCCGATGATCAGGTGTTCTATGACAAACAACAGAATAAGAGGTCTAGTTGGCAGGCAAAGGGGAAGAATTCATCAAAGAAGCAAGGAGGTAAGAAAACCAAATATCCATCATATGAGAATTATGGTAAAATGCATCCTGGAGAATGTTTATCCAAGTCTGGTAAGTGCTTTTGGTGTGTTCAGTCTAGTCATATTGCTCGTAACTCTAAGGAAGATGATAATGCAGGAAATGAAAAGCCAACGGTAAGATGTTTTAAGTGTAATAAAATGGGTCATTAGGAAAACGAGTGTCCAACGAAGAACTCAAATGGGAGAATGCAGCCAGACTACAAGCAGAAAGGGGTGGTGAAATCCATTGCAACAACTTCAGAAGATGTTGGGCCATCGAATGAAGTGGTATCAGGTACACTGTTTGTTTGTTCAGATTATGCCAATGTGTTGTTTGATTCAGGGTCTACACACTCTTTCATTTCTGAGAAGTTTTCTAGTAAATTGGAAATTCCATCTCAAGATATGAACCCTGAACTTATGATAAAAAAACCCAGAGGGAACGTTGAGGCAAAAAGGAATTATATGAACCTACCTATCCTTGTGTGTGGAAAGAATCTACCAGCAAACCTTATTATTTTGCCTCTAGTAGAGTTTGATGTTATTTTGGGCATGGATTGGCTTTCTTTTTATCATGCTAAGATTTACTGCAGAGCTAAAATGGTTTCTTTTCAGAAAGATTTTCAGTTTGTGTACAAGAATGAACCCTTGATTTTGATAACATATAAAGAAGTTGAGAAACTAGTAAAAGATGGAAATGAATGTTACCTTGCACATATTATTGAAAATAAAGGAACTGTTCAGATTAATGAAGTGCCAGTGGTAAATGAGTATCTTGACGTTTTTCCTGATGAGTTGCCTGGAATTATTCATGATCGGGAAGTTAAATTTACTATTGACTTAGTTCCTGATGCTAAGCCAATTCCAAAACCCCCTTATCGAATGGCTCAATTTGAACTTTTAGATTTAAAGAAACAATTGCAGTAGTTATTAGATAAAGGTTTCATTCGACCTAGCACATCACCATGGGGTGCTCCTATCTTGTTTGTTAAAAAGAAAGATGGATCAATGAGACTTTGCATTGATTATAGAGCCTTGAATAATAATACTGTTAAGAACAAGTATCCTTTGCTTCATATCGATGATTTGTTTGATCAGCTCCAGGGAGCTCAATATTTTTCGAAGATGGACTTGAGGTCGGGGTACCATCAGTTGAATGTAAATGAAGCATATGTTCTGAAGACTGCCTTCCGTACTAGATATGGCCATTATGAATTTTTAGTTAGGCCTTTTGGGTTAACCAATGCACCTATTGTATTCATGGACCTTATGAGTAGAATTTTCCATGATTTATTGGATAAGTTTGTGGTTGTTTTCATTGATGATATATTGTTGTTTTCTAAAAGTAAAGAGGAGCATGAAAGTCATTTAATAGTTATCTTGCAAACCTTAAAAGAAAAGAAACTATATGGAAGATTCAGCAAGTGTGAGTTTTGGTTACAAAAAATTTCTTTCCTAGGTCACATTATTTCAAAAGATGGCATAACTGTTGATCATACTAAAACAAAAGTTGTTGAAGAATGGCCGAGACCCACAAATGTAACCAAGATCCATAGTTTTCTTGGTTTGGCAGGTTACTACCGAAGGTATGTTGAAAATTTTTCACGGTTATCTAGTCCAATGACTAATCTAACTCGTAAGGGTGTTATGTTCATCTAGACAAAAGAATGTGATGATTGTTTTCAGGTGTTGAAAAGAAGATTGGTGAATGCTCCAGTTTTGGCACTTCTTTCCAGGAATGGTGAGTTTGTAATATACAGTGATGCTTCGTTGAAGGGACTTGGCTATGTCCTAATGCAGAATGATCAGGTAATTTATTATGCTTCACGTCAGTTGAAAACTCATGAGGTAAATTACCCTACACATGATTTGGAATTAGCTGCTGTTGTCTTTGATTTAAAAATTTGGAGGTATCATTTGTATGGAGTAAAGTGTGAAATATATACTGATCACAAAAGTTTAAAGTATATATTCACTCAGAAAGAGTTGAACATGAGACAGAGGAGATGGCTGGAGTTAATCTAGGATTATGATTGTACAATCCACTACCATCCAGCAAAAGCAAATAAAGTGGCTGATGCTTTGAGTTGAAAAAGTAATGCTTCATTAATGATGCTACGTTTGGAACGAGATCCTTTGGTTTTTGATTTAATGAACTTTGGAATAGAAGTTTTTGGTGCAGGATGTCCTTCTGTTTTGTTTCAGGTATCAGTGAAATCTTCTCTATCAGACAGAATCAAGAACGCACAGAAGCAAGATAGTGAGTTGCAGAAAAAGGTAGTGTTGGTTCAGAAAGGTAAGTTGCCTGAATTCAACATTGATAATGATTGTGTTTTGAGGTTTGGGAAGAGATTATGTGTTCCTTGTGATTCACAGTTGAAGAATGAGTTGTTATGTGAGGCTCATAGTTCTCAGTTTTCAGTTCATTCTGGCAGTACTAAGATGTACAGATATCTGCTGGAGTATTACTAGTGGGATGGAATAAAAAGAGATATTGCGGATTTTACTGTGAAGTGTTTGACTTGTCAGCAGGTTTAAGCTGAGCGGTAGTTACCGAAAGGGATACTTCAGCCTTTACCAGTGCCAGAGTGGAAATGGGAAAACATATCCATGGACTTTTTAGTGGGATTACCGAGGACATCTCGAGGTAATAATGCAATCTGGGTTATTGTTGATCGCTTGACCAAATCTGCTCATTTCCTTGCTATACGAGATACTTTCTCTGTAGATCAACTTTACCGTTTGTATCATAAAGAGATAGCCAGGTTACATGGATTTCCTCTCTCCATTGTATCTGACCGTGATCCCATGTTCACTTCTAACTTTTGGAAAGGCCTTCAGAAGTCGTTGGGTACTGAATTAAATTTTAGTACAGATTTTCATCCTCAATCAGATGGGCAGTCAGAACGAACAATAAAAACCTTGGAGGATATGCTACGAGCTTGTTCTATGGACTATCAGGAAAGTTGGGACCAACATCTTTCTTTGTTTGAGTTTTCTTATAATAACAGTTTTCATTCCAGTATACAGATGGCACCATTTGAGGCATTATATGGGAAGCGGTGTCGAACTCCAGCTTTCTGGGATGAAGTGGGTGACAGGAAGTTGATGGGACCAGAATTGGTAGAAGAGATGGCAGAAAAGGTTCAGTTGATTCAGAAACACATGAGAACAGCTCAGAGCAGGCAGAAGAGTTATACGGATAACCGGAGGAAGGATCTATCTTTCGAGTTAGGTGATCATGTTTTTCTCATGGTTTCTCCATGGAAAAGTGTGATGAGATTTGGTAAGAAAGGAAAGCTAAGTCCAAGGATCATTGGACCATATGAAATTATGGAGAAAGTCGGATCAGTTGCTTACCGAGTGGCTTTACCTTTGAGTTTATCTCAGGTACACAATGTTTTTCATGTTTCAATGTTGAGGAAGTATATTCCAGTTCCATCTCATGTTTTGAGTCCAGAGGTAGTTCAGCTGGAAGAGAACCTCTCTTATGAAGAACAACCAGTCCAGATTCTTGACCACAGGGATCAGGTGTTACGGAATAAGGTGATTCATCAGGTAAAGGTTTTGTGAAAAAACCATGTGATTGAAGAGGCAACGTGGGAATCTGAAAATGCTATGAGGGATAAATACCCCCACTTGTTAGATAAGTGAATAAAATTGCGAGGACGCAATTCCCAAAAGGGGGAAATGATGTAACTTCCCAGGTAAATAAAGAATAATACATATTCATATTTATTAATATTTTAACTTTAAAGGGGTTGCTATGTTCGAAAGCGTACCCGATACGCAACGATGAGTTCCTTTGAAAACATACGTTGCACACTAGTAATATATAATATTATTTTAAATGGTAGTTATCATTTAGTCGTTGTACTGGCAGGAATGGATAGAAATAACTAAAACATGATTATATATGTTTTTAAATGTTTTTATATTTACCCAATAAAAGATAAAGGCTTAAAATACGGAAAGAAATCAATTTTAGGCATTTATACCCTAATTTTCACTAAGGGTTCACTTATCACCTTTTGACGGCGAACCGTCATTAAATATAGTTTCGATCAATCTTATAAATTCTATTGGACCAAATATAACTCTTCTTTAGAATCTGGACATCAAAATTTACTTTGTGTAAATTTTTGGTATCTTTCCGATAAAGTTCATTTTTTTAATGAATATTGTAAATGTTGTATTTTAATTCAAAACCTCTTTTTGATCTAATTTATTTATATGATTAGATTATTATTTGAATTGGTATTAAAGTGAAATTAGAAAATATTTTTAGCATAAATCCAATAGTGGTCGTTGGAATTAATTTCACTTTGAAATCAGACTTAAACTAGTGTCAATCTTTTGATACTTATTGTTCCACAAAAACACGCTATTTGTCATGACAGTGGGAATTAATTATTAAATTAATTAATTTGACTTATATGTTTTGAATTTTGTAAAATGGTCTTCATTTTTTGAATTCGGAATATCAAATATATCTTAGGGTTAATTTTTGGAATTTTTCTGAAAAACTTCAACTTTTGATGAATAGTGAAATCACTAAGTGGTACTTATAAAAACCGATTTTCCATTTAAATGAAATTTTTCCACCTTTGTGTATTGAATTTCAAAAATCCGACATACATGGTTGTCACTAAGAAGTAAAATGTGGTTCAATGAGATTAAAATTATTTTTTGGTGAATAGTAACTTATTAAGTTTTTAATCGCGATTAGTGGAAATTAGTGTAGTTTAAGGTAAAAATCATGTTTTAATAATATAAGATGAGCTAGAAACATGTCTTACCCTCATTGGATGTGTCATGGCCTACCAAGACAAGCCATGTGTCAACTTGGGGACCCCATGGAGCAACTTTGGGTGGAAATGACATAAATACCTTTTATTTAATGTTAATGTAAAAAATGGAACAAACATGATATGTTTTACTAAAACATTTTTTTAATGGGGTTATACAAGTCAGATTTTTTATTATAAATAGTAATTGGAAAGATAAAAAGATTTCCGACATCATAGAAATTTTTTTATATAATTTTTACACATTAAATAAATTAAATTATTTATGACATAATAATGATGCAGCAATGACATCATTATTTGACGATTTAAATAAAATCAAAAGATAATGTAAAATCTATGAACTACACATGTCCAAAACCTATTGGTTGGGTAGATTTCAAACCCTTATCACCTTATCCACGAATTATATCAATATGGGTCCTTTTAAAACCGAAACACATTTTCAAATAAAGTAATATTTCTTTACTTTCCAAAAGTGCCCCTACTCTCCTCTTATAAAAGGCCCTCACCTCTACCTCATTTCACACACTCCTCAAGCCTTTGGCTCGGACAAACCCTGGCCATTTACTCTCTCCAAATCCCTCTCCTCATCCTAGAGGGTTCCCTTTGGGCATAATCCTTTCAAAGGAATCCTTTAGGCTCAAATCAAAAGGAGTTACACTTTTAAAGGTAATTCATTCTCTCATGTTCATTTGTTTTATTTTGCTTCTCCAACCCCCTAAAATCTTTTTATTTACATCTTTTGTAACAACACCAGTATATTAAATATACTAGGATGTTGTTATAAGATTTATTTGAACTAATCATTCACACAAGTACATCGAATGGTTAATGAACATATGGTTTCCGTGGATTGCAGAATTCTGCCTCCCGAAACGATGATTGGTCAAAACTCATCTAACACCTTCAAAGGTGGCCATTAAGATTTCACTATATTTATATATGATATATAATATGTTTATGTTTTCTTTAAGATCATGTATTTTTCATTTTAGGCAAACCTTTATGGTTTCCATTATGGGTAAACATGATATCTTCATTTAAGGAAGTGCGGACTACTGCCCCCTCAAAGTGATGTGATTCGTTAATGCCATATGTGGGACGTGTAAAGGATGGATTTAAAGTTATTATATATGATGGTATACTGGAATTATAATATACCTCTATATCATTATTATTTCATTCCATTAAAGTATGAGATAGAAATGAAAGTAGCGTTCATGCATACGTACGGCTTACCGTCTCCATGAACGGTGCATTTCATTTCTTATCCCCAAATGTAATGTACTATTAAAAGTACATGTATATAATGGATATATATAATGAATGATATATCTAAATGATGTATATAATTCTGTAATTAAAGTATACATACCTATCATTTACTTTTAATTCCATTAATATGACAAAGAAATGAAAGTAGCGTTCTTGCGTACGTACGGCTTACCGTCTCCATGAACGGTGCATTTCATTTCTTACCTCTAAATGATTATGTAATATTATAAATAAATATATATTCTGGATATATATAATATATATGATATCCAAATCAGGAATTTCATTCTGGATATAAAGAACCTTTGACCACACGAACAACATGTAATTGTAAGAAGTCCACTTTCGACTTAAGAACCAAATATCGACAAAAAAACATTATTAGCTTAAATGGTTACATAATGTTTATAACATGGAAATAAGTGATATTAAAGGAATAATTAACTTTGAAAAGGTTCTTAATCAAGTAGAAATTAACTCATGTTTATTATTCAGGACGTTAAAGAACGATCGAGTCAAGTCGGACCCAAGTTAAGGGACTTCGTCTCAATCTCCTTTCATTGAGGCATATTTTGTTTTATACACAACATTCTTTTATACGGTGTATAAAACCCTTTGACATTTACTTTTATACAAAAGGAATCTTTTTCTACGAAGAGTTTTACTAAACGACAAGAAGGAATGTTTTTTTCAATGTACGCGGTGACAATGACCTTTTCCACCGCCGCGAGTATTATTTGGTCTTTGGCTTCCTCAACAAGCAGTAATGTTTTTAAAATAAAATAAATAGCTTATACTCTTTTATGTATTTTGGTATTGAAAATGGTTTTGATAAAGGGTTCTATTATGATATATTGTGATTGAAATGTGGAAATTTTATCATTCATTTATATTGGTTTTATGTTTTATGATTTTATATTGGTACTTGGACATTTGACGGGTGGTTACGTGATAAACCATATGACGGGTGGTGCCGTGAATACCAGGACGAGTGGTTACGTTATAACCTCCAACGCATTGGGTATGGAAGTCGGCCGTATGGATATTCCATTAAATATGTATGGAAATTGGTCGTATGGCTATTCCATTAAGTGATATGTGTGGAAGTCGACCGTATGGTTATTCCACATAAGTGTGTTTATGTCCCAAGTTACCTTTATATATGCTATGTGTTATTTATATGGGTTTTTTGATAATCCTTTGGTTACAAAAAGGTAAGTAATGATACATTATTAAGGGAAGAGTTTTTACTACTTCATGATGGTGAAGGTATTACTTTGTTAGAGTATACATAGTTTACTTGATGTTTGAAAAAGTAACCGTTTTCATTCTTTGTGTATCCCTTACTGAGCTTTTTATGCTCACCCCATGTTTTTTTTTCGAAATGTTTTTCACAGGACATAAAGTGTAATATGGTCAAGGATGGGATCAAGGGAATGTCATGCTATATAAGACATGGAACTAGACATGTTTGTTTTTAAGAGTTTTTTTCCATTATTGAAACTTAGTAGAAGTGTCTACTTTGTAATCTTTTGAGATGTAATAGTTATGTTCTAATTCTCTAAAACTATAAACCTGAAAAGATCCTCAATGTGAATTATTCATTTAATTCAATATTAAGTAAGGTTTAAGGCTGGGGCCTTATAGTCATAGTACATAGTGTATGTAGAAAAAATATGTAGTAGTGGAAGCATTTCTATATAGAAAGATACAAAAAATAGTTATATTGTAAGACTAAATAATATAACAACATCTTCATAGGTAGAGTCTGATCACTACGGGAAAAATGGGTATTTGCGACGCGTTATTTGCGACGGGAATAAATCCCATCGCAAATAGTCCCGTTAAAAACTTATTTGCGACGGGGGTATTTACCCGTCGCAAATAAATAGACTTTTGCGACGGGATTGCTTTCCCCGTCGCAAATAGTTTTCCCGCGATGCACGCCAAATCACGGGAAAACTATTTGCGACGGGAAAATTTTCCCGTCACAAATAACCGGCGGCGGTAAAAGGTATTTGCGACGGGTCCCGTCGCAAATAACTATTTACTTGTTGACCGTAATTAATGCGGGCTAATGTATTTGCGACGGTACCCGTCGCAAATAAACCCGTCGCAAATAATCTAACCTATAAATACCCCCATCCGTTTTTTTCAAATCATTCTCATTCTCTACCTTCTTCTGCTCTCAAACTTCTGTTTCTAAAGTTGAGTTTTTTTTTTCAGTTTAATTTTTTTCTTCGGAGCTGATATTAAAGTTTTGAAGAACGATCACAGCAGATCAATTTTCAAGGTATTTATGTTCATTTTAATTTAATATTTATTTTTAATTTTTTATTAGTTTCAATTATTCTTAATTAGTTGTAATTTAATTATGTTTACATTGTTTTATTACTTAATAAATTTAAATTATTAGTATTGATCATAGTTAATGGTAATTAGGAATAATTAGTAATAATTTTTAATAATTAAGAATAAATATTAATAATTAGTAATAAATACCAATAATTAGGAATAATAACATTATTACATTATTAGTATATTTTATTATTAATATTAAAATAATATAATTTTTTATATATATACAATTCTATTTTCATCTGTGTGTTTACTCTCTTCACATGTATTATTTGTATGTGGAGATAGAAAACGCACAGATGAAAGGAGAATTGTATATAAATCAGAAAATTATATTATCTTAATATTAATAATAAAATATACTAATAATGTTATTATTTGTAATTATTGGTAATTATTCCTAATTATTGGTAATTATTCATTTAATTACTAATAATTAGGAAAAATTATCAATAATTATCAATAATTAAGAATATTTAGTAATAATTAGTAATAATTATCAATAATTAGTAACAATTAGTAATAATTAGTAATAATTACCAATAAGTAGTAATAATTATCTATAATTTGGAATAATTAAAAATAATTAACAATAATTAGTAATAATTAGTAATAATTACCAATAATTACCAATAATTAGTAATAATTACCAATAATTACCAATAATTGCCAATAATTACCTATAATTACCAATAATTACCAATAATTAGGAATAATTAGGAATAATTAGAAATAATTAGGAATAATTAGGAATAATTAGGAATAATTACCAATAATTAGGAATAATTAGGAATAATTACCAATAATTTGGAATAATTAGGAATAATTACCAATAATTACCAATAATTACCAATAATTACCAATAATTACCAATATTTACCAATAATTACCAATAATTACCAATAATTACCAATAATTACCAATAATTACCAATAATTTGCAATAATTACCAATAATTTGCAATAATTAGTAATAATTAGTAATAAATACCTGAAATTAGGAAAAATTAGGATAAATTAGGAAAAATTAAGAAAAATTCTCAATAATTAGTAATAATTACCAATAATTAGTATTAATTACCAATAATTAGTATTAATTACCAATAATTAGTATTAATTACCAATAATTAGTATTAATTACCAATAATTAGTAATAATTACCTATAATTAGTATTAATAACCAATAATTAGTATTAATTACCAATAATTAGTATTAATTACCAATAATTAGTAATAATTAGGAATAATTACCAATTATTAGTAATAATTACCAATAATTAACAATAATTAGTAATAATTACCAATAATTACCAATATTTAGTAATAATTAACAATAATTGCCAATAATTACCAATAATTGCCAATAATTACCAATAATTGCCAATAATTACTAATAATTAGTAATAATTGCTAATAATTAGTAATAATTTCGAATAATTACTAATAATTACGAATAATTACGAATAATTAGTAATAATTACGAATAATTAGTAATAATTACGAATAATTTGTAATAATTACCAATAATTAGTAATAATTACCAATAATTATCACTAATTACTAATAATTACCAATAATTACTAATAATTATCACTAATTACTAATAATTAGTAATAATTAATAATAATTAGCAATAATTAATACTAATTAGCAATAATTCGTAATAATTAGCAATAATTACTAATAATTAGCAATAATTACTAATAATTAGTAATAATTAGGAATAATTAGTAATAATTAAGAATAATTAGTAATAATTAGGAATAATTAGTAATAATTACCAATAATTAGTAATAATTAGTATTAATTAGTAATAATTAGGAATAATTAGTAATAATTAGGAATAATTAGTAATAATTACCAATAATTAGTAATAATTATTATTAATTACCAATAATTAGTATTAATTACCAATAATTAGTAATAATTACCAATAATTAGTAATAATTACCAATAATTAGTAATAATTACCAATAATTAGTAATAATTACCAATAATTAGTAATAATTACCAATAATTATCAATAATTACCAATAATTATCAATAATTACTAATAATTATCACTAATTACTAATAATTAGTAATAATTAATAATAATTAGCAATAATTAATAATAATTAGCAATAATTCGTAATAATTAGCAATAATTACTAATAATTAGCAATAATTACTAATAATTAGTAATAATTAGGAATAATTAGTAATAATTAGGAATAATTAGTAATAATTAGGAATAATTAGTAATAATTACCAATAATTAGTAATAATTAGTATTAATTAGTAATAATTAGGAATAATTAGTAATAATTAGGAATAATTAGTAATAATTACCAATAATTAGTAATAATTATTATTAATTACCAATAATTAGTATTAATTACCAATAATTAGAAATAATTACCAATAATTAGTAATAATTACCAATAATTAGTAATAAATACCAATAATTAGTAATAATTACCAATAATTAGTAATAATTACCAATAATTATCAATAATTACTAATAGATATCACTAATTACTAATAATTAGTAAGAATTAATAATAATTAGCAATAATTAATAATAATTAGCAATAGTTCGTAATAATTAGCAATAATTACTAATAATTAGCAATAATTACTAATAATTAGTAATAATTAGGAATAATTAGTAATAATTAGGAATAATTAGTAATTATTAGGAATAATTAGTAATAATTAGGAATAATTACTAATAATTACCAATAATTAGTAATAATATGTATTAATTAGTAATAATTAGGAATAATTAGTAATAATTAGGAATAATTAGTAATAATTACCAATAATTAGTAATAATTATTATTAATTACCAATAATTAGTATTAATTACCAATAATTAGTAATAATTACCAATAATTAGTAATAATTACCAATAATTAGTATTAATTACCAATAATTAGTAATAATTACCAATAATTAGTATTAATTACCAATAATTAGTATTAATTACAAATAATTAGTATTAATTACCAATAATTAGTATTAATTACCTATAATTACCAATAATTACCAATATTTACCAATATTTACCAATAATCAGTAATAATTAGTAATAATTAGCAATAATTAGTAATAATTACCAATAATTAGTAATAATTAGCAATAATTAGTAATAATTAGCAATAAGTAGTAATAATTAGCAATAATTAGTATTAATTAGGAATAATTAGTAATAATTAGGAATAATTAACAATAATTAGGAATAATTAGAAATAATTACCAATAATTAGTAATAATTATTATTAATTACCAATAATTATTATTAATTACCAATAATTAGTATTAATTACCAATAATTAGTATTAATTACCAATAATTAGTATTAATTACCAATAATTAGTATTAATTACCAATAATTAGTATTAATTACCAATAATTTGTATTAATTACCAATAATTAGTATTAATTACCAATAATCACCGATAATTACCAATAATCACCGATAATTACCAATAATCACCAATAATCACCAATATTCACCAATAATCACCAATATTCACCAATAATTAACATTAATTACAAATATTTACCATTAATTACCTATATTTACCAATAATTACCAATAATTACCAATAATTACCAATATTTACCAATAATTACCAATATTTACCAATAATTAGGAATAACTACCAATAATTTGGAATAACTACCAATAATTTGGAATAACTACCAATAATTTGGAATAATTACCAATAATTTGAAATAATTACCAATAATTAGGAATAATTACCTTATTACATTATTTGTATATTTTATTATTAATATTAAAATAATATAATTTTCTATATTATATACAATTCTCTTTTTTTCTGTGTTTTTTCTGTCTCCACATGTAATATTGGCATTCTTTTTCAAAATTATCAACCTACTCGCCAATGGAGAGGTGAAAGTGAATGCCAATATTACATGTGGAGACAGAATGTGAAACACACAGATGAAAGGAGAATTGTATATAATATAGAAAATTATATTATTTTAATATTAATAATAAAATATACTAATAATGTAATGATGTTATTATTATATAATTAATATTTATGAAAAAAATTATATTAGTATTATTAAAAAAATAAAAAATAAATATAATATTAAAATTATCAATATTTGTAACAGGTTTTGCTTTATTCTCAATATATTCAATCCTTGCTTGTGTTTTTTCTAACAAATTATTCAAAACCAGTAATGCTTTTATATTTTATAGAAAAATATGGAACAACGAGGTCGTCAACAGTCATTATTAGATGACCGCATATGGATAAATCAACGTAGAAATCCAAATGGTTCTGGTTTAAATCCAGTATATATAGAGGGTGTGGAGATTTTTTTATCATTTGCGGCATCAAATCCAGAATTTGTTTCAGAAGGAAAGATAAAATGCCCTTGTAGAAAATGTGCATTGAGAACGTTTGACACGTTTGACAAAGTGGGGGAACATCTCTTGCGTTTTGGTTTTCAAGCAGATTATGTTTTTTGGTATCAACACGGTGAACACAGTTCCAGAGCAGGTGATAACAACTTGATTCCAGATCCATCCCAGTTTCAAGATTTAGTACATGATGTTACAGGTTCATCTGTTCAACATATAGAAACTCCGGCTGATATAGCTTCAAATCCTGAGTTGGGACCATCTGAATTTTATGAGTTGTTGAAGTCTGCTGAGGATGCATTATATCCTGGCTGCAAGATGAGCAAATTAGAAGCAGTTGCAAAATTTATGGCTATCAAATCAGATAACGGAATGTCAAACACCTGTTTTGACCAGATATTTTCTTTGCTGAAAACACTATTACCCGAAGGAAATGTTTTACCTGCAAATTACTATGAAAGTAAGAGGTTGGTTCGAAATTTGGGACTTACTTGTCAGAAGATTCATGCATGTTCAAATGACTGCATTTTATATTCTGGGGAAAATGAGTCGTTGGATAGTTGTCTCACATGTGGGAAACTGAGATATAAAGAAGGACAACACGGGAAGTCTGGTTTGATTCCTGTAAAACAGATGAGATATTTTCCGCTTACATCCAGACTTCAGCGTTTATTCATGTATAAGAATACTGCGACAATGATGTCATGGAATAAAGAGAATATTTCAACCAATAAAAGCTTGAATCATCCAGCCGATGATTATTCATGGAAACATTTTGATAGAGTGCATCCATCCTTTGATTTAGAAGCTAGAAATGTTTGACTGGTCCTTTCCACTGATGGTTTCTGTCCGTTTGGATCTTATGGTAGTCAATATTCATGTTGGCCTGTTTTTTTAACTCCGTACAATTTACCTCCATGGATGTTGATGAAGGAGCCATATATCTTTTTGACTTTACTAATTCCAAGACATCCGAAGAAAAATATTGATGTTTATTTGAAGCCATTGATTGATGAATTAAATTTATTGTGGAGTACTGGTGTCAGTACATATGATGTTGCAACGAAACAGAATTTCATACTGAGAGCAGCATTGATGTGGACAATAAGTGACTTCCCGGCTTATGGGATGTTATCTGGCTGGAGTATACATGGTCAGAAATAATGTCCTTACTGTATGGGAGAGAACAAAGCATTTATGCTCATTCATGTAAAGAAACCTTGTTATTTTGACTGTCATCGTAGATTTCTTCCAGCTGATCATCCTTTTCGCAGAAACAGATCTCATTTCAGAAAAGGAACAGCTGAAAGGGATGGACCTCCGAAAATGCTATCAGGTTCGGAGTTAAAATCGGTTGTATTTTCATTACCACCCATCACTATTGGTCCCACAATAAACCAACAGAAAATTTCTGGTTTTGGGAAAGAACACAATTGGATTAAACGTAGCATATTTTGGGATTTTCCATATTGGTCTGATTTGTTGGTCCGACACATGTTAGATGTCATGCATATTGAGAAGAACTGTTTTGATAATTTGTTTCATACAGTTTTGGATACGCCAGGAAAGATCAAAGACAATGTAAATTCACGTTTAGATCTTGCCCAAATTTGCAGGCGTCCAAAATTGGAACTCTTTGAGAATGTCATAATAGAAAGGTTACTGAAACCAAAAGCAGCTTATACACTGTCTAAAGAAAACCGTTTATTATTTTGTCAGTGGATTGCAGATTTGAGACTTCCAGATGGCTGTGCTTCCAATTTGGGTAGATGTGTAAAGAATGGTCATATTACTGGATTAAAAAGTCATGATTGTCATGTTATAATGGAGAGACTTCTACCCATTGGATTAAGAGGTCTGTTGAATTCTGTGATTTGGGATTCCATAACAGACATGTCTCATTTTTTTCGGGAAATTTGTGCGGCTACGGCAGATTATGATGCTCTAGGAAAACTTGAAAAAGATGTTGTTGTAATTATATGTAAACTGGAAAAAATATTTCCGCCGTATTTCTTCGACTCAATGGAACATTTGATGTTACATTTGCCATATGAAGCCAAATGTGGAGGTCCGGTACAGTTTCGATGGATGTACCCATTTGAAAGATGCATGCAAAAATTGAAAAGAAAAGTACGCAACAAAGCATCCGTTGAAGGATCTATTGCAGAAGCTTATTTGCAAGAGGAAATATCTTTTTTCTGCTCCCATTATTTTGAATCTGAGTATCTTTCAAAACACAACCGAATGGGACGGAATGAGAGGAATATTGACGAAATCGACAATCAATTATTTGTTTTCAACCAGTCAGAGCTTGGTTTTGGTGGAGTTTCTGAACGCTGGCATTCAGATGGTGAACATCATAGAGCTCATACGTATGTTCTGCTCAACTGTGAAGAGATGACATCAGTTGTACTGTAAGTGTTTATATCACTTATTCTATCATTTATGTTACAATAAATAACTTTGGTTTTTATAGGTTGTATGATAATCATATCAGGAAACAAATTCCACAAATTACATCAGCTGCTCTCGAAGAACGTCGACTGAAAAATTTCTCTCAGTGGTTTCAAAAACTGGTAACATAAATTCTTTATCTTTTAGCAACTCATTCAATGTATAGTTTACTATATTGATAATTATTTCACAAATTTTCAGGTGTCTCGACATGCTGATAAAATTGACAAACGGCTGTGTGTATTGAGTAACCCACCTTCTAAACTAGTTAAAACTTATAATGCATATGTGGTGAATGGATTTCGATTCCACACACATGCATATGGGGAATCGAAAAAAACAATGAACAGTGGAGTTAGCTTGAGAGGATCTCATCATCGAGAAAATGAAGTTGACTTTTATGGCATACTTGATGATATCATTGAACTCTATTATCATGGACAACATTACATAACCATGTTCAAATATCGGTGGTTGGATACAGAGAGAGGCGTGCGTGTTCATCCGACTCATGGAATCATCGATATTAAATGTAAAAGTGTTCTCGCAGTAAATGAACCATTCTTATTGGCTCAACAGGCATATCAAGTTTATTATGAAAAGTACTGTGCAACATCAAGAGACTTGACTGATTGGTGGAGTGTAATAAAAATCAAAATTCGAGACAATCAGTTTAGTCAAAGTGAATGTGCTTTCACTAATGTGCAAAGAATTGAAGTTTTTCAAGAGAGTACTCAAAATCAATCTTTTTTACAAAGAGACATGAGTATCGATGACGACACCCCACATTTAAGATTCGGTGATGATGATGATGTTAATGATGTCACACATGAATTTGAAATGGTAAGAGATGAAGCAACTGCAACACGAATGGATATCGATGATGTTGAGGAGGAATATGAAGATGACATTGACATATATGAAGATGATGATGAAGATGAACACTTATAGAATTCCATGGTATTTATATACAATCATAATATGTATATATGTATATATAATAGTAATTATCAATTATTTGCTAACATTAACATTTTCTGTTTCAGATGGACGAGGCCACATTTCGTGAGTTGGCGGAGGCTGACCTGCCTTTCGATGCGGATGAGTTGCTGGCAGATGACCCTCAGCCTGCAGGCGCTCTAGGGAGTACGCGGAGGGGGAGCGGTCTTGCACGATTGATGATTCCTGACCCCGTCCCCGAGCGACGTCCACGTCTTGGGTTTGATCCGCACACCCGGAGGTGTGATAACCTGTGTGATAACCTGTGGATTTGACTAAGATTTCATTAATCTATTCACATAATAAATGTTTATTATTTTTTTCAGTTTTCTGCATATATTAGTCGGACAGGGCATCGCTATTTTGCGCAACTATTTCTCTCAGCCGTGGACCACATGGGAGCAGATTCCCATTGATGTGCAGCAGGCCATGTTCGGCCATTGGTTGGTACGTACGTAAATAAATAATTTTTATTTTGAAAATTATTTCATTTCTAACTTGATATTTTGATTTATTTGTAGGGTTTATGGTATACGATCAAGGATACCATGCGTGACGCCATCCACGAGGAATGGGAGGTGGTCATGCATGATCGCCTTCGTCAGTTTTTTCACAATTTAATAAAAGCTGCGATGAAGAAAGCAGGAGTGTCAGATTTTGAGGAGTCATGTAGAGCACACCGACCAGAGTACATTTCATCCCATGTATGGGATGGATTATGTGCGCACTGGTTGAGTGGTGCCTTTCAAAGGAGATCATCGGTGGGGAGGCATAATCGGGGGAGACAGGAGGTGACTCATCGAGCTGGGAGTCGTTCTTTCTGTACTCATAGACAGCATCTGGTACGTACATTATTTATAAATATTTTATATAACTATAAATATTAACAGTTTATTTTTTATTCTTATAGGCTGTCGAGCACCCCGATATTACAGAGTACGACGTATATCGGAGGATGTATAGTGATCCTGCTACTGGGGAGCTCAGAGGTGATCGTCAGCATCACATCGTGGTCAGTATTATTTGTTTTCAAGTTTAAAAATTAACTACATATAATATATTCACAATTTTAAATTTAAATTGAAACTATAGGAGTTATATGAGGCCGCGACATCACAGGACCGGCCTAAGAGTCAGGCCGAGTCATCAGATCAGACCATTGCCCGTCAGTTTGATGAGGCGGCATGGATGCAGGCCACCCAGTATGCCTTCGAGAAGGGCCGGGTAGTTTGTATCGGCTCTCGACTGACTCTCGGAGATTATTATGGCAGTGCTGCGATGTCGGCGTCCAGCTCGAGAGGAGCTCGTGCATCTTCTTCTACACAGTATGAGGACCAGTTGAGATCTCAGACTGCACAGATAGAGAGTCTCCGACAGGAGCAGGAGCAGATGCGTCAGCAGCATGAGGAGGAGCGTCGACGCCAGCAGCAGCTGTACGAGGAGCAGACGAGTCGGTGGCAGCAGCAGCATCAGGAGCAGATGAAGTACATGCGCCGACTCACTCATGCTTTAGAGATGGAGTTTCCTCCACCACCATCTGCAGATCCCCCACCTCCCCCCCCCCCTCCTTCAGATTAGAGTTTGTATTTCTGTTATAAAATTTGTGAAATCAAAATATTTTTTTTTCTATTCGTAGTTTCTGTCTCATTATAAAATATTAATAATATTATATTTTTAAAAAACAATATTAACATGAATAATAATATTATTTATATTTTATAATATTAAATTTTATATATATATTAAAATTTTATATATATAATAAAATTTTATATATATATTAAAATTTTATAATATTATAATTTAATTATATTTTTTGTAATACTTGAATTATTTTAATATTTGAATGTAAAATAATTCTATTATTTTTATATTAATTAAAATAACTTATTAATATTTTTTTTATTTATGAATTATAATTGTAATATTATTATATTAATTAAATCATTTATTAATATTCTATTATTTTTTATTTTTGAATTATAATTCTACTATTATTATATTAATTAAAAGAATTTATTATTTTCATTTGTAAATTATAATTCTATTATTATATTAATTAAAATAATTTATTAGTAATTTATTTTATTTATTTTTTTTATAGTATTTGCGACGGGATACTATACCCATCGCAAATACTAGTATTATTAATAGTTTTTTATTTTTTTTTAAAAATAGTATTTGCGACGGGATACGATGCCCGTCGCAAATACTAGTATTATTAATAGTTTTTTATTTTTTTTTAAAATCATTTTTGCGACGGTACCGTCGCAAAAGGTATTTGCGACGGGACCCGTCGCAAAAACTATTTTAAAAGTTTTTTACAAAAATACGGAATACTATTTGTGACGGGCAGAATGACCGTCGCAAATAAATGCTTTAGCGACGGGCCCGTCACAAATAAGTGTAGTTGCGACGGCGTTTTCAGCAACGGGCTATTTGCGACGGGCCCCCGTCACAAAAAGCCAGTTGCGACGGGATCCCGTGGCAAATACCTGTTTTTCTAGTAGTGGATACAATGATATATGCATGGCATGTTAATACAAGGGGAATAGTTATGAAATAAAAAATAAAAAAAGTAAACAAAATATAAAGCTACTCTATAGTATCCCGAGTCTAATCCTGGTCATCTACTCCTAAACTCAAACTGAACAGTACGAATCAACAGCCTGAACAGTGGTGTTTTCCTCGATCCATACCTACAGGAAAATAGTCTTCTCGTGTTCTAAATGTGGCCGGAGTAGGGTTTGAGAAAAACATATCAGTGGGCCACCACCAACGGTTTCTATGTATAAATCTGACTTGGCACTCAGAGGTAAACAATGTGCATGAAATAACAATAAATTAAGAAGTTCCAAATAAATAAATAGACTTCTTCATACGTTTATAATGGACACTTGGAAGGTCTACCTATTTAATCCTATAGATGGTATGTTTGATCATGTCACTCGGTATATTCATATATATATATATAATCATATATATATATATATATAATTTGGGAAGGATAAGGACATAACTCTCAGATATCCTAGCCTAGGCAAGCTCTCATAGCTTAACCCTTTCCCAACCCCAAGAGCTCTCACGATCTCTTGAGAAATACTTAAGGGATCTCTCACAGTCTTCCCCCACCTCAAGCCTCCCATAGTCCTTAGGTCCTTGAAAATAATCTCTCACAGTCTTCCCATTTTTACTCTCATGATCCCTTATCTCCACGAATATAAGTCATAACATTTAATATAT
This sequence comes from Viscum album, assembly GCA_963277665.1. Taxonomy (NCBI): domain Eukaryota; kingdom Viridiplantae; phylum Streptophyta; class Magnoliopsida; order Santalales; family Viscaceae; genus Viscum; species Viscum album. The sequence continues at coordinate 470,325,138 of OY728156.1, read as the reverse complement.
GAAGGGAATGAGGAATTCACTACTCATGCCCTCTTCAAGTCCAAAACCACATAAGAGTCTCATTCATTATCACTGGTATACTTAAGGCATAACATCTTAAGAATTTACATTTAAATCATAAGAAAGTATTGATCACATATTTATTAAATTCGTTTCAATGGAAAACAATCATTACATGTGAAATAATTAATCAATACATCTCATTCACTTTACCTAACATTGAAAACCCAATTATAAGAGCACAATCCATCCTAATGTCCATATTAAATAGTCACATTATTAATTTAGAAAATCTATGACTAAGAGATCCAAACACCCATGGGGTATCTTGGGATTGTAAAAATACATTTGGTATAATGAAAAAAAAAATTTAACCAAGTCAGAGAATATAAACCATAATTTTAAATTTGGGGAAATTGGAGTAAAAGGGCCAGTTTGGTTAGCACACACCTTGGGTATCCATATAGCACAAGGGTGATCCCTAAACCCCAAACCCAAACCCAATTCACCAATATCAGGGCTCAAGATTCATTTATATATGAATGAACCAACACATTCAGAAATCTTGAAAATTTCCAACTTATGACACAATGAGAATAAATACAAAATATCCAAAATACAAATGGAAAACTAAATTACCACCTACCTTATGGCCATAGATGATGTATAACTTGATATCAAACTTAGAATCAAAGTAGGTTAGAAGAGATCTGAGTTTTAATCGAACGCCCAAAAACTAGGGATAATGTGCCAACATCTAAATATCATAACAGATAGTGATATTAACCAAGGATATAAGAGTGAAAGAGGTTTTCCTTACCTTGGGCTATTTGAAGCTTCCTTCTGATCAATGATTGGTCTCCAGATGGAGGAGTAGTAATAGATTGAAGCTGCACAGACTTCAAGATCAAAAAATATGATAACTTTCTAGTTTTGTCTGTAGGAATAAAATGATAAGGAGAAAATAGGGAAGAATTAAGTGGGGTGAAAAGTTCATTTTCCCTCAATACTAGACTCACATAATTTCTATTCACTGTTTTATAAACCATGCACAAACTATTCTTTATGGCTATGCCACCCTCTATAACTCTGCATGGTTTATATGCAAATTTTACCAAACTATGTGCAAACCATGAATGGAGGCTCTATAACCTTATGCAGCAGGACACATGGCCATGCGCCTGGGTCCTCACCGATTACACTTCTCATGTGGCCCATCCTAGAGCCCATTTTCCAAACCTCTGGGCTCCGAACCAGCCTCAGATGCCCCTTGGGCCTTCCCTAGGTCATAGCACACCATTACCATGTTCAAAGTGAACATTAAAAGTGAAAAATCAATGATCCATGCCTTTTTGAAAATTCAAATTGTTACAACGTCCTTTCCTTATAGAAACTCATCCCCGAGTTTTCCTTTTGTTGGTAAAGAGGTGTTGTAAGCAAAGAGTTCTTGCTACTGAGATCGTACATTAGCACCCCATTCCCAGGTCTCGTCATGTACCCAATTATTCTACCATAGCACTCATAAAATAGGTACGGACCTACCTCATAGTGACATTAAAATTAAATCAACAATACACACTAGGAACTCCTCAAAGGAATCATACATATCTATCTCAACCACATCAGGATGAAAGACATGAGATGGGTCTGGATTCTGACAACCATGCTCTTTATTACATACTTAAACATGATTTATAAGATAACACCTTCACTTGATACAACATAAAAAATAGAGAGGTCTAGTGTTTTGGGGCTTAGGAACATTACATAACATCTTAAAACATAAAAAAAACATCTTATTGAAAACATTCTTTACATGACCACTATATTCCCTCCTACCTTGCTTTTCATTGGATAACCTAAGGACATGCATAAGAAAAGTTTGAGCTATAAATCCCACTAAAGGAGTAAACAAAGAATAACATGAAGATTACAATACATGTTAGTCAGTATGAATATCAATGGAGCGTAAGAGAAAAAAACATAAATAAATGATAAATCTTGATAATAATAACATGGAGATGTAGTAAAAACACTTAACATGGAATTAGCATGAGCCAACGATCATGGCACATGGAGCATTAGTAAACCCTCATTGCACATGAAGCATGATTAAACCCTCGTTTCACTTAAATTGGCATGATTTAACACTCATTTCACATGATGTATCAGGATACTATATTTACCCAACATATTAGAGTGCTATCTGGGTGCATCCTTCATTAACATTTCATTTCATGCATAAGTGTGCCGCATGGATCATATAAAATGGATTCAATAAACAACATCATTTATTCAATGAAAAAGGAATGTTTAATTCATACATGAAACTATACAATCAATATGTAAACGTGCATAAAGTTGAATACCCTTGATAGAGACATGGGTATGGTATTCACTACATAATGACTTTGTATTGGAAAATCGCGGTGCAATTTCGGCAGCATAACGGCGTGACATAAGAATTCATAAAAATGGTTGATGATAGATAATGTAATTTATCATAAAATTTACATGAAATAGACTATAAGGGGGTCAGGAAGATACATTTCCCAACATAAGTAATAGAATTTGTATTCACAAGAAAAAATATTGTCTTGAATGTAAATGAGGATAGAGAAATTCCTTACAGAATTTCGGCATGGTAACTACTGTACATGGAAGGAATTAATGAGAGAGAAAGGGGTATCCCATCATTCAAACATAAATTGGTTAGTATGGGGGAGTTTAAATACCATAACCCAACATTTTTAATTAAAAATGAAATGGAATAACAACTTCAAGAAATTTCTACAAAAATGAGAAAGGAAGAAATACATTACTTGGAAGTGTGATATCAAAGTCTTGATAGGGGAATGAGAGAGGCTTCCTGGTAGCTTGAGGCACCTTGGGAGGCTTCTAGAGAGAGGAGGGTAGAGGTTGGACGAAGTCCAAGGGATTTTAGGGAAGTAGAAGTGGAACTTGGGTGGGCTTATATAGTAAAGGAGAAGGGATTCATTATTATTTATGTTTGTGAAACCTCACATTAAACTAATCAAAACCAAAAACAATCCAATGGATTTTTCCCATGGTTTTTTTCCAAATTGGATTGGAAAACAATATTTTATAATTACAATGTCCGAACTTCTTAAAATAATAGGGTTGCTTATGTGGAGGTGAGTCACACTTTCAAGGAAATCAATTTAAAAAACTTAAAAGTTTTATAAGTCTCGAAGGGTCAACTAAAGATTTTTAAAAAAATAAAAAAAAATCACATAATTTTACTGATAAATCATATATTTTCTGATCATAATGTTCATAGTATTTTATTACATCACTATTGGATCATTATGATGTCAGAAAACGCATAATATATTTAAACGGTAATTAATTTTTACCCAAAAATTTGACGGTCCCTGGAAATTATGAAAAATTAACCATTCAATAATTTCAACATCCTAATTCCAAATTTAATAACATTTTATCCAATTAGTTTCCTAAATATTTGAATTGTCACTTTTAAAATAAAACCTGACATTTATCCAAAATTTATGGGTTTTGACAAAAAACAACCTTTAGAACTTAATAAAATTAACAATTGAATTCATAAAATTATATGATCAGTTGTATTTAATAAAAGGTAATTTAATAACAATAATAATATTTTATTAACATATTATTTAATTAAAAAATACATTAATTAATCAAAATATATTTCATGGTTTAATATTAAATAAAAATTACTATTTATGCTTTAAAAACTATTTTCAAAGTAACAATAATAAAATGAAAGTATATACATTATTATATACAAAAAATAATGTAAATAATCATAATTTTATGTTCTTGTTACATAAACCCTTAGAATGCCGACATAAGAACTTAGGGTAAGGTTCGTGATGGTGATGGACTCTTAGGGTGGCTCAGATAACATCGCTCGAGTGGTAATCTCTATCAACATCCACTTCCCCTGTAGGCAGTTCCGTTCAAGATTAATATATTCAATTCTACTTCGGATTCGTCAAGAGAAAATCCCAATGACTCCACATCCTTTATGAGATTAGAAAAATGGGCTTCGTATGGGGCATGTCTACTGGATGAATCCAACATTTCCTTTGTCTCAGTAAATTTTATTTGTTAAAGCCCTATATTTATGCTAATCATGTGATCACTGTTCAATGACTATATTATCAACATTCACAATTCTTAATGGTATTTTAAAATCCAAAACATAAAACAGAATAAGTGCATACATTTTACATAACCATAAGATGACATTTAAATAGACCATGAGGAATTTTCATTATTGAATTTTTGGGTCTTTCCAATCTTCCCCCCCCCCCTTAAGAAATTTTACCCTCAAAATTTCGTTTTCCCACAATAAAACAGATGTGGGTAACTCTGCTTCCTCACTTCTTCTGGTTCCCACATTGCTTCTTCAAACTTTTGGTTTCACCACAATACCTTGACGAGGGGAATTGTCTTATTTCATAGAACTTTTTCTCTACGATCTATGATCTTCACAGGTTGCTCCATGTAAGAAAGATCATCATATAACTATACTACCTCTGAAGATAGTACATGTTTAGGGTATATTATGTACATTCATAAGATTGATACATGAATGACATCATATACTTTGTCCATGGTAGGTGTAAATTCTATTCGATAGGCCACATCCCCAACACGATCAAGAATCTCGATGGGGTCGATGTACCTAGGATTTAACTTCCCTTTATTTACAAACCTCATGATCTGCTTTACAATGAGATATATGTTGAAATACCATGTCTCCAACTTTTAACTCAAGGTCTCATAGACAGTTATCTACATAACACTTCTGTCAACTTTGGGCTACCTTGATATGTTTCTGAATGGTTTTCACCTTCTCCACCATTTCTTCAACCATTTCTGGTTCTAGCAGCTTACGCTCACCGACTTCATACCAACATTTTGGCGTTCTTTACCTCTTTCCATATAAGGCTTCATAAGGTGCCATTCATACGCTCTGGTAGAAAATTTTATTATAAGATAACTCAACCAGAAGAATATGTTCATCCCATCCTCCTTTTAAGTCTGTTGAGCATGCTCTCAACATGTCCTCAAGTGTTCGGATAGTTCACTCATATTGGACATCATTTTGAGGATAATAAGTCAAACTGAAGTTCAGATTAGTATAAAGAGCATGTTGAAGAAACATTAAAAAGTTAGAGGTGAATCTTGGATCTCGATCTGATATAATCAAAAGTGGTACCCCATGTAGCCTTACCACATATCTAATGTATATCTGTGTGTGTTGATCCAATGAGAAATCCTTCCAAATTTCAGTGATGTGTGAACACTTTTTATGACGATCCCTAATAACCTAGATTGCATTGTTTCCTTTGTATATCTTCAAAAGTCTAGTGACAACGTCCATGGTAATGTTTCCCCATTTCCATGTGGGTATTGGTAATGGTCGCATTATCCCCTTAGACTTTTCCCTCTGAGACTTCACTTTCAAACACACCAGGCACTTTGATATATACTGAACGATCTCTTTCTTCATGTCATCCCACCAATAATTCTCTCATATATCTCGATACATCTTTGTGTTTCCTAGGTGGATGAAGAAATTTGAACTATGTACATCATCCAAAATATCTTTCTTCAGCTTCGAACATGATGGGACACATAGTATTTCCCCAAATCTCACAATCCCTTCTTCATTGAAATTGTAATATATGAATATTACTTAACTTATAGTTTCCACCTTATGAATTCCCACATCATCCTTTTGAGCATCCTTTAACTATTCCAAAAGAGATGGTTGAAAAATAATTTGTGAAAGGATTGATCATGTTTCCTTATTTATGATTCTAATGTTCATCTTCATCAAATTAATGAATACTGAATCCTTTTCAATTCTCATGAATGATAGAATTACTGGTTCATTTCTACTTAATGATTCTTCTACCTTGTTTTCTATCACAGGGTGGTACTGGATTGAGCATTCATAGTCTTTGATCAGATCTAACCATATTTGTTGGTACATGTTCAACTCTTTCTGTATGAATATATACTTGAGGCTTTTTTGGTTCGTGTATATTTCACATTTCTCCCCAAAGAGATAATGCCACCAAATTTTTAAAGTTAAGATCACCGCAGCCAACACCGGGACATGTGTTGGATAAGTCTACTCGTGAACATTTAATTTCCGTGAAGCATAGGAAATTACATTTTCATTTAACATCCACACACAGCCCAAGCCCTTCTTCGAAGCATCACTAAATTCCACAAAATGCTCTCAACTTGTGGGTAAAGTGAGCACGAGCACAATGATAAGCCACTTTTTCAAATCCTTAAAGATCCCTTCACATTCATCACTCCAAGAAAACCTTAATCCCTTCTGATTTAGCTTGGTATGTAGGTAGGAAAATCATGATAAATTTCTCAAAAATCGTCAATAATGTCCAGCTAACCCCAATAAGCTATAGATATTCGTTACCAATGTTGGCCTCGCCCATCCCTCTATTGCAGTTATCTTAGAGGGATCCATAGATATCTCATTGCATGTAATGATATGGCCCAAGAATGAGACCTCCAATAACCAAAACTCACACTTGTTGTACTTTTCATAGAGCTTATCCTTTCCAAAGGTCTCTAGTAGAGTTCTTAGATTCTCCTCATAACCCTCCATGGTTTTGGAGTATATTAGAATATCATATATAAATACTACGAAAAATATGTCAAGATAATCTCTAAATAATCTATTAATCAAGTCCATGATGATTGTTGGATCATTAGTGAGTTTGAAAGTAAATACAATGATTTCATAGTTCTCATACCTTGAACAAAAAGAAGTCTTGGGGATATCTTCCTCCTTCACCCTTACTTGATAATATCTCCACTGAAAATAAACCTTGGTGAAGTATTGTGCTCCATACATATAAGTGAACAAGTCATCAATTTGTGGGAGAGGATACATATTCTTTATCGTGATTTTGTTAAGATGACGATAATCGATGCAAAGGCGCATTGACCCATCCTTCTTCTTGACGAAGAGGACTGGTGCACCCCATGGGGAAGCACTTGGGTGTATAAACCCTTTATCCAGATTCGCCTATAGTTGTTTATTTATCTTCTCATGCTCCACAACAGCCATTCTATATAGATTTTTGGATATTTTAAACTCCCTAGGTATAAGATCAATTGAGAATTCAACATCTCTTTTCGGAGGAAGACCAAGAAATTCCCTAAAAAACACTTCTGTGAATTCCCTCCCAGTGGGCATGTCGTCATGGATGGTTTCCTCCTTAGACTCAATCATCTGTGCCAGATACACATGCTCATATGGAAACAATATACAAGCGTGAGATGATAAAACTAAGGATGATTCATCTTCCTCCTTGCACTTTTATAGAATTGGGTGTTGATTCTCCACATGGAGAGTAATTTCCCTCTCACGGTAATTTATGTTGAATATATATAGGGAAATCCAATCCATTCCTCGAATTGCATCATATTACAGTAGAGGGAGTATGATGAGGTTCTCCAGAAATATCAATCCACAAATTATGATAGGGGATGAGTTAAATTCATGGGTTTTAATGATTTCCCCATTTGTCATACTCATCGACATCTTCACTTCCATGATTTGGGGCGGTGTTGGGATTATTCTACTAATCATTCAGGATATAAAAGAATGCATTGTACAAGAATCAAAAATTATGATCTCTATTCTTGAGTGAATAAATGGCGCAACTGTCACCACTTTATTGTCAGGTTTCACCTCGGCAGTACTGATGGAAAAACCTCACCCTTGTTTCCCATGAAGTTATTGGTTTCCTCCAAAAACCCTTGGCTTAGGCCATTCATTTACAACGTTCCATGGTTCTTTTTATTTGAAGAAATTATAAGAACATGGTTCTTATTATTGAGGTAATGTTTTTACTTTTCCTCTTTCCTTAAGTGTTATTGAGAAAATAAGGAAAATGGTGAAAATTCCCAAAATTGGTGGGTACACGTCGTGTACTTTGGCCTTGTGGGATGAGTATATAGGGCGTGTAGTCCTGTCAGGGATAAAGGGTTTAAAAACAGACTACACGCCATGTACTTAGTATATACACGACGTGTAATCAGTTGGTAGGTGAACAGTAAGGCGGTGGGAGTATCCGCCAGCGGAGCGACAGTACATGTCATGTAGTCAGAAATACAAGTTGTGTACTCATGTGGACAGATGAATAATGTGGCGGTGAAAAGTATCCTCCAGTGGAACAATTAATAAATTAAAAGTACATATCATGTACTTGAGAGTAAACAACGTGTAGTTATGTTTTTTCTCTTAAAACAGGTAGTTGACTCTTCATTCGGCAGAGGAGGTAGTGAACTCGCTTTGGAGCTCGGGAGAGAGGGTTGAGGCTTATAGGAGCTCCTGACCGCACACTATGAATCTGTTTCTTCCACAGTCGATCCCGTTTGAACCGTGTGGGTAATATCATCCCTCACCATGAGTGTTTACTTCCAATTCATTCCAGAGGGGAATTTATTTGGGATTCAATGGGTGAATTTTTATCCTAGATCTACGTAATTCACGGACGATTCGAGAGGCGTCATTCACATATATCGATCAGGGGAGATCGAGGTAGGTGGTTTGGTGTTTAATTCCAGCTGTGGAATGTTTTTCTATGTACCGATGTGCTACGCGCCCATGTTGGAGTGTCTTATGGCTTAGGCCTTGGATAATTAGATATCTATAATTTCATAGATAATCAAATGATAATTATAAAGTTCTATTTGGGAGCATTACTTGGATCCAGGGCCACCCCATGGGTGCATTTACCTTTTTTAGCCGTTTGGCCTGGATACCTAAGGGTATATCGTGATTTTAGCATGACTTGAGTTTTCTTGAGAGAAAATGTATATAAACTGCTTTCTTATTTGTTGGACTTGGCCTGGTTGCTAGTCTATCCTAAGGACAGTGTTTCTCATGCCTGAGGGAAAGTGTTTCATTTATACTGAGGGAAACTTTTCTTAATCCTTTGGGCAGTAGCTTCTGTTTTTTAGGGCAATATGTCATACGCTTGAGGGAAATTTTTTTTATGCCTATGTGAAATCACATAAGGGTTTCTATTTTGATTACCTGAGGGTAATGTTTTGAAAGTCTGAGGACTCTTCTTACATTCATATTTATTATGGTGATTTTACATGTTATATCTGCAAAGCTAAATCACTTTCTTTGTATTGTTTTACCTTGTACTTGTTAGATATCTTGTTGTGGTTTTTACTGTGGCACTATTTAAGAGATTTTCAACTGAATCTAAGTCTTAGAACCCTATAATTCAATTACATTGAATTGTTAAAATAATTAATAAATGGAAATGGAACTGGTATGAGTAGCTTCTTTTTAGTACTTTTCATGGTTTAATTCATTTCATTACTGCACATTGTTGTTGCACAAACACAGTGACAGTTGGGAATGGGCCTTTAGTGGTTGCCTACTGGGACTTATTTCACACAACCTGTTTGGGTCATGTCTTGGGCCCAAACAGATTATATTGTTGCAGGTGTTGATAAGGGAAAGAGTCCATATACAGGTACTTGATTGTTGCAGAGGAGTAGGAGAGCATGGGACCAAGCTCAGGCATACGATACTGCTGAGTTTCTTCTATGTTGTTTCTATTTTTCATTGCTGTAATTATAGCTTGTATTGTATTATTTTATATTTCAGTGTATCCTATTTTTATTGCTTTCTTAGACTTAGGGACATATATCATCATTATATATATGACTATTGCCATCTTTTACTTTTTTATTGTTTTCCATTTCATCTTAGTATTGTTTAATTATTCTACATTTGTTTGTTTGTATTTTCTCCACTACGATACACTTTGAAAAATAAGGGAATAATTTCCCTTCTATCAGACATAGGCCCTTGATACTAGTCGGCAACCTCTGGCGTTTGGGGAAATGCTCTTGAGTTCATGTGACCAACCGGGTTCAGGGAAACCGTTGAGTGGCACCCAGATCTAGGACGTTACAAAGTGGTATCGGAAGAAATTTCATTTCATCTTGAATTACTATTTGGAGACTACAGATAGGGATAGGATGGAATATATATTTGGTAATAAGCTGTGCATGGGAGTAGCTGACCCATGTATAGGGAAAAGCCAATTTACCTCGTGTTGTAATTTTTTTTTGATTTTTCACTTTACAGTTGATCTGATTTTCACCGTTGGGTGACACACTTGTTTTGTGTTGTTTATATTTTTATACTGGGTTCTATTTAGTTTCAACCTGATGAGATGAGGGTATTCCATCTCATGAATCATTTAAGAACATGTTAGAATCACATGCCATGCATAGTTTCCATTCCTTGTAGGTGCATTAGAAATTGCATATGGTTGTGATAGATGTTGTGCTAGAAAATGCATGTTATTGTGATAGGTACCTTGATAGATACGCCTACTGTTGATAGGGTATTAATACATGTTATGGTTGGGTTATGGATGCTAAACTTTGGTTCCTGAGAATTATGGGCTCTCTTGGACCGAAATTTAGCGTATCATGATCCAACCTTTTTCATGGAGTTTTGTACTGTAATATGAAAGTTCGGGTGCTAAACATTGGTTCGCGGGGATTATGGGCCCCCACAGATTGGAATTTGGCATACCGATGCTTGAAATTTAAGAAAAAGGGGCTCTGAAGTAGTTATTGATGTATAATGTCCGGAAACCTAGACAACACGATGTGTGGTACTTTGAACACATGCCATGTACTCTTCTGTTCGGGAAGAAATGGAAAACAATTAAGTACATGCCATGTACCCTATGTACATTCCGTGTAGTATCTAACCGTGTCATAAGCTGTGTATCCAGAAACATGGGAGGGGAAAACTCTAGAGGGCACACGTTGTCTACCAACTATACACACCGTGTCATGTGGACTTTGCGTACGTCGCGTCACTGACAACATGGACTGATAAATCGTCACTTAAACATGTTGTGTCACTTTCGAACACATTATGCAGTATAGTCTGGGAATCCGGCCGTGTATCTAACAACACAGGTCAGTGTTATCCTTTCTAGTACACGTTGTGTACCTGTGGGACACGTCGTGTAGTCTTGACCGGTGAGAGACTGTGTAGACTTGGCTGTGTGGCTAGGGAAACAGGGAGGTGTACACACCGTGTGTGGTGTAACACGCCATGTAGTGTCAAATGAGTAGCCGGACGTGTCACTAACAACACAGGTAGTTGGAATTTAATCCATACATGTCGTGTTTATTTGGAACATGATGGGTATTTTGAGTTGTGTACCCGACTGTTTCACGAACAACACGGGTCGGTGAGGCTCGTCTAGTACACACAGTGTATACCTTATAAATGACATGTAGTCTCTTTATAAGGATATTTGTGTGGCTAAGCCATGTAGAAGGACTCGGGAAGAGGAAGAAAATTCAAGTACACATCATGTGTGTGGATAACATGTCGTGTGTTTGGGGTGTTACACGACCAGTTTTGGAAGAAGTACACACCCATGTGAAAGACTTCAGGGAACACGCCGTGTAGTTATTATACATGCCGTGTAGTCTTGTTTTTTAAAACATAGATGTTTTCTTTCTCATGTTCCCTACATATGATTTCAGTAATTAGTCCTTGATGATCATAATATAAGGCGTGTTCCGACCTTGTAGAGTCATGCCGTCAAGATGACTATAAGTTGTTCTACAAGAGAGTGGCGGAGATTATACTCCAGAGATGGTAGTCCATGGGCTACCAGTGGATCCTCAAGTAGTGACCGTTGCGGTGCTAGACATTATACCGGACGCAGGTTTGGATGCGCAATTCTGTGAAGGATTCATGCTGTTCATGTAGACCTTCCAGGGAGCACCACCGGTTGCCACATCTATGGCAGAGCTGACACGTATATTCCAGCAGCAGCATCTGCCTACATTTTCAGGGGATGGTAGACCATAGGCTACGAAGTCTTGACTGGGTTCTATGCAGAAAATCTTCAAGCATCTGGAAATGCCTCTAGGGTGGAGGGTCAATCTTGCTACATACATGTTTCGTGATTCTTCCAAGAGATGGAGGGATGTTACCCCCCAGAATGAGCATCACTGATACATGGCGTGGTAATATTTTCAGGAAGTATTCTATGAATTTTTCTTTCCAGAGACGCAGAGAGTAGATCAAGCTTGCATGTTCAGGAATCTGCAGTAGGGTGCCATGTCATTGATAGACTATTCTTCCCACTTCACTTAGCTACATCATTTTGCACCTGTTCTGGTGGGTGATGAGACATTGAGAGCTAGACTCTTTGAGGATAGTCTTCGACCTGGCATCTACGCGCTGGTGAACATTTTCAGGTTTCTGATGGTGCATGTTATTGTGAACCAGGCTTTGATTACTGAGCAAATCTTGCAAAAATCTAGTGGTGGAGGCCAGGGAAGTTCGGCACCATTTTCTGACACTATTTCTACCAACAGGAGGAAGATGCATATGAAATTCTCTCACGGTGGCAGTACTAGCTTGAAGAATTCTTCACATGGCCAGGTCATGTGCTAATAGTGTATTAAAGAGGGGAATAAGAGACCGTAGTTTATACATAACCCAGTGTAGTGATGATCTTGTGGAAAGATGCGTCATCTGCAGTGCTTTTGTAGGGTGTTTCCACCTGTGGATAGTGAGATGGGTTTTTTGCAGACTCCATGTGTGGGAGTAGGGCCAGCAGTTTCTTATTAGTCATGGAATTGGGATATGTCGGGATGTTCAGGCCGTGGTGGTGGTCGTGGACATTATATCCAGACACCAGGATCTCAGAGAAGGCAGGGCAGGTCAGCTCAGGGTAGCCAGGCTATGTCACAGGGCCGCAGCACTGGGAAGGCATATGAAGTGCAACAGACCCAACAAGAGTAGGATCCCAGACCTTCCACTGTCATAGGTACTATTCTAGTTTCTTCTGTTTTATCTTTAGTAATTTTTGATTGTGGTGCCACACATAGATTTATATATGTGCCCATTGTTAAGAGCCTTGGGCTCTGTGTTTCTTCTTCTTCTGATGTCCTGATACTAGACAATCTTTTGGGGATTATAACATCTGGTGTGCATCAGTGTAGGGAGTTCCCCCTAGAGGTCGGTGGGTGTCACCTTCTATGGGACCTCTATGTCTTAGAGATGGCAAGCTATGAGGTCATTATTAGTATGGACTGGTTGGTACCCTTTTGAGCCTTTGTAGATTTCTATCGTCGCATGGTGAGTTTTATATCACTAGAGGGAATAGATTTTCTATACAAGGTTGAATGAGATGTCCAGGCGAGCTGAGCCAGACTTGAGCATTGTGGGCAATGTGGAGTGATAGCCCAAATTGTGAGTTTGTATCTGGATGACCAGGGAACTTATCAGAAGCATTTCCCTATAGTATTTGATCATTTCAGGGATGTCTTCCTAGATGAATTTTCAGGTCTACCTCTATAGAGAGAGGTGGATTTCTCTATTGATCTTGTGCCAGGAGCAGCACCAGTGTCCATTCCTTCTTATAGTATGGCTACACTAGAGTTACAGGAGCTCAAGAAGTAGTTGGAGGAGTTGCAGGCAAAGGGTTTCATTTGACCCAGTACTTCTCCTTGGGGTTCGCCTGTCCTATTTTCAAATAAGGAAGATGGTACCCTCAGACTTTGCATGGATTATCAGTAGTTGAACCAGTTGACAGTCAATAACTGATATCCCTTTCCAAGGATTGATGATATTTTTAATCAAATTCAAGGAGTACGAGTGTTCTCGAAGATTGACTTGATATCTGGGTATCATCAGTTATGCATTAGACCATCGTACATACCATTTACATCCTTTCAGAGTAGATATAGTCTATACGAGTACTTGGATATACCGTTCGGGCTCACAAACACGCCATAAGATTTCATGGTTCTGATGAATCATGTGTTCCACCCTTATCTGGATTCTTCTGTGGTAGTCTTCATGGACAATATCTTGGTGTACTCGCACACTCAACATGACCATGATACCCATCTTGAGATTGTTTTGAGTACACTAATAGAGCATCATTTATATGATATTCTCTCAAAGTGCCACTTTTGGATGGACTAGATTCACTTCCTAGGTCATATCATCTTAGAGGAAGGAGTTGGGGTAGAGACAGAGAAAGTGAGAGCATTAGTTTCATGGGAGCAGCCGAAGAACCTGTTTGAGATAAGAAGTTTCTTGGGGATGGATGGTTACTACAGGTGCATTATATAGGACTTCTACCGCTTATCAGAATTGTTGATGGGTTTGACTAAGAATGGTGTGACGTTCGTTTGGTTAGAATCTTGCGAGATAGCCTTTCAAGAGGTAAGGGGAAGGTTGACATCATCACCAGTCCTGATACATCCAGATCAAGGGAAGAGCTATACAGTTTATTGTGATGCATTAGGTATTGGGCTGGGAGCAGTGTTGATGTACGGTGATCGATTAGTTGTGTACATGTCTCGGTAGTTGAGGCCACATGGGATTAATTACCCAACACATGATCTCAAGTTGGCTGCAGTCATTCATGCATTACGATGTTGGAGACATTATCTATTGGGAGAATGTTTTTTGGTGTTTACAGACCAGAAAATTATGAGAGATATCTTTACCCAGCTTGAGGTTAATTTTAGATCGTGAAGGTGGGTTTAATATCTTCAGTCCTTCGACTTTGAGCTTTCCTATACACCTGGTAAAGGTAATGCAGTAGCTGATTCACTAAGTAGGAGGACTCAGATACAGGCAGTGTAGGAGGCCAGTGGCGAGTGACAGCTTATGGAATTGTTCTTTGAGATGTATTTCGAGGTGCACGATATTCTAAGGAGAGCCTATCTTTCTTCATTAGATTTGAATTCTACCCTCCTGGATAGAGTGAGGATGATACAATTATTAGATTCAGATGGCCTAGTTCTACGGTAGTCGATGGAATGTGATGGCCCTCCTCCTGGTTGGACAATAGGTGATGACGAGGTACTACGTATCCATGGATGAGTGTAGGTTCATGGGGATATACATGAGGAGTTAATGTAGGTGTTTCATGCTTCAGCTTGGGTAGTGCATCTTGAAGTTACCAAAATGTACCGTGACTTGAGACGTTAGTATTGGTGGCCAGATATGAAAATAGAGGTAGCTGGTATTGTTACGAGATGTTACATCTGTCAGTAGGTGAAGGCAGAGGATCAGAGGCCATCTAGACTGTTACAGTAGTTACCCATTCCCGAGTAAAAATGGGATGATGTCGTGATGTATTTCATGACTGGGTTTCTGAGGTCACCTTGAGGTAGTGATGTCGTGTGGGTGGTTGTGGATAGACTTACGAAGGTAGCTTACATTTTGCTGATCAAGGAGACCTTCGGTGTTGACGACCTCAGAAATTTGTATATCCGAGAGGTAGTAAATCTTCATAGGGTCCCTCGATCTATCATTTCAGATAGGGATGACCGTTTTATGTCTTGTTTTTTATAGAGCATTCAGAGGGTACAAGGTACACAGGTTCTTTTGATCATAGCTTACCACCCTCAGACTAATGGCCAGTCAGAGCGTACGATACAGGTTCTTGAGGACATGTTGCGCACATGCTTCCTAGACTTTGAGGTCTCTTGGGAGAGGCACATACCCATGGTCGAGTTTTCCTATAATAATAGTTTTCATGCTTCTATTGAGATGGCACCTTACGAGGCTTTATATGGTAGGCCATGCTGATCACCCTTGTGTTGGTTAGAGGTAGGTGAGGAAGCTGTACTGCGACCATGTCTTGTGCAGGAGTCATCATGGCAGGTCCAGTTGATATAGAAGCAGATGGCTACTGCACAATCTCGTTAGAAATCATATGCTGATCTCCACAGACGACCCTTGCAGTTTGTGGTTGGTGATTAGGTTTTCTTACGTGTTTCACTGAGTTTGGGACACAGTCGGATTAGAAGATAGGGTAAACATTCATCGAGGTATGTGGGGCCATTTGAGATTCTGGAGAGAGTCAGGCCGGTTGCCTATCGGTTACAGTCACCACAGAGGAATCGGGCCATACACGACATCTTCCATGTATCTCAGTTGCGCCGTTATCACTCATACCCGTCTCACATCTTTCAACCTGAGGAGGTTGATATTCAGGTCGATGCATTCTTTGAGGAGCATCTTATTCATATTTTTTATAGGAGGACAATAGTTCTCTGAGGTCTTTTAGTTCCTCTTGTATGGGTGTTATGGCAGCATGGCCGAGTGCAGGACTAAACCTGAGAGCGGGAGACTGACGTACATGATCAGCGACCAGAGTTCTTCTCAGCTTTATCTTCACCACCCTTGGAAGAGAAAATCAAAGATGAATTAATTTACAGGGGACGTTTGTAAAAACCCAATTCTTATTCTTGAGGTATGGGTTTCTTCTTTTCCTTTTTCCTTAAGTGTTTTTGAGAAAATAATGAATATGGGGAAAAATCCCAAAATCGGTGGGTACACGTCGTGTACTTTTCCACACTCCATGTACTTTGGTTGTGTGGGATTTTTATACCGGGAGTGTAGGCCTGTTGGGGATAAAGGGTGTAAAAACTGACTACACGCCGTGTAATCATTTGGTAAATGGACAGTAAGGTAGTGGGAGTAGCCGCCAGTGGAGCAGCAGTACAGGATGTGTAGTCATAAATACACACTGTGTACTCATGTCAACAGATGAACAATGTGGCAGTGAAATCTAGTTGTGAGTGGAATAATTAAATAAATGAAAAGTGCATGCCATGTATTTGAGATTACACACTGTGTAGTTATGTTTTTTCACTTAAAATAGGCATTATACTCCTCATTCAGCAGAGGAGGTAGAGAACTCACTTTAGAGCTCCGGAGAGAGGGCCGAGGATTGGAGGAGGTCCTGATCGTACACTGGGAATCTTTTTCTTCCACCATTGATCTCATTTGAACCGTCCGGGTAAGATCTTCCCTCTCCTTGACTGTTGTATTTTAATTCATTCCCAAGGGAAAGTTATTTGGGTTTTAATGGGTGAATTTTTATCCTAGATCTATGTTGTTCAAGGACGATTCAGGAGGCGTTGTTCACATATATCAATCAGTGGAGATCGAGGTAGGTGGTCTGGGGTTTAATTCCAACTATTGAGTGTTTTTTTGTGTACTGATGTGCTATGCGCCCATGTTGGGGTGTCCTATGGATGAGGCCTTGGAAAATTAGATATCTATAATTTCATAGATAATAAAATGATAATTATAAACTATTTTGTAGGATCATCTCTTGGATCCAGGTCCACCCCATGGGTGCATTTCCATTCTTACCCGTTTGTCTAGAATACCCGAGGGTATACCATGATTTTAGCATGATTTGAGTTTTCTTGAGATAAAATGTATATAAAATGCTTGAATATGTGTTGGGATCATCTCGGTTGCTTTTTTATCTGAAGGGAAGTGTTTCTCATGCCTGAGGGAGAGTGTTTTGTTTATCCTGAGGTCAACTTTTCCTATTCCAGTGGGCAATAGCTTCTCTGCTTGAGGGAAATATCTCGTATGCCTGAGGGAAACATTCGTTATGCCTCTAGGAAATCACCTGAGGGTTTTGATTCTGAATTCCTAAGGGTATGGTCTTTCATTCCTGAGGACACTGTTTACTTTCATATTTACTATACTGATTTTACATGTTATATCTACCAAGCTAAAGCACAAGCTTGGTATTGTTTTACCTTTTAATTATTAGATAGCTTGTTGCGGTTTTTTATGCAGCACTGTTTAAGTGATTTTTGGCTGAAGCTAAGTCCTAGGAACCTATAAATCAATTACATTGAATTGTTAAAATAATAAATAAATTGAAATAGAATTGGTAAGAGTATCTTCTTTTTAGTACTTTCCTGGTTTACTACATTTTAGTACTGCACACTGCTATTGCACAAACTCACTAACAGTTGGGCATGGGCCTTTGGTGGTTGCCTACTGGTATTTATTTCTCACACCCTATTTGGGTCATGTATAGGGACCAAGTAGATTATATTGTGGGAGGTATTATAAGGGAATGAGTCTTTATACAGGTACTAGATTGTTGTAGAAGAGTAGAAGAACATTGGACCAATCTTAGGCTTGCGATGCTGCTGAGTTCCTACTGCGCTGTTTCTATTTTTCTTTGCTGTACTTGTACCTTGTACTGTATTATTTTATATCGGAGTGTATCCATTTTTGACTACTTTCATAGATTTACGGACATATTGAATCATTATATATATGACTATTGTCATCTTTTACTTATGTAATGTTGTCTATTTCAGCTTAGTATTGTTTAATACTTCCACTTTTGGTATGTTTGTATTTTCTCCACTGCGCTAAACATTGACAAATGAGGGCACAATTTCCCCACTATCAGACCAAGGCCCTAACTGCAAGTCGGTTGCCTCTAGAGTTTGGGGAAATGCGCTTGAGGTCATGTGACCAACTGGGTTTGGGGCACTCGTTGAGTGGCACCCAAATCTGGTACATTACAATAATCAACAACGCGTTTAGGTATAAACAGAGAGTTCCTCTCATACGTTGCATTCAAGGGGTTTTCTTGTCGATAGTTAACAGCTAGGCTTCCTTCTCTTCCACACCTAAAGAATTTCTTCATCCCCTTCTGGAAAATTTCAGGGTGCTTCTTTCGGCACCTTTGGCAAGTGGGGTGCTATATTTTCTTAGCACTGTTGGATTTATCCGCCGGACTTCCAGAATTGTTGTCCCCCTTACGCTTCTAATACCCATGATACCCCTGAGATTATCTAATCTCCATTTCAACCTTGAGGGCACATCATACAATTTATTCATATATTTTGAAGTCATGGATAACCAGGGCTTTCCACATGCTAGGTTTCATCCAACCAAAGAAGTGGTCATCCTTTCATTCAAGGGTAATGAAAAATCTAGTGGATTATCATGAAAGCCTTGTGATGTTTTCGTCATACTCTCTGATATATTATTCATCTTTTTGATTGAGTTCAATGAAGTCCCTTTCCATATTAAGTCAGAGGGTGCGTAGAAAATATTTATGGAAAAATATCTTCTGGAAATCCTTCCATTTCAACACCTCCATATCCTCCTCAGGCTTCATATTTTTTATCAATGTCCATTATTTTTTAAGATACCAAGACACAATTTATTATAAAAAAAGGGAACTACATGAGTCTGAATGAGGATATTGTTTTACAGTATTTTTCATAGATATGGAGAATATCAACTAGAAAATGATCACTCTACGTAATGTCCTGGTTTATTCCCTTGTTGGAGAGACCATCAGCCACAATGTTTACTTCTCGAAAGGCATGGGTGGAAATGTATCTAATCTCTAGAAGCGAGTTAAGGAAAATCTTCCAGTGCACTGTAAGAGGCCATGTGAGGTGAACCACCCCATTCCATATAGCATGGACAATGGTGGTGGAATAATATTCGATCCAAATGTTGTTCCATCCTTTTATCTTGACAAAGGTGGTAGTGTGAATCACATTTATCATCTCATCCTCTAGGGAAGAGTTAATCCCACAGTTACCAAAGAAGAAGCCATGACCGAGCCCAAGAGAGTCCTTAAAAATGGTCCCATAGCCCGCAGGACCTGGATTGCCTTTGGAAGCACCATCTTCATTGATTTTGATCCAGCCAGGAATCAGGTTATTCCAGAACACCTCAAACGAGAGCTTCGGCTTCATGTAGATCCCTTTGAGTCTAAGTCATGGAACGATCAAAAAGTCGCCATCCGAGTTGTTACAATGATATTTCTACAGCATGGCGCCATCCCTAATGTCAATAATAATTCTTTTCTAACATGCATTAAGATTGAATGAGTACTTATTGTGAATAATGGAATTTCTATCATACCAAATAATGTGGAGGATCTCAGCAACAACAGATAATAATAGGTTTATGATTTTTTGTGAAGAGTCGAGCTCCACACTACATTTTATCTGAGATAAAATAAATTCAGCAGGTAACAATTTGTAGTCATAAATGGAAGTAATGTATTTCTAATGAAAATATCATGTAGCACAAGAAAAAATAAATGATTGATTTAATCCCTATGATGATGGCAGAAGGAACATCTCGAGAAAAGTTGGACACAAAAGGACTGGAGACAAAACTCAGTAGAAATATGGTTCTGAGAAATACACCAAAAAGGATTAAGTCTTGATGGCTTGATCCAGGGTTTATCAAAAAACATCAACCATGAGAAGTTAGAGTCAGAGGTAGTGAAATAATGGTTGTAAAAAATTTTGGGTCATGAATACCATTATGGGAAGGTTCCCAAATAATAAAGTATTAATCAGTAGAGAAGGTATACTCATCGACAACATACATAATGTGATCAGGGAGGGCTAAGTTATTAGAATTCATCACCTCCCTTATGGTATAGTTCATGCTCTCTGGAGAAAAATTAGAAGGAAGCATATTGTTAAGGGGGTCCCAGTCTAGTTATCAAGCCAGAATTTCATAGTTGAATCTGTGTTAACCATCCATCTAGAGTTATGCATGATATTGACAAAGGAGGTTCTAATGGAAGGCCATAGAGATGAATTAGAATAATTCAAATTTCATTTTTTAATTGTTTCTAGGAAATGAATTCTGAGAAAGGTAATGGAGTCAAAAAAAGTTTTGATCAAATTCCAAGTCAGTCTGGCTCAAAGAGACTCATTGAAAAGCTTGAGGTTTTTGATTCCAAGCCTTCCATTCTTAGGAGGTTTGCATCAGGCAGACCAGAGAATGGTAACAAGCTTACTTTCAAGGATAATACCAGTCCAAACGAAATTTTTATGTAGATATTGATTTTATAAGGATACTAATAGGCTACATATAAATCATCAGTGATTAAACCATTTTGAAGACAATTGAAGATTTCATAAGGAAAATTTGGCGAGCCATAGAGAGATATTTTCCTTTCCAGGATGAAATTCGATTAATGACTTGATCATCAATAGCATGAAAGTACATAGATTTAGGCCTGCCCCAAAAAATCGGAACTCCCAAGTAGGTACAAAGAAAGGATCCTTCTTTTATACCAGGGATCTCAATGATGTAATTTTTTTAGATGCAGGGAAGCTTTTCCCAAAGCAGATAAAATATTTGTTCAAAATAATGAATTGGCCTTAGATTTCTTCGTAGTGGGATAAGGAAGCTTTGATGTTAATGATATTACATTTTCCCCCATTAAGAAAAAGAATTATGTCATCGCATATAGCAGATGGGATGGAACATTGAGGTTGGAGGTTTCCTAAGTAGGTTGAATTTTGTTCTGATGAACGAGAGAGGTGAGGAGTCGGCTAAGGTAATCCTCCACAATGGCGAATAGGAAGGCAGATATGGATGATTTGATCCATTTTTCGGTGATTGAGGGATCACATGAACCATTAATAGTAGGAGGCCTTTGTCTCATGAAGATCTTGATAGTGACTTGTTCTTTCTTTGTGGGGGTTGAACATTACTCTTAACCCATGTTTCTATTCGATTCTGGATTTAACTGACAGAGTATCATGGCAAAGTTTGTCGTTCTCACTCCCATCGGATTAGGCATATCATTAGAAAACTCATCACATTGATCTTCATATTGGTTGTTAGCCCGAGTCCTCCTATTACCGGCCATTGGATGGAATAAAAGAGAAAGTTAGCGGTAACACATAAAGGGTAATCCAAGGACAAAATGGATGACTTATAAATAACTTTTTATTTCCTTAACATATGAATCTATAGTCTTCAATCTATTTTATCCAGGGTCTAGCTTATAACATGTATTATTAGAGGAATTTTTTATTCCCTTAACAATGGTCCATACTAAGCTTGTAAATTTACCAAAGCATATCCCTCGAGAGTGTCGTAACCGAGACTGCATTAAGGCCTATTGTCATGTACCATGATACCCTAGGTCAATCCCAAAACACCTTGTCAGAGTTTTCACTCCTAGGTACATCTGTGACAGAGCAACCATTACTTGCTCATATCCAGAAAGGGCTGTATATTATTGATAAACCACTTGATAAATATTCACAAAAAATAAGGGACGTTTTTTTATTATAATTAGTCTAGTCTCTATGTCTTCACTAGGGTTTTCTAATCCTAATCCCAAAAATAACTAAACCTATCCTCGGATACCAACTATTATAACCCTGCTCTTTATTACATACTTAAACATGATCTATTACATTAAACATTCACTTGATACAACATTAAATATTGAGAGGTATATGGTATTTGGGTTTAAGAAAATCACATAACAACTTAAAACATAAAATGCAACATCTTATTGAAATCTTCTATTACATGACCTCTATATTACCTTGTACCTAGCATTACATGGGATAACCTGAGGACATTGATAAGAAATGGGTGAGATATAAAGCCCAGTAAGGGAGTAAAAAAAGAATAACGTAAATAGTACAATACATGTTAGTCAATAGGCATATAAATGGAGTTCAAGAGAAACATAAACATAAATTCATTATAAATCATGATAATCAAAACATGGAGATGTGGCAATAACACTTAACTTGGAATTATCATGAGCCAAGGCTTGTTGAACGTGGAGCATGAGTAAACCCTAATTTCACATGAAGTACGAGTAAACCCTCATTATAGTTGAATTATCATGATTCAACACTCATTTCACATAAAATATAAAGATATTTTACTTTACATAATGCATTGTAGCGCTATAAGGGCGCACCCATCTTAAATATTTCATTTCATGCATAAGTTTGCCACATGGATCATATAACATGGATTCGATAAACACCATCATTTATTCCATTATAAAGGAATGTGGAATTAATATATAAACATATATAATTAATAATTAAACATTCAAAAATGTGAATACCCTTGATAGAGATATGGGCATGGTATTCACTACACAATGACTCTGGCTTGGAAAATCGTAGTGCAATTTTGTCAGCATAACGGCATGACATAAGAATTCATAAAAATGGTTTATGAGAGAGAAATGAGTGTCTCATAATATTTAAATTAAATGGAAAGTAAGGGAGTCATATAGATACATGTCCCAACATAAGTAATGGAATTTGGATTCACAATAAAAAATAATTGCTTGAATGTAAATGAGGATAGAGAAATTTCATACATAATTTCTGCATGGCAACGGCTATACATGGAAGGCATTAATGAGAGATAAAGGGGTATCCAGTAATTTAAACATAAATTTTTCAGTATGGAGGATGTTAAAAACCATACCCCAACTTTTTTAATTGAAAATTAAAGGGCATAACAACTTAAATAAAATTGGATAAAAATGAGAAAGGAATAAATCCCCTACATCGAAGTGTGATCCTAAAGGATTGGGAGGGGCTTCAGAGTGGCTTATTGAGAGCTTGGGGAGCCTTGAAAGGATTATATATATAGAAGGGTAGAGGTTGGATTAAATCCAAGGGATTTTAGTGAAGAGTAAGTGGGATATTCGGTGGGTTTATATAGGAAAGGAGAACGAATTCTTTATTATTTAGGTTTGGGACACCTCACATTAAACTAATCCAAAACACAAACCAGACTAGGGTTTTTTCCCATGTTGTTTTTCCAAAGGGGATTGGAAAACAATATTTTATACTTCCAATGGCCAAAATTCTTAAAATAATAGGGTTTCTTATGTGGAGGTGAGTCACACTCTCAAGAAAATAAATTTAAAAAACTAAAATGTTTTATAAGTCTTGAAGGGTCCACTAAAGCTTTGTAAAATAAATCAAACAAACCTAAAATTACATTATTTTAATGATAAAACATTTATTGGCTGAAAATAATGTTTATAGTATTTTATCACATCACTATTGGGTCATGATGATTTCATAAAACAGAATATATATTTAAACGGTATTAAATTTTACCAAATGATTCGACTATCTCCGAAAATTATGAAAAATTCAGCATTAGATAATTTCAACGTCCAGATTCCAAAAATAAATATTAATTTTATCCAAATAATTTTACAAATATGTGAATTTTTACTTTTAAAAAAACCCGACATTTATAAAAAATACATGGGTTTTGACAAAAACAGCTTTCAAACCCTAATAAAGATTTCAATTGCATTCATAAATTTCTAAGATAATTTATATTTAATAAAAAATATTTTAATAATAATAATATTTTATTAAATTATTTTTTTAATTCAAAAAATACATTAATTCATCAAAATAGTTTTATTGGTTGAATATTAACTAAAAATACTATTTTTTCTTTAAAAAAAATTTACAATGTAACAATAATAAAATGAAAGTATATTCATTATTATAAATAAAAAATAATATACATAATCATAATGATAGTGTATTGTTACATAACCCCTTAAAACACTCGCATAAGACCTTAGGGTAAGGTTTTTGATGATGATAGACTCTTGGGGTATCTAGGATAACATCGCACGAGTGATAATTTCTATCAACATCCACATCTCCCATAGGAGGTTCAGCTCAAGCTTAACATATTCAAGCTTGGCTCGGGCTAGGTCAAAAGTGAATTCCAATGATGGCACCTCCTTTCTGAGCTCCAAAAAATGGGCTTCGTATGGGAAAAATCTACTGGATGTGTCCATCACTTCCTTGGTCTGAGTAAATTGGATTTGTTAAAGCTCTATATTTATAATAATTATGTGATCATTGTTCAATAGCTATATTAGCAAAAGTCGGAATTATTAACAGTATTTTAAAATCCAAATCATATAACCAAATAAGTTCATATGTTCTTCATAACTGTAAGATGACATTTAAAGAGACCAAGAGGAATTTTCATTAATGAATTTTTGATTCGTTACATTGATAATATCAGTGATGCTGAGATACATGAAATACA
Organism: Viscum album; assembly: GCA_963277665.1. NCBI lineage: Eukaryota > Viridiplantae > Streptophyta > Magnoliopsida > Santalales > Viscaceae > Viscum > Viscum album. The sequence continues at coordinate 470,300,363 of OY728156.1, read as the reverse complement.
TCATGTATAGATCAGTATCTCTGAGGAGGTATCAACGGGTAAGCCATTGGTCTAATCCGCTTCACAACCTTGATGGTTCAAATGAATCATGGTGATAGCTTACCCAACATTCGAATATGTCTATGCCCCAACCTAGATAATACTTTCAAGAAAACATGGTCTTTAACCTCAAACTCAAGAGGTCACCAGTGTATGTTGGCACAAGAATATTTTCTACATTGATCTGTCAACATATGCTTCCTTATCATCTAGAAACGTTCTAATGTATCTGGCATGAGATGAGGCCCAGACACATATTCTTCCCCTACATCTATCTAACATAAGGGTGAGTTATAAGGATTACCATAAACGGCTTCATAGGGATCCGTCTCAATGGTATTTTGGAATCTATTATTATAAGAAAACTTAACAAGGGTAATGTGTTTCTCCCAGGAACCCCCAAAGTCAAGAATGAACATAGGGAGCATATCCTTATACACTTTAATTTTACACTCTATCTAACCACAAATTTGTAGGTGATAGATCGTTCACTAAAGTACCTACGTACCCAAGGCCTTCTGTAACCTGTGCCAGAACCATGACATGAAATGATAATTTCTTTCAGAAATAATAGAATGAGGTGATCCATAAAGACTTACCACCTCTTTGATATATAACATTCCCAACTCGTCTACTGAGAAGGTCTCTCACACAGTTAAGATGTGTGTGACCTTCGTTAGACAATCAATGAAAATCCACATTGTATCATTTCTATGGGGTGGTATGGGTAATCCATTCACAAATTCCATTGAAAGATCATCCCATTTCCACTCAGTAATGGACAAAGGCTGAAGAAGCCCTATTGGATGCTGATGTCAGGTCTTCACCTACTAAAAGGTGGAACATTGTGTAAGGAAACTAGAAAACTCATGCTTCATATTGGGCCACCAATATTGATGTCATAGATCTCAAAACATTTTGGTTACACCATGGTGAACCACACATAATGAGGCATGGAAATATCTAATCAACTCATCTCTGATGTCTTCTAGGACCCATACACACCCACAGAACAAAAGTGAATCATCCCCATTAACAATACAACCAGAAAATGTATCTTCATACAGAACACTTTCTCATAGAATAATCTCTTTAGGATCAGATAGTTTTCTCGACCTTACTCATTCCAAAAGAGTATATTTCATCGCTATGGCTGAGAGAATAGTCTAATCATGATTTTCTTGAACCTCAATTCTCATCTACAAGAATAAATCTATAAGATTTTGTTAATCAGTGGATTCAGGAACAACCTATATCTGAGACTTCTGGCTCATAGAATTTGATACAAAATTCTCATTCCCGAGAGTGTAGGCATGTGAAAAATAAAAATATTAAAGGTACTCAACCCACCTATGTTTCATGATATTCAGATCCTACTAAGTAAAGATGTATTTGATGCTTTTATAGTCTGTGAACACCCAGAAAATCTCTCCCATGAGATAGTGTCCCCAAAAATGTAAGGCATGAACAACCACAGTGATCTAGAGATCATGTGTCAAGTAATTCCATTCATGATGCCTTAACTGACGAGAACCAGAGGCAACGAATCACTCACCAACATCAGAACTACCCCAAACCTAATACCTGATTCATTGTAGTTGACTATATAATCCATATCTGGATATGGTATAATTAGTATCGACACCTTATTAAGTCTAGCCTTCAATTCTTGAATGTTTTCTTCACAATATTCTGGACATTCAAATTTCAAACCCTTCTTTGTAAATCCCATAAGCGTCACTTCAAGGCATGATAAATCCTGAAAAAATCATCTATAATATCCAAAAATTCCCAAGAAACTCCAAATATAAAATAAATTCTTAGGTTTCTCCTGAGAAACCATGGCCTTTACTTTCTATGGGTCCACAAAAACCTCTAATTCCAAGATGATGTGACCCAAAAAAGTGGACTTTCTCGATCTAGAAGTGACATTTACTGAACTTAGAGTAGATATGATTCAATCTCATTGTTTTTAGTATGATCCTAATATGGTTCTCATTGTTGTGTCTAGAGCATGAATAAACTATGAAATCATCCATGAAGACAACCATAAAAGAATTTTGATATGAGTGGAAGTCCCATTTCATTTGAACTGTAATGATGGTAGGTGTTTTTCTGATTCTAAACGGCATAACCAGGTTCTCGTATAGACCATACCTACTCTTAAAATTTGTATGAGGTATGTTTAAAGTAATGACACACACTTGATGATAGCCTGACCTTAAATCAATATTTGAAATCACATTTTCTCCTCAAATCTGATCAAAGTGGTCATCTGATCTAGGAAATGGATATCGATTATTGATAGTAAGTTGATTTAATTGATGTTAATCCATGCAAAGCCTAAGTTTAATTCCCACCTTCTGGGAAAAGAGGGTAGGTGAACCCCAAGGATAAGTGTTGGGGCATATAAATCCCTTTTCCTCTAGATATTCTAACTAAGTCTTAATCTCAAAAATCTTTTAAGGTGCCATCCTATAAGGAGGAATGGTCACATCTGTTACTCCTAGAATAATATCAATAGTAAAATATACCTCATGCACTAGAGGTGGACCAAAAAAGTCATTTGGAAAAATGTATCTGATGCACTCCACTATCGGAGGAAAGACGGAGGGACATAACCCATGGGCATCAAGGTAAATAATTGAAACCTACATCGTTACACTTCCCAACCTCTTTTAATCGAGTCCTTATCATGTCGTACTGAGGTCCCATTGTCCCTTATGTACATATGTAATTCCCTATGGTTATTTAATCATAACCCTTTGAAGATAGAAGTCAATATGGGCTCTGTAGGTAACTAACTAGTCCATCCCTATGATTACATCGAAGCTAGTCATGTCAAGAACATACAGGTTTCATTTGAAAAGGTAACCCCCTATCTAAAGGGTAAATTCTAATTGTAGTGAATTTCCTGTGAACAGATACCTAAGGGTGTATCTTGAATCATGATTCCATAAAAGAACTCATCATCAACTCCCATACTATCATTTATTGCCTCATATATGAATGAGTGAAACACACCTATATAAAACAAAGAAGACACAAAATTGGAGGCTACTAGAATGGTACCTCATATAGTAGATGGTATGGCACTTTTCTCTTACATCAAAGGTTGTACTTAATGTAACTGGATTGTACTACAGCCCTGAGTCACTACCTGGCTACCTTGAGAAGGCATGCTCTATTGGCGTTGTGAATCTTATTTCTGGTTTCCTCTACCTCAACCACCACCTCATTCTGATCGACCTGTGGTATTCTAGATTCTTGTCTATCATTATCTTGTTGTCCCATCTCTTGATTGTGGTGTCGGTGAATATCCCTTATCACTAGGCACTAGAGGGAAATTACTAAAGAAATTTTGTTTGTTGCATATCCTTGCACATCCTCTGCATTCCATAGGATCTCATGGAAACTACACTTGAAGTACCATAATTTAACACATCTATGAAAAACATAATAAATATTAGAGGTACGATCATGACCACCACTATTCCCTTGAGACCCTCTGAAACATCACTTTCTCCCATTAGAAGAACCATTGTAATCCTTAGGTGTCAAACCGCCCTTGCTTGCACCCTCAGTATCTCTCAAATTCTGAATTATGATAAGGACCTAGTTGATGCTTTCAAATAATAGTTTTTAACATCAACACATTGACTTTCGACCGAATGGAATAACATAGTCCATCCTCAAAATATCTCATATTAATCATATCATTAGCATCTAGAGAAGGAGTGAAATGCTGCAGATATATGAAATAGGATGAGTAATCCAGAATTGAATTGTTCCCCTACTACAGATTCATGAACTCTCTATCTCTATCCACCACTGGAGTTTGTGAAAATAAGTAGTCATATAAGATAGTAAAGACATTATCCAAAACTGTCTCTCTATGTTGGCCTACCTGGGTGAGGAAATACCACCACCTCTTGGATGAATCGCATATCATGTAAGCATTTTTCTTGACCCTCTACTCTATATAAATATCTAGGTTCTCAAACATATATAGGATCACCTTGATCTCTGACATCACAGTAAGTGTCCGGCCATGCCCCGAGAAAGTGGGTGGATTTTGTTACTAAAACTCATGAGTCAACTCTTCAATGGTCGGGGTAGGTCACATTTGACCTTTTATATTTTGCATCATATGCAAGAATACATCTAGAAACTGGGCATCATCACCCAAATAATTTATTGGAGGAGGATCCACCGGTGGCTCAACTAGCAGTTGAAGGCCTGCCACCACAAGAACATGATCGTCGGCGCCTTAAAGGTGTCTAGCTGGAGGAAGTCATGACATCATAACTCTACAATTAAAAATGAACATCTCATAAGGAAAGAAATAAATATAGAATTTTTCTTTCAAGAAACTAGGATTGGCAATAAATCCTTCCTATAAGAATGAACACACCTCTCTGTGTGCATTAAATGCTAAGACTAGATGATGGAATAGACCATAACAGGTCAAGAGAATATAGAAACACACACTGCCCACTACTAAGGCTTGTTCTAAGTAAATTTTCTATATTATTCATGGTAAATATAGTTTTTATCAAGTTAAAAGTCATTCCACATTTGAAATATGCTCATTAGAACATTTAAGGAACATAGTTCAGCTTAACCAAATGATATGTCATTTTCCGGCATGTAAGGGCCCATACACCATAGGCACCAAAGGATGACACACACATGGGTGTCATTTTAATTTTAATTGCACTTATTCATGTGATTATAATACTTCTCAAATGGTTTAGCTATATATAATTTCATTTTCTAATCCTTATGGGAAAATACTCTTTATGAGTTAGAGAGTTGTACCCACTAAACTCACACTATAGGACGATCCAGATATTTCCAGAAGTGTCAGCTCAATTTTATCTATGTAAAAAGGAATTACAAAATGAAACACAAAATTATTTCTAAAAATATAAATGTGGAATAGAAAAATCCATATCCTATTCATATTGTGCCTATTGTGATGCGTGATCTAATATGTTACCCTCATTTCATCAGGTTAATCAATGAAATCATAGTCCCAATATCATTAATATCAATATCATTACAAAAAAAGTGAAGCTCCCAATGGTGAAATGATATCGATCATATATAGTAGAATCAAAAATGACAATAAATCAAGCAACTTAGACCTTAACCCATTCATGGGTTCGTGATCCCCAAGGAAAGATTATGACCAAGTCCCAAGCATACCTAATCTCCAATCAGTTTTCTCCAAATAGTAAATCAAGAAAATAATTCCTTTTATACTACTTTGTAACATTCTATACCCAACTTCTACTTAACCCATTCCCTGATCCTGGTTGGTCACATGACATCTGGCACATCTCCCCGTATGCCTAGGGATGACGATTGGTAGTGGGGGTGTGAAGGTAAAATAGTGGGGAGCCTTTACCCCCATATCATAGTACACAACAGATGTAGAAAAACTATTTAGTGGTGGAAGAATATTCAAATAGAAAGATTCAATATATAGTTATAGTGGAAGATATAATAATATAAAAAACCTCATAATTAGAGTCTAATATAATGATTTTTGCATGGTGTGCTGGTACAAGGGAAACAACCATGCAATGCAAAATACAAAAGTGAACAAAAGTTAATCCTACTCTCTAGAATCCTGATTCTAAGCCCGATCCTCTCCTCCTAATATCTATATAAATAGTATAAATCAACAACATGAAAAGTGTTGTTTTCCATGATCCATACTTATAGGAAAATAGTATTCTCATGTAGAAGAGGTGGCCAAAATAGGGTGTGAGATAAACATCTCAGTAGGCTGCCACCAATGGT